>OX419632.1:0-1200000 GCA_948473465.1 Lithophane ornitopus | reverse complement strand
TAATTATTGTAATAAATGTCGGTGTAAATCACTCGAATCAATTATAATGCACTCAGCATTTAAAAACGCAATATCCTATCCTAAATAGTACTTCAGGCAAAATTTGGATTTTATCACGTCCCCATTAAGTTGCAATTCGCTTATCGCTCTGTATTAGTTGCTTGGCGGAAGACAGAAGCACTTTCCTATAGCTTGATTATCAGGTTTAGAAAATAATTGAGAAGAATTTGACCGTGATAACATTTAAATAAAGTTAAAAATGGAATGTTACATAATCCCAAACTTTTTCACACTATGTTGCATCTGCCTGTCACAAACCTTCTTCTAAAGAAGTACAACAACCACAAAACACCATTTCAAATACCAATAAAACCACAAACAAAATTGAACTCTAAAACATTCACATGAAGTTCATTTTACATTACAACACTATATCCTTCTTTAAAACAGAACACAGAGCATACTAAACCTGACACCGACTGCAACAAGTTCACATTACATCAACACTAATGTCTAAGCATGAATGACGTTTGCCTACAGACGCGGAAACGCTACGTAACCGCTGCGTTAGTATGCCATCCCGGGCGAGCTCGTCGTTCGAAGTGGATAGGGCACCGCCGAGGTACCCTGAAGTTGATGGTAAGTAAATTTATTAAAATATTGATTTATTTTCGAAAAATACATGTAGAAGAGCACAAGTGTATTTCTGGCTACTGTATTTTGGAGACAGTGACCTGTTTCTACATATAATTATACAGATTGGCTCAAAATAGTTAAAAAAATACCAATAAGTTAAACAAAGATCAATTAGACTAAAAAGCGAATATCATTAAAAAGTGAACAAGTAAAGGATCAACTAAATATTCCCCTATCGTAAGTAACAAATCTTGGAGAACTTGTCCCTTAGTCTCTTCAAAACGTTTGTAAAGAGATGAAATTGCGTGTTCTTGCTGCCATCAATCAGAATGTATGTATGAAATGACGATGCTTCATCTTACTTCCAGTCAGAATAATTCATATTGATTTGTACAGGTTTGGATGTGTCACGTGACGAGCCTGATGCGGTGACCGACTGGTACCGAACGCCGCGCATCCCCGAGGAACCAGACTGCTGCGACATATCGAGAGATTTTATGAAGTTAGTACGCAACAACGCTTTGTTCGAGTTTTTAAATAAATCTGTAAATGTAAGATTTACACAAGACAACCTGAAATTACATTATCGGTTAATTTGTGGTACATTTAAATCTTCAAATCAGAAATGTTAAGCTGATATCAGACGCTTTACTCTTGTGAATAGTTCACTCGATTTAATGTTCATTTTGTTTTTTCCACTTTCTAAAGACACCGACAAAATTTAATAGAGGACATTCATCTGCTCGTTACAAAAATAACTGTCAACTGAATTTCATTTGAATTTTTCGATCATTCGGAGCGCGAGCGAACGATACCGAAATCCAACATTGTTGGATTGGTTCACTAAAAACTTAATTATTTTATTAATTTTGTGTTTCACTTCAAGTAAAAGATGCCGAATGAAAGACATGAACCAAACAAACATACAAAATCAGAAGCATCATTCTTATATCAGCTTTAAGTACAATTTTATAAATTAAAATTCCCTTTTCTTACCAAAATTATCTTTGATATCAAGAGTATTTTATTAATTTTCACCTGATATTATTCCCAGTTCATCACTAGTGGGTGCCGGGTCAGTAGCTCACTCGCGGACATCGTCAGTGGGTGAGGCGGGCGCGGGCTACTTACCTATGGCGCCTGGACATGACCCCATGGCTGGCCTCATCTCCGCCTCCAGTGGCTCATTGTGCAGCGGGACCCCTTCCACTGACCCCAGGTTTAGGTGAGTGATACGTAGTTTCTTGTCAAAAATGGGCAGTGAATTTTGAAATTGATTTTTGTAATGGACTACCTAGACTTTTGATATGCAAAGATGTTCGAAAAATAGTTTTAAACGTTAGCTAGGTGCTAAAAAGAAGTGAAGGTGTAAAAGTGGAAAACTAAACATTTGTCAATGTCGCAACGGTTTTTGAATGACGTGTCGCACACAAAACGAGGAGCAACAGCGAAATCAATAGAAAATATTCATTTCAGAGATTCTGTTTTACAGTTCGAAGAGCGAACTTTAGGCAAGATTCGCAGGCCGCACTTTGACTTTACTTTGCTAAGTAAAGTTAGCGTTTGATATGAAAATAATATAATAAACCTTATTCGTGTCGCCGATAGGGATCAGATTCGTATGAATCGTTTGCTCACATTTGCATATATGAATATTGTTAGCTTAAGAATAAGGTTCATATTCGATGAGTCTCTAACTTTACTCAGCATAGTAAAGCGCCATCTATGAATGTTCAACCCTCGCAGCGAGTACCAGCTAGAGCCGGCCACGTCGCACATCGGCCTGGAGTGCCGGCCGCCGCGCGCCTACAGCGTGGGGTCGCGGCCGGCGGGCGCGGCGGCGGCGCCCGAGGCGCGACACCGCGCCTACAGCGTGGGGGCGCGCGCGCGGCCGCCGCGCCACGCGCACGCGCGCGCCGGCACGGAGGACCACATGGAGATCGACTTCTCCAATAACTCGCCGGCTAACAGGGTGAGTGGCGCTGGGTACTAGTTTAGTAGTCTTTTTCGGTTTTCATAGACAGACTACTCAAATCCGTATTCTAATGTCGTTTTATCGTAAAAATCTCCGACTTCTTTTACTTAACCTCAAGAAAATACTTGTCACAGATCGCTTCATCTCTAAGTTTTCTGTAACTTCGTCGCTATTTAAATTTGGGATTGGGTCTTTGGACGTGTAAGAAGAAGGTCGTGGCGGGACCGCTCTCTGTTTTTTTTTTGGTGATATTTGGCATGTGGCAAGCTCACCTCGCTTGCCGGCGAAATCGAACTCTGCAAAATCGGTATTTTATCGGGTGGTGTGTGTTGTGTAATGTGTAGTTTCATGGTTTTTGTTTTTAATGATAGTTAGTTATTAAAGTGATGTTGGTGTTTTTGATTCTGATGGTGGTGGTGGTCGCCAAGTGTTCGTGCAGGCTAATCTGGTGAGATCTTTCCATATTACAGCGACTTGCTCCTCTCTGCAAGATACACGCCATAATTCCGTCATTTTAAGTCACTACAGGTTTAATTGGCTAAATAATGACCCAACTTTAAAACATACTGCGTGGGTGATAGTGTTCCAAAATCGTTATTGAGTTCAAGTGACCTTTTTTTGTGAGTGGTGAGTGATGCTCTTATGTCCCGGGCACGCATACCTAACGGCTTTGGAAACAAAATTTCGCGCAGCCTCTTAACCCTCGCCAGATGTGGGCGCCCGCGCCGACCCTTTTAGGCCGCATAGCAATTGGTATTTTAACTTTAAGATGCTCACTATTTGGGTATATTATAGAATGCCAAACGAGGCATCTCAACAAAGTTTTTACACAAAGTTTACTCAACCCTGGGCTCTATTTTCATTTACAAGAAACGGGTCGCAACAAAAATCTGATGCTGCAATGTTGCAATGTATTGGTTGCTGAGTGTGGGTTACATACTGGTCGAACGCTGCAGGCGGGAATAGTCCTTGTGGTATTAAGATGCGCGCCCGCCATAGTACTTTCGCGGAAAGCCATAAAAAGCGCTTGGCCGCTATAGAACCCGGGCAGTAACAGAAGTGGTCATCTTGTGCGCGGGATTTTGTTTTGAAAGTGGTTGGTTATGGGTTTCGGCGATATAACTATGAACAAAGAAGAAAAATTCGGGCGACGTGGGTCGGGAGTTTTGGTATTAATTACTTATGCCGATGGACTTTTAACTCAGAACTATGTTATTTGCAATCGCTTCAACCTGAGGTGAGCAGCGGCGAGCTACAGGTTGAACTTGTAGGTACCGCGATGGAGCTTATAGACATAAACAACGAGGATCGGGCCGATCGGGACCCGAACACTGCTGCTCTTAGTTCTGATGCGTTTTGCATCAGAACTAAGAAGAAAAGAATCGAGAAAGCAGTTTAACCCCGCCAAAAGGTTCCCCGGTGAAGCTGGACTGAACCATCCTGACGGAAAATTATCATGAGAGACCTGCACGGTAGGAAGAAACCAAGACAAATGAAAATGCATGAAATGTTAGACGTAACCGCAACCTAACGCATCAAGAACTACAGGATGTGCTATCTCGCACATGTTCACAGATGCGGCAATTATTATATGCAGCAATGCAGTACAAGGCCAGATCCAAGAAAGTAGGCCGACCGATTTACACATGGAACGACAACCTAAAACAGGACATGGCGCGCTTTGCCAAGGAAATCGACTTCTGGATGGACGCGGCTGAAGACCGAAGCAAGATCAAGATTGCAGCCAGCGAGATATACTAGAAACCTGAAACGGACTGCAGCGAGTCTTCGGACGAAGACACAGAAAACAGCAAATTGTAGCATAACACAGCAAGGAAATAGAAAAGAGCCGAGAACGCAGCATATCTCCGCCAATGGATTCAACGGTGAAGATCGAATGGAGCCAACTGGCGGCGACGTCGTAAAAAGATGCCCATCCTTATATAAATATTACCCGACTCTTCACTAGTCCATTGCTTACTCAAGGATGCATATCCGGTAGGCTCGCAAATCCCTCCTTATCCCGACGGGCACGGTCTTCCCTACCATTACCCGCGCCCCCCGGTCTACTCTTTGATATGCAATGGCCTCTGTAGCCCCATGAAACATGAGGCTCCAGGGGCTAGTGCAAATCCTGGTGTTCATTCGATTTATCGAGTCTGGTTAAGCCACGCTGGGGTCGGTGCATTTCATTCATTCATTCATTCATTCAACTTCGTCGCTATTTAAATTTGATTTCGGTGGCTCAACCTTTAGCAAGTTCGGAATAATCTCAAACTTGAGTTTCATTCAAAGTCAAACCATTTACAGACACTTTTGAATTGCTAAGGAGTCGGTAAGTGAGTCAAAACTCCATGGACATTCATTTAAAAAAAAAAAAACAACAATTTAATCATTTCAATGTAACTCTTTCCCCAGATGATGTCCCGCACTCCTCCGACGGCGTGCTTCGTGGAACCTCGGCCGAAGACCAACGTAGACGAGTACGTGGACATGTCCCCGCGCAACGCGGGCTACGTGGAGATGCGGCCCGGCGAGCCTCGCGCGCGCAGCCCGCCCGCGGGGCCCGCGGGGCTCGTGGGGCCCGCGGGGCCCGCGCCCTCCACGCCCGACGGCTACGTGGAGATGAACTACGGCAGGGCGCCCACGAGGCCGATCGCGATCGGGGCCACTCGGCCGCCTCCGCCTCTCGCCGCGTCGCCCGACGAGCGACGTCGCTTGCGTGATCCCCGCACGCCGCACGGATCACAGACACTCTTCGATATGTCTTTAGACTCACCCGCTTCTCCACAAGAAATCGACACCACCGATGTTCTAGAAGAAGATCCTCCCCACCACCCCTTGACCACGGTCAGGGAGATTTCTGAAGATGGACGGCGAAGCCCCGAGTTAACAGTGGTGGTACCTCGACGGAGTCCTGAAGTGTCGGTATCGCCGCAGTATGTGACGTTAGCGTTGTCTGCGGCGCCGCCTAAGACGCCTGAACCTTGTGGTGATGAGCTGTCTTGTAATCCCACCGCTAATAAGACTATCGCGAGGGTACCTGACCCTATTGAGACGAGAGGTGAGAGATATTTTATAGTGAAAACTAGCTGCGCCCCGCGGTTTCACTGGCATAAGGCTCGATCCCGTGGGAATAGTGGGATAAAATATGTCCTTTTCCAGGTCATGGCCTACCCATGTGCCAAATTTCATCCAAATCCGTTCAGCCGTTTTAGTGTGAAAACCGTAATGAATTATACAGGATCTACCTCATGAATCACTCCTTCCATTGATAAAAACCGTTTGAAAATTCGTTCGGTAGTTTTTGAGTTTATCGCGAACAGACAGACACAGCGGGGGACTTTGTTTTATATTATGTAAGGATAAATACAGAGTTTTGATTAGGTGTATAAACAGTATTTATTACCCGACTACGGCGAAGAAAAAAGGAAGGAAGAATGAGGTATCGTTGGAAGCGTCTTGATCGTCCGCTGGTTATAGGCTATGTGACGTCACATTGAATTAAAAATGGCGCCCTCTAGAGGACATAAAGTCAGGAACTAAAAAAAAAAATTGTTTAATCGTATCATGTTGGGTATCAAATGAAAGGGCTTAATGAGCACATTTCAAAAAAAAAATATTATAACCCCAAAATAATAATAAAAAAATTAAAGTAATAAAAACTAAAACCCAACTACGACTAAAAAGGTATAAACAAGACACCCCAGACAGACAAATTAAAAATCCGGAGTCACCCGTAATCTGTTCGATTTATGCCCTAACACGTGTGACTCCAGATTTTTATTTGGTCTGTCTGGGGTGTCTTGTTTATACCTTTTTAGTCGTAGTTGGGTTTTAGTTTTTATTACTTTTTCTAACACGATGTCATCTGTTGATACAGCTGAAACGACAACCACAGCAACGCTGGTCCTAGCGGGAGGCGGGGCGCCCGCGCGCTTCAGCCTGGACGCGGCGCGCTCCCCGCCGCCCGGCCTGGCGCCCGGCCCGCCCGGCCTGGCGCCCGGCCCGGCGCCCGGCCTGGCGCCCTCCCCGGCGCCGTCCCCGGTGCCGGCGCCCGCGCCGCTCAACTACGCCGCGCTGGACCTGGAGCCGCGCAGGGCCGCGGCCGCGCCCACGCAGAGGGCCTACACGCAGATAGACTTCATACGCAGCGAGAAGCTACACGCCGCCGACGCTACATAGACACGTGTCGCAGAACAGCCAAATACACGTGCGACTCCGAACAAACACGAACTTACGCTTTAGTCGCGGAGTAGGTGGTCTAGTTGAAAATTGCGCGCCCCTTCGCTGCATTTAAATTCGTCGTGCATGGTCATCGGTTATTCAGTTCCTACCACTGTGGTAACCATGGTAACACTTACTGTTGCTGACTGTCTTTGTCAATGACAATGACTCAACAACAATCAATGACAGCGACGAATTCGAGCGTTGTTTACAGGCATACTTTGCATGTATAACCAATAGAGCGCGATTTAAAATTAGACGATCTATACGCAGGTTTCAACACTAAACATTACAGTTTTGAAACCGTCTTCAAAAGTTCAAGTGAATAGCAAAACAGTTGAATAAAATTTAACTGTTAGCAAGTGACGAGTATGCCGCGTTTAGCGCTGAGGACGCTCCTACTTATGTAGCCGACTGCCATTTATATTAAGCCTAGTGACATTAGGCCCAAGATGGCCCATAGCGATAGTGAAATTCGGTTGCCGTATTATTAAGCTGTGAATGTGTCAAATTAATGTGTCAGACTGAATCTTTTGTCGCGGTTTTGACGTTTAATGTCGATAAGTCGAGCAAAACAATTTTTAGTTACATGTGCATTTGAATTTAATATTTTACGCACAAGCTACAATAGTTCAGAATTTTAAAGTCTGAAAAATAAACTAATATTGTACAGTTCATTTTTTTTATCACAGTTTTAAACAATGATATATCTTGAACTTATGGTGTCATAGATTGACAACATTGACATTACTCTATTTAATTGATTTATTTTTTCTTTTACCCAGTTGATTGGTCAGTTCGACTCATCGGCATAGACTAGTAGGCACGCTGTGCGTTATAGATGCAGTGTTGATGGATAGCACTCACGACCGGCGTGCACGCCGCATTTGTTACTGTCTGTAGTCGTTGAGGTGGGCCATACGTGTACAAAAACGAGCAAAATAATATTTAAAAAAACAGAAGAAAAATTTAAATCATGAATGAGATGAAAAAAATTGAAAATAAACTGCTCAGTGATTTTGTCTGTAACGAAATTATTTTAACAAATATATCAGCTAAATAAGTGTAAATAAACTTTAGAATAGATGTGGTTTAGTTTTTTTTTTTTTTTTTACTGGTTTAGCTTGTTTCATGATTCTATAAAAATATTGCTAGATATGATGCACCTCAAAGGCTACACGTAATGAGATCATCGCTGCTTTATCATTCATCGTCAGCCTGTATCTTAGAGGCAGTTTGATAGTATATTATACAGAGCGATATCCTTCACTTATTTTCTAGGCTAGTCTAGAAGATGTATATTTAAATGTACATTCTTAAAAAAATGTATAATATAGTATACATATTACATAGTGAAATATTGTATAGTTTAGTATACAATCTTCTAGGCTTGCCTGTAACTTGTATTAGACTCGATGTCGCTTGCTTCTGTTACTATATAATAGTACACACATTTTGTTATTAATTTTATTCTTATTACATTTTTTATTATTATTGTTATGAGACTTCAGTGATACGTTTGTATAGCAAACATATAAATATATGATATGACACTAAGAAATTATACTAAGTCTAACTCCAAAAGTTTTCACTAAATTAATTAATACATTATCATGTTATTTTATTCATTTGTAATTAAATATTTATTTCTTTAGATCTTAGTATATCTCTCTAGTACAATCGCGGAAAAAATCATTAAGAAATAAAATTATAATATTCGTGCACGGGAATGTTTCAGTGAAGTGTGGACGCGTCGGTTCCGTC
Source organism: Lithophane ornitopus (assembly GCA_948473465.1). Classification (NCBI taxonomy): domain Eukaryota; kingdom Metazoa; phylum Arthropoda; class Insecta; order Lepidoptera; family Noctuidae; genus Lithophane; species Lithophane ornitopus. Next base: position 1,191,398 of record OX419632.1, on the reverse strand, counting down.
GTGAACTTTTAAAGTAAATTTTATTAATAATTATAATGCCACGGTTGTGAGAGAGGCCTAACAGTAGTAGGTACAATACACGCTTATGTTCCGGTGACATACTGCCTACTGTGTTCTTAGAATACTCTGTGCAATTTTAAACACGATATAAATGTTATTTCTACACTGTTATTGTTTGTTATCTGCAGTTCCGTTCGTGGTTATATTATACCGATAGAAAAATATTTGTAAGTAACTGAAATATAATCGATAGACAGGCTGAAATCTTCTGACAACTAAACAACGCGCGTTTTGCCCTACATGAACTGGTTATAAAGCGAGCTATTAAAACGAGTGTTATAAATGTTTCCATCTGATGTTAGCCTATATTTAAAATTAATCTTCCAATTCAATAAATACTGAAGTGTTATTAATATAAAGTCCATATTTGAATAGATATCTGTTGTCGTGTAATGTTTGAGAGTTAATAGATAATCCCGAACGGAACAACTTCTTAGCTTGATAAGTAATCGTGTTCAATTCAACATAACGATTGCTTGACGAGCTGACAGTCAACTTAGACAATCTTATAGGCTCAGTTATTTGAGCTTGCTATGAAAATGTTCAAAATAATGCTATATTTTATTAGCTCTGATATTTATCCTTAGGATGGAAACATAACATAATCATCAGCCTATAATATTCCCAATCCTGGGACTCAGGGTCCAGCATTGGGAATATGTAACTGGGAGGAAGTGGACCGTAATCCACCACGCGCACCCAGTGCGGGTGGATTAAAAAGAAAACAAAAATCATAGACAAAATAATTTTACGTTCGCGCAAATGATCATCAGAAGAACCATATACCTACTTACACTGCAAACTAAATGTGCCGATATCCGTTTTATACCAGTTTCAAAAGTGCATAAACTATGTAATATGATTTTTTTATCACTGAATTGAATAACAAGCTCAAATAACCTGATCTACGTAAATTATGTGTTCAATATAAATCTGTTTTTATCTTATGACTGCTGTTTATATCCGAAACATTATTATAGGAATATTTTTAAAGAAACAAAAATGTTGACATTTTAAACTACATAGCTCGATATTACATATTATTATTTTTACTATTAATTATTATCTTGTTACGGGGCTTCGCTGCGATGTTATATTTTAAATGGACGTTAATACTGAGAGTAGTCGAATGTTATATTTTGTTGACTAAAGAGTATTTACGTTCAAGTTATTACTTTTGTTTTCTTTTTTTAATCTCGCGACAATTTAAGAAGCCCGCTTTGACACCTATCAAAATACTGTTAGTAGTGATGCGGAAATAAAATCGGGTGTTTTAAAATCCGATTCTCGAGACATATCGATTTATAATACTTAAGAGTTTGTAATCGACAATTTATCTACATTACTTCAAACTGATTCTCGTGTCATATCGTTTTATTATTCGTCATTATCATCATCATCAGCCTACAGCAGTCTACTACTGGACCTCTCCAATTGCACGGCATTCGGCTCGATTCTCGGTAACTCATCCAGCTGCTACCAAACACCCTACGAAGATCGTGGCTCCTCTTTCAGACATGTTGACGAGTTACACGATAACACCAAAATCACATAATAGCCGAGTCAGAAAATATAACTATAACCTTTAACCATTTCCTATTAAATATCAAAAGAAAGGTAAAAATATGTGATCAGATTTTATTTGTTATGTTACTCTCTTTTCTAAATGTAATGTTTATAAAAGGATCGTTTTTTCCGAACATCGATTTTATTCGGTCAAAAAACGGGTTCAAATCTTCACAACACTACCGTTGCCATAGCAACGATCCCAATGACATGACATTGTAATAACATCCTGTCATAATATTAATCACCGATTAATTCGTGTTTTTGATTCCATTTTTCCAATATAAAGTGAAACTTGGTGCTTTCGAATGATACTCATTGTTATAGTGTATGGATAACATAGTAATTAATTAGGATTATGAATTTGATTTTTCGATCTCTTATGTACACGTTCATACATAGTTATCGCGGCATGTATGATGAGAAACGTCAAAACGGGCTTCTTAGATTGTCGCAAGTTTAATTGTGTTGTAGTAAAGTTGTGTAATTGTTTGTCAAACATATTTATTTTCTTATTGAGTTTCAAACTAAAATTCGCGCCACGCACCAAAATTCTATAGTTAAATTGTTTAGCATTAGTGCGATAGAAACACTCAATTTTAGTTCGAAATATCAAGATATTCATCAGGCAATATGGCTGATATTGTTTGTGGGAAATGGCTCATAAATGTGTATTTTCCTCGTTATTATTTTATAAAGTAACAACAACTAGCTATGTATGTTAAACAAAATCTGCGAAGCTTCAGTAACAAGAGACGGCAGCGACAACGAAACCTCGTAGTCGAATAGATGAAATTGTATCATTAACTACTTACGGACATAGCTGTAGTCTGTAGACGATCGTTGTATCATAGTACAACTTTCGACGATTTCCGTTAAATAAGTGCAATTATAAGAGTGGTGTGCTGAGAAAAGTTAGTTAAATAATAAAAAAATAGTAAAAACAGAAGTTTGTTCACGCGTAGCAATAACCGTTGAGTCACGGTGTAATACTGAATATCAAATTCTGAGATAATTTGAACATACAACGCAGTTTAAATGCTATAAAATTGTCATAACATAAAAATGTTGGTAAACTAAACATTTCACAGCACGCCGCCTAACTAAAACACGCGCCTCACTAAAATTCTATTGAGATAACAAACAGAATGTTCTACATTCCGACTTAAACAATTGACTAGCCTCCTGTGTTCAAATACTTCCTAAAACCAATGTAACGTAGTAATAGAAAACAAGCTTCCTTTGCCCGCGCTCGATTTATAAAAAGTAATGGGACCTGTATAATAATGCGTGACTGAGTCAACACCAAATTTTTTATATTAAAAAAGAAATGTTATTTATTCCCGCGTAAGTAAGAGCGAGAAGTCTCTTGTGAATCATGAAAGACTTTTCTCTCTGATTGTACTGTAACATGTAAGCTTTAAGTATGCCGAATGAAAATCAGCACAAGTTTTTTTTTTATACAATAATACTTGTATGTCGCTTAGGAATGATTTTCTTGTGAAATGCTGGAGTTTTCTTGATTGCGGAATTTAAAAATATCTTTGTGGTTCAAAAGTGCAACCATTGGGATAGCAACTTTTTTTTTTCTATAGTCTCAATTCAATAGAACAAAGTTTTTCACAAATATTTTTATAAAGGAAACTCCAGCATGAAGAAGGTATTCCTAAGAGCCCGAACGATATTAGTCCCGATTCATCGCTGTTATCGAAGTTGTATAAAACGGATCGTATAGTAGTATAGTACAATTTGGCAAGGCCACTGTTTTACTTTTTTGTATTTAAATACTTTTTAGGACAAAATACTTGCTCTTTGTTTGAGCGGTTGTCTGTAACGTGCTAGTTGAGAGTCAAAACTCGTATAGTTTGAAGAAAAGTACTATCTCCGGGGTTGATAAGAAAATTTCAATTTGAATAGAAAAGCACACGGGAACATTATTTTATACATAAACATACCAGTGAAATGCAAAGTTATATTTTAAATTGATGTTACTTTTTCTCCAAAAACTTTAAACCGATCGATTATTTGATGACCACCGAAATTATTTAAAAACTTATCTCACTTTTCCCGTCGACATCTCAACCAGCTTATCTAGATAAACCAATTCGCAGATTACTAGTGCCACCTCGCAGTTACGTAGTACCATGTTTAGATACATATTGTAACACTAATATATATTGTATATTATATTATACATTTACTTTATTCCACGTAGCGTAAGAAGTGTTGAGTTTAACATAGGTGTAAGGATAGACGGGTACAAACGATAGCGTTGTGTAGAACATTGGATAGAATCTCCTTTTAAAATATGCCAACAATCTTTGGTAAGTTAAAACTAATTGAAGCACGATTTTGGGCATGTTTGTGGACTTTTTTTGGCATGCAGTTGATTCCAATTGAACTGGTTTTTATTATTATATGTATAATAATAAATAAGTATGATAGAAGATGAATAAACAAATAATATGATAGAATCATATTTGATATTTTTTAATTGATTACAATTATTTTATGAAAGTTTTCATCTAGTGATTTATCTTGGAAGTCGAAGAATCGTAACTCTTGTAGCTGATTGCATTTTTGTTCGTGAACAAGTACACAAGTAAATTATACAACCTTATTTTTTCTTTATGCTAAACCCGAAAAGGGGTCATTGTACTCATCATTTTGAACAACTTTTTCTATGGGACCAACATTGAAATCGCGAAAAAAGATAGCTGCTGTTCCATACATTTTGTCGATTTGTGTGAACACAAATGTAGGGAACAGCTGATTTTTTTTTCGCGATTTCAATGTTGGTCCCATTAAAAAGTTGTTCAAAATGATGAGTACAATGACCCCTTTTCGGGTTTAGCATAAAGAAAAAATAAGGTTGTATAAGTTGCTATTTTTTTCATTTAGACTGTTGTACGCTGCCAATGTCAGCTCCGTATGAGCTTGCCCTTTCTTCGCCAACACATAGCAAGGTCACAAAACCCAGTTGTACAGGAGTCATTCACTCGAAGCATATTCTAAAAGGAGATTTTGGCTACATTTACATTGGTGAGACTTGTATTATGCGACATCGAAAGCTAGTGTGAATGCGGCCTTATTTTAATATATTTATAATTAAAAAAATATACAAAATAATTTACCAAACTCCGCGTGTTACGTCATGACAAGATGGAGTTGTTTTTTAAGAAATCTATACTAGTCCCATTGCAAGTTAAACAGAATTTTTGCATTAAAATGTTCCTGTAAACGGCGTAAAGGTTTTTTATAAGGTTTAAATATAAGTTTAACTATTGTAACGTCTAGAACAGTTTGTATAATAGTGGTTTAGTACCTGGGATGAGTCGCCACGCTACGCTGCGAGCGCTTGCTGAGTCACGGGCGTCACACGACGCGATCACACGATGAGGCAGATTCTGTTGTTTTGAAATGGAAAAAAAATAATTATTATATTTTTTTACAAATGGTGCTACCGTTTTGTGTTTTAGTCGATGATAGCTTAGCCGCTCCTACTGCCATGTAGATAATATTGTGAAGTATCGTTGCGTGGCGCGTGAGACGCGCGCGCATATCACAATCTGTTATAGATAAATAGTGAACATCACCACACTGAGCGTACGTTAAAACTAGCTGTAGTCATAGCTTTTGTAACTTGCAACGTTGTTCGCAACCCCTGATCTTGTAACTTGCGAACTGGGTTGCCAACATTTACCTGAAACATTTAAATAAGTTTCATTTTGCCGAGTGCGTACGCCACGCGCACTATTGCGTCAACACAGCTTCGTAAGCCATCCAGTTGGCAGTTACAAGTCAGTGCACTATAATGTATCACAATGTCAATCGTGTTTATAGACTCGTTGATCGATGCGTGCCACTCGGTCGGCGTGTCCGCCGTTAAATTATATAAAAATATCTAATCTAATTTCTTTTGTACATTAAATTTTGTTTACTTTCATATTATTGTAAATAAAAAGAAAAATAAAAGCTTTGGATTTGCGCATTCGTTTATTTATTATGCCCGTAGTGAATAGAACCTTACCTCATCTCTAATGGAGCTCTAACACACACCTGTATTCATCTCTGACTGCTCGTTTATCTGACGACAGATGAATGGGGAAAGCACCTGTCCAAGCCGATATGCTAGCTAGTTTTCGTCCTAAATTAAGTAATGATGGCCGACAGGGCCAACAACTACCTAACGTTCACCCAATATGAACCAATAATTGTACCTAATGCAAATGAACTGGCCCCAAATAATAACTAAGGTTGAAAATTCAAAACTCCGAAAGATTAAATTGCTACCAAAAATTAAATAGGCATTTTTTTGTCCGTCAGGGATATTTAAAAAAAATATTGGACACTATTTTTTTTTCGTAATTAAAAGATGAAAGCGTTACATTGAGTTAAATGTTGTATGACGTCACGCCTTGTCATTTTTCATTAATAAGATAAAACAAAAAATACGTTTCTAATATTTTTTATTATCTTACTGACGAACTAAATAGTTTTTGTTTACCCTGGCATCATCCGTACTATCGGTATACTCAGCTCACTACTGTCATTCTGTGAGAGTCGTATGAAATAACTAAAACTCGGAAAATGTACGTAGGATGTCAATTTGATCAACAATTAATTTCACTGACTACCAGTAAAATAAAACGAGAAAATAAAGAAATACTGTTTATTTTACATACTTGATCACACACAAATAAAACATAATTATGCATATCAACACCAAACCCGCTCACTAAAACAGTGTGCTATTGATAAAACACGACTACACTATCAAAACGTAACGATTGCAACTACAACAGTCTAGCATTTACTTTTGTTTACATGTCCGCCATTCCATAAATTCAGTATAGGGTCAGGGCAGACAGATATAAATAAAACTTAACTTTAGTTACTTTCGCATACGGCTGAAATTGGCGAAACGAAATAAAATCACACAGCATTTTGTATATTTCTAGTTTCATTTACCAGTTTCCCTAAGAAACTTCCTTTAATTTACAACAAGTTTAACAAACAGGATAAACTTGGACACATCAATGATTAACAATTAACTTTTCATAGTACCTAATTAACAAATCAATTTCTTGCAACAATCCTGTATCACACGAAATACAGCAAACTGTTTTAGTGAGTTGTAACTGTCAACAAATACAGTAAAATATTAATATTGTATTCAATAATTGTATTATTATAATTAAAACAGAATAAGTATCAATTAGGGTGGGAAATCCAATGGCACAAATATTTCAAGCATTTTTCATGCGCAAAATTCGGCGATATTGGATTTTGACTCTTAAAACTATAACTGAAGGTACAAATTGTATTAAAACCAATTCTACAATAATAATTAGGTATTACGGTGGAAAATATTAAAGTAATTATAAATTGTGTTGTCTTTAACCATTTGTTCATCCATTTATTAATCAGCAGTAAGGAAAAACATTAAGAGGCCTAAATTAATAAATAAAATATATAAGGAAGAATCTAGTGGTTATTTTTTATGCAAGCCATACTAAAATATGTAACACAGTTCCTCTAGTTCGGTTAGAATTGTTTTAAAAGTTTATAAAAATTGGAACTATATTTATACTAGAATCAGATATAATAGTATACTAGGTATTTCTACTTTATGAGGAGTATGTATTTCAATATAGTATACAGTAAATGGAAAACTATCGAGGGTTCGTATTATAGAAAGTATTAAAATAATCTCAGAATTTGTTTGACCGAAACCGATACTTTTGAGCTGGTTAGAGTAAAATATATTAATGTTATCTAAAGGTAAAGTAAAATATCAATTTTATTGATTGGTAATGGATATAGCTATGCAATAAGGGTCAGTTCACACCGAGACGCGATGCGACGCACACTTTTTTATGATCCGATACAATATCGAATTTATTTACTACACAATAAGGTTCACGCGCTGCGCAGCACCGCGCATCTCAGCGTACTTTGACGTGTCAACGCTTGCACTGAAATAACACCATTTCGTGAAGAAAATAAGTTCGATAATTGTTAGAAGTCCGCGCAGCGTCTCGTCGCGATCTGAACTGAACGAAAGAGTTATTTTCTCGTAGCCAAAAATATAGAATATAGTGGAAAATATAGGAACATCTTTTTAAATTGAGTTTCTTTTCCTGTCCCACACCAATCAACAAAAATCAAGGTATCTGGTAGATTATGGAAATATTTTAAAGCTAGTTAAGTGGGATTACATTGTTTAATGGCACAGAATATTAATAATTGTTGTCAAATGTTTCAGTATGTGTTTATTGGTTATGCAAGAGTATTTCAATGATAGATTTAATAAGTTGCATACGTTTACAGAGCGGCTGATATGCTATTTATATAAATTATGAAAAGGAAAACATAATTCTAAGTTCTCATTTCTTGTTAGGCATTTGCTATACTTCTCAATTATTGAGAAAATCTATCCCAACATCATTTTTCTCAACTACACACTTGCACAGCCAATGGCGGGTTTAAAAAGTAAGTATTATGTGACCATAATAATTATTATAATTAGCACCATTACCAACCTACTTCGGTGGCGACCTACCATTTACAACAGTAGGACTATCTTTCCACGACCTACCCGGTTTTTTGACAGCTGTCACTTTTTTCCTGACTACCCTCTTTACAACTACCTCTTCATTTGACAACAATTTTCTCCTAGGTTTTTTTACTTTTACCTCTTTAATGATGAAGGAATCATCGAAGATGTCGCCACTTGAATTAATGGATCGACTGTCTTTATGATTTTCGCCGACAATTTCGCAGATTGGACTGTCGAAGGAAACATGTCTGGAAGAATGTAGTCTAGGACTGTATCTTTCTTTCTCAACGGAGGTTTGTGTGGCGATGTTGGTGTGATTGTCTTTAGCAGGTGGCGTGGCCACTGGGTTCAACCTCGTCTTCTTAACTTTGACCAGTACGGCTGGTTCCGACGATTTCCTTTTCACGTTTTTTTTAGTTACCTTCTCTTTTTCTGGGACCTTATTTTCTGTGTCCACTTCCGCAGCCTTCAGTTTCCTTCCCCGTTTCTTTGGCGTCTCTCCATTCTGTTTGGTAACCTTGACTGGTTCCTCAGTTTCTCCATCAGAAACGTCGCTGTCTTCTGCAAAAACTCTGTTTGTTCTGGTTTTGCTGGGCGATTTAGCTTTCTTTGGGGAGAAGTCTAGGGTACTACTTCTAGTTTTGCCTTCAGTCTTTAGGTGGTCCTCAAATAGTTTCCGACACTTCTTGTAATCTGGGACTTCTTTTGGTTTCATTGTGTTTATGTATTCGAAGAATTTGATGAGAGCTTCTGTAAAATTATAAGATTATAATGCTGCATATTTATCAAAAGCTACAATGTTATTCAGAAAAATAGCCGAATTAGCAAATGGCGCACGATAAAATTCCTGCTTCACTTAGGGTGACCTAGGTTAAGTTAGGGTAAGGTTGAAAGCTCAGAAACGTTTGTTTAATAAACAAAGTCTGGCAAAGTGAGCCAGCATTCAAGTTTTATTTAAAAACTTAACAAATATAATAAAAGTTTAGGTACATTTGTATCTACCTAACTAATATTATAAACGCGAAAGTTTGTTAGTATGGATGGATGGATGTTTGTTACTCTTTCACGCACAGATAGTTTATAACCTGGATTAACACATAGGATACTTTTCATCCCGATATTCCCACGGGATCGTGCCTTACGCGGGTGAAACCGCGGGGCGCAGCTAGTATAATAAATAATCGACTATAACTCACCAGGTACATTACTAGGCTTGATGCTGCTCCTAACATTCTTCATGAAGGTCTCCTTCATGGTCTGCACAGTCTTCGGCTGCTTGAGCGACTTCTCCCATGGTAGCTCACCAGTCAGCCACTGTAGCATGTTGTAGCCTAGGATCTCGAGATCACCTCGCATAGTGGGGTCTGGAGAAAAAAAAAATTGTGACTAAAATTACAACTTAGGTTTTTATTTGACATACTCTGAGGTGAGCAAAGTTTGATGGTGATGAAAAGGTTATAGTCTAACTAGTGCTAAGAAACGCCTGTCAAATATGCTATTGCCGAGGCTCTTCCTACACAGTTTGGCTAGCCTATGGCTTAAAAGCTCAGATTCTTGAAATTGAAATAAGAGCTGATGTTGGACAGCTCTATTTGGTAGTTTTGGAATTAATTTCATTTCCAACCACGACGATTTAAGACTTAAACTGAACTATAGCATGTGCAACAGTTAGTCCATACTTACACTATACAATGTGATCTAATATTTACCTCCCAAATGTGCATCTCTGCTTGTATACTCAATGGTGCCATTGTGTGCGCTCTTTGGGTCAGGAGTAAAGGGCTGGTCCTCCTTCAGTCGCGTTGCCAGACCGAAGTCCACTAGGTACACCTGATTCTTGGCCTTCTTCAGACCGAGCAGCATGTTGGCACCCTTGATGTCCGCGTGGACGTAGCCACGGCTGTGGATGTACTCTAATACGTCTATCTGAAAAAATAAATGTGATGCTAGGTATAATTCAGGTAGGCAAAGTTTGCGCCCTCATCCCTTAACGACGCCCTGGGCGTCGGGAATCCCACGCGGATTCCCGGCCACCATAGGCGCGGGCTTGCGCGCGGCGAGCAATGGGTAGCTCGCCGTCCGATAAGGACCAGGCCCGGGTCGATAGCGCGTCGTGTTCCACGCGCGCCTCAAGGAGATGTCAACACAATTACGGTCATAGCGGGGTCCGCTAGGACCGATGCCTGCCAGAGTTGCGGGAAAGTCCGAAAGGGATACCGGGACCTTGGCAACAGGCAACTGAAGGAATACGGTACGTTTTGGTCTGACACGCCGTATCGCTCCGCCCAGAAAAAAAAAGGTATAATTCAGGGGCTTCAGACAGTAAAATAAAAAAGTTTATAATTATATTCTGTTTAAATTATTTGAGATTTTCTTGTTGCTAGCTGCGCTGCGAGTCAATGCTCGAAATCTAGGACATAGGTTCCAAAACAGCACACATTTAAACGATACTCATTAGCAACTTTGTCTGATATGTAGAAAAAAAAAAACAGTTTTTTAACAATAGCAATTTTAGTGTGACACGTTACTTGGAAGGAAAATTTACATTTGTAAGATTGTGGTACTGTGACAAATCATCAATAAGTTTACTATTCATTGCATTGCCAACCTAAAATGGCTTGTATGAAAATATGTTTAGTCTTTACTTTACCATTTGTAAACCTAATTGGGAGACAGTTGCTGGTTGGAATGACTTCCCAGCATCTGTGAAGAGGCTCCACACATCTTTGCCGAAGCGCTCCATCACTAGGTATCTGTAGGTAACTCCGTTGGACTCATGAGACCCCTTGCCGAAGTACGTAGGCATGCCCAGGCTTGATAGTTTCTTGCTTTGCATGAACTTCGCAACTGAAATATTTAGAAAAAATAATTTTATTGAAGTAAGAAAATGTGATTATTGTAGACCTTATCATTCTTGTCAACTATTTTAGGTTAGCACAATCCTAGCTAATATTATAAATGCGAAAGTGAGTTTGTTACGCTATCAGGCTTAATCGGCTGAACAGATTTGGACCATGACCTGGAATAGGACATAGGATACTTTTTATCCCGATATTCCCACGGGATCAAGACTTACGCGGGTGAAACCGCGGGGCGCAGCTAGATCCCAATATATTTTTTTCAGTTCGTTTTAAGATTTTAGACTAACTATTAATGTTGACATTGAAATTGCTGCCGATGCTGTCCTTAGGGTTAAATTAAAGATTAACCTTCAATACACAATAAAATCTCAATGTTACTAACACAACAGTTATATAATCATTATCATCTAAGATTTAACTCCAGTAGCCGAGACTTGAATGCATTACAAATGAAACTTGATTTGGAAGAAACCAAATTGAATCAGTTAAGTAAAGAAAACATCCAATATTGTTGAAACAAGTGTTTCAAGCATCTATTTTAGCATAAAGTTTTAAATTAAACAGAATATTGACACTATTAGTCTACAAACACTCATAATGGGGTTATCAGATTGTTTATTGCAAGCAGTTGCAACAGTACTGTACTGGTAATACTTAAAGATATTTTATGATCAATATAAATATTTATATACTCTGACTCCTAAACTAGGAGTGAGTTCTCCAGCAAGAAAGCCATAAAAAAAGATTAATCTTGTGATTAGTTGTTAGTTGGCTATCTGTAATAATCACCCCAATGAGTATAAGTTTATAACAATTACCATAATTCTTGACAAATACAACACAATAATTGAAATCTCAATAATAATCTTTGAACTTGTTATTATTCTAGAGAATCTCCTTTTTACACACTTTTACTCATATCATGCTTCAGAATAGGTTTATAATAAGTACTTGAGTGTAACAGAGCTATGCATTATATTATTTATATATAAATCTCCATAAAACAATACAGTCAGAGGGTTATAACAATACAATAACACTGATAAGTCGAAACTGGGTACTTGACAAACTCGTAACATAATTATTGATTTATTTCAAGCATATTCTGTAATATTTGAGTGTTGAGGAAAATAAATAACTACACAAATACATTGGTGTGCGTTTATAATAAAACAATTTAGATGAGTACTTACTATCATCTTTGTTGGCATTCCTGAGATAGAAATTAATTTCTACAAAAAGCGGCCCATTCTCATGAGGCTCCTGTTGGAAAACACATTAATACTCATTAGGTATTTGCTTGTTTAGCAATATGTAGATACTATCTATTTTATTTAAGTTTACTTACAATTTTGATGGCATAGGGGTAATCAGATCCTTTGGCCTTTAAGGTGTGGTCACAAGCTGAATATATTTCCCCGAAGCCTCCGACACCAATAGACGGTCCAATCCGCCATTCCTTTTTGAAGATATTGTCTTTTATAACTTCTCCAGTAGGAATAGGGGCTGGCATCTTATAACCAGCGGCTTTTTTTTTAGGCGCTGCCTTTTTTACTCGCCCAGCCATATTTACTTTATTTTATTTAGCACAATGCACAAAACGACATTGAATATCACTAAAAACTAATTAAATTGCAATTGAAATTCGTTCGAAATAACTAAACAAATAATATTCAACAATTGAAAGCGACGCTACCGTTGTGGTGTGGTGTGAATTGTGAATGAATGAATGAAATGAATGTGACTTTGACAGTTATGTTATTGGCATATTCTGCGCCCGCCATATTTTTTACAGACTTCTTTTGTTTATGGTTTCATGTTCCATATCCAGATGTGTGAGGATGAAAGCAATAAAAAGAGATAGTGCTTTATGCTGATAGAGAATAAGAAAGAGACAACCATATCAGTTGATGTCTTAGAGTATTTAACCTATGCTCTAAGGTTGCTGTAGAACAACTGTAGTGATGGGCGTACTTTCTGAATCGTTTTTTTTATGAGTTGAATTACGTACTTTCTGAATCGTTTTTATTTATGAGTTCGGTTATTTCCACAGATATTCTATATAGGATAGTAGGTTATTCACTTGATTTTAGAAAACTGTCTCTATAGTTAATTAATAATAATTATTAGTTATTTTTACAAGCAATGACTTCGAAAATACTAGGTACCTATAATTAATATAAAAAAAGTTGGCAACCCTAGCATGAATGATGGTTTGTAGCAAGCTACACTTCTACCAACTTATCTGTGAAATGGCGAAAATTGGAACTACGGCCGTCATGTTGAAATGTCATTCGATTGTCATTGTCAGTGTCCACTACATTCGGGTTCTCTGGTTGTTTTTTCGTGATATTGCTGAATTATTCCATTTAATCAAATATACAAACGAATTTCGGCAGCGACAGCTTAGTGTTGTCAACTTTCTTGTTATAAATTACCCGATACTTAACTAATTATTTAAGTCTTGTATGAAGTGGAAATTCAGCTGATAAAATGTTCCACGGGGGGGCGTGCATTTTATCTGCTGAATTTCCACTTCATTGGATTACTTTTTAGTTAAAGCCATTGTTTATTGCTGAGAGACTAAACTGTTAGCGTACCTACGTAACTGCTTATTTTATTATTTTTATATAGGTATCATTGTTTTTAATTTGTAAAAACTGTAATTCTTACTATACGACTATGTCTAATGTCAAATTTCTACCTTGAAACCTTACTCAATTTTGGGCACCATACATTAATTAGCAACACTGAATCGACGGTGCCAAATTCTTTCAGTTCACAGATAAGTTGGTAGGACTGTTATTCTAACTGTTCTAACCACAGACTACGTAGAGATACTACGTATGTTCTAACGAATGAGTTGGTTACGCAGTAATACCTACTGATTTAGAAAACCTTAGCCAGAGCCTTTATGTAAGGATTACTATTATACTATTTATTTCCACTAGTCTTTTCACTAGATTATTATGTAAATAGCTATAACCATCATCATCATAATATCAGCCGAAAGATGTCCACTGCTGGATATAGGCCTCCCCGAAGCATTGCCACTTCGACAAGTTCTGTGCTTGTCCGGTTTCTCTCATTTAGCGGATTCCTGCGAGCTTCACAAGGTCATCGGTTCACCTTGCCTTGGACTACCAACGGTACCTACGTCGTCCGGTACGCCACTCCAGAACCTTTCGGCCTCATCGACTACCTGTGCTGGGAGCAATGTGGCCTAGACATCGGGGCTTCGGGATACCTATAACGGTACCTAATGTCGGTTACCTATTGCTTCTCCTACGGATCTCCTTAATTCTGATTCGATCACATAGAGAAACTCCAACCATAGGCCTCTCCTTTTCCCTTTGGGTTTATAACTTTTTGGCAAAATTACGAATCAAATATAAAAATACTATAAAAAACTTTATTGATAATAATCTAATATAAAATCAACGCGTATTATTATGTTAACATTTCTTTACAACATTTTCACTAGCCTTACAAAATAAGTGTTATATTTTATAAAACTATTTCTTTTAATTATACATTATTTTTATTTACACTTACTAAACTATCAAGAGAAATAACAATTAAAATAATTTAACTGGGCGCTTAAGAATCACAAATAAATATAATAAATTATATTGATAAACGTAATATGGGCACAACAAAATAAAAAATAAAACTGTTTAGAAATGTTTCTAAAATAAATCCTGGTGGGTTGTCTAAAAATAATCTGGTTTTTTTTTGTAGGTTTCAGTCTGATTGAAGTAAAACCTGAAAAAAGAAAAATTAACATTTTTTTAAAGAAGGAACCTTAGCATTCATTTATTGTAAAATAAAACTGAGGAGTAGCTATGTAATTTAAGTATATTATTTAGGTGCAGGTTTTTTGGGTATTTTTAGGATCGACCTTGGATTTGGACTTTTTATTATGGTTATATTTTACACGAATGCGGCCATAGTTACACGTATTCTGTGAAAAAATCAAGGGGCTCTCGCTAGTATTGCAGTGGTCTAGTGTTTGTACTAGCTACGAAGCGAACATGTCTGTGTAACTGCGTCGCAGCATGCGATAGCGGCCTATGTCTGCCTCGCCTGCCCTGCAAAATCTGTACTGTGCGATGCTGTGTCACTTGCGTTTCAGCATACGCTTAGCCTTACGGTTCAAAAGACAGCCGTCTGTCAAACAGACAGATGGCGTATGCTTTAGTAATATCTATTCCCGGAGTCCCTTTGATTTGACACCATAATTAGGATACAGGTCCCCGAAGCAACAAGTTTAGAACTCACGTTAAATCAAATCATCATCATCATCGCCGTAAGCAGACATGGAGTACCAGTCCCTGGCTACATCTTCGTAAATCACCCTCTTGACCTCTTCATCATACTGAGGGTGCAGTATCCGGGGGGAGCGGGCCCTGAACTCCAGGGGCACGTCGTAGCACTTGCAGACGCAGCACGATGGGAATTTGAACCACTCGGCAAAGATGCCGCGGCACTCGTTGCGTGGGTCGTAGGCTAACAGCCGGTGGAGACGGAACTGCTGTTCACACCTTAAATTTGAGAAAGAATGGGTTGTAGAGGTTCTACGGTGTATAACATAGCCAAATTGACTATTTTGACAGGAATTAGCAAGTAAATAACAGATGAGCATCATTTCAGTTAGTTGATATTTATTTGCCAAAGGATATTTGATTGGAGAGTTGAAAATGCCTAATTTTCTAAATCATTCATTTCTGGTATTAACTTCAACAGTCTAATTTCAGCCATTGCTGCAGCTGCTGGCGACATATTCATGTGACAGTCTCATCTATTACTCGCAACGGCAACAATGTCGTCGGATCATCTCACCTAGACTTTACAATTATTAGCATATTGTAGCTAGCCTCTATTAAATAATTATAATTACGTCTTTGCAAATACCTGCATCCCTCCCGGCAGTACATCTGCTTGCGCTCATGCACGCAGGTCTCCAAGTGTATGTACTGTTCGTAAGGGTACATGTTGAGCAGGGCCAGCTGCTCCCCTCGCGTGCTGTTTGCCCAGAACGGAGCTGCTATCTGCTCTTTGGACTCGCATGCGTTTCTGGAAGGTTTAAAAATGAAAACGTATAGAAAACAAGAATTTTTTTTTTTAGAAAACGTATAGAAATCAAAATTCTCACGTATGAGCGCATTGTGAGCTAGTCCTAATTTAAATCTTATTTGATTCTGATTGTTACCTGGAATTACATAAAATAATGTAACAAAACTTACGCTCCTCGTAACTTTATAATAGACGGCCTCATAGTCTCCTGATGCTGCACCGGCTTCGGGTGGAATTCCTCCTTCTTATCTGACACCTTCGTATCTATCCGGTCAGTAATCTTGACCTTCTCGTGCTCCGAGAACAGGAGCGTGGGCGGTAACGTCGAGGTGTCAACGTTCATCGGTCGCCACGCGTCCTTTCCAGCCTCAGTCGTCGAGTCATACCCGTCAGTTGTAGTCTCTGTGTTATTAATACTTTCTGTAGTAGTCGCATTTTTGTCTGTACTATTCTTTGACTCACTAACCGCCTCAACTTTAGTATTACCGGAAAACTTTGGGTATATGCTATTAGTTTCAATACTTTGTTTTATTACAGCCTCTAACGTAATAACATCTGGGTCTAAGTTATTTATTTCTATATTCGCTATGCTTTCAAGTTTTGTTTTATATGATATACCTTTTTCATTTACCGTTTCGTTGCTCATCTCAGTTTTGGTGTCGTTGTCCGTGTTGCTCACTTTTGTTAAGTTTGTTTCTAGGGGTTTCACTTTGAGCGTGTCATTGTCTATTTTTTTGTTCTTCTCGCTATTGATTGGTCTGAAGTGTGGTTTGTCTCTCATGGCACGTCCTTGACTCATTTTAGTGTACATCATCTTAGTTTTGATGATGTCTTCTGCAAAGTCTGCTGACTTTCCGTCAAAGTCTTCATCATCTTCATCCTCTATGAAGTTTTCCAACTCTGCTTTTATTATCGATATTTGACGTTCTTCTCCGTACATTCTCCTCATCAGACCCTGAAACATTAATTAGTTTTTATTTCGTAATGAGTTACTAAGCAGTTCAAAATAATTTTAATAAGTAATTTAATAATTCAGAAGTTTTTTTTTTTTGTGGGAATTCGTTTCTTTTTTAACGGACTTTTAAATGTTCTTAATCTCACCTGGTTCTCCCTAACGAATCTCCTGATCGCAGGCCAGGGATAGTTCTTCCCGGGCGTGGTGCAGTAGTTGTGTTTGGAGAGGTCGCATGGCGCATCAGGTAACGCCCGGCCCCGACTGGACCTGTTGGGTCGTGCACACGCCGACGCGTAGTCGAACCCCGCGCACTGCCCTGCTGTCCATGTCACCTGCAATTGTGAAACAAAAAGTGTTAATAGGTCATAGAATATAGACACATGGGAGAGATACCTACCTATGTATACAACAACAGTAGATTCAAGAGGGTAGTTAATCAACTACCCTCTTGAATCTACTGTTGATCAATTTCGAGCAACCTGATACAATCGTATCAGGGTGGTTGCTCGAAATTGATCCCTAAACCTAATGTGAAATACATAGTTCTCAGTTTGGAGCGTAAGATCTTCAAAATAAATATAACCTCGTATATTTGAAGAGTGTATGGACGTTTCGTTTCGTCGTATCTTATGTAGGTGACGCACCTGTTCCGAGCCGTGAATGAAAGTTACGCCCACAGAGTCAGACACTATTAGCATTGTAAATGGTATTGTTTTTATTTATTTCTTTCCTCGATTACTATTGAGTTGTTATAGCCAATATTTTGTAGGTTTCTAAAAGTCGCGTCATGATTTTCTTACTCTCGGTGATGGTGTGTTTTTATTTGATTATCTAGTATGAAGTTGATGTTGATCATATCATCAATGGATATATCATTATGATATTCACAAAAATATGATAATGACTTCCTAAAATCGGTGCAATTAGCGAGGGAGAATCAATTTGATTACGGTATTATTTTCTAGAACTATGTAAATTCTGAACCGCGGTGAATCTGCCTATTTATTTTTTAATAATTGTTGATCTGTTACATAAAGCAACCCTGTGGAACTCCTACTAGGACTGCAAAGTTAGTTAGTTGTAACATCCAGCCCAGGGAAAAGATTAGCTTCTTTACCTGAGCTATCTCAGCCAAAGCTGGTTAATTAATGTTTTAATGATGATTACTATCTTTTGTCCAATACACATGAAATATATAGGAAAGTATTCAGAAACTTGCGAGAGACAGCTTGTTTATTGGTGCTACTAGGCAACGGGTTAATAACCTCCCAGTTTACTATTACGATCTGCTCACTCCGTACGATATGGCTTCGTATGCGGTTTCTACGCTGAAACCTATCAAACACTATATAGCGTAGTAATGTACGAAACTTTATTGGTAATGTGGTGCCTAGAGTCGGCACTAATGTTTCCAGATATGTGTTGAGAGAGAACTGAGAGAAGAGTAACGTTTTGGAAGCGGGATGCACTGTACTCGCGGACGGATATCTAGTATCATCTATACTCCTTTAAACATAGTCAAAATCGTTTGAACGGACTGTAAAAAAGGTTTATTTAAATGTCTAAACTTATTTCGAATGGAGTATAGGATACCATATTTGCGTGGTACTGAATGAATAAATTATTATCAGTGTTGTCTAGGGGTATTGGCGTGCTGGCCTTTGCATGATCACTGCCCATCGAAACTTCTTCGATGACACATTAGATAAAGAAGGGTGCTGCAACAAGAGAAATAAAACAAGAAGGACAAAAGACATCAACGCGCAATCGTCACGTTGACGCCCGAGAAAGAATCGGAGAGAGCGACAAACATTCGTGACCTGCCGCACTTTAGTGCGAATTGAGCCGTTCTTTTTTGCTTGCATACAGCAATATCATTTTATAAGTGCACCTTTTTGTGATCCGTCAACTAAAACCACTACTTATACTGACAAACGGATGTGGAGCGGAGCCGCGGGCGATCGCACGTCGTCTAATGAGATCCTAGCCGTTTTCACTTTTGCACAGCGAACTTTCTACTCTCTTCGACAAACACACGTACACACTCTTTTAGGGGTGCTGTTGCGCAAGAAGGATTATCAACAGCTTCGGATATGGATGGGTGAGTAACACCAGAGGTGCTAAAAGAGAAAGTCCTGAGGCCATTGATAATATAAAAAAGGAAGGATTGCGAAGCAACAGTTTATACATACGTACATAAATGTTAAAGACAGGATCGGACCGTTCTATCCTATCCTAATCCTAACCATTGTTTTTTTTCTGATGACGAATTTGATTTCATGCGGTTTGACTACCAATTAATAATGATGACGTACCTAACTGGATTTCGAAAATAGAGTAGTGAAAAGATTTTAGAACTTTATGATTTAGAAGTAGGTATCACATTTTGTTTATTTCGTTTCAATGTTCAACTGCATTTGTTACTAATAACTTATCATCTTTATTCAGTGCAAATCTCCCATCTCATCAATCACGACATCCCTTTTCCGTATGTATGAACCATTAAAATTCTGACAGAGCCTAATGTAACTTGTTAACCTCGTTTGTGTCCGAAATGAAGATGTTTATGACAATGATCTTGCCCAAAAATCGCTACGTGTGGGCACGGCGGTACCGTTAGCAAAACAAAGTGCGGTAGGGTAACCGGCGCGGGTTTAATATCAAATTGACCTTTTATTATTTTGGTTAGGTATTAATGTCATGAAGTGAGTTATTTTTTCTTTAGTTCTAAAACGTTAGCAACGGTCTTGACTTCTTGAACTTGTATCTCTATTTGTCTGTTTCGTGCCGTATGAGAAATTCTATGTGCTCTCCGAACTGCAGAAGATTTTGTAAATAAATAAATAAATAAAATTATTCACTCGGATACAGAAGCAAGTATAGATAGTGAATAAACTAGGTAATGATAACTGAACTTCTAATCAAAATGGAAATGAAACTACTTATGTACATTAAGCTAAATGGCTTATGATGCAGATGACACAATAGATTATAGATCCATCTTAGACTAGAGAGTATTTAATATTGCTGTGTTCCAACCCTGGCCATAACCTAATTAATTTCATAAAGGTTATTGGATTATTATAAAAGTCACAATATTTGGAGTGAATACCGTAACAGTGAACACGTTGTGACAGGTTGCCAGCCCATCGTCTATAAAACCGAACCAGTTTTATTTATATCTTGTTTATTTTATGACTTGCCGCGTGGTTTTGTGATCATAAATCTTCCGAGCACTGATTGTGGTAATCCATCAGAATAATTTCCTTTGGGAGTCTTTCGTTGTTATGTTGCAGCGAATGTTTTGTTTAGCAGTATGTGTATGTTATTGTCATATCGTTGTGTCAGTATTTGACAGTCAGTGTCAGAGTTTTAGTTAATATTTGCGGGTTCTACTTTGAGATCACGATTGCATGAATTTGTTTCTATGGTATTTATTGGCATTATGGGAATCATAACAATAGTTTCTTTCAGTATTTACCTAATTGTCACATAAAAAGTTTTGAAAGTTCAAGTTTCGTACCTAAATCAAACGTGGTTTTGACAAAAGCTTTTACTTACAAATTATTTTCCAACCATCGTTATTGATATGATCGTGTCTCAAATACACTAATTCCTACTGAGTAGGTAATATTCCCACTGAAACAGCTTAGGTGCTCCGCTTTCCCAAGGCACTGAGTTCTAACAACAACCAGCGTGTCTGTGTCGATTTACAAGCTATTGGCTTTCAGCCAGCACGTAAACCATACGTGACCCTTCCTGAGAAAGATTCATCGCGTGAAACAGTTCCATTTACATTTACATAAACGTGACCATTTCCTCCACAACACTTGGGACAAAGGAAACTAGACCTGTGCAAATGTGAGGCTGACTATGATTATGAACCTGCTTGTCTGAATGTCTACAGTCTACTCTTGTGTCTGGACTACGGATATTTGCCCCATTTTCGGGAAGCTATGTAGGTATGTATCGATTTGTATGAAGGTGTTATAATGTTCATACTTGTATACATTTTTTTTTTGTGGAAGTTTTGCTCACCATCTCCACCTTCTTTAGTTAGCTTGTTATTGGGCTTAGTAATTAATATTATCTTATGATTCTGCATCTAGGTAGGTAGGTACTCTTTAAATCAATCAAACCTATCTTTTTATTGATTTGTACAAACTGACATATTTTCCCTTATTCATAGGCAGCATATTCAAATCGTCTTGTCAGTACGGTCAGCACAA
The DNA here is from genome assembly GCA_948473465.1 of Lithophane ornitopus. Lineage (NCBI taxonomy): Eukaryota > Metazoa > Arthropoda > Insecta > Lepidoptera > Noctuidae > Lithophane > Lithophane ornitopus. The sequence goes on along the minus strand of OX419632.1, from coordinate 1,170,089 downwards.
AGAGTCGTAACAAATTAATAAAATGTTGAACTAAGTATGTGATGTATTAGATATTATCAGTCCGTCGCGATGGTGGACGGACAAGCATGCAAGTGAAAGTGACTGATTGTATTTGGGAGCAGGTTATATGACGTCATCAGTGCGTGGCCATTTGTTATCTGATCGAGTGAAATGTGACGTCAAGTGTATTAAATAGGATGGATGACCAATTGACCATTGTATGGCTATGATTAGATAAGCAGAACACACAGCAAAGCTAGTAATTGTGTCTGTGTGTTACAGGTACTATATTATTAGTTTGGATGGTCAAACGGAAAGCAACTGATGAGGTCTGTGAGGCGATTCGTAATATTCTTGTGGTATAAGGTCCAATGCTAACTATAATCAAAATGTTGGTAATTGTTAGATCTTCAGATTCGGGTATCACATTTTATCAAATGCTTACAAGTTAGATTTTGTCATTCAGGCACCATATTGCATTACTCTTGGTCTCATTCACTAGGCGGAAAACTACAAAGGTTGAAAAAAAGATAAAATCACGTGACCAGAAACAAGGTATCTTCAAAACAACAATCTACGCAGTAAGTATGCAAAACCATTCAAAACAGAACGGGGTTATTACCCAACATACGTCGGTGAAATCAACCTAGTCAAACTTTCCCCGTACATGTGGCCCAGCTGACGTAAATCACGATTTTCTCGTCCGACGCAGGCGCAGGTTATGCCAGTTATGTCATAGTAAACAATGTTTAGAGCTGTGCTAATGTGAACTTGACATTGGACATATGGGCAATTTTCGGAATGTCACCGCTTTGCCGTTATGCTGTGATTATGTGCATGCGGGTTAGATTGTGTGCCGGCAGTTATAGAAGAGCCATTTTAAATAAAAAAGTAATGATAATTGTTAGAATGGTGTCATTAAATTACTTTTTTAATTGCACCCAAACTCACTGTTTTCAGAAGGATTTCAAGTTAATGAACGACGATCAATCAAGGAGTCCAAGATAATGAGAGACTGACATGCCCAGTCAGGTCTTTCCAAGTGTAAGTAAAAGCCTTCATATGTTCAGTGTTTTCTACCAACCTAATAAACTGTGTCCTACTTGAATGATATTACTGAGAAACAATCAAAGTTATTTGCATTGCAATGGCGCCGCTGTCTTTATAGGCACAGTAGGCACCACTTGAATTTATTTATTTATTTATTTATTTAAACTTTTCGCACACAAAAAAGGTACAAAGGCGGACTTAATGCCTTAGGCATTCTCTACCAGTCAACCAAAGGTGGTGAAGAGATTAGATGGCGGGTGCTCTGATTGAGAGGAACAAAGAGAGAGAAAAAAATAATAATAAGGAAAAATATATATATCATTATGCATTATAGATAAAACAGATTTTACAGTACATAAATACGCAATCAACTTATGATACATAAATACTTACATACATATTTACTATAATATATACCTATAATATATATATATATATATATATGTATACATAATAAACAAATTCAAGGCAGAGAGGTGTATATGACTCTACTCTATTTATTTTGAAAAAAATCTCTGCAATTTCCGCTTAAATGCATACCGACTGGTGGCCGTCCTGATATCAAGAGGAAGCGCATTCCAAAGAAGAATGGACTGAATATGAAAATTTAAAGGTACGAAATCGTCAGGCCTCATTTTGGACAGAGAGATTTATTAATTTAACGTGTTGAATTTATGTTTGCTGTAACGGACAACAATGGTCGAAGAAAACGAGATACAAATAAATAACAGGCACAGTGAAATTAACAAAAATTTAGAGTAACTACCTAAATGAAAAAAAAAACACATACGATATAACAGCAAAAGTGTCGTGACTGTTTTGGCAATGAAATTGTTAATTCTGTAAAAGTGATTCCGATAATAGGATATCGGAATCTTTTACGTAATAAACGTCACGTCATATTAAAGATTTGGACTAGCTCTCATTCGCCAAGTATGCAGAGTAAGTACCTATAATATGAAACTTGCGATAAGGAACTTCGTTTCAAAAGAAATGACAAGACAAATTGTAGTGCCTAGTTGAATTATAAAGATTTACCTACTGCTGCTGTCTTATGAATTTCATGTGTTTCTGTCATGACAGCTTGAAGATATTTAGATTTGTTAAAGAGTGTAACGATATATATTAGATAATAATTACTATCCATCGCCTCTTGCTAGTAATGAAAGAACCAAATTCTAGAGTTGACGAAGTGGATAAGTTCAACACTTTGTTCCTTCATGGTTATTAATGATAATCATATTCACAAGGTTGTCATACTTATGGCTGGAATGAAGTTTATGAAGTTATTGTAATCAGAAACCTGGAGACACTTGACTGTCTCTTGACAAAATTAATATGTTCCTATTCAAATCTTCCTCTTTGTACACAATTGAAGAGACACTCGCAGAAGGCTATATGTAGAGAGATCTGAGATAGCTGTGTTCGCGACTTAGTTTAAAACATTTAAACAAATAGGCATGTTTTTGAAAAACCAATGTAAATACAGCTTAATACACATAAAGTTCAGTTTGTGCTACAATTTCAATCATTTTATGACCGAAATCACCTTATTTAACACAAATGTAAAATTGATAATTATCTTAGTAGAAATATAATTTTTTGGAAAAAAGGATTAAAATAGATTTTACAATATCTTTAGATTCAAGTTAAATACAGTCGGCGCCGTGTTAACTAGGAAAGTGGAATAAATCTAACAAATATACAAGCATGTCAGGCATTCAAAGAAGATACATTTACACATTGTGTTTATGATGATTACGACGCCGAAGAATACATTTTAGAATCTTCAATTTATTACTAAATTCTTCGCGAAATATAACTCTATGCTCTACATAATAAGTAATTGCTATTAACTTTAATATTTTCACATAAAAATGTAATCTGCTTCCAATTATCAGTTAACATGATCGTTATAGAGATACCGGAGGCTGTTTCACGCCAACTAATTATGAGATTTTGCTGTTTGGAGCAAGTTGAGCGCGGTGCTAAGGTTGTCGCTATGACTGAAGATAATGTTATAATACTAGAGCTGAGACTGTACATAAATGGAAGAAAAGGGATGATAACAAAATTAATTTATAAAACTTTTTAGATTTTTCTGCTGACGCTTGACCATAAAAATCATATGAATCTCGCGATCACTCATCGATTATTTATACAGCGTGGTTCATAAAGTACGGTTAGCAGCCCTACACGGGACGGTTTGTGTGAAAAGCAATTAAAGTGGGTGAGGCACCCGGCCCGCTTCCCACGCGGCGCTGCTCTTGTTGACGGTACCGCTCGTCCTGGTTCGCTTGCCTTTACACTAGTTTTTACTACCTTATACCATTTTAGAATACCTATACTTAGGAAGCTTTCGGTTTTTCGAAAGAATAACCTTCTTGTCTTTTTTCCTGGTAGAGCGAGAAATTTCATATTTATTGCGATTTTTATTGAAAAGGTCTCTATTATAATTCATATTTTAATGGCCCATAAGATATGGTTTTTCTAGAAAGATTTTTATCCAAAGCACCGCCGGATTTGTTTAGCATAATTTTGCATTATTTTTTAAGTCTCGTTTTTATTTATTTAAGCGTGTTCAGTTGAAAAATTTGTTTTAGCTACAGTTTCAACACTGCCGCGATCTTTAAAAGGATAGGTAAGATTTGGAGTGGTCTAATAAGAGGTACTTTTTGCGGAAACGTTTAAATTAGTCAAAGAGCTGGAAAAATGTGAACGTAACCTAAAGGGTCCATAATGAAACTAATGCTAAATAATTAGTCGATATACAAGGTAAACGATAAAGAAATACAATACAATATGGAATGCAATTAATGAATATGAATTATGCAATCATATGATAGGAAAATACAGCTTGGAAAGCCGTGAGTTATGGAATTGAACACTTTGAAGCATCTCCTTATGACAGTCTCCACAATGTTTTGTAAGACATCGGTCAAACATATTCAGCTCATGTCACAATGTATGAATGTACCAATAGTTAATTGTTTAACTCATTACCAACCTACTTACGTGTGGGTTACCGGTAGTTTGACAACAATTGTTCGCCTCAGCGGTAGGTTCACTAACCTAAGATCTTTGGAAACGCTTTAAATATTCCAACTATCTCTAATTATTGTTATGACTATATGTTACCTACCTACCTTGTTTTATTTGTTACTGTTTCTAATTTGTAAGTTTTTTCGGTATCTGTGCTGTTTTGATGTTTGTTTTGATTAGCAGTAGAACTGTTTCTGTTTTTGTATATATGATGACATTTTCATCTTCAATAGTCAAAAGTTCATCTTTTGCTTCTGCGATTACAGACGCATCAATTCGATTAAGTTTTTCTTATCACATTACGCTTTATTGAATTCACTTGAATGATATTCTGTTTCATAATGACTTTTCCATGATATCATCAAATGCGATGGTTTACTTTTTTATTTAGTAACAGTTGTGTCTAGCCAATTCAGTAGATGCCCCCGATTTGAAGAGTCGTACAATTTTTGCGCGCTAAAACACGTTCTATCAACACTATCGATTGGCATCATCACTTCCAAGATAGGTACAATAGCCAACTGTATTTTGTTATACTTCTGGACCATTTTGTTCTTTAATATTATCTGCAGATCTTTAATAAGACCTAAATGAAACACTCCAGTACCGAACCGCGAAACATACCACCTTAATCTTCTTGAAACTGTAACCCTACATTAATCACACGAAGCATCCATTTGCAAAGAGAGAGCACCCTCCATTAACACTTTTAACGTAATTAGCACTCACCACAAACAGAAAGGCGATAGCAAACCGCATTTCGCAGCCTAACGAACTTTCACTGCGTACGCGCTCACAAGCATCGTGGAGACGAGCGGCCGCCACCACGGTTGCTCACCGACTAACTTTCTCATCGCCAATCTCAAGGACTGCATCTGTTGCACTTTTCGATGTCAAGCGTGGTCCTTGAAAGGTTGCTGGTGTACTTTTATGGGTTTTATGAGCGATTTCCGAGGAAGCGCCGCCGCCGGAGTAGCGCTGAGCGTGCTCTGAATTATTGACAGTTTTAGAACAACCTGATAATGAGGGTGTATGCTCTCGGGCTTCTAGATTGAGAACTGCAGATATAACTTGATATAAGGGCTATATGTATGGGTTTTATTTGGACTTTAAGTTCGTATAATAGCCAGTAAGGTTATAACATTACTTAAATTGCCTTTTCATGTCGCATTTTCTTTCCCATGTGTTGTTGCCTAACACAGTTTATAGGTAATTGCACGGCCCTAGAAGAAAAATATAACAGCCCTAGATTTTAGAATGTTATCTTCTGTTTTAATATTGTTACAATTAAGCGTGTTATTTTTTTTAATCCAATTATGTTTTTGTATTCAGGCATCACCTCTTTAACCTTTAACAGTTTTTTTTGTGTAAGACATGGATATAATAAATTAACGATGACTAACTCTACACTTCCATTTTATCAATACGCCTCCAATAAAATCAATCAAAATCGAAACGAATGTCTTACTCAATTATCAATCAATTTCTAAACACATATAAAACTGCGTTGCATTAAAGAATTCGCAACGACCAATCATCAATCATTATAATTTCTGTTATTTCACGGTATTAGATACACAAGAGCATCGCGTTACATTGCAAATTCACACGATATAAAAATTAGGTTTCGTTTGCTGCCGAGAAAGAGTGTGTGCTATTGAGTGGGTCAGTCGAGTAATCGTTTGCCAGCCACTGTCGGTTGCCTGTCTCTTTCCTTCACGTAAAATGTCTGTATGAGTGACAGGGATGGGTCGTGAGCGCGTGCGCCGCACCGTTATCCCGCGACGATATCTTGAATGAAGAGGGTGTTTTCTCCCGCGCCAAAACAAAGGCGCCCAAGACTTGCCTTTAAAAACGAAAGGTGCACTAATTGAGTTAATTGAATGCATTTAATTTATGTCGAGCTCGCTCATTATGCTGCGGGTGGCCATTTAATTGTGTACTTAATTGTTGTTCAGACTTTAATGCTGGCTGTACTGTTTGTTGCAATTCGGCGTTCGGTTTTTTAGTGAAACGTGTCTAAAACGGTATTCGTACACATTGTGTTGCCGCCATTTGAATATTGTGCGGCTAATGAATAAAACGATCGTGTACTAAACATTTAAATGGTAATTAATTAAAACAATACTTTCCTGGAGATGAAGGGTAGGGGTTGGAAGTTACCACCAGAGTTAACTGTGACCATCAAAGAACTAGTAAAATACCTAAGTTGACAAAATAAGTTAAACTCTAACTAGCTAGAGGAACACTTAGGAACATTTAGTTTAAACCTATGACGAATATACACCTGTCATCTAATCTCTTCACCACCCTTGGTTGACTGGTAGAGTCCGCCTTTAAATAAGTAAATAAATACGCGATAAATATTGATGAATAACAATCAATCAGGAATCGCGGAAAGGGTGCATGCATTACTAGATATTGGCATTTCATCAATATGCCACTCCACGATCTCTATAAATTGTATAGTTCTGGATGCACTGAATATTAATTTTGTGGTATTACCTGATGTGGCACATAAATAACCACCAGTAGATATTGCTCAACGAGGGCTGCTACAGAGGCATAATGTACGGCCTAAACGTGGTCTTGACTGATAATACAGCCAGTAAGTTTTTACATTCCACAAACTATCACTGCTGTACTTGTGTCTTGAGCTTTCTCTACATATATACTTACTTCATTTACTCCTTTTTTGTAATCAAACACTTTGAAGACAGTGGGAGTGCCGCCATTCACACTAGCTTTGAAAAGCTACTATTGATTCTGTCCTACATTTTGGCAATAATTAATTGATTAAACATCAAACACAAATGAGTGTCTAGCGAACGTCTGAATCCTAATGTAAACAGACCTACTTTCCTACTTAGAGAATTGTATTACTTCAGCTCTAAGGCCGATGTGTTTCCGACAGTAATTTTACGCACTTTCGTTCCTAGAGGTTTGTGTTACTGCAGCTTTTAACAAGGTCAAAAGACGTCCACTGCTGAACATTATTGGCCTCAAGCATGGTCTTGATCCTGATACTTACTTCTCGCATCCTGCGGATTCCCGCGATCTTCACCGGTTCGTAGGTCCACTTTGTAGGGTGTCTATCCACACTAATCGTTCTGGTACGCGGTCGACACTACAGAATTATCAACAAGGTTAAATTCAAACAGTTTTTGTAATAATAATTATCTGTGCTCACAGATATTATAATTACAGAAACTGTTTAAATAATAAATAATAAGACAAAACCGGGTTTGCATACATTTGTAGGCAGAAACACAGAAACGAAATGCTAATAATATCTGCACACTGGAGATTTGAGTCCAACAATTCTCACTAATCGTTGTAGGCAGAAAATAATGACTAAAGAAAACATTCACCCAAGTGAATGTCTAGCGAATGTCTAAACTCTATTGATACATGTAGTACTTGCGTATTTGACCAACTGTACAGCGGCGATCATTCTCATACATTTTAACCTATTTAAGATTGAGTGTGAGCTATGCAAACATTAAGAGTAAACGATAGAATTGAGACGTAGTAATGGAGAGGTTAGTGTTAAACTGTTTGGTGAAGTGATTTGCTGTGACGAAGAGGCGTTGAAAGAAATGGTAATGATGCTGGTTTAATTGCCATTCCTTTGATAACTTGAGTGAATCGCGTTTGTAAATAAGCAGAACTTGTTTGACAATACTAATCTCATATCCAATTGTCCCGCAGAAGTTCTCGCAGTGTTAATGGGATCGTATGGGATCAGTCGATACACCCATACGAATGTCGGAACTTTCTGACTTTTCCAAGTCAGTATACGATTCCTTCTCATTTGCCTATCACCGACAATTTATACCTTCATCTCCAGTAGAAAGCTAAAGTGAAACTGTCCAGTAATGTACATATAAGTCGTCGATAAATATTAACTTTTATGCACCGCCATTACTGATATTTGACTTTCTCAAGGATATTGCGATACACAACTTTCGCGTCGTCTGATAAGAAAGCGTGCGAAATGAGGAAAACTCAAATGAATACTGACGGATGGCACATGGTGGTTTTTACCTTAAAAATGAGTCTAGTACTAGAATTTCTTTCTCAACAATAAATAATATGATTGGGATTTTGGGATATAAAGCTGCGGCGCTTTTTATGATCGGGGATGTCCCGTAATTCTAACGTAAACTACATGGCGCAGGGCACTATACTCGGCCCTCTGCAACCTTTCGCTTTTCAAATACTAGATATTATATATATTACTTGCTCAGAAATTCAAAACCAAAATATTATGCACCTTGAAGTTAGAAACTTCATTATATTCCTCAATAGTCAATCGATACAATCATAAGCGAATGTTAAAGATTTTATAATACGGATCTACTTTTACTTTTTATTTTGAATATCTTTCTCAGTATTCAAATTAATATTAAGTCGTTTATTTTTAGTACCTTGTATTAGGAAACGATATTATGCAGTTTATATAAGAAAAAAATTGAAACTCTTATAACTTCTAAGAATTGTTATCGTCTGTTATTTTTTTCCTCCTTAATTATCATACAATTTAAGAAAACATATATAATATTTATTTAGTTAGTCCTTTTAGTTTTATTTTCTTATGTAAATAGTTAGTTATAGATTGTATATTAAATATTATATAATATTAGATATTGTGTGCCTTACTTGCGTCAGAGAACATATTATTACCTAGTATCTACAATTAATGCACATAAATATAGTTTGTTGTAAAATTAAATTGAATAACGAAAACTGTTTAATATTTGAATGTATGCAAATTTGATATAATATCGAAAAAGGTTTCAAGAGCACACTCTCTAATAGTTCATTAATCAATCTTAGTAACAGACCGTGTCTTGTACTTTATTTTATTCAGATATGATTTATTTTATGTTTAATGAGAATGTCCCTTCAGCCTACTAGGTTGTGCCTGCGGCTTCGTCCGCAAGTTTCTTGTTCCCCGACCTACCGCGTCGCATCGCGTCACCCGCCCGCGCTATTAGTTCGATCGGTTAGCGTTATTTTAGCTTTTATTTTTTCTTTTTGCTCGGCTCCTAAGGTTCACAGCGTGATATTAAATAGCCTATAAACTTCCAAAAAAATTGAGCTACCAAATCTAAAAGAGTTTTGCAAATACGACTGGTAGTTCCAGAGATTAGCGCGTTCAAATAAACAAAAAACAAACTCTTCAGCTTTATTATAAGTAGTAGTATATACATAGATCATCTTCTTGATTTATTGGACTTTGTTCCTTTGTGCAAGAAGAGAGAAACGAATAGGATTTTACACCAAACTGAATAATCAGACTTTAAAACAACTGTAAGTATTACAATTTTAATCACTTATAAAATATTTACATCACTTCACTTCTTAACTATAACGTTCCTCAGTTTCTTCCAGAACTCCTCCTTGTTCCTCTGGTCCCATGAGTGGTATATCTTCGTCTTCAGCAAGTACTTCAACGTCGTTGTCAGGTACTTGCTCTGTATCTCTCCAATCCTTATCAATACCAGAGGATCGTACGACGTCCCATCTTCTAGGAAAATCCTGTGGTACTCCGCTAGTTGTGTCTCCCACCGACACCATTGCGACTTGGCAAAACTATTGCTAATTATTAAAATTACATACTTGCTATCGTTAATACTGCTTAAAACTGCCTCTGATATAAACGAACCTATTTCAAAGTCTCGCTCATAAACGCATAATTTCAGAAAAGGTGGCTTCGACTCCAACTGAGTTATCATTTCATGAACAAAGTCTTTGTCTTCATTACAATATGATACAAAGGCGTCATATTTATAGGTTTTCCCTCCATCTGGTTTTGCTTGTTTCTTCTGAAAGTTTCTTCCTAACGCTACTTTGGCTATGAACATCCAATAGCGTATGTACATTCTAAACTTGTAAACAACCGCTATTATCAACACGACTAGAGATATGGTGACCAGAGACGGTGCAGTCCATACCAGCAACATTATGTTTGATATCTTCTCGTACATCAAACAGTGTAAACTTTTGACGGAAGTTAAATATTCCGACACTCTCCTGTCTTCCCACAAGTCAGGACTACTACACTGAAACTTTGAGCTGAAGATATATTGTTTTAGAGCCTTAGTCGCGTTAGCTTGAAGCCAGCGGTAAGTAGTAAACATAGAATTGCAATCACACACGAAAATATTGTCCATAAGATCTATGACTATATCACCCTTGCTGGCTTCCAATAAGTAACCGATGTCCTGAATCATGCTCAGTGAGAAATGTGATATTTTGTTGTTCGTCAAGTATAGTCTATTCGGCTTTACACCCGAAGCCAAGAATATGGGTTTCCACCAAGACATTAGCAAATTCTCACTTAAATCCAAAAACTGTAGCATTTTTAAAGGTTTCAGTATTTCAGCCGTTATGTAATAAAGTTGGTTATTTCTAAGCACTAGATGAGTTAAATTAGGCATCATCTCATAAATGTTGTCGTCTTCATAGAAATTCTTGATTCCACAATTTTCTAAAATTAGAATTTTTAATTCATTTAGACCGTCAAACTGTGAACATGTTAAGTTTTGGTTAGCTGTTAAAGGGTTATTTGCTAAATTCAGTATTTCTAAATGTTTCGTAGGTTTAAAACTTCCGGCTCCTATGTGATAGATGGTACCATTTTCCATACTTAATATTTTCAGACTTTCTAGTCCCGTAAATGTATAATTAAATATTGCTCTTATTCCATTGAAAGCTAGATTTAGTACTTGTAGATTTTTACTTTCTGTGAAAGTATCTCTGTCTATTTCATAGTAAACGGGATTGTTTGCATGTCCTCTATTATCAGATAGATCTAAAAGCATCAGTTGATTGGACAAGTGAGTCCCGTGAATCCCGGGCAAATTGTTACCACTCAATAATAGAAACCTTAGGTTTGGAAACATTTCAGGATTGAACGACAGAGGACCCACCATGATAGTGGAGACTTTTCTTAAATCCATCAATTGTATATTGACCATTTTGGGGAAAGCATCGTCGCTTATAACTTCAAACTGATTCCTTGCTAGTATTAAACTTTGTATCGTAGAATTAGCTATGATATCCATAAGTTTCCTCGGTGGTTGTTTCCTGAACCCCATGCCTGATAAATCCAGGTGCTGTAAATTGATATCATTTTCAATCATTCTTGATAGAAAGGTTCCTATTAACGTCGAGTTTAGGTCGTTGTCCCCAATCTGGAGGTTTTTCAGATGCTTCAATGGCAGAAAACTATTTGGATGTACATGGTCTAATCTACATAAATTCAGCTCGAGTTTTCTTAAAGTAGTTCCTTCCATGGGCTTGAAGGCGTCTTCTGCGATTGTTTCCAAAGTATTTTCAGATAAATCCAGTCTTCGTAATGATGGTAGTATACTGGGTTTAAAAGATGGTGTCAACTGTAGAACTGATCCAAATCCGTTGTTAACTAAAGTCAAGTTGTGGAGGTTGGTGAGTCCCTTAAATGTTGTCTCGTGGATTGATTGAAGCAACGTATTGTAGGATATTGAAAGTTGTTCTAAATTCGTTAAGTTGGAGAATAGTCCCGGTTCTATGTAGCGCAGCTGATGATTTGCTTCTATTTCTAACACTTTCAAGTAGAACAGAAAATCCAGTTCTCCTTTGAGGATTTCAGTGATGGCTGTAGTCCTTACTCTTAAAACTTCGCTTCGTACTTTTACCTGGAAAGAAATAGAAAGTGCTTTTATTAGTAATTATGTATTTAATAATATGAACAGGAATATCAATGCCAATCGTGCTTAAACAACTTAACCCTGACCGAAAGCCTCGACAATTCCTTCTCTATCGCCTAACGTAGCCTTTCTTTTGTTTACTTTAGCTTAAACGTCATCATTATTCAGCCGTGGGATGTTCGCTGTACTTCAGGCCTCGTCTTTTATCTTATGCTTACACGATTTGCTTGAGGTTTGGACATATAAAAAAATCTTAATGTGAATTTTAAAAGAAAACACTATCTCCAAATCTGCTTATCATATCAGCAAACAACTTATAGTAATAAAAACAAAATCTCATCGCAGTATTTCGACACCTAATTTTACCTCAACTACTCAATTGTTGAATTTATCTAACTACGCCTTAAAATACGAACAGTTTTCACTGTTTACACACAGTTTCATATCAGATGTGTGTGAGTTCGTGTACATTATTATGACGATGGTTACGTCTGAGTTATGTTATGAAACACATGCATAAAGTGACACTGTTTGTGTGAAATTTTTGTGTGTTCACCGAGATAACCGTGTATTCTTGTTCTACGTCTTACAGGATATTACGATAAGTAAGGTAAACTGAAAGGTTATTACATCCCACGTGGGATTAATGATGAAATGTTGTGAGATGAGGACGATCGGAAACAGGTTGAGACACACCTTCGTCAGTCTTCTATCACTGAAAGAGCTATCAAAGAGGTTTTACTGATATGGGAGAAGAAAAGTGTCTTTAAAGTTCAAGAGTTGAGAGACTGTCCGACACTTTGTTAGTTATCGCCACCCAAAGTTGGGGAAAACCTGAGAAAACTGTTTGGATTTGGAAATACCAAAAGTTGTGACTATCTTTATTTACAAATTAGTATAATCATCATGTTAGCTCTAATAGAAACAAATCTAGAACACAAGAAAAAGTAACTGACCTTGGGAAACCTCATACACTCGTAGTTCCCGAAGCAGACGATGACTTTCTGATGGTAGGTGGCTCTGCAGGTGCAGCCAGAAGCCCAGTCCTTCCCAAGCTGGATCGGCAGCTCCTCAGTCTTATCGTCCTTAGGATAGAGGAAGTTGTTGGTAAACTCCTTGTACTCATCCATCAGATTAGTCCTCGCGTATTGAGCGTAGCATAGGAGTAGCCAGATGTATACTATTGACATGACTTTTTTTCTGAAATTATAGAAAAAGTATTGTTAGAGTTGGATTGTAAATGTTTTTATAATACAGAGTGAGCGCCTCGTAATATAAAAATTAGCTCCGTATTGAAATTCTGCATCAAGATAATGCCCAAGGTAAGTAAATGGACTTCGATTAACTATAACACTCATAATACCTAACCTGATATAAAGTGATATAGTGATACCATCGAATCTCTATATAACACTGCTTCGATAATATTCGTAACGCGATCCCTCATGTAACTCCAAAAGACAATGTCTATCATCAATTCATCACTGTAGAATTATAAAATAGAGTCTCCAACAAAGTGTGCCATCTTTAGCTTAAGCTCTATTACTATAGTCATTCTGGTTTATCAATAAGGAGTATCAACTTTTAAAATTACATTACTTGGACTCCTTTTCTCTAGTAATTTCATGGATATCTAATATCCATCCTAATCCATCATCCTAATATAATTATCCTGATGAGCTTTTAGCTATCTAATTGGCGAGAAACTGCTAACATTTTGGACGGTGTGGCATTTTGGGTCGCTAAGCCAAAGCTGAGCAAGAGTGACTAATGATTTCAAGATGAATTTAAGCTGGTTCTTAAGTGGATTGCATATTAATTGTAACAGTGTTGTTGTAGCCAAGGAAACAATACGAATGCGATAGAGAGAAATGGAGGATGTCAATAGCGTAAAGGATATTTCTGACATTTGGCGAAACTCAATTGAAAATGTTATCAATGTCGCTAATGCAACCAAGGTATTTCTGTAAGTTTCCATTGATTCAAATCTTCCACGATATATGTTGTGATCACCACAGCGCATGAAACGCTTCTTACACAAACTGATAATGATGTTTGACGCCGTCGGAGGCTATACAAACATCGACTTCAATTAATAGCAATGTGGGTTAATTGTGATTACTTTTGAATTAATTGTTTTTGTTAGGGATGAAGACGTGCTATCTGGTGATAAGGTAACGTTGCTAACCAATCTATACATATTTATATTATGTGGAAGTATATTTATGGTTCTTTAGTTAAGTGCTTATTACCTATTTATTTATATGACCCTGACTGAAGCAAGTTGAACTTCAGTCAAGGACATATAAATAAATAGTCAGTCAAAGGAAAGATGAATTTGGAGTTGTTTGACAAATCGGTTTGGAATCATCATGATTTAAATTCCGCCTATGTTTATTCTATTTTTGTATACCTTGCTTTAACTGTCTTTTAAATCTACTTTAATTTGTGAAAACTGTTTTTTACACAAAGTGGTGTAAAGCTTAGTATCTTCATACAACACTCAAATATGGCAAAATTGATAGCTTCAGTTCTGACACAAAACTATATCTTTTACTGCACATTGTTGTTTGTTTATGTATTTAGTATCTTCGTGTTAATTTTCGTATCGATCTGGGAATAAGGAATAATAGATTTTCTTGACGCTACTGTGAAATTTTCGCTAAACAGTTCAGTGGGTATCATTATGATTGGTGAATGTGAACTCAATTGTGAGGGACCTATGATATATTAAGAAGGAAGGTAGTTGACGAAGCAATATGAAAGGTCATTCTACCACCAAATATTTCAAAGATCTCTTGTCGTAATTATACTTGTTGAGGTTGACATGTACTCATGTATATGTGACAAATGTTATTTAGAGAAGCAATCAAAAGATAATCGTCATAAAGGAATAAGGATGCTACGTTATTTGTTTATCTTCACGATAAACAAATAGCTTTGCATCTTGTGTGTTTATCGTTGTAATAAATGCATTACAAATAATATGAACTATTAAATTACCATTACAATTCGACAAACTCATTACTTCTTTTTTGAGTTACAACAAGTTCTCCTTGTAGTAATTATCTCAAACCCCAACTCCAACGATAGATGTTTTTGAACTCCAATAAATGCAAGACTAAGTTCATTTTAGGTAAGTTCTAAAGCAGTTGATTTTGACAACATTTCCAGCAGAAACACCGATGATATCGAGATAATAATGGTGGCAGGTAAAATAGAAGGCAAAAACCTCAAAGACTTGGCCCAAAGAGATGGTCAAGCTAACCTGTAGGTGACGGAGCAACTGGAAGTGCCGGTGAACGTGGGACTCCGACAAGTCAAGCCACAGAGCGTAACAAATAGAGGTCGCCTATTCATAAAAAGTAAGGAGTCACGGTCATCCCCAACAGAGATGGACCGACTACGGAAGAAGAGGAAAGCATTTGAGAACATTTCGACTTTTGAACAAAATCATTTTAGCACTTTATTGTTTATTTGAGTTTGTTTGATAATATTTTTACACGTGCAATATTTGGAATTTCCCACCTAACACCTCTCTCTTAATATCTCTTAGTATAGATTCACAAGCCTAGTCCGTGCCTATGGATTTGTATGCTTAGATATATATTGTAAGAGGTTGTTTTTAACTGGGCATATACTAATACCGGTGTTATTAAGTAACGATTTCTGTACATTTTCTGGGCTTGTATAATCTAAGTATCTTGAAGTGGACACTACGGTGGAACATATTTCGTCGAGACATTTATATTTATTTTGTCTGTTAATAGGTTTTAAACTCGTGACCAAAATGTCAGGAAGATATATTGTCAATCATGTATCAATAGCATGACCCATATACGTACCTAAGTAATATTATTTACCAATTACTATTTCCATCCAATATAGCCGAAGCCATGCTTTGATCTGCAAGCATACCTTGTCAAAGAAGAAGAAGTTTCGTAATCCAAGTCAAATGGAAGCTTGCTTGCTTTATCTGAACGTACGAATTATGATACGGAGTTTTTGGCTTTGTTTACATTCAGACAAATGCATGTAAGTTCAATGAAACATTGACCAAGAAATACACCACAAAATACAATAGATCTTATCTGAATGCCTACAGATTGGAGACCATTATTTAAAAAAGGACTGAAACAAAGGCACAGTACAAGAAGGACACAAGTAGTAAGTAGGAACCTTTTTGACAGATGTTAAAGTCAGAGAATCTGTGCGATGGCTGGCCGCGATCATCACCAGGCTTGGAGAAGTTTGGCGAAAGTAATAAAACGGCTAATGAAACATAAAACGTACGTACTTCGTGGTTAGTTGGGAACTGTCCAGTACTGTACTTACCAGTGCCTCTTCATCCAGTGCTTATTCTTAGAACTGTTGTTAGTTGTTACGTAAAGCACATTGACTAAGATATTCTTGGGTTGAGTTAAACTCCTGTCTTGAATTGTTTAGGAGATGAATTCACAACTTGATCACTCCCTATTTCAACCTTTGATCCGTAGCAATTCCTCTATTAGCTAAGTTTCTAGAAATAATTCTCTAACAAAACACAAGTAAAATTCTCACAAACCTTTAACACGATGTAACGTGCACACAGTATATCTGTTAATGTGAGCAGCAAACAAGATGCTGACTGACGCCATTCGATTACATTTGCACAACAACCTGAGTTTCAACTAAAATATTACTACCACTACGGAGTGCACTCAGCCCTCAAGGCATATTTCGAAGGAAAATATATGAATTTAACTAACACTTTGGAGGTTTTTTAACACTTTTGGCAACGTACATTCCGCTCGGATGTTGGTGGAGAACTTGCTATGTTTGTCCGAAGATTTTCGCGTGTCTCCGTCATTGGCTGCGATATTTACATGTGATAACTAGTAAAGATAACGAACCACAGGACGATCCTAATGGCACAACGCTCGTAGTTCGTAGATTTTAAGATTTTCATGAGTTTTCATTTTATTATGTATAGATAACTGGATGGATGACGCTGAAGTTCCTTAGCACGGGAAATACAGATAAAAATGTGTTAATTCAATGTCAATGAAACGTGAAAAGATTTTGTAAGTATGTTTTGATAAAATTTTCGATACCTTCAGTGGTGAGTGATGATAGATATTGATAATGGACATGTGCAAATCATCATAATTAAATTGATTTTCCATACTGAACTAGCAATTAAACCATAACAGCTTTACCTACTGAAAACAAAAACCGAGCTGTAATTGCCATCTAAAAATCGAAATAGGTACAATTAAGTAAGGCTATACTTTTCGAAAGTCTTTCTGGAATCGTAGGCCAAGCTGCAGCATTATTTTTTATGTAAAAAACCTGCTGCGAATTTAATTTGTTAATGTTTACTTTGAATCGTGGCTAAGGCCCATATTACAGAACGTTACTCAAGACTCAAGCATTACTTAAAACTAGTTTCAACCAATCAAAAGGCTTTAAACGAGTTTTAAGTAATGCTTGAGTCTTGAGTGACGTTCTGTAATACGGGCCTAAGTAATAACAGCGGCACGGGTCGATCGATCAGGTTAAGCTACGCTTGCCGCGGGCAGTCCATGGATGGGTGACCATCTTAACATACCGAGACCCCTCCGTGTTTTGGAAAGCACGTTAACCCATTGGTTTGTATCTTTGACAGTCGTTACGGGTCGCCAGAAGTCCGAAAGTCTCCAGTACCCCAGTACCAAGGGGTATCGTGTTACCCAGTAACTGGGTTGTGAAGGTCAAATCGGCAGTCTCTCCATGTAAAATACTGGTATACAGCTGCATCCGGTTAGACTGGAAGCCAACCCCAACATAGTTGAGAAAGGGTGGGCAGATTGACTATGGCTTCTATTAATCTAAGATTCTCTTGATCTAAGATCTAGATTCTAAAAGATCCCTTAGATGCCTACTCTGCGAAACGTTCAATTCAAAATTTAAGTCTTAATATTATGTCCATGATTGGTTGCCCACGATTAGACGGATAATGTTATGTCATCATATCCCTGAAACGCATTGGTGGCAGTTTTTTCGTCTTTGAGATAAATCGGCTTGCATAATTATATTTTATGTTAGCAGTGTTTTCGTCTTTGAGAAGAATCGGCTTGCATATATGTGAGAGTTCGTAGGTATGTAGGTACTTCCTATCTTTATGTGTGTGTATGTGCGTCGCCGTCAGCTTCGGCGCCGGCCACGTAGATTTTATGAATGTATTAACTGGGTGTGTTTAAGAAAAGACACGCATTTGCGACTTTTTGTACTATTACAAAAAACGAAAATACCCTTCCGAAATATTTAAGTACCTAGCTATGTACTTTATTTCGGAAGGGTCTTTGATCATGTGAATATTTTCGTGATGGTATACGATATAGTCCCCATTGATAGGCTTGTTGTCGGCAGATGCATGACCCACAGAAATCAAGCTCACATTCACGCCATCAAATTCAGTTTAAATACGAAAGGTTTACGGTGTGACACTTCAGCTGGTGATTTTTAAAATGTAAGTCCGTGTCTCTGCCTATAGAACTAGAAGCAAAGCCACCTTTGCCGATTTAAATTGAGCAGTTTCTTTTTTTTTAACATACGATTGCTACAATAATTAATCACAGAATACGGTCGTGTAGTGTTCGCCTAAACTTATTTGCTCTAATCTGCCGCCTCTCGCAGCCTCAAACTTGACACTGAGTTTACTGTTCTTGTTAGTTTTGGGATCAACACTATTCTTAGGTTTATATTATTTTATGTTTTTAGCCAATTCGGAGAGAGCGAAACGTGTACCTATCTTAAGATTGTGATGAGAGGTGTGGGTGAAAAATACTGTTATTGTCTCATATGAGATTTATAATAATGATAATAGTTTAGAAATAGATTTTGTCGGAGTCAGAGTACTCGGAGAGTACCTTGGTTAGTCAGCAGTTTATTTTGAACTGAATGGTACCAATATTTCTGAAACTTTATTTGTAAGTATTCCTTATAAATGCAGCTATGCTAAAGGTAATCTCCTCACACCATCAACTTACCTAAATCCAAAGGCTGGAAAATTTACTGACTTCACCATGATAAAATAATCATCTTTAGGATTGAATATATCCTAGGCTATACCTAACAAAATATATCAATAACCAATAAAGGTCTCACGGCAGGTTCAATTCCGCGAAGTGTCGATATCGCTCCAATTAACGCGTCGTTCGCGGAGCTCCCTTTATGTCACTCAGCCGGCAGCCGCGACGCGCTGCGCAAGCGCAAGGTAGCGGGACGCGGACGCTTTCTTTTGCAAATTCGATCAGTACCTACATAAAATAATCTGCTACCATGTTTCGCAGAAATAAGTAACTACTAAGTTACTATTTTTCAGCAGCGGCATCTGTAAAAAGTTTACTCTAATGCATACAAATATCGTATTGGAATTAACAATTTGCTAGTATAGATGGTAATTTGATGGTAATGTAATGGTGATGGTGATATTCCCCACGTCCATCATGTAGTAAAGATCCATTAGAAAGAACATGACGTAAATCAATCTTCGACAGTCATGACAGTGGTGGCACGGCAAAGGTACGGCAAGAAATAAGAAATAATAAACAATTTTCGTTTGTCAGTTTTTATCTTCTTATTGCTTGCCGTGCCTATATATAAATTTTGTGGTCAGAAGTTCTAGCATTTCATAAAGATGGCTCTTAATTAAATTATAACAAAAATAAGCTAAGCCTCTGCACTTTACAAAGCTCCCGCGATGCGCTTGCACAAATACGGTTATTTTTTTCCCCTGCGTGTGCGCCGACCCGCTTTCTCCGCGCTGGGATCGTTATATTTTATATTACGCATTCAATAAAATTAAAAGCTGTAAACATGATGCCGATCGAAAGTGCACACACTTTAATTCATTATTCAGTCGTAGTACCTACCTGTTTGAATCGGCCTTATCCGGGCAAAGGCGGCTCTCAAATGAATTTAACCAATTTAACCATTATCTCTCTGTAACCAAGGGTAGCCAGTATTTTGGATACCACTTAGGTCATCAGAGACAACATTGTGATGGGATTTTTTCCGAGGAATTCGTTTTGCCCCAAGGAACTGCAGTGACGTAAGGCGTAAATGGACCATTGTCCGATTCCTGACGGAATTTGGGCTAGCTAGAAGAAATATAGTAGTCTTTCTAACAATAGTAGAAGTAGAGTCTATGAAGAGGTTAAAATTTGTTATGCTTTTAATAACTTAAGCTACAAAAACAAGACTACTAGATCAGACCTCGCCCGTAGACTTTATTGAAAGGGGAAGGTATTCGTTACAAAGAGGAGTAAATTAAAACTCCAATAAAACAATCAGTATAAAAATGTTTTCCAGTTTACAAAGGCGATGGTAGAGCAGCGGACAAGTTCCTGATGAGTTCGTCCATCTGGATCAAGTTAATTCTCGCTTGTCTATTCAGACGACCTTCCGGTAGTTCTGGAGGCTCGTGACGGAGAAGCTGGGCTGATTCTGACAGTATCTTGCGGGATTCCTGGAAAAGAATAGAATAGGAAGTTAAACATGGCATCTAAAGCTTATTTATTAACGTAAAATGGAATGTCACAAGGCACAAGGATTTTTTGGAGTTTAAAGCATAACGGATATGCTTTTTGTTTTGAGCTTTACGTCTAGCGCTTCATTGTTTTACTTGAAAGCAAAAGTATTCCTTACTAACTACAGGATTACCTAAATTTTTCAACATCAGACCCACTCCGAAGTATAATCTTCACCGTGTTCGTGTTCATCACATAGTGTACCTAATTACATGTGTTTACTAAAAATGCCTAGATCTGCTAACCGTATGTGCTCCTTTTCGTTTCTAGAAGAGTACACATTAAAATATTTGATTTGTTGTGTTCGAGAGATACGGTAGATTCACGCAACGAGTTAGGTAGGTACGTTCGGTATTAACATTTTATACTCCGAAATAAAAATTAATTCATCCAAGCAAAGACACACGACATTTATATTTTACGACAACAGCGGCACTTATTTTTAATTTCTTTGAGTGTTTGAGATAGTTCTCATGCGTCACATCTATACATTGTTTTTATTTTAACAACATCTTGGCATATCTCCCACAACACACTTGCACATTTCACAAAAAAGTTCAAAACAAGCAGAATTAGTGTCAGTATTTCGGGCGAGTAACTGGAGCGAGCGATGGTCCAGTTGCTGCCGCGGGCAGACACGTACAAGACTGTTTTTGTCTAGATGTGATGTCAATGGAGATTCACCGGTTGAATTATGGTGGCACTAATTTCTTCGCATGGCTTTTTACATGTCTTTTTTTTATAGTTGCACACATAGTACTTATTGTGGTTTTAGATAGATACATTTTGGATTTTCCCTTTAGCACAAGGAAACCCCTCGTTACAATTTTTGCACTTTAATACAGCTACACTTCATATTATACTGTTAAGGATTCATCCATCCAGCCAACCATCCATCAGCAGCCCAATACTCAAGGAGCCAATACCCAACTAACAATTCGTTGATCCACTATTGGTATTTAGTATTTAAGAGCGAGTTTTATTAGTAAATAATGGTTGCTAGTTCGGTCAAGTTTACGTGACGTGTATCTCGATTGCTCTGCTAAGTGTACGGCAACATTATTTAAGATTTTGTAACATAACAAGTGGAGCAGATCACTGTTCCATCGTGCATCAAACTCAGTGCACAATTTGATGCAAAACAACAAAAAATCCCAGGACACATCTAAGAGAATTGGATATGAAAAGTAACGCTTTGTAGGATCCCTGAAATCTTGACGTGCTGTTTAAGTTAACAAGTTACAAGTCTCAAATTGCGATTTTAACATCTGTTGTGGCACAAATAAATGGTTCAAAGCAGCGCAGCTACGTCACAGTTGATTGTAAAACTGTGCTTATGTTTTTATACCAGCTATGTTGTTATCTTTTCTAAATGTCGTTATGTAAGAAAATCCTGACAAACGGGCGTTATGGTGCAACTTGGGAGAGGCCTAAGTGAACTGCCCTAGACTGAGA
Organism: Lithophane ornitopus; assembly: GCA_948473465.1. NCBI lineage: Eukaryota > Metazoa > Arthropoda > Insecta > Lepidoptera > Noctuidae > Lithophane > Lithophane ornitopus. The sequence goes on along the minus strand of OX419632.1, from coordinate 1,148,293 downwards.
TGATGAAAGCAAATCTTAGTTATGAGTAGGTAGATAATAATAAGATCCAAGAGTCCTAATATTAGTTCGCGTGACACATCTACGTAAAATAGTTGTTAAGATGATAGTAAGATAATCTTTCCTTTCTTTTCGAAGCCCCGATTTTTTGTTATTATAACAATTAATCATCCGTACTAGGCCTACCTACTGGATATAAACGCTTTGCCGCCTCTGATAAGAAATAAGCGATCCAATAAAACCTCATACGAAGTAACTCATCAACTTACGTGTTTTACAATTGTTTTCACAATTTGTGCTGAGTAAATACAACTGGCGCATTTTAGGCGAATCGTGGTCGCGTGCTCTATATTTAGTTGATATTTAGATAATGTTTATGTTATGGGAAATCACGAGTTTTACATTCGTAGACACTGTATACTTCATTGTAGACGTCTGAGGCAGTATTTTTGATAATATTCTCTTTAAAATTATTCTGTTTACACAACATGACAACGTTCTCTTACTATCCAACTATTTAACTCATTTGCGAAATATTTCAAACTGACGACGAGTCACAAATGGTAACTTATATCATGGATCTTCGTAGGACTCACTATCCAACCTCCTCCTTCTAGCCGGCAATACAAGTGACTCTGGACAACGAATAAAACCACGCAGAATAATATATTATTATGCCGAGTAGGTTACTTACAGAAACATAACCAAGCAACGTCATTGGTCCATCAATGAGAGCCTGCCTCCTTCCAGTTTCAGCGACGGCAGCATGCAGCTCGAACAGTATGGTGCCTCGGAGACGAGTTTCAGCTGGAAAATAGGTTAGTCAGCTTATAGTATGTCTGCCTGCGCAATTTTATCATGGTTGTCACATATTATTTTAGGGGAAAAGTTATGGCAGCCTACAATCATTCACTTAATTGCGTGGCATAATACACTAATCTCGATATGATTTTTAGGGCTGTTTCTTTAACGATTGGTCTTTGTTTACAATAATAATAATATATAAATAATACCAAAACTATATAAACTCTGTTTATACTGCTATAGCCATAGCCACCTACCTGGTGCCAAAGTCTCCAGCAGCTCAGCAATCTTCTTGCACAGCTGTGTCTTCAGTAGAAGCCGGTCATCCGTGACCATCGCCAGGCCTTGCTCCACCTCCTGGCCTATCATTTGCGCCAGCGCCAGACTCACGTCTGTCATGTAGAAGTGGGAGGGGTGCAGGTAGCTGCTGCAGTGACCGATGAATCTGAAAGTCATTTGAGAATCTGGAGTTAAGTTTAGCGTAATAGTTTTAGAGTACGGGGAAGCAACGATGCCTGCTGATTTATGCGAAGAAAAATACAGAGAGAACTTTTTTGAACTCTTTCGAACTCCAAGTGGTCTCATTCGCTTGAAATAGGTAATTAAAATGACTACATAATATATATACGACATAAACAGTCTAGATTTTTGCTTGGTAGATTGCAATAGAGTTACCTGCATGTCACATGGGATGGGAGTTAAAACATAACTGGCGAACTGTGTGTAAGATCACGAAAATTAACTGTTAAACAAAATGAATACCCACTTGAAATTACAGCAGTTATTCGTTGACAGTTGCACGAAATACACACACAACACGGAAAATTAGCGATTGACAATAGTTGTTCCCTGACTGAGTGTACAATATACCTCTGCTACCTAATCTTTCAGGAAAAACTAGCATGACGGTATGTATGTATATTATGAATATTTGACACAGTTCTGAGTTCTCGAACTCGGTGCGATACCTTTCGCAAGCCTCGGGATCTTCTTTCGGCATGATGCTGAGTTCCCTGCCGATGTCCTGCACCAGCTGCTGGATGATGGCGTCGGAGACAGCGTCCTTGCAGGATTCGCACTTCCAGAACTTGTTGTCCAGGTTGCGGGTCTCAGGGTTGGGGCTCTTCGTCTTGTGCAGGATGGGGAGGATGAAGGTCTCGGGGAGGAGGTAGCTTTTGCAGTCTCTGAAATAAAAATAAGATAAGATTAGCGTAAATTGACGGGGTGCAAATATTAGTCAGGATAATGTGACAAATATAGAGGATTATTCCTTTCGTTATTTATAGCCACAAAAATCTATTGCTCCTTAGACCAGGGAAAATAGATTGATCAATAAACCAAAGTATAGTTTTTGAAGGTAGTCCAAGTGTTCATATCCTGAAACTAAGCACCGTTTGGGTTGGGATAATAATTCTTATGTAATTTCTGTTCTTGTGTAATGAAAACGATGGACAGAAAACATACTTCTTCTTGCACTTAATAGCACTATACATAGTCCCCAGCTCGGTGACGTCAGAACACCTCTCACAGGTGCACTCAAAGAACTTGGAGTCGGCGAGGTGGTGACGCCGCGCCTCCGTGCCCCACATGGGGTCCGTGTAGCACACCGTGATGTGCGAGCCCGACGAGATGTTCACGCCGGCGCACAGGATCTGGAAGATTTCGAACAAGATATGATTAGAACTTCGATCTTCAGGTCTTCGGTTTCATATGATAACCAGGCGCGGTCCGAGGGAGGGGGGTTCTGGGGGTCATGATCCCCCCAAAATCATGCAAGCTGTCGAGAGACTGAATGATTTACATTCGTTACTAACTAAAAACTGTGGGTACTTGAGCCACAGTGAGCCCGATGAGCATATACAAAAAAAGTTTTTACAGTACTTATCAATAACCATTTCCCTAACAATATTCCTCGGGACCAATGGTGACCCCCCAAAATCTTGGGCTGCGACCGCGCCTGATGATAACACTCAGATTTTTATCTTAGTGAGAGAACACAAGCACCAAGCCAGTCAAATAGTTGGCTAGGTGCTACAGCTTATGAATCTTGCAGGTTGCGTAATTGATTCTGTACGTCGCCGTCGTCTAATATCCATTTGTGCGCTAATTGAAATATTGTGGCGTTATCCGTCCGCTGATCTAGATAAAAATCTTCAAATCACACTGAATACTGTCGCCACCAGTTGCTGGTACCTATTATTAACATAACAATAACTAGTACCATGATACCATCGTTGCTTCTTTTCTTCATTCTAACCTATGCTGTCATAGAAATATTTAAGGGCTTACAATATCGCCCTGCGAGGTGAAGCTCTTGTTGCAGTTGGCGCGACAGTTGTGCTCCACCATGGAGATGCGGTCAAACAGCGCCACGTACTCGGGCTCGAGGAGGGGCACCTCGTGAGCATTGATCTGAAAGAAAGATGGTATGTTTATTTGATTGATAAGCTCTTTTAGTCGTGTCAGAATGAATTAAATGATAAATATTTACTTCGACTTCTAGAGTCAGGGATACGACAATCAACAAAAAACTGATTGCTCGTTGGCTTATATTATGATCACCACCATAAACAACTTGTTTTAACTTCTACTTGACGCATAAGCTGTCGTTAGAGTTGTACGTCTAAAACAATATCGGTAGCCAGACATTGAAAATATTTTCAAATATCACCAACCGCTCACCTGCAAAATCCCGCAGCACTTCATAATCTCCTCCTCACTGAACGTTCCCTCCAACTTGAAGAACCTCCAGATGAACTCTGCGATCATCTTCTTATCATTGTTCCACTTGTCAGTGTCCTTCCTGTCCTCACAGTGTGACTGTAGTGCTTGGATCTTGGTCCACAGCTTCTCGTCATGGTCTCGCTGGTACAGGCAGCGGAGCACTGTAATGCACTGGTAATTCGGGTGAGGAATGCCGTAAGTGGTGATGTTGACCTGGTAAAAGGTGAAAAGAAGCATGATAAATACATAAACTATTAAGAACATTTTTCGGTTAACGATTTCTCCAAGAAAGACTCTCAACTCTAAAGATTCTATGTATGGAAGACCATCTATTGAATATTAACTGGCTTGCAACCTTTTTGAGTAGACTATTTCCAAATGATGCGGCTTTCCGTAATTCTGATAGAGTTACATGTATTTTAATATAGTTACACAAGTTACTGCAACTTACCTTTTCTTCTTTCTGCTGTGTATAATGACACTCAGGGTCGTGTTCCTCCTTGACGGTACATTCTTCTGAACAGAAAGGCCAGCCACACTTCTCACAAGTAACAGTCTTCCCTTCCTCTAGGAGCTTGTAGCAGCCGAGGCAGACTGGTGGAGTAACCTGGTAATGAAAATAAGTGGTTAGGAGAAATGAACGAAAAAAGAAACAAAGAAAGGAAGTGGAAGGTGGAGGCAGATGTGAGTGGAAACGCAGGGTGACGCCCTAAGAGGACATTATAGTGAACTTATTGGTCATGTTCTTAAGAAAGTTCAGGTACTTAGAACTCGCAACCGGCGTGCAGATGTATAAACGTAAACGAAGCAATAGGAGTATGTAAGGATGGTAGCAGGTGGCGTTCTGTAGTTTCTGCCTACCCCCATGGGAAGAAGGCGTGAGTATATGTTATGAAAAACAGCTTACATTATTGACACGAAAAGGAAGAAACCAAAACTTCAATGAAACAGAATAGGCTACTAGAATGACAGAAGAAGAAAGGGGTACTACTATTACCAAGTAGTAGTGACGCCTTTCGGCTGATTCGGTGATGATGATCATCGCAAACTCCGCAGAGATTCATTGAATAGAAGTAGAAGGACGAAGGAAGAAGAAAATCCTACTAATATTATAAATGTGAAAGTTTTTGTGTTTGTTACTCAATCACGCAAAAACGGCTGAATGGATTTAGATGAAATTTGGCAAACAGATAGTTTATAACCTGGATTAACACATAAGATACTTTTTATCCCGATATTCCCACGGGATCGAGACTTACGCGGGTGAAACCGCGTGGCGCAGCTAGTAAGGAACAAATAAAACTTTCATTAATTATGTCGTCGTCACCTGTGCAGGGCCAGTGATAAGAGGCTTCTCCTTTAACACAATATCCCCAGCTTTGATGTCCCTGGACGCCTCAAGATATCTGCCATACTTCTCGTTCTCCTTGACCCTGGCCGGGGTGCACTGGAATTTGTGCTGCTTCCAGTCCTGCTTTTGATGGTCTTTGGAACAGTAGTGCACGTTTTGACAGCCTGAACACTTCTGGATGGCCGGAGATAGGCACACTATGCAGGAGCCTGTTACTACCATGCTGTAAAGTAAATGAAGACATGTGTGATTGTATATAAAGAACTGGGTTTTTTTTTCTGTATAATAACGATATTAAATTGGCTTATTAATGTATGTTTGGATTTCATCAGTATTTCATTATGTCCGTATGGATGTTTGTCCGAAATACTAAGTATATTGAGTAAGATGGCTTGAGGAGTATTGCTAAGGTGATGATATCAGGCGCCAAACATATTGACTCTCGAGAGTCGCGATTTTGTTTTGGTTTCAGTTATCACTTTTCTATGACTTGTATTTATTTATATAATTTTACATGTATGTTCTATCGAACAATCAAATTGCTACTCTAAAATTACAATTTTAAAGATGTAAATTCTAGCTATAAATATCGTTCAATAAACAATCACACCCTGCCCACTCTACACTGAAACAATAAGTAGGTACTTACTTGAAACTTTCGGTATTTCCATATAGGTCACAATAAAATCAACACAAACGTCTACAGAAATAATGGAAAAATACAATAAAATTCCCGAATATCTTCCATGTGCGAGCTGCTGGGCTGACTGATCGGCGCACGCGCTGCTGCGCATGCGCGGTGTAAAAATAACCCGCGCGATTTGACACTTGAAACTAAAGACGTATTTTAGATAAATAGAGTTTGACGCAGTGCATAATTTTAGGCAATAATGGTACGAACATTTAAAAAATCCACGCTATAATTACATGTATTATGTTTTACATACACCACTAATAGTTTGAAGGTGAGAATCGAACTCAAAACCTCTCCTGCGCTAGTAGGCTAACGCAGTTGGGCTAGTCAATAGCGTCGCTTTTTATTATTAGGGTTCCGTACGTCTGTCCGTACGCCTCACCCGTGTGTCTGTTTGTCCATTTGTCACAGCCAATTTGCTCCGAAGCTACTTGTCCGATTAATTGGGTACACTAATGAATTTCTGAGACCCGATAACGGACGTGTAATGGAAATAAGTATACATTTTGAATGGTCACTTTTGGGAGCCAAATGAGAAAATAAATAAACAGTTTTGCTAACTCTACCGTGCATCTTGTGAAGGTCCCAAATATTTTTTTTTTTACTTACAATGTTTTTATTTATAAAAAATTATGAAGTAGAGGGCCTCGTTGCTATTTAATAACGCTACACGGCCTGATCGCCGGGGTTGGTTCGTGGATGGCTGCGGCGAGCGATATCCGTGATATTTACATACCGAGACTCCTCCGTGCCTCGGAAAGCACGCTAAGCCGTTGGTCCCGGCTGTCATTCGTGGATCTTTGACAGTCTTTACGGGTCGTCTGAAAGTATACAACCAGTTTTACCAAGGGGTATCGTATACCCAGTTACTGGGTTGTGGAGGTCAGATAGGCAGTCTGTGCTTGTAAAATACTGGTATTCAGCTGAATCCGGTTAGACTGGAAGTCGACCCCAATTTGATGATTGACCCGATTGATAAAAATTGGCCTATTATGTTCCCACTGCTGAGATACAGGCCTCCTCGCTTCGAGAGGGTGTGGCACTCGGGCCCAGTGCGGGTTGGTAGATGTTACATATCTTCGAATTTTTGGTTCTAGGACATGCCGGTTTCCTCACGATGTTTTCCTTCGCCGTTTTGAGAGCGGTGGTGATGAAAGTATGGTATCAGGGTATATTATGTTCTGTGAACTGGATAAAGATGATATTAATTTCTTTGAGGAGAAACTACCTATACATATTAATTTGGAGGAGGGTTCAGGCCGTAAAACTAAAAAGAATACGCGTTTATAATTCAAATAATTTATTTTAAATGCCAAATTAGTTTGGAGAAGGTTAAACAATTCATTACAAAAATATTTCACACAATAATAATGTCTTTTAGTGGAAGGAATGAATAAATAAATCTTTAACAAAAATAAATACTTAATTAATTATTTTCAAATATGTTATCAAAAATGATCATACATTATGAGTTATTATAAGTTATAAATTAATTAAACATGATATTAGTTGAAAGAAATTTTATATAGGTACTGATGGAAAATTTTATTTACGAAGTAATAATTATTATATTTAAGTACCAGTTAAGAGATAGTAATAAATATGATTAAAAAAAGGTTTTTTTACTTAAATACTTACATATTTACATAACAATAAATTTGCCAAATCGTATACTTTTTACAAAACAGCTCAATTTAAAATCTTTCTTAATAAAAGGAAGTTAATACAGGTAAAAGGAAGAAAAACCCAGTGAAATGTATTTCACTGGGTTTTGTCAAGTTCCCTGTTCCAAATTACTTTTTAACATGTCACTTCTGAGAAAATAATTATGGGAGTAGTTAAAAAAAAAGTTATGACAAATAATTTACTTTGATGAAATGATTATCCGATCGAATTTTGCGGATCATTCGAAGATCAAACTAGGACACAGATCAATCTAAGCCATTCAGCACAATCTCCAGATCATAAAATTATGATGATCATCAGTCATCATGATATCTTTCCAATGATCTGTTCCCAAGTTTTGATCTTCTTCAGCGCATCTCTTGCAGCTCTTGCCATCAGACCTTCGGACGACTGAGGTGGCTCGAATCCCAGGATAAGTGCTGACTCTGTGAGGTATCCTACGATCTGGAACAGAAACGTAAAAAATTTGAAACTAAACTTAAGACGATTGAAACCATAAATTTTATTTATGTTTTTTTTCAGGACTATTTATTCATATCATAACATAACGCCTGTATTCCCCACAGGGATAGGCAGGGTTGGTTATAATACAAATCATTTGTGCTATCTACCATACACCAAAACGTTATTGAAACAATGCCAAGTTCACATAAGCCTTATTGAATGTAAGCAGTCTTCAGGAGCATCGTGCAAGAGGTAAATAAAGGATAGGATGGCGGTAAACTTTACTTCTTTAAGTCGAGTCCTCAAGTTGTCTTTGGTGATCGCTTTCTTCTCGAAGTCTCTCGTCGTGAGGATCATGAGAGGTGCGTGCAGTTCATACAGCGTTACTCCTGGAACCAATCACAATACAGCTCATATTTAAATATTTATTTTCTACACTGAAATAAATTCTTTCTTTTCCAGAAACGTTAACACAAAGGAGATCATTCACCGTCCATACATTTTTGGGCTATACATGTGAAAGTGCCGGCCAAACAAAAAAAAAAGCTATATTACGAAAGAGTACGTTTTTCTCATATTTTTTTATTACTACTTAAATTAGATTACTATTAATTATTTTAACTAAAACATACCTACTGAAAACAGTATTTTTCTAAATCGTATAACAGCGCAGAGAATTGCCCTAAAGATGTGGTCTGATAGTGAAAAGTGAAGAGAATAACATGTTCTAACGGAATATACATTTTTTTTTGTTTCCGGCACTTTCGTAATTTAGCCCAAAATGAATTAACCTTTAACAATTCCTCAATTTATTTCTTGTATCCCCAATTTATGAAGGTTCAAATCCTAGAATTTGACTAAAGCCCCCATATGGTTGTATGTACTGGAATCAAAGACTCCTTACCTCTCAACCTAGAGTACCCCGGCTCAATAATATCAAACGCCTTCATGAGATCCCTACAGATCTCGATCTTCCTGTTGAGCTCAGCCTCCGGCATCTCGTGTATCATGTAGTCGGCCACCTTGCCGTACAGCTGCGAGAGCGAGTGCTTGGCCGACAGGCACAGGTAGTGTGTGTTGTGGATCACGTTCCTGTATTTGTGTAAGAAGCCCTCGTACCCTCGGACGTCGTTCACGTCTATTTGATCGAATTCGTCTGTGAGTCTGGAAAGTTAGAAAGGCATTTATTTATAATAGAACGGTGTTTGTGAACTATCTGTGAAAGTTATGTGTGATTTGTGAATTGGGAAACGGTCTGCCGTATCGTAATTAATATTGGTGTGGCAGTTATACTGGATTTTAGGGTAAACACCGTTATCCTTGAAAATAGTGGTTTCGTTTCATTTATAGAACGTAAAATCAATGGAAAATGACAACTTTTTTTTTAAAGAAAATCTACATTTTACCACAAGAGTATTTCACCCTTCTACCCTAGGGCGCTAGGGCAACGAAACTGCGTCTCAACACGGGTGCGTCGCGCGGGACATGGCCTGACCGGTCGCAAGCGCGCCCTCTCCCTCAGTCAGTCAGTTGTTTCGCTAGCGAGCACGGTGTCGGATAGATTAAAAATCTTTTAATGAAAATAGCTTTTTTTTTGTTGTTACTCGGTCATTTATTTTTATATTTAAGTCAACTACCCATGGTTTGAGTGACGAAGATGTTTACCCTTACACCCTGTATGGGAGACTCCTGTTTCTAGAGTGGACTATTTAGTATGCTGATAATGACGAATAATTTATATCAGCGTTAGCAGCGTTCACGAGTCTCCATCTAATTGCAAACTTATTTTTAGTAAACTTGACTTTTCTTATCATGCCAGAATAGAGTGTTTCTCTTAGATTTAATCAATTCATAAAATTATGAGGTGGCCTTATCAGAGTATGAGATACATTAACCATCACTGATAAGTATGCCATTTACAAAACATGAAAGCTGAAGAGAAACAAATATTCACCTCACCTCTTCAGCAGCAGCTGCACGGCGGGCGCCGCCATGGCGTACCCGCAGGCCGCGTCGCAGCGCCAGGCGGCGGCGGGCGCCAGCGGCGCGCCGGGCAGCACGCGCGCGGCGCAGCGCGGGCAGCGGAAGGCGCTGGCGAACGTGCCGCGCTCGCTGGCCGAGCTGCAGCGCAAGCAGCAGCAGTCGAAGAACTTGCTGTGCTTTATGTGCTCGCGGCGTTTTAGTGTGCCCTGGAAATATATAAATAGATAGTTTCAAAACTCATCAAACACAATCCATCAGTTATTTTCAACAGTCTTTAAAAGTTACCTGCAGCGTGTATGCGTAGCACAGAGAAATCAAGTCTCCAGCTTTATGTGGAACTGAAGCTCTTATAGTAAGAGGTCTGCCTGGTACTCTTTCAGCATCTGTGTGTGTGGTGGAAGGTGTGCAGTCGTGAGCGAGCAGGTATGCTCTGTCGTATAGAGCTCGGGCGTTAGCACCACTGCCACCGACTTCAAAAGCGTTGACCTGAAATTAAAACGATATTTTATTTTAAGCTCTTGCTGATATTATTGTGACCTAAGTAAGTTATCCGCGTAGTTTCTATCTAAATAAGTCTAGAGTGTTAATCCTCTAAGTAGTTAGAGGAACTGTAAAGTTAGAGGTAAATTCTAATAATTCTCTCAATGTATTTTAAGTTATCAATAGAGTACAGAAAGTAGGAAAGTAGCTGTTCGTATGCTCCTACATAAAGTAAGCAATAAAGATATTGAGTATTGAGTATGCTCCTACATCAAGTAGGTCTAAGTCACATCGAGCCAAAATGGTTGTGAAAGTAAAGAACAATCAAGTTGGACAAACCTCTAAAATTCCGCACACAGTATGAATCTCCTCATCATCGTACTTCAGCCCCCACTTCTTTATCCTCTGCACAACGTTCTTGTCGTTGAGTGGCCAGATGTCCCCCCTAGCTCGCCGCAACTCGTTGTGGGCCTCCATCGCCGATAGCGCTGCCCACTTCACAGGGTCTGCTTTCTGTAGGAGAAGACACCTGAAATAATAATTACCTATCAGTTTAAAGTTTTAACTCCACAGATTCGTCACGAATGACCATATATGAAGGTTGGTAATAAATAGAAGGCGAATTCGACTTTTTTTAAAAGAAATATTGGATTGTTTGATAGACTTAACATAAACTGAATAGACTGAATTGAGCAGTGAAGCTTAGTGATGTTGGCAATAGCGATATCGTAGTATCGAGTCTTCTAGAGCTAGAAAACATTGCAAACTCAATAATAATTAGTGTATTGTTAGGATTTACCTTAACGGCATCAAAGCTTGATAAGAGTCCTTCAGATCCTCAAGTTTGGAGTAGTCTGGTGGTATGCGCTTCAATGTGTCGCACTCGTACGTAGAGTGTCCCGTGTACTTCCCGGAACCAGGACACGAACTTCTGCACATCGGCCATTTACAGCCCTGACATCTGCAAAAATGGTAAATTTTGATACTATTTTGTAACATGGCTACTGTATAAAAGGAAAAAAAAATACACAATGAGGCTTATCGTTTTAAAAGGACATTATTTGACTGTCTGAGAAATAAATCGATGCTAAGGAACACACAAGCAGTAACATACTTTGCCAGACTTGTTTCGTCCAGTTCCCGATAGCATCCGAGGCAGATGAGACCGCAACCTGTGCAAGGTCCAACAGCAATGGCCGGCTCTTCGATGATTACTTCACCAGGTCGGATGTCGCGGTTTGCCACCAGATATCTGAAATATTGACACAGAATTTTAATCTTTAGCACAAAGGGACAAGATAAATTTTTATAAAATGAAAATTCCAAACAATTCCAAACAACATAAAATTGCTTCTATCATTCTTGGCTAAGTGCATTAACACGTTTTGTCGAGAAATCCCAATATTGCATAAATAGAGATGGGCTACTCGCCAAAAAGTCTGGTAACACCATACTACATCCCTGAGCTCCAACAATTGCGCGGGAAAACACTACCAACGTCATTAGAGCTTTCCAAAATGTTTTAGGGTCGTTCAGCTAGCAGACGAATTAGATGCGGCCTTAGCAACAACCGCGGACAGTTTCAATTCATAATTCTAACCTGCCAGTCCTAAGTCTAAAGTACCTAATTATTGAGTCTCTATTTACCTGCCCATAATATCCGATTCTCTGATCTCGTAGCAAACATTCTTCTTCTCCACCGGAGGCTCAGGAGTCTGCTCCTCATCTTTACCATCATGGACGTCTTCGATGATATTCTCTTTATTCTTCCCATCGCCTTTCCCTCGCTTCTTCTGCTGCAAAACACAAACCAGATCCAAATCACATTTCCAATATTAATTCAGAATTCAGACATACGTAGCTTTGTAATAAATGAGTTCTTACGCAGAATATACATCGCAGCATCCGTCAGGTAAATAAACAATTTCAGAGACTGTGTTGAGACAATTTTTTATGAACACAGACGTGCTGGTATCAACAGGAGAGATACAGATGACGTTGGAGTTATGAATGAATGTGGCTGAATGCTGGTAGGCGTTGTCTAGGTGTATTTTTGTTCACCACTTGACTGACCGTGCCAATGGCTCGATGTAAAAATCTGTTTCATAACCCTGTCAATGATTTATATGACCGTGAAATGGAGGTTGGCGGCCGCTGGGCTGGTAACACGGAGAGTTTGTTTATTTCAATCAATAAATATCGTTTTCCGTTTCTGGATAGCAAATGATAAATACTTCAATGCCCCATTTGTAAAGTACAAACCGTTATTGACTAAATACAAATGCTGAAACATCGTAGCCGAATTCGAAGCGATAGTTTTATACTTTTATATAGATAGCGTGGTGTTGAATTGCTTTCAAAATACTTTATGACGACAAAACTGTGATATTTATAAACTTTAAGAATCGGGCGATACCCGTGCGTTCTTAACACCCCAATGATGTAGATACTAGCCAGCCTGTAAATATACTTATTAGGTATAGGAGTATCGTTCCACACATTACGAAATTCAAAAATGTTTATCCATCATATAGGATATTATCATCATCATGATCACAATGAGGTTGTCTCAATGGACTGTTAACTATATTATATCATTCAGCAAGTATATAATAAAATGAATCTAAAATTGTACTATTGTGCACATTAATAATCTTAATGGCAATTCAGAATGGGGACAAAATCAAGAAAAATAGCCGTTATTTACGAACCTTTTGAACAGATTAATTCAACGAAAAGTTTGGCTTAGGAAAGATGAAGGAATTATTCTCAACGGCTTTTAGCGTTGCATAATCAGCCTATAATGTTCCCACTGCTGGGACACACAGGCCTCCTCTCTGTGAAAGGCAGCGGGTCGTAAACTACCACTCGGGTTGGCAGATGTCACATGTCTTCGAATTTTTGGTTCTAGGATATGCCGGTTTCCTCACGATGTTTTCCTTCATTGTTTTGAGAGCAGTGGCGATGAAATAATTTAATTTAAGAGAATCGTGACTAGTTGTAATATCTACTGTATAGAACCGACTACGAGCACAGCTCACATGAGTGTGGGATAATATCGCACAGAGTAGTACCGATGTACTCCCCCGCCCCTTCTACGAATCTACCGTTACATACACACTTAGGTTCTGACACCACTTGTAATACCAGAGGTTCATCATAGTACGTATGAACGGGCGCCTTGGCATTGACTTTAATAATATACATATAGAAGCAGTTATAAGTATTTAAGAAATATTTTCCTTTTTATGACTTTGCAAATAGTCAATATTGATGTCTCGCTTCACCGTGAGAAACTATAACGACAATATTTTTTCGCAATTAGTGTTTAAAAAAAATAAAACAATCAAAAGTCAAAATAGGCTGAGAATCAGCACTTTTTGAACGTCAAAATTACATAAGACAGTCTCCCAAAACGTCCGCCCTTCACCACTTCCTATTGTTTTAGCTGAAATGACGAAGTGACGCAACAAACTCCCCAGCACCCTGGCTGCCCAACGCCGACATAAGTCCACTAAATTCTTCTCCCACGAGAAACATGACAAATACTATTGCTATCTCAATACGAGTATAATAAACTTCGTCACAGTCCAGCAGGCGACTGACAGACCACTAAACGCCATTACACACCGGAAACATTCTTCACGAGATAATGAAAAACGTCTTGAAACTGGTGTGAAGGAAACCTTAACGATTTACGTTGTAATTATGGCGTAAAATATTAATGCAATATACATGTTCTACGAGATATAAAGCGTTGTGAGATAGAGTTACGATTGCTGCTAAAAAATATTTGGAGTTACGTGTTCCTTTGCCCATCCATCCCATTATTTGAATCTTTCGGCAGGATTAAGTGCAGGCTTATTTTTGTTGACATACTTACATAAAGACTAATTTATTGAAGCAAGGAGGTTAGTTTAACATGCAAAAATAAAAAAGTTGAACTGTAAGATTTTAGTACTGCGACCGTCAGCACTTCATTAGTGCCGTATAAAGAGGCTGAAGATCTTCTTGTATGGTTTTTCAAATCCTGAAATGGACTCCTACAGTTTTTCAACTTGAAAACCAGCGGATGTACTTAAATTAAATAAGTCTAAGTGGTGACCAATTGATTACTGGGAAGGAGAGAGTGTATGTACCTAATTGACACAAGCCAATAATCGATTCCGACATTACAAAATTATATTTTCTTCGTTTTTATTATTTTTTGGTCTCCATCCAATATATCTATGACAAAGATTGCTTCAACAATTCTCTTCATTTTACATCCACCATCTCCACTAATTTAACGTTTCTCAATGGATTCTAATTCCGTCCTGGTGACAATGTATTAATGTCTAGTTTTATTTCCCGGGGAATTTATAACACGCAAAGCAAACACAGAATTTCTATATCAATAAATATAATAAAGTGTGAAGAAATTGTGCAAATGTGTTTTAAGATACATTTTACTGCTGTGATAATTGAAATGAGAGCAATTGCGAGGATTAGGTATTTTATGTATTTCAGGGAATATTCCTATAGCGTCACTCGTAATCTTCTTCTTGTAAAAACTATTTTTGTAGCCTGAATCTCATGCACTATCTACTTGCACTACAACGTTTCAAATGATTTATCTCAAAAGAGTGATGAATCTACAGCTCTCATATAAGACGTCCATCATAGAAAATATATCAAATAATGTTTTCTTTTCAAAATTCACTTTCACCTAGTGATGCCGCGGTTGGTGATGTTGGTATGACCAATCCTAACCAATATTATAAATGCAGAAGTGAGTTTATATGTTTATTACCTACGCTTTCACGCTAAAACGGCTGAACCGATCGTTATAAAATTGGGCAGACAGGTAGCCTGGGACCCAGGTCCCAAAAGAGGCGAAGGTTAAAGGCTATTTTTCATCCTGGATCGCAGACAAAGTTGCGGGCAAGGCTAGTTTATGATATTTTACAAATAAATGATAGTTGTCAACTGAGATTGCTCAAGAGATTAAAAATATGAGAAACACGGAGTAGTTCATAAATCAAGTGACGTGTGAAATATTATATTAATGTTAGAGAAACATCCACTTCATTTCAACATTTTGTTTATATTCATCCCAGGCTTAGGTACCTAATCGCTTTTACGTGAAAACCACTGTCAGTATTTCCTCATCTAAGTACCTCAAATTATGATGCCATTGGAAAAGTTTCAGGAAACCTTAAACAGGCTTAGGTATTGACGCGCTTTCAATTGCTTTTTCATGCCAACACTGGTTGTGCTATAGCTCTTGGGCAGACAATTTGTGATATATACGATTGACCTTATAGTGTCAGAAAGTCAAGCAGCCGATGCCATATTTCTTGCCATAGGTAAGTAATTTACTCATCGCCTGATGCCTTTCTGTGGTACTCTTTCTTCTATAGGACAGTCGCTCATTTAATCCTTCGTCGCAGGTTAGAATCTTCCCCTAGGTAGTGTGGCGGTATCTACATCGCCACATGCGAACTACGCATCAAAGACCTGACGTCAGACAGACGTCACATAAATTCTGCATCGCGCAATTAAAGTTTACCATGCAGTGGACATATATACGAGAACCCAACATCAATCGTTGGACAGTTGCCCGCCAGACACAACACCTGTCTGGTCGGAGGATCCTCCCTTTTCTATGGAGTATGAGTGAACTTTACACCCTGTTCCTCATACCCCTAAATTGGTGACCCCGAATATGAACGTCAGCGCAGCCTTCGTGCAACTACTCCAGCGTGACGTCATCATCATCACTCCCGCAAGCTTTCAGTGAGGCGAGTCGAGTCACACAGCCAAGCCAACACCCGAGGCGTCAACGGGTATCCTGATCACCAGTATGCAGCGAACGCGCATTCCTGGTCATCACCCTCAGCCTCATCACCCCGACTCATTGGGGAATCACCTCAATCACCCCGACCCACTGGGGAAACACCGAAATCACCTCATCACCCCGTCCCACTGGGGAATGACCACAATCACCGCAATCACCACAACCGCCGCAAACAGTTCCGACCCACCGCGAACAATGCGGCACCCGGTTCCGACTCACTGGAACCACAACTGGCACTGGCAAGCATCGCAAGATACAAGACTCAGCCCACTATCGACCTCCGGTCTCCGGAGGGGAGTGATGTGGCGGTATCTACATCGCCACATGCGAACTACGCATCAAAGACCTGACGTCAGACAGACGTCACATAAATCCTGCATCGCGCAATTAAAGTTTACCATGCAGTGGACATATATACGAGAAGAACCCAACATCAATCGTTGGACAGTTGCCCGTTGCCCGCCAGACACAACACCCGTCTGGTCGGAGGATCCTCCCTTTTCTATGGAGTATGAGCGAACGTTTCTCATACCCCTAAAGTAGTATTTATTTACCATCACAATTTCCACCAACAAAAATTGAAACTACTTACATGCAAACGTTTATTTGTGATATTGGTGCTATTATTCTTGGCAGAAGTTAACCCGTTTAGAAATAACTGAGCCTGGTCCACTATTGTTCCCAACGAGTGTTGGATACAGTTCAAATCGTGACCACATTGTATTTAATAGTAGTAGTGGTGTAGCATGTCTGTGGTTCCGTCTGTTTAGTGCTGAATTGCTTCTGTTACTTCTTTATGTAATGCTGGGGCCGCACGCCTACGTCTATCGTGACCAAGCAATGCGTGATGAGGCTTCGTTCGTTTTGCTCGCTAAAAAGTTATTGCGCTAATGCGATAGTCACATTAGCGGCTTCATGATTTTAACAAATTATCGTGCAATCCAAGATGGGCCCTATTAGTTCGACAAAGCGTCACGAAATCCGGAAACAACAGTCAAAATGAATAACGTTAGTCCGACCAAGCGCCACGCTAATTAGGGTGTTAAAAACCCTTTGATGTACCGCCACCCGGGCGATTTAACTGCTCGAACTATCGCGACGATTGCCGATAATGGTTGGTCACATCTGCGTGTATCACTCGTACAGTGCAGCATCGTCACGATAGACGCAGGTGCGGCCCCAGTATAAGATAAAATTGTAATTCTAGTTAAATACCTATATTAATTACAGCAGCCCCCTCTGATTAACCTTTCGGGGAAACAAGGCGTGCAGTTATGTGTATGTGTGTGTATAGTAATTAAACTTTATAAACTTAGTCTTCCTTGAAGGATCCTTTCGTTCAGTTACGTCCTTTAGCAAATATTAACTTATGACAGCTGAATCAAAAGCGGAATTACAGTAAACAAAGGTTTTTCCTCAATTCCTGAAGAGCATAAAAGCTTTAATAGCACTAGCAATACCCAAACAGTATTTACGAGGGCGTCAAATCAAAACGTGTAACAAAACTGCGATAGGTAATCCCGTGCCAAAAAACGCCAAATATAATTTTAATTGGCAAACGATGGCGACTTGCCAGCAACACAATAATTCTCATTACTAGTCTTGTATATTGTGAGCATTCTTTTATCATTTTCCACGGCTGGCTTAGCACCGAAGAAAATAAACATTAGGAAAATAAACGGGGACATTTTGTTGATTGTCGTGTCATATAGTGCGAATTCTACAACGTGGCTCTTGAAGTAAAATTGTAGTTTTTGCAGTTGCTGCGAAGTTTTAGGTAGAGTGCCATTCGGACGTAGATATTGTATGCACTCTGCATTCTAGTAAACAACTTACGTTGCGCATACCTACTGAAAAGAACTGACTCGCTTTCTATGAATATATTAGCACCTATATGGTCTTGGATCCTCATACTCAATGTCATATAAAACATATTTACCTAAAAAGTGTTAGGTTGATGAACCAAAATCAACCACACCTTTCCAAATAGTCACATTATATTATTTTAGCACCCCAGAAAGACCAGTAAAACTTTGTCGTTTGTTTCTTGTATTTAAACCGTCTCTGTACCGTCTGTGCTCGTCATTTGTTTCTTGGATTTAAACCGCAAAGCATACAAGATAATTTTAAACCGAATCAACTTGGGTTTCAAAGCAGTAAGCTAGTGCTCTTCACCATAATCAGCGATGATATTTCTACAAGCCTTATTTCTCTCCCATGTCGTAGACCAATATTTAACCAGCTTGTCCTACTTACCCCAATACATACCAGTAATACATTCATCACATCATAAACTCGGAATCAAAACCCTCACGATATTCTAATTGCAGCGTGATTTATGATATTATTTCTAAAGATAGAAAGTGGTCTTGAATTTGATCTTCTTGCGCGTCACGCAACCACAGAAAAGGGTTCATCTAAAAGGTCTACGATGGTGTGTAGCATAGCTTACACACACATTGACAATCAAGTAAAATCTAAACTACTTGTTGAAAGCATGCTACACTATATCTGCATCCTATTGCAACTTGACGAAATATTTTCAACTTGGCAAAAATTGCTATAATTTGACCACGCAAGCAAAAAGTTTTCAATCTTTCCGTGCACCTTTCAACAGTAAAACTTTTTAAAGAAGATATTCGAAGTCGCATGGATTCCGTTATCACTTATCCTGTCCCCAGATCTTTACAGTTAAAAATCTGAAATTAGCCATTTGCCAATCTGAAATTAGCCTTGGGGAATACGGATTTATAAAGCATTTAGCAATCGTTTTGTTTCATTCGGATCTCGAGTGGATCTTCTCTCCTCCTTTTCTTTTTATTTCGCGATAAAACTGAAGATCTAAGAGTTTTGCACATAGCTGTATTCGGTTATTTATGACGTTATATTACGTTAGGTACTTCGTGTAGCTACTAGATCGAGTGAAGCTATTCGTTATTTATTAAGTATAAAAGTAATGGAGATTGGATCACGTTCAGACTATGAGTGTAGATACGATCACACGATCTACTTACATCATCATAATTTGATGGATCGATGATGTGAAAGGAACTTAATTTTTGTGTGGGAAGACTTTTAAACTTCCACATTCCTCTTTTATGAGCAGACAGCTGTCCATCTTAGATCCGGAATACATAAAAATACTTTTCAGTAGGTATATAATAATTATGTGTGTTTTTTTCGCATAGTTACTAAAAGTTGTTGAGGGTCGGGAAAACCTTATGGTTTAGTGCTTTTCCGGAAGACTATGCTTTTTGTCTGCCTCCTAAATCAACAAACAGCTAGGATAATGATGTGATACGAATTAATTATCTCTTCAATACCAACGATCGTGTGGAACTACAGACCCTACAGACTTCTACTTACTATCTTACTAAGTTTATTGATTTCTGTATTCCAAACAACTCCATACTGATCTAGGCAACGAACTCTCGAAAATTGTGATGTGTTTATCATGGACCCGCGATGTTCCGCTCAGCTGATGAGCTGTCGTCGGCGGCCGGCTCCCATTGACAGACGCGGCTTGGACAGACGAATGTGCTAATTATACTAGTCACACGATATTGATACTAACTACCCTCGTTTATAAATACATTAGTGAAAGATTGTCTTTTTGGATGTCTTGGTATTTTGCAGATGAAAAAGTAGCATAAATGTTTCTGCCAATTTGAAAGGCGATCTGCTGATCTAAATTTTTGGATCTGTACTACTAACTGGCAATTGGATTGCCAGTTACAGACATAAGGATCATATCGGATGTACCGCAAGATTTCTCCAGAGAGTCCTCCAAACTTACCCAAAAGTTTATTTCAGTTTACAATAGCCTCATCAAGTTCTTTTGTTCAGCCCCAGTTCTTCTTCATCCAAGACAATAATTAGATTCATTCCTCGTTTTCCTTTGTTTTATTTCAAACGAATTTCCTCTTATATTAGCTAAAGAGATGGCTATGGCTATTTTTAGTCAAGCACCCCACGGCAACCGGAACCGACTTAATTGCACGTCAATCTTATAGATGGATGTTTGACATTCAATTAATTAACGTAAGGTACAATGGCGATTCAGTTCTATATGATCACTGACGTCATGATTCTAAATACTGTTTGAATTTCATCCTTATTGACGGAATTCATCAATTCACTGATTTTATTTAGTATTTGTAAGTATTGGTGACATGATGACAGAAATGAAGATGGACGGCGCCGCCAAGGCCGGCCCAGGAAGAGATGGCGAGATGGACCTGAAAAAGGATGTTTGGAAAGATTTGGGGGAGGCCTTTGCTCAGCAGTGGGACAGTTTAGGCTAACATAAAAAAAAATAAAGTATTGGTAGCACTTCATCAAAGGCAGTCGATTGTGTCTGAAGTCAAGATAGATGCATGGTACTTTATGTTGGTCGTTACGTATTTGCAAAACATGGCCGTGGCCTAATTAGTGACGTCATTAAACTATTTCTGACACATCTCAAATACTCAAGAGACAAGACAAACGACTTTGAAAATTTTTCTTTCACACGCAGTTATTTGAACTTTTGTGTACCTGGTTTTATTATATAAAACGATTACTTTTTAGACTATGTTTGGAGGTCCAAGAAAGACGAACAAGTAACCCGAGATGAAACATTAATAAAATATAGCATACACGTCTGAAAAACCATTGAACAGACTATCAGAAATGAATTGAGTTTTAATCCCATTACAACACTACCCGCTTCCCCATTGTTTGGGAAAATGCTTTCAGATTTTAATTTCAAGACTTCCTATACACACTCCATTTTCCCCACATCGTCAAGGCTATCATTTTAATCGACCGCTAAGGCGATATCGGCTATTGTTTCTGAGCAACAGCAGCCCGAAACCTGTCATGTAGAACACACAACCGGGCCCCGTGCCAACTGTCCCCGCAGACGTGAATTATGATAGTGTACACGATGCATTATGTTTTAATGGACTAGTAAATACTGTTTGTTTTCGTAAATGGATTATTATTACTGTCTTGTCTGTCATATTTGTTTGTTGGGTTTGTATCCGGGCGTCTGCGGTTATCTGTATTCCGTGTTCTGTCTATTTCACCTTCGTATTCCAAACCATCATTGGCGTAGCCACGTAAGCCACGTGTGTGGTATTCTCATCTTTTACCACTGTAGAAGGATGGAAAGTATGGTAAAATTGGTACTTCAAATCTGTTGGCATCTCTTGTGTAATAGGTTTAGGGGCATCGCCGCATTGTCTTTTCATGTCTCTATCTCAGACCCGAAATGGAAGCCAATAGCATAGGTACGCCCATGATTTTTATTCTCAAAGCGCTTGCTCCATAACTTTCTGTAAATTGCATTATTCACTCTCTGTGTGTTGTGTTCTGAGATTTCTACGTTTAACATAAAAAATGAGCAAAAATAAAGTCGGTTACATCTTCGGATATGATGTCATGACAAGTTGTTGGCAAATAATGACATGACACCACGTTACAGCACACCGCATTAAACATTATACCTAGTTAAACCACTGTACAGCTATAAAACGTCTAATTTAATCTCATGGAGTTTTAACAGCTACTAGTTTAATAACTTGTTTGAGAATTATATTGTCATTTGGGTTTGACAGATGAGTGGGGCGAATCAGTATTGACGTCTAATTTACGTATTGGCAAAATAGTGCTATGAGACCTCTACGGCAAAATAGTGCTACGAGACCGCTAAGTCGACCCCTAGCCTGAATAGCCTCTGATCTAGTCAGATGTCATCAATGAATGTGCATTATCAATCTATAACAGTCGATCGCCGGATATACCTACACCCATTATGAACATAGTTCTCTTTAATATCAGCCACTGAACTCAATCGTTGGTCTCACGCTTCCAACTAATAACTGCCTACAGCACAAATAAATATTGTCTACCAACAGACAGATATTCAGCGCAGAGATGCAGCTTTTACAAAAACGTTTTGCTATATCGGAGGAGCGGTTGTTTACCGTGTCTCTTGTCACAGGCGTCGGTTTATCGACAGGTTTTCAGGCTATTAAACATAAATATTTGCTTTCATTACAATCAACTACGAAAATTAGAATTTGGAACATATAAACATTTTTGCAATGTTTATGAAGTCGAGACAAAAGTTTCGTAACTCCACAAAATCAACACGGAATACTGACTACTGACTTAAATGCCAATATTTGAATATCGAGGCATAAAAATGCATGTAGGTGCGATAGGTGTTATACATTTTGGATTTGGAAGGATTTGCTTCAACGCATGAATTTTCATATTGATGACGTAAACACTCATATCGAATTGCACCGCAGTGGCTGCCAACTGAAAATAGCCCCCACCTTGTTATCTTATAAACTCAACCAAGGGCTAATTGAACTTACGATGCCAAAATGCAGTTATATTTAGTTAATTTTGCGTAGGTAATTACGGAGGTTAGCGAATCTTTGAAAATGGTGTCCAAGTTACCTATTAAAATTAGTTAAAAGTACAACTTCGTGATTAAAAGATGGGTTGAACTGAATGAATTTAGAAAAGAAATAGGGACAGTTAATGATTCTATTTGGATTTTATCCATCAATTGCCTAATACCATTGAGGGACAGTCAACAAGAGGTAATTAATTGTAAAACTTGTCCACTCTGAAATGACGTCCCCCTATCGTATTTTACGTAGGACAAGCTGCGGCGCCGCGTACGTAAAATACGGTAAAGTTGTGAGCCGTCATTTCAGAATGGACTGTCACACGCACGCATACGATTCCGAAACGACGATGACTGATAATTTTCTATTTATGTTATAATAATCTTACACGCACAACGCACAGCCTAAACCGTCCGGTCAAGAACCATAAAATGTTGCACAAAAGTTCTTTTTACAACGAAGGTGAGCACTAAGAAAGGATTTTTGAAAATTCATCCCCAAAATGGATGAAATAGGGGATGAATATTTGTAGATATGGAAAGTCGTCATTTTTGCCGATGGGAGTTTCCAAGTTGGGCTTGTATATAGATAAACAGTGAAAATAAATTGTATTTTGGAGATAGGTGTGTCATCAGTATTTGCTTTTAGGACTTTTTGATATGGAGGGTATTTAGGTATCATCCTCTTCCGAGGACAGAAACAGCGAAAGTTTGAATAGTATCTAATTGAAAATGATTTGCATCTCGCATCTCGACTCATCTCGATTAATTGACGGCTCGATTCCCAGCATTCTGGTCCAGATAGACGGACAGACGATCGAACTGAATGAAGGTGACAGCTGACAGATTACACGAGATAGATTGACGAGCACTGCATTTATTATTGGTGCTACTTGTCTAGTGTGATGAAATCTATTCAACCATGTTTTAAAATAATCATTTGGATGGAATAGATTTAGAATAAACACAGTTTCCCATTATTCCGTAAAAATACATGAAATTCAGTTTAAAAACTATGAAAGTTAGATGCTAAATGCCACAAGCTGCTCAAATCCAAACTTCTATCTTGGCACATGGTGGTATAGAAGAGATAACCGGAGATGCTGCAGTAGTTATTACTTACTATGTATTTATGCTTCAACAAAAAACATATCATAGATGACTGATATTGTGCTAAAGCACTTCTAGAAAGGTTTACTAAGTTTAGATCTAAAATAAGTTCATACATACTCCTTTCAGTGGAGTTCAATCAGAGTTGGAAAATGTGATTAAAAAACCCCTTACCAATGATATACAAGCTAAAACTATACCATGACACAGACCCCTCCCCCAAACCAGGCAACTGTTCTACTTAATAAGACGACAAGTCACATCAAACTTAACAAAAACCTACACAATAACCAACTCGGGTCCAAGTCTCAATATCAGCACGTTATCAATCAGTGGTGCTGGCGTGGCTGCCAGCGCCGGCGACGGTGCCAAGTGCCAGCGTGCCGATAGTGCTCGGCATATGGCTGGCATGCCGCCGCGCGAGGGGCAAATTGCGCGCTGCTCGTGTGTGGTACTGGCACTTTGTGAAACTGATTTGAAATTGGAATCGTTTGATAGGAGAATTTAAGTCCGATATTGGGCACAGTTTTCGACCATACCACTCATAGAGAATAGTCACAATAGACTGAACATTGGCCTCTAGAAAGAGACAAAGCGACTGTAGGGCCCATCACGGATAATACCTCTCTCTTTTTCAACAGAACGTCAAAAAGAACCTGTAGAACGATACACTCTTGATCGCCAGTGACCAATCAGAATTTTAGAGAGAGACAACTACTGGCCGCACATTAGCTTTGTCTCTCTCGTACTTTTCGGTCTGTATTCACTGCACAGCTGAATACGGAACGTTCACGCTCAGTCCATTCTCTACGTATAAATCGACTGCCAAAGAATTTTGTCGCAATAATGATTCATGTAGGTGCCGAGGACACCTTGCTTAAACTTCAAACTTATGTGTTTAACAATAAGCAGATTAGTATTGCCGTTACTGTATAGTTCCTTTAAATTGGGACGTGATTAATCAGAGAACTCTTCAATAAGATTTTTAGCACGGTGTGATGTCCTGTAATTCAGCATAATATAATTTGATTTCAACACAACCTTCCAATCTGCCTAGCCTTTTCCCAACTATTTATTTATTATTTATGTAAACACAGTAAAAAACAAAGAGATATGACATAATTATGATATGAGTACAAAGGTACTGCTTATTTCTTAAGAAATTTCTTCCAGCAGACCTGCGAAAGGAGAAATGAGAAAGAAATGTAGACAATAGTGTGCGAGAACAAGAAGAGAAAAACAGGATTATGCGAAGTCTTAACTAAAATATTAAATATACCTACACATATACGCAAGAAAATTAACATATACTTAAATAAATACATAAAGCTTAAATATATAAACATAAATACACTATAGGTACCTATATAATTATATACTCATAGTTGAGAGGAAAGATAATGCTCTTTTACACGAAATTTAAATAAAGAAACAGTTTTCAGATCACGAATGCTAGGCGGAAGTGAGTTCCACAATCTTACAGCATTTACAGATAAGGAATAAGAATAATAGCTAGTTTTATGAGGTTGGGATTTAAGGAGGGATCTAAGGTGAGATCTACACGGTGCGTCACTAGGACGAGCGTAAGAAAAACGCTCACGCAGGTAGGACGGATAGGACGGGTTGTGTAAGACGTTGAAGAGGAGACATAAAATCCGAGTGTTCCTGCGAAGTCGGATTGGGAGCCACTTGAGTTCCTTGCGAAGGTGAGAAACATGGTCATATTTTCGGAGACCGAAAACAAAGCGAATGCACAAGTTTTGCAAGCGCTCAAGCTTGTTTAATAGCTCCTCAGTAGCATCCAGGTAGCAGGCGTCGGCATAATCTATAATCGGCTGAATAAGTGTTTGTGCCAAGGAAATTTTAGTCTTCAAGGGCAGGAGACTTTGGAGGCTTTTTAGCGAATGAAAGGAGAAATGTACCTTTCGACTAACCTCATTGACCTGAGCACGCCACGAAAGATTGGAGTCAATTATAACACCCAGATCTTTGGCGGTTTCGGTATAGTTAATGCGAACACCATCGAGAAACAACGGCATCAGAGATGCAACATCAACCACATTGCGAACGAATCTGCTGCCTATGATCATGGCCTGGGATTTAGTAGGATTAATTTGCAAACCAAATGACTTAGCCCAACTATGTTGGGGTCGGCTTCTAGTCTAACCGGATGTAGCTGAATACCAGTATTTTACATGAAGCGACTGCCTATCTAACCTCCACAACCCAGTAACTGGGTAATACGATACCCCTTGGTTAGACTGGTTGTCAGACTTTCGGGCTTCTGACGACTCGTAACGACTGTCAAAGATCCACAAATGACAGCCGGGACCAACGGCTTAACGTGCTTTCCGAGGCACGGAGGAGTCTCGATATGTGAAAATGGTCACCCATCCTCGGACCAACCCCGGCAAGCGTAGCTTAACTTGATGGATCGACCCGAGCGGCTGTTATTACTTAGCCACGAGCTCCTCCTTCCGATTTCAACACAACCTTATCATTATATTTTTTTTAGGTCAGTCTATAGAGCCCGCGGCGTAGTTATCGTCGTTAGGTATTAGTCATCTCTTTATTCATAAACTACAAGCTCAGTCAGCCACCTCAGCTTATTGCAGTCCACTGCTGGACATAGGCATACAAACTTCATGCTCGAAATAATAAAATCATAACCAACCTTTTTCTTATGAGACTTCTTGTTCATGCTCTCTCGGTCTCCTGCAACAGAACACAAGATGTTGAATGTTTTGATACACAAATCTCGTGTATTATAATGGGTCACAGCTGTTTCACTCGAGTCTTGAATCGACTCGGAAATATTCGGTGTCGCAAACTTTAATGTAACAATAATATAGCTCGACTGGTGTAAATGAATCACATAGAGAGAAAAGATACAAACAAAAGTTTAAACGTAAAAAAAGTATACTCATTTCTTAATCAAAAATGGATACTTGGAATACTTCTCAAATAGAGGTGACTCTTAAAAAAAAATTGTTCCTAAAAGATTTGTGAACTTTCGAATGAATACATTCGTTATTTAATTCCATGCTTTCATTTAAACTTATCATAAGTAGGTAGGTAAGTGCCTGAAAATAAATGTCCACTGCTGAACTTTAGTCCTCATTCTGTTGTCTGTAAACTGCGACAAATAATGTCTATACATTGTCTAGGTCTATACTTAGACACAATGCAACGCTACATGACTAGGTAGGTAAGTACTTAGGTGGGTAGGTACACTTGGCAGGCGGATTGACGATCGCTATTAAATGATATTAACAGTGCCGACAGATGGATGCAGCTGCTCAAGCGAATAATATAATTCCTTTATCACCCTCTAATACTTTGAGATCACAATAAACTCTGAACTAGTCATGACTAACTGACTGAACATAATTAAATTGTAGTGAAAAATAATTATGTTACAATTACAACACAACTCATGTGAGATTCTGAAAATTATGAATTCTTTATCATTTTGAACTGTCATGGTGGACAGAAAATGTCAGTGTAAAACTGTTAATAAATAACATATTCGCTACAGCAAGTTTCTTCATAAAAAACCGTAATCAAGAGGACTCTATTAATCAAACACATTTAATTAGAATCCCTACAGACAACTACGAACATATTTCTCGACGTGAAGATAAAACTTCTACACAAGCGCGTCGAAACCGAACACATCGCGCTATACATAAAATCGTTTTAAAATTAACTGCTCCAAGCTTTTGTTAAAAGGCACGCTTCTAAATTCCTGTAGTCTCAATTTAATTTAATGTGTCGTGCGGTTGACGCCGAGAAATCGGCGCGTTACGAAACGTTATGTTTACCAACCGCTACTAATTAAATATGGAAACCGAGATGGGAAATGGACGGGAAGGATGACCAATTGTTTGCTTTTCTTTCTTTTAGTGTAAGAGCTTTTCGCTATTCTAATGAGTTGAATGGGTGTTTACAAGAAATGTACAGCTGAGAATTTAGGTTGCAATAATAACCAGCGAGCAGAACTTCAAACATTGTCATTGTTTAGAGATTCTGGTAATATCAGCTATGTTTAGAACGCACATGGAGCTCTTCAGATCGTATCCTTATCATCAATCTTACAAAGCCTAGAGTACTTCTAAATAGGATGGCAATGTTTGGAGTCACAATGTCATCTTCAAATATCAATTATTTCTTGTCCTCATTTGAAAACAGAAATTCAAAAACGTTTTATGCACTAATAAACGAAAAAATCTAGATATCTGTCACAACACAACACAAAGTAAAACTAAAAGCTTCACATAATTTTGTATTTAAACATGTCGCGAACATGTTTGTTTTTCCTTTTATCTTGAACAGTTGAACATCAATAGATTCTGTTTACGGCCGTAAAGTCGGCAACAAAGAGGTTGGATGATTGCTCTGTTTAAAATGTTGACTTTTGGTGCGTTGTAAATAATTCTGTAACACGTTTTCCGGTTTAAAATGTTACGACTTCGTTAAATCTATGGCTGAGATAGACAAAACATTAAATTTTTGAAGAGTTTTATATTTGATGCTAAATCTAAAATCTGGCATTATCATTGTAGGTACGTACGTACTTAATTGGTAGGTCCAATTAACTTCATACAGATACTCAATACTCATTCATCATTAAGGTCCGTGCAAGTGCAACTTTATAGAAGTTTTAGATATTTTGGAACAGATTCACGTTCTCTCAGCAGCCCGTCAACAATTTGTAGTCACAAGCAGCTTTTTATTCTTGTTCAAAATCATACATAACTTTCGACTTTTATTAGTTACAAACAGTTTTATACAGCATTCATCACGAACTCAATACAGAAATTGAAACAACAATCATTATTACCGTCCAACGTGCGTACATTGAAGAAATTCAATCTTCCATATTATCATAACCTTAGCCGTAATGTAAATCAAATTTTGGCGTTGAATGTTTGCCAATGCGTTTAAATAAACTAGCCATTGGGTATATTGTCCGGGGCCATACGGCCGGCATCACAACGCGCGCAAAGTTCCCATTTAATCGATGTTTCCCTTTCGAAAGTATAAACAAATAACTGTTTCGGAAACGTTGTGATGTGTCAAACAAACAGAATTAATCACAGCATTAACGTATGGAGTGCAGTTACTGGGCTGGTGTGTGTTTCTGTGTGGTTTTAGTAACCCACCTATCGCAGGAATATGTAATCAATCAATCTGCCTAACCTTTTCCCAACTATATGTTGGGATTGGCTTTCAGTCTAACTGGATGCAGCTGAATAGGTAGCGGTATTCTACATCGAGAGACTGCCTATCTGACCTCCACAACCCAGTAACTGGATAATACACTACGACACCTTGATAAGACTGGTTGTCAGATTTTCGGGCTTCTGACGACGCGTAACGACTGTCAAAGATTCACGAATGACAGCCGGGACCAATGCTGGGGCACGGAGGAGTGTCCGTAGGTATGTAAAAAGATGGTCACCCATCCACGGACCATCCCCCGCAAACTTAACTTACCCTGATGGATCGATCCGTGCGGCTGTTATTACTTAGCCACGAGTCCATCTACGAGAATGTGTATAATCTTGTGTGAAATGGGTAACAATGACTCCAGTGTTTGGGATAGTAGTAAAGTGTAATCCTATCATAATAGGCCAGCTACTCTTATCTAGGGCAAGATCTGATATTCATTAGGTAATTATATAGGACCTAGGTGGATACGTGGTTGCTCGAAGAATATTAAAGAATTTGTAGTTAAATATATTATGAATAGCAAGTCATTCCTCATTAACAAAATCATTCCTACATAATTCTTTTATTTATATTCAATTATCCTTTATTTCATTTCTATACATACAAATTATTTTTTAAATATTAGAATAAAAATAATATAAAAACATTTAAAAATATAATATATTATTTACATTCTCATTTACGTTGATAGCTCTGTGTGAAGAGGAATGATTAATTTATGTCTTCCTCTGTCAAATTATGAGTAGAAATAGTTTACGATATAGCAGCAGCTGTTGTAAATATTCAAAGCCAGAATACAAACATGTCAACTTATGACAACATCAGTAAAACGCGAGATGAGTTTCGAACTGCAGACTCAATTATTAAAGACAACATCTACTTTGAACCTTAACACCATTCGATATCATGTCCTCCTAAAACTTCGTAGATCTTGTATGTTTCGAGTTCGAGTTCTTTTTTCAGATTTTGATGTGCCTTGGCCTGAGTAAAGGGAGAAGTAATGTCTTCAAAACTACAGTGGTTTGATCCGTGGCGGAGCTGGGTGTTTTTTGCCCACGATCCTTTCTCCAAACTAGGAATGTGGTCAACAGTAGTGACATAGTGATTATATTAGCAAGAATGGGAATCATGGGCTGCTTGGGTCATTATTTCGCTCAATCTGCAGACCTAGCCCCGGCCCCACACTAGGCTAATCCTACACACCTAGTTTAACACTGCAGTATGTACGTACCTATTTAGAAATCGACTATCTTTTATCACGAAGACCATGTAAAAACAGATGGAAATGAGAACTGTAAAACTCCTGTTATTTTTTCCAGTCTCCTAATTCTGAACCAATCCGTTATTAGTTGTTAAAGATCAAATACGATCTGCTGTTAACCAAACTAATATCACTGTTCCTGAAGCCGCCGGCAAATTATGATGAAGAGCTGCTAGATCAAACGTGGCAGGCAATCTGTCATCCACGACCGCTGACGTTGGCGAGATGTCCCCTAGACGACGCGAGGTGATATAAACATGTTATGAGCGTAGTAAATACGCTGTAGTTGATATTATCTTGTGTCTAAAGATCAAAGGGAGATTGTATCAGTTGTTAGTGACGTAAGAGAGACAGTTTTGGTGGGGATAAGATAGAATATAATAAATTGAAAAGACCAGATGTTGTGTTTCAGTGTGGTTTCAAGTTAAGCCAAACCACAAACAATAGGTTCCGTTTAGATTGCCAGGCAATACTTAATTTTGATTTTATTGATTAAACTTTGACCCTTTGATGCTCATTTATTGATTACCTCCTATGAGGACGCTTTTGAACCATGCAGAGCCATTTCAAATTATCAAAGCACAGCACATGCACGAAGGGCTATAGTACCGTATAGCCTACCTCAACGATGATCTAGGTATCAATTTTAAGATCGTTAAACACCCTTCTTCAACATAACCTCGCTGCATATGAAGTACCTACCTATCTACGATTGAAGTGCCGTCATAATAAATCATACTGCACCGCACTTGGCTCAAGCATCAATAGATAGGTGTACACGCATTGGCGGCCGCTTCGGATACTGACTGCAGATAATGTCATTAATTTTCATGGAGATTTGATATCTTATGTTTATGGAAAAGTACATTGCAACGTAGATAGGAATCCATGTGTGACCGTGTGCTGAAAAATATCAAGAAAATTTTAAATATATCACTACATAGTCATGTTGTAATAAATAGCCCGAGGACGTTAAATTAGGTTTTACACCCCTAGTTGAAAAAGTGCAAGTTGTTCAGCAAATAAACATAAATAACATAAAAGCCCAAAAAATACTATACTGTTTGTACCTATGTCTTTGGCTTTTTCTGGGTCCGCATCGAGTGATGATAATATGTAAAAAGTATGATTCAATTTACACGTACTTTCAGGGATTTTTTTAAATATTCATTGACACAGCTATCTTTGGGCTCATATTTTTTGTTGTAATCCTCTTCAGGAAGCCTACTGTATTTAACAATTAATTAACATGCGTAATGATAGGCACTTGCCTATCACTACGCATTTCAATTTATTTTTAAATGCAGTAGAATAATACAAAAAATATTATGTGCTACGCGCTACGGAGTCTGTTGTCCTTGCGCGTAGCTTGTAGCCTCGTAGCAGTTGGTCCTCATAGCTCGTAGCACGTAGCACCTATAAAGGTGCTACGTGCTACGACTTCGACGTCGGCGTGGCAACTATAAATGTGGTGGTAGAGCTTATTTTTTTGATAAGCTCTTTCAAGAATAGCATGACATTCAAATATCTGATTACTGGTGCTATTGATGAATATTTTGTAAAGTACCTAAATAAAAATCCCTGAATGAAAATTAAAGCAATTATGTTTATGGAAGTGCGTCCAGCTCACGTGCTAATTAAAACAACAATTTACAAAACTTTTGCTTTTACAAATCGCGATCTAAGAAATAGAGCAATTTTTCAAGCAGTATATCGAGTGAAAATAAACAAAACGTCCCGTTTAATATACGGTTCCGCATAACATTGTTAGTGTATTTTTTTTTTATTCAATACATACTCGTACCACGCCAATATAAAAAAAATACTAATAACTTTTGATCAGATTTTATTTTAATATTCGTGTTGTTTATTTATTTTATATACCGTACGCAACGTAGCAG
This sequence comes from Lithophane ornitopus, assembly GCA_948473465.1. Taxonomy (NCBI): domain Eukaryota; kingdom Metazoa; phylum Arthropoda; class Insecta; order Lepidoptera; family Noctuidae; genus Lithophane; species Lithophane ornitopus. The sequence continues at coordinate 1,116,378 of OX419632.1, read as the reverse complement.
TTGTATCGTTATTGGATGTTTGTGTATGTTTCTGCTGACGTTACTCCACGTCTAACGCAAATCTCATAAGTATTGGATTTGCGTTTCCTTTTACAGATGAGTTACAGTAATATTTGGTCAATAAATTCGGTTTAGTTTTAGACATCGGAATCTTTAGTAATACCTACACTAGGATTATCGGATATTTATCTATTCTGTTAGCTGCGTCCAAACGTAAATAGATTTCAAGATTCATTTAATTTAATGTATGTTGAAAATGCATTAAACGGAGCTTTAGTAGGTATAAGTCAACACTTTTAACTCTTGTTAGGCAATGCATTACTAAATATCTTCATAAATATTATAAAAACTTCGTACAGTTTAAGTAATACCTACCTAACATATTTTTTTTTTTTTTTTAAGAAAACCACTGCTGCTAAACATGAGTTCTTATTATTAGAGGAACTCATGTTTAGCAGTGGACATCGTACATAGATAGACATAGTAGCAACTGATATAATATCAGTTGATTTTTTTAAGAGTTCGATCCATCTAAATCTTTAACATGGATCTAAATGAATGGATAAAAAAATCAATTTGGAAGTATAACAAACCTTATTTATCCAAAATCACACACAGAACACCGGCCACTTCAATCAACAATAAATAAAAAAGTATTATGTCTTAATTTGTCACATCACAAAAAATATTGGCGCCAAAAATCCGGCGGGAAAAAGTTTAGGGTTGGAGCGCACGACCGTTTACCCTGGCACTACGAACTGTTATGACTGACTGAGGACTGACACGATAAAATTAAGCATTTACACTGTGAACCGGCTCAACCGGCCCACGATACGTTTTCGTAATTACCTTAGCAGATTGCTATGTGCGGCCATTTATTGAGAGTTAATTTGCCAACAGAGGCATGCCAAATGATTTTAATGGCGCGCGGCTTACTTCCCGAGAGCCTATTGATGACAATTCATACTTATGTACCTACACAGCTCTCTGGAGAACTAGCTGGGCTACGAAATATGAATTTCTTTGATGTTCAATTTGATAGTTAAGGTCGTAACCTATTAAAATTATGATCGTTTTACGTCGCTTTAATTATTTCTCGCATGTTTTCTGTGTAATTATAATTAATGTGCCTGTTTTAGGGTTTGATTTATGTATGTCTCTGTCTTTATATTTCGGCCGCATTGCAAAATAATAATAAGGTTCAGAATTTCATATTTATTTTCAGAATTAGAAGCAAAGTGGTCTTCGCAACGTAGGCCATAAGCCAAAGGCTACATAAGGGTTAATCTGGTTCCACTGATTTTTACTTACATTAGGATGTAGGTACATTAGGATGTACCTAGGTACATCCCTTATAGGTAGGTAGTTTTATGTTTAGGGAAAGATAGGTTTAGACTGACGCAATGCCTCAATACGCGACATTTTGTAGTCTTTTACTAAATAAGTAACCATTCCCGTTCCATTAATATTTAGCACATACCATGCTGATTTATTGAATCGGGAAGCTTATGATTGCAGCCACACTTGTGTTTGTTAGCAATATCAGGGAGTAGGTAGGAAATTCCCAGAAAGTTTCGTTCGTCAATCTCCAACTGTTATTATATTTAGTACCTACCTAATGGTAACTCATTGTTTTGCCCGCTTAGTTTTTGTTTAAACCTTCAAATGTTCTAGGATGGATTTGTGAATCATATGAGTGGATGGTGATGGAATTTCCGGGACAAATGGGATTGCTTTTAAAAATATGACTAACTCCAACATTTTCTTTGAAATGTTTGGAATAGCATACAATATCCTTTCGGTGCACCGTGGGTAGTTATTCAGAAAGACCACTAAGGCTGCATTGTAGCTGGCTGACTCTCTACCATTTCAAATGAGCTATTCTCAGTTAGCTTGTGTAAACTAGAGATCTCCGCCATTCACAGTTTGTCGTTGTCGACCCAAAGTAGGTACCTAGAGTAATTTTATATAATAGGAAGTACTTAGGTAGGCTTACCCACCTGTGAAATCGCAGCCAGTCTAGTTAGTGCATCTTGCTGAAGCCAGCACGCTCAGGCACGACCTGATCCACTTTTTAAAAAAAGGATACGTTACTGAAGTATCACTCACCCCTAGGCCTATCTAAAGGTATATAAATCTAGTAGGTAAGTGCGATAAACTTTAAAAACACGTGTGGCAACAATTTATAAGGTGTTCCTCGTAATTCATTACAATAATATTTACATTACAGGAGTATCAAGGCAAGGAACTTTACTTTTTCAGCGAAAAAGCGTGAAACACGTTATAGCAGGGTTTTTTTTTCGCTGATTTTATTTCTCTTACGGGTAGATACTTAGATTAAATTTATCCGAACCTATTTGTGGTAGAACAATACCCAAGTAACACAACGGGTGGTAAAACAGCTCCATATCATATCTGTTTGTAACCTTGGGTGAAATATATAGACATGAATAAGTTCTATATTGGTGGCGAGAACCCATATGCAAACAATATTAATAAACCCATATGCAAATAATAATAGAACCAATTGGAGAAAAATTCCAGCCTAATTTTGGTTCCAAATGAAATCCATAGGTGTTCTCACGATCACTTTAAGTGGCAATTAGAACTATAGGTGTAAGTTGTACGCAGTGAACGGTTGATTGAATGATAGGACGTTTCAATTCATTCATTGAGTGACAAATGAAACGCAAAGTTCTTTTTAGGCTTTTTAGGCTGTGAACAGCCATTTCATTTTGGATTACATCTGTTTGCTGAGTATTAAAACTTCACGTGTACTGATATAATGCAGGCATTGATTTACAGCACAAAATCCTTGCGAATGTTTTGTTACTGTGAAAGTATAGTATGGTTTCTTTGCAAATTTCGAAGCGCCTTCGATTTGATAAAGAACAATTAAATAAAGTGTGCTAAGTCAATTGGCGAAATAATAGTATAAAAAATTAAAACTGTTAAAAACCTAACTTAATGGTTTTAGACTTAATATTAGGTCTTTACCTATGAAATTGCCGTTCTGCAGTACTGGCCATTTCAAATCAAAATAATTTTTGTTTGGCTAAGAATTCTAATTTCAAATTAATTTTATTTTAAAAACATGGATTTTTTTTTCCAAAAGTAGTCATTTCTTTATTGATTAGTGTTACATTTTCATCGCATTTCAATCTTTTTCGTCATCATGGATACGTTAAAAATTCGAGTAATTATGGAATATGAGTACCGTCGTGGCAGCAACGCGGCACAAGCGGCACGCAACATCAACGACGTTTACGGAACTAACACTACAAACCAACGCACCACCTGTTATTGGTTTGCTCGCTTCCGTTCTGGAAATTTCGACCTGAAAAATGAACCTCGCGGTCGTCCGAAGACTTTGGTCGACAATGACGAATTAAAGGCGATTGTGGAAGCTGATGATACACAATCTACGGCTGAATTAGCAGCAGCTTTCGACGTTAGCGTCAAAACAATATTGGTCCATTTGCGTCAAATTGGCAAGGTAAAAAAGCTTGACAAATGGGTGCCCCACGAACTCAATGATCGCCAGCTTGAAGTACGCGTCGAGACGTGCCTTGCACTGCTCAACAGACACACAAATGAAGGAATTTTGAACCGCATTGTTACCTGCGATGAAAAATGGATTCTGTTTGATAACCGCAAGCGCTCAGCAAGTTGGTTGGATCCTGGTTCAGCACCTAAACAATACCCTAAACGAAAACTTACCCCTAGAAAAGTGATGGTCACTGTTTGGTGGTCTAGCGCCGGTGTGATTCATCACAGCTTCTTACCAAACGGGGTGAGCATTACTGCAGATGTGTACTGTGAAGAACTGAACACAATGATGGAGAAGCTGGCGCATCTCCAACCAGCATTGGTCAATCGCTCGTCTCCGCTGCTCCTGCACGACAACGCGCGACCTCATACTGCACAGCAGACGGTCTCCAAGTTGCAAGAACTGGGGTTGGAAGCTCTCCGTCATCCGCCCTACTCACCAGACCTTGCGCCTACAGACTACTACTTTTTCCAGAATTTGGATAACTTCTTGGCGGGAAAAAAATTCAATACCCGAGAGGCAGTACAAAATGCCTTTGAAGAATTTGTTGCCTCCCGTCCAGCTGATTTCTTTAAGAAGGGCATCAATAAACTGCCACTGCGATGGCAAAGATGCATTGATTGCATGGGTGATTACTTCGATTAATACAAATAAAAAATTCATGAAAAAAATTCGTTTAAATTTTTTCATACAAAACGGCAATTTCATAGGTAAGACCTATTATAATGTCAAAGTACATCAGTTACAATTAACAAAACTCAGTGATTATGCGTCAGTGTGATAAAACACTTTCAAAACAAAATATTTTCACGGACAACCATTTTCTAAACATGGCGATGTTTATGGCATCTCATAGTTTTTATTTTCATTTATTTATTTTTCCCTATTTGGAACTGTAAGGTCTAAAAATCACTTGCCTATTTGTATGTTGCTAGTGGCTGACCAGTGGATGCTACTACCAGCAGTAATAATTTTGTCTATTGTAGATCTCCCAGTGTAGACTTAAAGTACGTACAACCTGCCGATGATAACTACCACATCGCTTAATATAATTTTTGATGAAGATTTTTGTTTAAACTATGAACTTTATAACAACAGAAACAAAAACAACTATCAACAGAGTGACGCGCAGGATGATCTGACTTAAGTAATAATAGGTCACAATTATGTATTTTGGGAACTGTTACATCGTTAGTGGTTTCAAATAAGTGGAAAAAGCTGCTGTTGGTTTTCAAGAACCCACTATTGAAATTTATTTACGCGTTGGAGTGGCATATTAGAGTACAATAGGCCTGAAAGATGCAATCACGTTAGGTTCCAAAAAGGTTGCAAAATGATCCCCTTAGCCACTACAGGTGATACCTATACTATGTTATACTACTCGTTTGGAAATAGAAGTGCCAAATAAGGTTATGTTACAGGTTACAGCTTAAATGGAACAGTTGCTTACAAGAGATTTAAAGGCCTCATATACTACTGTTGCTTCTAAATTGGTAACAATTAAAACCCGTTTTCAACTTTAAGTAACAAAATCGACTCTATGCAACCATAAGAAATAAAGTATAAACAAAATACACTCTTATGCAACTACGAGTGATAGGAGGTACTCATATACAAATATGAGTAGTGTTTAAAGCTATAAGTTTTATCAAATACTGTTATACCACTCATTTACAACTTAAAGCTATAAGATACGTTGCAAAATTCACTAATGTGCTACTTGGGTAATCATTTAAATCCGTATTTCCCGAAGGAAACGGAACACCCGAACACCCAGTCAGTCAGCGTAGGTGTACCTAATATAGAACGCGGTACGTACGTGTACCTATTGTAGTGTACCTGTCACAGGCTTAGAAAGAAGAACAATGTGCTCTACCCGGGAATCAAACCCAGGACCAACACTCGACGACTGAAGTCATGCGATCATTTGACTAGACTAACGCGGTAAATTCAAGACTTACAGTTACCTACTTTTTAGTGTTCAATTAAAACTAGTTAGGCACTCTGATAAACTTTACCTATTTACCCCTAGGTACCACCCTGTAAATCAGGCGATAATCGGCGATATGGGTAGATCAAGAAATTCTGGCAAAAATTGAATCAGCAACTCTAAATAAGTAATTAAGTAAGTATCTGAATTTAATAACCATAATTGTCAGAATTACTATATGGTAGAACTGTCTGAAACTACTACTGTGCGCACTAGAAAGGGAGTGAGATGACGACTAATAGAGAAATATGGCAGAAAAAGAAAAGTTGCGCCGACACCAAATAAATTGGGATAATAGCAGGAGAATGATGAATGATGATGTCAGAACATTTTTTATAAAAATCGTCAAATTAGGACGCTTGCCGCCGGTCGCGCTGATCAGCGTTGCGCATTCCGCCATCACATTTATTATAGTCTAATCTGGCCGCTCTCATAATAGAGCTGTCTCTACGAGGGTACAGGAAGAATAATAAACAAAGGAGGGTCATTAAAACGGCTATTTCGGAGCGTCTACACGTCTGTGTGCGACCAACTAGGCAGAGGCAAGCGGTGCTACGGGCCTGGCGTGATGTACAGAAGATAAGCGATAATGTCGAAACTAACGTTTATTAGGTGTGATTTAGTTATCTCCTACCTTACCGAACTCGAATCTGAAAGCTCTGTTGAAGTGCTGTAATTGTTTTCTCTAGAAAAAAAAACTCACCGTAGACTCCAAAGCAGCAGCGAGAATTCACACACATTCACCACATACTCAATCTCTACACTTAGCTAGCGAAACTCCGCAGACATGATGGCTATCCATAACTAAACACTGTTTTGCTGACTAATCTAAGACATCTCAACTCCCGAATTTCGCTTCTGCAGATTCAGGCCAGGCCCCCTTTTAAGGCTTTTGGGAAATCTTTCCAGCTGGGGCCGTCCCTCGCTACTCCATCCCACACAACTCACAAGCCACAGCTGCAGTTCTATGAAATTGTTTCTCTAGTAACTTGCACCAAACAATTTCTGGCACGACAATGAGATCAATGCATGCGATGTATTTATATTTGAGAATACTTAAGCGTTATGTAAGTGCACCACAACCACGTTGCGGGCACTGGGTCGACAACCTAATAATTAATTACTGGCAACGTGTATTGTATGTTCAATGTTCAGCACAGCAATCTTGTTCGTTTGGCTAAAAAACACGAGATTTTTCTGTTTTGTTTTATTTTTTTTAAAGGTATGACGTCAGGAAGAAAGTTCCTTGAAGGCCCATCCTAAGAGCTAATCTTAAAAACTCGATTCTTACCTATTATAGAAAATCTGTATATATTGTTGTCATAGCGGCAACAGAAATACATCATCTGTGAATACGGTTCTGAGATACAGCATGGTGACAGACGGACAGACAAACAGACAGACGGACGTACAGCGGACGAACAGCGGAGTCTTAGTAATAGGGTTCCGTTTTACCCTTTGGGTACGGAATCCTAAAAAAGGTACATTTTTTTATTGCCCTCTTTTATGGTTTGGAAATGACTGTCGTTTGAGTTAACCGATGGCAGTTGAAGACATTACAGATGGGTCGATGTATTCGACAGCATTTATTTACGACACAGGCATAGGGTATTTAAATAAAGCAAAGATTAGGAAACTATAAAACTGTTTTATTTTCAATTTACAATAATGTTACATGTTACTTGACTACTTAAAAACCGTATTCATTGTACCAATTATTGTATTGTATACTATTATATTATTTAGCACTTTTATGTTAAGCTTCAAAGTTGTAGCAATGGAATTATTTAAAAGTTATTTTCACCTATCAAAATGATTCAATTTGGAAAATAAATGATATTTTTTTTAAAACGTTAAATACCTGATAGAAGAGGTATTTCTTCAATTATAATCTCAGAAAAGGCTATATACATTTTAGCAATGCACTGTCCCAGTAGGTATTTATGACATATTTTTACAAAAAGCAAAATTCAATTTGGAACAATTTGATGTCTGGCAACACCGAGATCGCGACAGCACATTTATTTTGAGTGTTTACATTGCTGTTGTTGCGACGCCTAGAGTCCGCGCCACGCGCCACCACTGAAGTCCTTTTGACGCGGCGTTAGTGTCTACGTCATAGCATCAAATTGCATTTTAAAAAATGTAGTTCCACAATTTGCCACCGGACTTCAGTGGTGGCGCGGACTCTATGCACAGACTACGATTATATAATTATGTTGTGTCTTATAAGAGTCAGTACACACAGAGAAGTGACGCGACGCGAACTTGCGGCGCACATTTTAAGATAGTGGTACAGAATAATTATAACTTTATTTACAGCAAAAAAGATACATATTTTATTGAGATAATTCGAAAATACCCGCCGAAAATAATCGTCGCTACGCCGCGCTGCGTCGTGCTGCGCCTCGCGACGTAGCGCGACGCCTCACGACGCAGCGGTGTTTTACCGATAGGCGCGGTGTGCAACAGTGGCTGCGCCTCGCGACGTCGGGATGCTTGTCGCGGCGGCGCGCTGCGCACGCGAAACCACTCCAAGCATCTTTGCGTCGAGTCGCGTCTCGGTATGAACTGACCCTTAGGTACATTAAAATGACCAAGATTTCTATTGAGCCTCTTATCATCTATACTAGCGACGGATATACAAGGCATTATGGAGTTTGACTCCTGCAATTTCTATGTAGCCATGATAATTATAGCCTCAAGGCACACTAGCACGGCAGCACGGTCGCCGGGTTTTTTTATCTCAATAGATATGATCCTCCGCGATTTCTGCATAATGTGTTGGCAGCCCGCCGTAACAGGGACGGCGGCCAAGCTGCAGTCAAGTGTGTTTTGTGCCTTTCTATTTACACAATTTTAAAATTTCAACATTACATTTATTTTTACATGAAACCACTAAATTCGTTCTCACGTGTTCATAATAACAAGTGTTTATTACTTTTTATGAAATAAACTTCTGGAAATCATCAATATTTAGATGAGCAACTGATCAATAAAATCTACTAATATAGTAGGAATTTCTTAAATAGCAACATTTAAATCATCTATTAATATTCTTACCAACTCTTATAATAATAAGTAAGGCACGGTAGAGATGAGCTACAGCACTGCGTTTATTGTATATGTTACTGTTTAAACAGTATTTTTTTAATAATGGGTAACGGTCCTTCCATGCTATTCCTTCACTATCACAAGTATCTTTTTGTCACAAGTCATAGTTAAAATAGTTGTGCCTCCTCTCCAAATCTCTGATTTCCACAATATCAGCCTTCAATCTTAATTTAAGTATCTCCCTCCATATTGCCTCACGGTGTTCTTTATTTGTGATTCCCATGCGTAACAATGTGTTGTCATTAATTCGGACTAAAGCTCGGCCTGTTATGTCATGCTGAAAAATAATAAATATTTTTTAAATATCTCACTCATAAAAACATAACACCAAACCTAGAGTGGATCAAAGACTTGATCATGTTAGGCTTAAGACTAGAAGGTCATTTTGCACTCTACTGGATTCCATTGCAATTAAATTGATGCTGCATAGAAATTGCAGGCCACAGGCTTGGGGAGGCCTATGTCCAGCAGTGGACGTCTTTCAGCTGAAATGATGATGATGTCATTCATTGCACAAAAAAAATGTGTGAGAGCTGTGTATGGAGCAGAATATTTGGACCATTGTAAGCCATTATTTAAAGCACTAAAAATCCTTCCACTTCCTCGCCTTTACATTTTTGAAATTTGAGTATTTATAAAAAAGTACTCGCACATGTTCCCATTGTATGAACACAATTCCAAAAGAGTTAATAGCAGAAGCCCGAATAAATTACGAGCACCTAGACAGAGACTACATTTGTATAGCAGGAATTCCAATTGCATGGCAATTCAATTTTTTAATAATTTACCCCTACGCCTACAAGTGTTGCCCATTAATAAATTGGGGAAAACAATATTTGCCTGGCTTTTTATTTAATTCATAAATAATAATAATAAATAAATCAAACAATAATTATTTAAATAACAAATGTAATTATTTTTTCTTATTCTTTGTTTTTTGTGGCTAAGTAATAGAATTATCTAAGTAATTAATACATTTCATAAATAATCTAATATTAACCTTCTTTAAATTAACGAATAATGCTCTAAATAATTATAAAAGATATTTGCACACCTGTGTAGATAGGATATGGTTAAAGAACTTTGTTGTATGTCCACGTCATGTACCCATATTCAAGCAAATAAAATAAATTAGATTAGATTTGATTGTTTAATGCTACATACATGTCTTATCCTGTTGCTGCATTCAAAATGACCACTACACTTGTGTTCAAAAGTTTAAAACTATTCCTAAACATTTTTTTTTTTTTGTTTTAAAAACCAAGCTTGATTGACACTTGCAAAATGTACTTTGTTTAATCTACTTTAGCTTACGTAGTATGGCTAAACTAAAAACAGTGTCTAGAGTATTGCTCTTAATTTTAAACGACCATAAAAAAAAAGGTTATTATTAGTAAGGGTGTTTAATTTTCTGAGCTACTTCTGTTAACATTTTAAACAGAGGATAAAGGTAATTACCTCATGGAACCTCTCCCAATATAGATTATAATAATCGCTGCAGTGCCGTCGTAGCCATTTCTGAACATCGGCCTCCGTCCACAAGTATACCGCCTTTGGGCGAGTTGTTTTTGTCTGCAAAACCAATGTTGTACCAAGGTTAATGTAACAATGGTCTATTTGTAAACTTGCAAGAAACTAGGTTCATGATTAAGTTTGAAACAAGCACGTAACAAAACACATTTTTTTTATGTTTACCTTTGGTTTGTTCGAATTCAAGCTCGAGTCTTCCACCATTTTCGTTACCTATGTCTATGTTTATTTACAATGGATTATATTTTATATTCACATCTATAAATAAAAAATCAAATAAGCATATTATGAGCAACGATTACCTAGAAACCGTTTACTTATTACAGAATTGAGAATTAACAACAAATATTCTTCACTATTCCGGTTTTGACTTCTGACAATGACATTTGTTTGAGTCATTTCATCGAACTTCGAACGTTTCGTTACACAATCACAACCGCAACATTTTAGATCGGAATTTTCGCATTAATGAAAAAGTATTGCAAAATATTTATTGTTATAATTATTGCAAAGTACTACAGGCATTAGTGGCTAAGCGTATTCAAAAATAATGTCAGCCGCAGATAGTGTAGTTTCCCAACAGTGAAAGAATTTTTCAAATCGGTTTGGTAGTTTCGGAGCCTACCTATTCAATGCAAACAAACACACAAACAATCAAATCTTTCCTCTTTATAATATTAGTATAGATGGCATTATGTTACACAACACATTATTATTTCATTTGTATGCATATCATTTACATGTTAGATATTTTTTACTGACCATCCATAAATGGAAGTTGGGACAAGTGCTGCCCAGAATGGATACACAGTGCATTATGTTTCTCGGACTTATACTAGTCTGTAAACCAAATCTCAATAAAATCTATCCACGGAGTTTTAAGAAAAACGTTTTTTTTTTTGAGTATTTTGATGAATACCAACCAACCAATGGCGGAAGAGGAGGAGGAGGAGTTGAGGAGTTCCTATGGGTACACCATCATCGGACCCTGGCTACAACCTTCGGCTATACTAGGTATTTGTCAAGACAAAGCCAACGAGTCCAAACACGATGGTGCTATCTTGTTTGGTTGAGACGTTCCTATGGCCACCTTCCGGCTCCATCACCAGTCCTTTGATACAACCGTAGGCTTTACTAGGTACTTTTCAAGACAAAGCCAACGAGTCCTAACACGATGGCGCTATCTTGTTTGGTTGAGGAGTTCCTATGGCCACCTTCCGGCTCCATCATCAGACCCTGGAGACTGCCTAGTGTAAAGTACTTGTCAATATATATTCAACGAGTCCAAAGACGATGGTGCTGTCTTCTTTGGTTGAGGAGTTCCTATAGTTACCTTCCGGCTCCATCATCAGACCCTGGACACCACCTAGTGTAGTAAAACTTTTCAATACGTATCCAATGAAACCACATACGACGGGGCTATCTGGTTTACTTGAGGAGTGCCCGTGACCACCCTCCAGCTCCATCATCAGACCCTGGACACCATGTGAGGCTATAGCACTTGTCAAGATAAAATCAACGAGTTCAAACTAAACGACGCTATCTTATAGATTTCCAATAATTAAGTAAATAAAAGTAGGTAGGTACCTGAAAAACATTAACCTCTCTCAGGCAATAACTTTTTAACCCTGGGACGGTTTTTTTTTTGATGTAGGTACTTATAAATTGATGCAAGGAACCATTTGGTAGCATTTGGTCCAAATTTAATATCCTTTTCTTACGTTTTTTGCAGGTCAGTATCAGGTTGTATGTTGATCTAAATATTATTTGCGGCCGCAACAAATATGGATTTACAGAATTATAAACATTAGAATCAGCAATACAACTCTCTAAGTTCATTTAAGTGCATTGAATGAAAATTTAATGATTTATCGTCATTCAATGCACTTACATGATCCAGATTACAAATTATGAGATGTATACTGGCCCTATTGTACTCATTTTACCGTTATGTAAGTATTGAAATGAAAATAATTATATTTATGTAGTTTCACCTATTACATTGTATTTTTAGAAATTATTTAGTTCTATAATATAGTAGGAAGTAGGATATTTTATATAATACATAGCAGGGTTGGCAACACTTGTTAAGTTGTTACGGCTGTCATCTGTCAGTTATGGTAGAATTTGTTCTCTTGTCAATGCAGAAAAAATAAAAGATTCAGTATTAGATTCCAAGCCCAGAATTATAAAATGTTAATGTAAAATTAACAGAATGGCACAAAATTTACAGAAGAAGCCCTCTAAGGGCATTTTGAAGACGTCGCGGAGTATTGACGGGCAGGACACAGCGGCCTCAGGAACGCCATCCACAAGCAAGCGATCGAAAGAGCAAAGGTTCGACGAAATGAATATTATGGAAACTTTTCATCCGGCGAATAAAGATTATGGACATATGAAGGTGGACGAGCCTAAGACCCCTTATTCGGAAGCCGTGGATGGTGATTTGGTGCCGACCGATGAACTGGACGCGAACATACTGGCAGCGAAGTTAACAGCCAGTATGAACAAGCCGCTGAAGTGTGCGGAACCGGAGTCAGATGCGTGTGCTAGTGATGAGGACATGGAGGAGTCCGAGGAGGATCGCCTGAAGCGGATCGAGTTCGAGAAGAAGCGGAAAATGCACTACAATGAATTTCAGGTGAGTTTTCACACAAGTGTATGTTGTGGGTGTGAACTCACGATTAGGTCACCGTTTGCGGTATTACAATAATTTCGAAATTCGTATGCAGGAATAAATGTGTCAGTTAAATCATCACTGACATCTTTATCGCATCTTTTCTTTTCTTTTTTTTGCATCTTTACCTATATAAAGTTTATGTTACCTCAATTATCTTATTCAAAATAATAATTATTATACAAGCTCAAATTTATACTTGATAAATTAGACATAGTGTAATGAAGCCTAAACTAAGAGCTAACTGTGTACACATACTGTAATGACTACTAATGAGTTATTATATGCTTCCATAAATAGGTGTTTGGCATTGTAAATAAAGCTATTAATATGCTAGTCATGACCTGCGGTGTGCACAGTTATTAGTGCTCTCATTATTGCTTTCTTAGGTACTGGTACAGGTATTGTATACATACTGTAGTCTGTCACCTTTTCTTATAAGTGTTCTACTTACTATTGTCGTAAAACTACAAAGATGGTCATATTATATTTCATTGTTGTTAAAATAATTCAAGAACACAACAATAACAAATATAATAGTATCACACATTTTGTATTGCTTCTATATATAAGGGCTGCAATATAATTTGGGTTAACAACCTGCACTGGGCTTGCCCGGAAGGTTACAGCTCACTCCCTCTCGAAGAGAGGAAGCTTGTGTCAGGCTGTGTCCCAGCAGTGGGATCATTATAGGCTGATTATGCTATACAAGGGCCACTCGACAATTTCATTAATTTTGCTTTGGTTGTCTTGTAATTTACACATAGTGTGTGGTCTCTCCTTTTTTTCAGAAACTACAGGATGTCACGGTATTAAAATAAAAGTTATAGCTATAAATTATATTATACAAGATAGAGTTGCCCAATATTACATGTATAGTAGTACCGTCTTGCTATCTACTTGGACATGTGTAACCCTTTCTCTGTGACAGTCTTATAAGATAAACTTGCTAGTACAAGTCATCTGATGACTTGTACTAGCAAGTTTATCTGCGCTCAGAATAGTATCTAAACATAGATCATGTTAATGTCAAAGTTGCAGATAAATCAAATATTATATTTCAACATGAAGATGCAGCTCAGATTTAGTATCTTCAGATCATAAAATGTTTTTTTCCTATTACATGTAAAATAATAATCAATGCTAACATAACTGATTCTGATCATCAAAAAGTTGTCGGATGACAGTGTTGCCAACTCTACCAAACTAAAAAACAGCAAACCAAACATTAAAAGGACAGTAAATAGTAATTTCAGAACAGTAATTCTACTGTGTCTCATAAGATAAAGAATAAAATAAATGGAAAACCCCTCTTAATAAATTTTGGTTTAAACACCAGAATCAGTAGACGCTATAACTTGTTTGTACCATGAAATGTTACCATCATTTAGGACTTTTTAGGTTAGATGGCGCCTAAACTACAAAAAACATTGGAACTATGGACAAAAATAGAAAACAAGAGATGCCACTGAAAAAACAGTAGATCTAAACTGTTAAAACATTAGGGAGGGTAACACTGTCTGTTGGTTACATTTTCCCATCAAAACCAATTGAAATATGCATTTTTTTTTTGTTGGACAGTACTGGTTAGTAGCCAATAAATATGGTGTAAGTATTATCCTTAAACAGAATAGATGAATGCATCATAATTCTTTTGCATGCAGAGGTGATAAGCATAGCAAGGCATTAGAAACTTTATTTTAATAAGGTTAGAGTTTAAGTAGGTTGCTGATTAGCTAAGTGATAATTCCAGTTATTTTCTGATTGTTTTTCTTCAAACAACTTTGTTGTTTACACTTTTATGTAGAAGCATTCACACTATCACAGCTCTGTTTAATTACACATAATTTGTTTCTGATTTTTTAATTATCTAATTGATTCTGCTTAATCAATTAGTTTTCTATTGAGATTGATTAAAATGCTTACCAAGGACTGTAAATCATGCACATTTGAAACTTGATTTTAATATACTTTGTGTTGATATAGGCTATTTAATCCTTTGTCCACATAAGGTAATATCAGAGATAATCCAGTTTTAGTTAGAGTCCACACAGCAAGTAAGCCTTGTTGGAACAATAACATTTATAGTACGATTAACGTTTCCTATCCTCTTGACATGTGGTCACTGTCTAAAAATAGGACTTGTCCCCTTTACTTCCTGCTAGTGTTTTAAGAGAACTATTAATAGATTTCTTTGATTACTAGTATCCTCTTATGTACTGATACCACATGGACATAACCACTCCACTGAACCACTTGTGGCCTAGTTTAGTACACAGGTTTATTTATATACAGGGTGTTTTTCCGAATTCATTGTAATTTGACTTGAAAATATAATTTTGTTTTAAAAAAATAGGTCGTCAAGCTACGGATCCTCGCTAACTAGACTAGCCTCGCTTTCATTGGATTTATTCCTTCAAGATGCATTTTTTTTTATTGGGAAAAAATTAACATTATGGAATCATTCAATATTGTTCACCAGTGCATTTTTGTGATATTGTTTCTCATAGTACCAGATTATACAACTTGTAACTGAAATCTAAATTGGATGATAAGGTGTAGTCTGCAGCTCGTTAAGATCTTATTACAACTAGAGGTTGATCTTATGACCCAAGATGATGATGCTTATCCAAGATATCATGTGATACTGAGACGGAATGGAGGTTCAAATGTTAATTGCTGTAATGTTATGCATTTTGTAGAGTAAATCATCCCATTATAATATGTCAATGTTCCTAAAGACCGATTGATGGCACTTGAGAGTTCCTTAAAAGGTAATAAAATAAATTATTTGTGAAAATAATTAAAATTATAAACTAATTCAAAAATAAGGCTTCTGGAACAAACACAAGGAAAATAGTCTATAATACTGTGTTTATTTTTACTACTTCCTCATATTGTGTTGATGTGTTTTACTTTACTTACTAATTATGTCGGTAATTATCAGATGTTTGCAATCATTGTTATGCAAGTCAGTTCCAATAGACCAGACCACTGCCACTATGACTTCCTTACTCAGTAAACAAATGTACCAATATAGCAAAACCTCGTTCCAGGCACTACAACTAGCGAGGCAGCTGATGGCGCAAGAGGAAGAAGAGGAGGAAGATGAAAAACAACAGCAGAAAACCTGACTGCAGCACACGCGAGCACTTGTACATAACATGCACCAAGGCCTCGAGCGAGCATCAACCACTGCGTAGTCCAAGAAGTACCAACTTGAGTTAAACCACGGACACATTATCGACACCCCACACGTCTTCATTAGTCACCAATGTCTACCATGATCACGTGCGGGTTGGCGTGGCGTCTGCCATTATCAGCGTCGTTAAAAAAGTATTAAATATCTTTATTCAGGGTTAATAACGGTTTTGGTGAAGTGTCGTGTAGTGTCTTACAATATTTTGCCTTTAGATTGTGATCCTATAAGTGTATATTTGATTGTTGTAACATTTGCACAGATACCTGTTGTAATGTGTTCGTAATACCATATTGTGGCATTGCAAGGTATTCAAAACTATAAGGCACTTTAAATATGTCGGTCGCTATGTCTGTTCAAAATTGAGTGTGTTAAAATGTTACTTGCCAAGAACAACTGCCACAATTCAACAGTACTACATTTGACGATTAGAATTTTTGGGTGTCAGCCAGACTTAAGCTGATAATATGCTTCCAAAGTTTGCAACCTACCGCAACTCTATTTGCTATCTCAATCGTAAAGGGTCCATATCAATCGCAGATCTATATCTGATTTCTTGACACTAGTATGATTAAACTGAGCTATAGAGTTTAGTTACCTATCCAGTCACTTCCCGATAAATGCTCGACGCTGTTGTGATAAGCTCAAAGCACTTCGTTTTTCCCACGTAAATGTACTTCTTTGTCTGTAAGCAGTTCCAATAGTAGTAATGTTTTGCCGAAAAGCACTTGGATTATCCCTAAAAGGCATTTATACCTTATTCGGGGAAGCAAAATACCCACTGTTTTAGTAAATACCACTACCCAACCCATTCTAACATTATGCCTATTGTGCTTCATGTCATTTTCCAAAATGCGATAATACAAAAGTGGGTAGTTGATTACATTTGGTATTTTGCTTCCATAAAGTATAAAATTCGAAAGTATATTGAGCCAAATTATCCCTGAATACCTATCATAAAGACGCCACCTACTTTGATACAACTGTTAACATACCCCTCACATGGTTCTACCTACTGAACGATATTAATTATTCTGTACTGTTACTGTAGAACACAAACATTAAAACTGCGTGAAGTGCACGCAGAAATGCAATACATAAAAAAAAAACGCCTCACCACAAGGTCATGAGAGAGTTATGTTAACAGTAGTCATGTTGTGTTATACCTAATAATAAAAAGTTTGGTTGCATATTTTCGTAAAAGAGTAATATTAATACGTAATAAGTAAAATAATTATTATAGTTTACTAAAATATAGCACGATGTGTTCTAAAAATACGCCATTGGCATCGCATGTTCCTTTCATTCGGTTCAAATGAATTTTGGATATGCTAACTCAAATCAAGGTTGTTACCAAAGCGAATTATTAACGGTGTTCTAACCAATTGTTTTGCATAAAGATTTTACGGAGACATAAACGGCACCATTGTAAAGTAAACATGTCACTTTTTCGTGACAATATTAAAAATGCCATATTTATAAAGGCCCATTGAACGTGGGTCGATACTGTTACTAGACACAATGCAATAAACGTGTCAATCTTTTATTGCAGTGTGATTAGGATTGTCTTTATTTCTTGATACATATTTTACTGTTACAAAATACCCACTCAACAATGTTAATAATGTTGCCAGAACAAGAAATTGTGAGACATGTCTTCAATAAATAATAGCCGAACTTCCAATCAATCTTGTGAACTCAAGCTTTACTTCTTTGTATTTACCGATGCTTGAGTTTTGATGATTTTCGCGATATATTTTTACAAATATTTATGTTTTATAGGCTAGGACAGTGTTGTTTTGGTATATGATAAGGAAGCCATTTTAAGTCCTCGCGTACTCTCATTGTTTGTTCAACATGATAATATTTTGCTTCCATTTAAATGTTTCGACAGCTTGACTTGAAAACCACCAGGTAAATTTTGCTTTTAGGATGACCCACATACATATTTAAAATCACATAAGTACTACCTAAACAAAATTATGGTGTTGCATTTGAGCTTACATTTTATGATGCTCTGGTAATAATAATAAATGTATCTACAGGGTGCAATTAAATTAGCTAGCGAAATATCTAAAAGATGTGATGTTTTTTTTTTGTGTCAACTACCGCTGTTTGTTTTGTTACTTGAAGTATGAGTTGAGAAAGTTGTTTTATTTTGTTTTATCGTCTTAAGATATCGATACCCATAAGTTACAGAAAACAAAATGTTTTCTAAGCTAATATTTCAAATGAGTACATTAAATGCGGTCGAAACCCTATCCAAGGCTAAAGGGAGCGCCTAGGTACTATACTTTTTAGGCCTATACTTTTTGGTAATGTTATTGCGGTATAAACAAAATATTTTTTCTGAAAATGAGAAAGTTATTACTATTTTAAATTCACGTTTTTAGTACCTAAATTACCCCAATTTCATTATAAATTAGCAAATTTTCTACAGAGGTCAGAAGTTATGACTTGTACACACCCGCCCGCACTCAATGTAACCTGGTAAGATACCCCATTGAAAAAAAATGCGGCGAATTTTTTTCTTTTTTCCATAAGAAGCCACTTAAATAGACTCTCAGTATGATTCTTAACAACGACTCTAACGGATCAGAAGGGTTTTTTTTACACTCTATATCAATACTCATCACGTCTGCAAAGTTTCGCTAGCTAATTTAACTTGTCCTAGTATAGGTACTGATTGTAAATCCATTGTATAGACACCTAAACAATTATTTTGTTTTCAAGTCTGGCTGTGTGACAACTTAGTTTTAATAGAAATATTATCTTCGTTCACTGCAAAAAGACTAATAATTAAGTATTTAAAGTCATTTTAAAGAGTATATGAGATAGAAAAATATATATTTATATTGAAAATATATCTTTACATCATATTATAGAAAACAAAGTAATACTTGTATAAGTGACTGTCGTTTTGTACAAATCGGCAGATTCGACCCGCGGTTACATTTCGATGTAATTTATTTTATATATTTTATAATGTACTTATCATTATAAAGCTATGTGCCAAGAAATTATATTTTGCGCATGAAATACGTGAATTTAAGAATCTGCTTCTGTTTCGAAAAATGTCTGAAATAAAATTATAAGAAAGCTATTTTCTGTTTTTCTTCAGACATCATTAAATAAAATAGTTCAGAAATTCAGTGAATTTTTACATAAAAGATGAGGTTTTACGGCCGTTTTAAGTGCTATGTTATAAATATAATACTATGTATCTAGTACACACCGCAAATTCTAAACACTTTTGTCTTAGCAAGCAATAATGTCTAAATTATTTATTACAATAAAATACGACTAGTCTGTTAGACTGTTGTCTCTGTGACGTAATATTAGTTGTGAGTACCTAAGTCTGGACATAATTATTTTTAACTCATAAATTATCGCTATACATAAATATAGTTATGAAAACGAAATAATAAATTAGATGTATGTATGGTTTTTAATGAGGCTTGTGTCGATGTTAGAATGAGGGTATCTACTTTATCATAAAGAGGTAAGAGCAGAGTTAAAAAAAAAAATTGCTGTAAATCCATTTACCCATAAATGTAAAATAATAAATGCATAAATGTAATGTAATGTATGTGTACACATAAATAAATAGGTACACATAGTGTACTATGTGTACCTATTTGTAAATCGTTTTACTGCTACTTTTTTGCACAACTCTGCTATTACGTCAACTCGAAATAAAACTCGTACAACTTGAAATAAAGTGTTACTACAGTAACAAAAACATTATTCTCAAACAAAAGACATTTTCTGAAAAGTGACGTACCACCCAAATTTATACCCACGTGATTTCATTAGAGAATACAAAGTAAAATGTATTTATATTAAAAAAAATAGGCGCTTTGTTAAATAATAATTATAAATTACAGGGCTTGTAGAAAATTAAAGACAGTTTTAGAATATATTTTTGAATGTATTGAGTATTTTCGCTAGTTAATATCGAGTGAGGAAAAACTACAATTGCCAGTTTCATGAATATTTAATTCACACTGATCAAAAATACCTCAAGGTAAATTAATTAAATAAGTTTGATTATTATTGGTTTTACCGTCCTAGCCAGCAGTATATAGCAGTATATATGTGTAGATATGCAGTGTCTGGTGAGGCGGAATGCAAGGGTCATAATACGATATTCTGCTGACTTCAGCTGTGTCGATAACTCATGACAAGAACAATATATTATCTTGTTAAGTTGGGGTATTTAATGTATTGTTTCACCGCGTTACACTTTCAGTGTGAATTAAGTAAAGGCGGCGTCAGTTCATGAATGCTCATCAATTCTAAAGTCTTCATAAAATCAGCAGCTGATTTAAAATCATATTTTATTCTTTTAATACGTCTAGACGTCGTTCGTTTGGTAATACTTTCAATATTTTCGCTGTCTTATGGCTTCATGCTTTTTAACGTGCATTTAATATTTTACCTTTCCGTTGTCTCGTCGATTTAGCCTTTTTTCTTGTTGTCTACCACGCAATATCGCGGGCCAAAATTTATATTTCGCTTTGTGACTTGTGTTTCGTCTGTATGTCGAATACTTTTATTTTTTAGAATTTATTACTTGATAACAATAATATACAAAGCAATATAAAATATTGTGTTATTCGTTCATGCATACCTACCGTACATTGGCCTTATTCGAAATTAAGTTGTTGCATTTTATTACTATAGAGATTGTACAGAAGCGGCTTTACCTAAAATGTATGTGTAAATAGATATAGTAAATAAAAAATATGATACTTTATTGCGTTTCGTTTATTTTCGAATCCCGTACTTACTTAGTTTTTTAGGGTTCCGTACCCAAAGGGTATAAAGTAATAAAAACTAAAACCCAACTACGACTAAAAAGGTATACCTAAACAAGACACCACAGACAGACAAATTAAAAATCCGGAGTCACACGTAATCTGTTCGATTTATGCCCTAACACGTGTGATTCCGGATTTTTAATTTGTCTGTCTGTGGTGTCTTGTTTATACCTTTTTAGTCGTAGTTGGGTTTTAGGTTTTATTACTTTTTTTTTTTTATTCTTTTGGGGTTATAATATATATATTTTTGAAATGTGCTCATTAAGTCCTTTCATTTGATACCCAACATGATACGATAAAACAATTTTTTTTTTTAGTTCCTGACATGTGACATGTGACGTCACATAGCCTTTAACCAGCGGACGATCCAGACGCTTCCAACGATACCTCATTTGTCAAATTGTGATGAGTCGTTTAGAAGATATGAGGGAACAGATGAACATACATACATACATACCGGTCAAAATCATAACCCTCCTTTTTTCTTCGCCGTAGTCGGGTAAAAACGGGACCCTATTACTACCTAAGACTCCGCTGTCTGTCTATCTGTCCGTCTGTCACCAGGCTGTATCTCATGAACCGTGAAGTTAGTATTAATATAATAGTACATAAATAAATAATGTACATTTATGTACCTAATATAAGATAATTTATGTGACTTAAAAAAGGAATAAGTCAGTACTTCAATAGAATTGTGTGAACAGGACTGATGGATGGAGCTGGGGTTATTGGCAGCAAGGTTACAGTTGCAGCAATGAAGTAGATCATAGACTACTATTTATTTAAACGAGATGTAAATTATGACGGTAAGTTATAAGTTTTATTTTTAGTACCTATATGTAGAAGAAAATGTATGTACCTAAGTATTCATATAAGTATTTAGTCACATTTAGAAATTGATGCTGAGTGCGGATGCCATGGACATAATACCTAGTCGTATTAAATAATTATGATAGGTACATATTCTGAACCTAAGAAAGTCCAACTCCAGACTGGAATAGAAAATGTGCTGTTCTGTAAACGGTGGTGTTCTAGCAGGTGTCTTGCTTTATACTTAAAGAACTAATAGACATAACTTCATCCTGATAATTATTTATTTATTTGCATAATGTACACTCAGTTACAGGCTAGGCTAAAACTTATGAGTACATGACCCTGTTAGGGCGCAGCAAGTAGGTATGCGTAACTTAATCTAGGTTAAATATTAGGTCTTTACCTATGAAATTGCCGTTCTGCAGTACTGGCCATTTCAAATCAAAA
Organism: Lithophane ornitopus; assembly: GCA_948473465.1. NCBI lineage: Eukaryota > Metazoa > Arthropoda > Insecta > Lepidoptera > Noctuidae > Lithophane > Lithophane ornitopus. The sequence continues at coordinate 1,094,235 of OX419632.1, read as the reverse complement.
TAATTTTTGTTTGGCTAAGAATTCTAATTTCAAATTAATTTTATTTTAAAAACATGGTTTTTTTTTTCCAAAAGTAGTCATTTCTTTATTGATTAGTGTTACATTTTCATCGCATTTCAATCTTTTTCGTCATCATGGATACGTTAAAAATTCGAGTAATTATGGAATGTGAGTACCGTCGTGGCAGCAACGCGGCACAAGCGGCACGCAACATCAACGACGTTTACGGAGCTAACACTACAAACCAACGCACCACCTGTTATTAGTTTGCTCGCTTCCGTTCTGGAAATTTCGACCTGAAAAATGAACGTCGCGGTCGTCCGAAGACTTTGGTCGACAATGACGAATTAAAGGCGATTGTGGAAGCTGATGATACACAATCTACGGCTGAATTAGCAGCAGCTTTCGACGTTAGCATCAAAACAATATTGGTCCATTTGCGTCAAATTTGCAAGGTAAAAAAGCTTGACAAATGGGTGCCCCACGAACTCAATGATCGCCAGCGCGGAGTACGCGTCGAGACGTGCCTTGCACTGCTCAACAGACACACAAATGAAGGAATTTTGAACCGCATTGTTACCTGCGATGAAAAATGGATTCTGTTTGATAGCCGCAAGCGCTCAGCAAGTTGGTTGGATCCTGGTTCAGCACCTAAACAATGCCCTAAACGAAAACTTACCTCTAGAAAAGTGATGGTCACTGTTTGGTGGTCTAGCGCCGGTGTGATTCATCACAGCTTCTTACCAAACGGGGTGAGCATTACTGCAGATGTGTACTGTGAAGAACTGAACACAATGATGGAGAAGCTGGCGCATCTCCAACCAGCATTGGTCAATCCCTCGTCTCCGCTGCTCCTGCACGACAACGCGCGACCTCATACTGCACAGCAGACGGTCTCCAAGTTGCAAGAACTGGGGTTGGAAGCTCTCCGTCATCCGCCCTACTCACCAGACCTTGCGCCTACAGACTACTACTTTTTGCAGAATTTGGATAACTTCTTGGCGGGAAAAAAATTCAATACCCGAGAGGCAGTACAAAATGCCTTTGAAGAATTTGTTGCCTCCCGTCCAGCTGATTTATTTAAGAAGGGCATCAATAAACTGCCACTGCGATGGCAAAGATGCATTGATTGCATGGGTGATTACTTCGATTAATACAAATAAAAAATTCATGAAAAAAATTCGTTTAAATTTTTTCATACAAAACGGCAATTTCATAGGTAAAGACCTATTATATGGCATAGGTAATAGGTAGGTAACTAGATATCAATATCACAACATTCAATATTATTACTTCTTAATTAATCTCTTTTTAACATAATATTTATTTAATTTAAGTATATTAATTAAAATTATTTGAAATTTAAAGTACTTCTCTAATAAACTTTAAAACGTAGCTGTACCTCGCAGTTCGGATTGGCCATCGTATTCGTAACGCTAAGAAGTTTTGAATTTACGTTATTTTATTAGGTATGCTGCACACTTCTGCCAACCCCTAAACACCAACGGTTTTGATCCGTTTATGCAATTCAAACCGAAACTTCTGCCACAGATTACTTCTGCTTTCAATAAGTATTATTTATAGAACCTGTTTTTGAGGACTTAATAAATGATTTACCATTATTTTGACTTTGATCAGAAGAATAAACGGATTAATTGTACCAGTACCTACATACGTTGTATCTCTAAGTAGTCTGTGGTGACCACTCTCATATATACTAGTAGTTTAAGCAGTACCCTTTTTTTTTTGAGGTTGGGAAATCTTCAAATGACTTCTCCCGCTCTGGGCGGAGCGGAAGGGCGTTTCAGACTTTTACTGACTAAAACCCACCCGTGTTCCTTCAGTTGCCTGTTGCCTGTTGCCAGGGTCCCGGTATCCTTTTCGGACATTCCCGTAATTTTGGACATTCCCGCAAATAAGCAGTACCCTACCACCCACTATAATGTACTCTGTGCACCCACCCTTGTTTGTTTAGAAAAAGTAAGAAAAAACGTTACGAGAAAAACGTTTCTTTCCACGAAATGTATATTGAGAAATATCATGCGGACATTGTACCTTTATGAATAAATAAATGAATATAAAAAAACTTACAAATATAGTACATAATTATGAACTACAAATTTGTGAAGCTTACATATATATTTTTAAACATTCTACTTGGATCGGAGCATTACTCTGCAGCTAACGAAACGGAATTTTATAGATGGATGGCGTTTGTATGTTGTTTGAATGTATCTGAAACGTCGTCTTGACAACGAATTTGGTGGTTTTTTTTATGAATTATTCGATTGATTAAATATGAATTTAATAAATTATGGATGATCCCCACCAGTCTCCTCCACATACGTCTGAAATTAAGGTACGTAATCAACAAGAATTGGTACAATTAATCGAAATCAATCTCTCGTCAAGATATTTTTAATACGTTAAAAATAGTTTAGAGCTGCTGCATAGCTGCAGCACCTTACCTGTCTTCATTAAATTACCTGCGCTACAGCAATGTTATTTATTACTTCATAAACTTTAATTCAAGATTTGTATTAGTTTAGTTCCTACCTTCGATCTATCTATGACCACAGTTTTTCATCGTTTATTTATATTTTTTATTTATTTTTAGAATATTCTTCCGGATGTCGTGCATTCTCAACAGATACCCACTATAGGAAGTGTTACAAACGAAACGGAGACGGGTATAGAAGCCAGTGAAAACACGGATGAAAACCCAATTTCACACGATGTCGAAGATAGCAAGACTGAGTCCATTTCTGAACATATTCCCTCCAAAATTGAATATTCTACAGATTCCGACCATGCGAGCAGAACACAGGGCCTCCTCAAAGTGGAGCCTGAGCTGGAGAAGGCTTCTAAACACAGCTCCCTAAACATTCCATTCCCACATTCTCCCACCAGTGACAACCCTAGCACACAAGATCATAGCAAAGTGAGCCTATCCCTGCCGCTTGATGTGAATGCTGTGTCTGATATTCATCTTTTGAGTGAAGAAAGCCCTGTTAATTTGGTGTTGTTGTCAGACCTATCGAAAGAAACTCATGAGAAATCACACATCTCAGTTGAAAAGGTACAGTCAAATGAGCATGACACACCAAACCTATCTCCTAGAAGTGACAAATATGTGGATTCATTAAATGATGAATCTAGCCATAAATCAGATCTGTCACTACAAGACTCAGCTGAGAATTCAGATAAAATGGATTCCCCGGATAAGTTGAGTTCTGGGTCTGAAGAAATGATCAAGCTTGATATAAGAGGTCAGGGTGCTCCAAAATTTCCCTTTCCATCTGCAAAAATTATATTTGGTCCACCACCTGAGGGTGGGACTGTCATTGACTCCAATGTTGAACCCATCCCAGTGTTTCCAAACTTGTTATCGCCATTTCTTGTTGGGGCTGGAGATAATATGAAAGTTGAAGAGTTTTTTGATGACCAAGAAGAGCCATCTCCAGATAAATCACTACAACTGTCACCAGAAAAAGAAAGTTTATCCAGTGACAAATCATTGGGATTGTCCCCTGAGAGACAAAGCCTATCCACTGACAATTCATTACAAATGTCACCAGACAAACAAAGTTTATCAAGTGATAAGATTGAGGCCAACTTGTTGGTAGAAGAAATTACTGTTGAGGATGAATTGAAGGAGAAAGTGTATGATAAGCCAGAAGAGACCTCTATGCCAAAGTCTATGGCACCAGAAGAGACAATGTCTTTTAGTACATTGACAGACTATAAGACGATATGTGAAGAGTATCATGTGAAGGTACTTGTTGTTATACATGGGTTTTGCTTCTGTGTGTGCCTTTGTTTCACATTACTGTGCTTCCTTATACTGCTTCTCACACCAATGGCATGCTATGTGCTGGCGCTTTATAACATACACTTCTTGTTTTATGAAAACATATCAAAATATTATGTTCTTACATAGTGATGTTAATTGAGAGCATGAATTAACTTTTTTTTCTTTGTATTTAAATAAATGGTTAATTTTGGCTAACTGCTTTTAAATATGTAGCACTTTGAAAGATAGGTATTAAGTATTTAGTTTACTGTTGTCATAGCATTGTAAAAATGCATTAAAGTAAACTTCAGTTCACTAACTGAAGTTTATGTGCAATTTTACAATTTCACTGTGAGTCGTTTTATTTGTGATCATAGAAAAATATCAAAATAAAGCTTGTAAAAAGGATTTATGTGAGCTATTGATGCTTGCATAAACTTTTTACAAGTGTAGTTCAATGCAAGCAGTTTTTATTCGAAAATATTTTTATTTATTTTCTGTATTGATGAATGTTAATCTTGTCAGTTTGATTGTTATGAAAGTTTTTATTTACAAATGTTGTAAATTTTTTATAAGTATTAGCCATGTTTTCTGTAAGTATCACATAAAATTGAACATGATTCGTTACTATTTGAATATCTTCAATTATGCACACAATTTTATTCAAAATTACATGAAATCCCTGGTAAAACAGGCTACATGTTAATTCTTGTGTTCAAAAGAAGCCTTTTTATATTTCCGCTTACATGTGCTTTCATGTGGATGTGTTATGTATTGAACGCTTTCTGTCCTTTCAGCTTGTGCACTTGGAAGACGCTATAACGCAGCGTGACGAATTAATTGAAGAACTGACCATCTCATTACAGCGATCGGTTCGCGAACGAGATGACCTTAGACATGAGAATGACCACCTAACCAATGAAGTTCAGAACTTGCAGCACATAGTTGGGGAAAGATCTCAGTCTGAGCATGACACTGTTAAAGCTCAGCTTTCAGACTTTATGAAGTACCAGAGTCTGATCAAAGATGATAGCACGAAGTTCTACTCTGCCATCATGAGCGGAGGGTCCTCAATCCAAAGCTCTAATGGCGAAAAAGACATGGACAGAGAAGAAATAGTTGTCAACTACTCCAAATCTGATCTACGATCGTCAGACGTGTCAGACGAATTCCAGACTGGCTTCGAAAATAAACTAACGACAATAATAAATAAGTTCGACAGTTATATTGAAGAGAATCTGAGAAACAAGCTCCGGGAGAGTCTGATACAAATTTTATGTGATGAAATAGGAAAGATGAGGATTGACAATGATACTGAGATCAAGGAGTTAGAATCTCAGTTGCAGCAAGACAAGCAAGCTTATACAATAGAGACGAGGCGGCTGAGGGAACTCTTGGCCTCTGTGAAGGCGGGTAATGCAGATATTGAGGCACTAAGACAGGAGTTAGACATAAAACATGAGAAAGAGATGGAGAATTTGAGGACCTACTTTGAAAAGAAGTGTTCAGATATGGAAAGGAGGTGAGTTACTGTCTTTTTTAAACTGTTTCGTTTTATTTTAGTAATGAAAATGTCAAGTTCACATGAACTTGTCCTTGACATTCAAGGAGCTATTAATTGCTCAGACCTTAATCAAGTATTTATAGCTCAGTTAACGTTTACCTTAGTACATCAAGGTCAATAATATGAAATACTAATTATATGTTATCTTTGTTGCAACCAAGGCCAAAGCCAAGGTGAGTATTATCTTTACTAATTATGCATTTATCAAATTAGTATTTAAAGTAGGCTATGAATGTATTTGAAAGTGTGTTTTTATGGTTGATTGGCTAGAATACCAATGTTGATATGATATTTATTTTTGTATAGGTAAGACATTTTTATTTGGAATTACCATTTGCCAATTGAATTAATTAAAAAATTACAAGACAAAAATAGTGTCGCTAGGTTCAGCCTTTATTGTCGACTATAATGAACTGGTTCCTACTTTTTTTACTTTGGTTTTCCTACTTTTCAGAAATTATAAATCACTAGCTTCCGCCCGCGGCTTCGCCCGCGTGGTGTGTCAATAAAAAGTAGCCTATGTCCTTTCTCAGGCTCTAGACTATCTGTGTACCAAATTTCATTTAAATCGATTCATCAGTAAGGATTTCGCTCTCACACACAGTCAGTTACAGTAACATTGTTTTATAACATTGCAGCTATTCGGAAGAGGTATGGCGTGACAAGGCGTGTGCGTCGCCTTGTGGGTCTGCAACGTCACTCGATGCTCCGACAGACGCTGCCGGTGACTGTGGGAGACGGCGTACGCGCAGTGTTCAACTACATTCACTAAGTTTAGAAGTAAGATCTACATTGCAGTTCCTTTTTGGACTTTGAAATTTTAGTGAGCTCTGATAAACTTATACATGACTCAATTGTGGAGATAGTTCTATAACTCAGTCAAAATAAAACGAGGCTTTGAAACAACATCTTGTGGAATGCTATTATTTGTACTACAAATTAGTCAGCAAACAGCCTACCCCTTTAACAGTCTTTCTTCTCTTTTAAGGCCATCCTGCATAATGCCAGCTTCTTTGCCCAGGCTATAGTTAATACATTTTGTAAAATATACAGAACAAAGATGGATTTCTAATGAATTTGTTATTTTCCAGTCAACACAACTAGAACAATCCCTGAGGCAAGTGTGCAAGAAGTATGAGCAGCAGATAGACGAGTTAAAAGCGGAGCACGTCGCGTATGTGAACGAGCTGCAAGCTACGCATCGGGAGGCCATCGCTTCGCTGGACGAACAGGTGAGCTGATAGTTCCATGACTGAAACAAGACAAACCAATCTGGGATGTTTTTTTTGGGGACCCTCGTCTGCAACGAAGTTCCTTACGCACTACTCGGACGCACACACACACACATATATAAAAGAAATAGGCAGAGAGAGAGAGAAAGTCGCATGGAGGGGGCATAACGGATTTTCCTTACGTGACGATTTGTCCCAGTCAACTCCTACCGCAAGCCGCATTAAGGAACTTCGTCCCAATACGATATCCTGGAGGACAAGCCATGCGTCGTCAGGACGCACTCTTTTTGGTGTCGGCAATTTTGGCAAAAACACGTTTGGCAGTTGGCAGTCTGCATGACAAATAAGTGAACAAGATAATATTGAATGCAGTCAGAAAATCATGTGCCTGTTGATTACAAATTCTTAATTTGACTTCCTTCAACTTACTACAACTAGCGATACTATAATTTGCGTCTGGTGCATCCTTGGACAATATTAGGAGCTTGTAAGCTATTCTTGAAGTTCATGCTGATACAGAAGGAGAAGATACTAACGGTTGGCGTACACCTAATCTGTCATCGTCCGAACTATGCTCGTTGTCGGCTGAACTTGGCCGATGGAACCAAACATATGTAAAAGAAAGTGAATATGTACACCTACACCTAGTTATCGGACGACGTCGGATGAAGTAGTTTACGCAATCACTCTCTGTACGCCTTGTGTAATAGTTAAATATGTAATACTAAATTGTCACCTTCTTTCCAGATAACGCAACTAAAAGCGCACATACAAACAGCAGAGAACACAGAAACGAATGTGTCGCTCTACCAGCAGGACATTGACCTCGAACTTGAGAAGGTTAGACTAATCTGTTGTATATAACCTTAATATTTTAGTGGTTGAGTGTCGTGCAGTGTGGCCCCTACTTGATGTTGTGAAATTAACTCGGTGTTGCTTTAATAACTCGAAAGCAAGAGAGCATTAGCTGACACGAAAAAAAAAAATTTGGTCTGTGACTGAAAGTCTTACAATACTGATCGTCTTTTTGATAACAGGTAAAAAACACATTATTGGGCCATAAGAAGGCGGCATTAACTCTTGCGATTAAGGCCTTTTTGAGCAATTTTTACTTGATCTTCGTTATCAACTGATCAACAACTGTTAAACCAAATTTGTTAAAATTACCATTGTCTTTGAGTATTATGGCAAAGAACTAGATACTGCTTGAGGCGGCCGCCAATATGTTATTTACTAATCAATAATCTTTGTGTACATAACCGCATGCAGGGGAAAGACATCCAAGCTTACGGTAGCCTGAGGTAATCTGTCCTATAATGGCTGTCAAATCTTTCTTCTGGCTATGACAAAACAGACCTAAAGACCGGGACTATATTCAACATCGAAAATCATTCATTGAGGCTAAGGACTCTTTGTACCTCCTAAATAACAATAAATAACTCTCAATAGTTCACTTCTTATTTTTCATTTATTCGGTTCTGGTTTCCATACCTTTTCAAACTGCCATTACAAGTTTTTTCCATAACATACTGGTTGCATAGATTATAGTCCCGGGTCTACAATGGATTAATGATCACAGAAAGAATGAGAAAAACACCCTGGAATATGGCCTTTTGCACAATTCAATTTAATATCACTTTTATGTCTACATAGAAACGGTCTAACTTTCTATAGCACCAATTGTAATTTCTGGGGTTGAATAGCAAATGTAGTGTGAATGAATTTAACAAGTATATAAAGAGTGTTACTCACAGTTTTGGACTAAAATAGAAAGCGAAAGTTTTGTTTTATGTAATTAAGATAATCATGAATCCGTTTTATTTGGAAAAGACCACTCTCAAATCGATGTTCGGTTGTAAATAAATGTAATAAATGCACAGCATTAGATACCTTAAATCTACATACATATGAACTATTGTAAAAGTCAGTTCAGTCTTCGTAAAATCTATTTTTACTCATATTCTCACACTTGTAATCTTTAAAAGCACAATGCGACTCCCTCCGACTCTCAATTAATAAAAACTTTTCACTCTCCACCACCCTATTCACCTCAGTTATTATTCAACCACTTATTAAAACTCATTCTGTCTCTCTCCTGCATGCTTGGAATGCCACTAACACGCTCGTGTGTGACTAAACGGCGTGACGTCATCGCTACTACGTCGTCACGTAGAAGATGGAGGTGCAGTTGGAAGAGAGGCTGGAGGAAGTGAGAGATGAGGTCAGGCAGGAGGTCGTGACCCATCTACAGGAGCAGTTGCAGGTATGAGAATATCTACGTAGTTTTCTTTCTAAAGTAGTGTAGATTAGTTTTTTTGAAAAATTAAATAATTAACTACGCATTTAGAGTTTAAAGTTGCAAACCGCTCTACGGGCATCCTCGAGTGTGATCGTGCGAATTAATTTGCATTTTATGGCACTCATGATAAAGCTTATTGTTTAAAGTCATAAAAAAATCGTCTGCTCGGCGCTTCTCTCGGATTGGCTGGCTAACCAGATAAGCTCGAATTTTCTTACGTATGGAGTGTAATGGTTCAGTATAGATGCTGTACGTTACGATCTATAATTTCGGTCGCCGATATTAAAATTCTGGGTTTGACGGAAACAAGTAATATAAAAGTAAGCGTCATTCCAACCGTTGAGTACACTTCGTTAGTTATATTCAAAGTTTGTCTGTTCATAGACTGGCGCTATGTAGACAACGAACTACTTAATTAGTTATATTAAACTGGTCGTATACTACTTGTGCGACTTTGACGCTAAAAGCTTCATTTTGTAACACGAAATATGGCACTCTACACATCTATCTCGGGATGGCTATAAACTAAAGAGAGTTGAAATAACTACACCGTCATCACCACTACAAAGGGAGAAAATACATCTTTAAACTTTATTACTGTAAATAATGTAATTATACATAATATCTTATTGTAAATAACGCTTTCAACTAACATAGTTTTTGTTGCCATAAAGTGTACTTATACTTGCTTTCATGCAAAATTAGACGAACTAAAACTCTCATAAAACTTTTTATGGAGTCTAAACCACGGTCTCTAAACTAACTAGAATAAGTAGTTCGTGTTGATTCACTTAACCCATTTCTTCCAAGAAGTAATTTGGGTGATTATTTTTATGTTCTCTTCTCGGAGCTTTTTCGCACTGATTTATCTGGGTTACAACGCTTTCTGTTTGGTGCTGGTGTTATGTAAAACTTCAGTTTATTATGAGGGGTTATACTTTGTGTTTTCGGGACTGTAAAATTCAATGCACTGCATAAATACAATATTTTCAAAAAGAGTTTGAATGACAAGAAACATTAATTTTGTCGCTTTTTCTTCCGGAAATTTCGATACATGGCTCTATTAACTATTATACATGAATACTGGTTCCCATCAATCCAGTTATCAATAAATTCAATTTTATTCCAAATCTCCCGTAGTAATCCGTAGTACGTACTGATTCTGCCCTCTGGCCAAGCATTGGCCTGGTGCCATCTCGGTACACCATTAATAAATACGCGGCCGACGCACCAGCGTGGTCTATGTTGGCTCAAATAGAGCAAGTCTCTTCCCACAGTTGGCGGGAACACGCTTCATTCACTACAAAACTCTATAAAAAAAAATATCATAAACAAGCAGTTTTCTCCCGTTTTCAAAGTGAAAGTTTGACTTTACGCGGAATTTTAGTGAGGAAAATGTGACTATTAAAATAAATTGTGAACCTTTGTGAAGGACAATGATATCTATTGGTGATTTTGAAGGGACTGTGAGATAATGACTTCGACATTGAAGTTATAAATATTTATAGAACTTTATAATAGAATTTTCAGTTAATTTTTTGTGTGTCAACTGCTTCGGTATAATGTGAAATGCCTGATCGAAATTATTTGCCATTTTACAAGAGACGTGTAAGTTTGGTTCTATACTGTTTAAATCATATAAAACTTATTAGTAATACTTAAAACTTCTGTTTGTTATCAGAGGAAGAACCAATTGTAACAAATCATTGCCATGAGCTCACAGGTGTGCATGCAAGAAGCAAAATAATGTTTGCAAATTACAAACTTTCAACAACAAGAATTATAAAAAATTTACAACAGGTATATGATAATGATAAACACGTGGTTATAATTATAATTTACTCTCTTTGCTGAAATATACATGGACACTGGAAGTTCAATATTCTGTCATATCCTTAACGATTGATAGATCTTCAAGCATCTTTCAAATTCTTTCTGAAACTACAGAGACGTGTCTTTATTCCGCTGAGAACCGTCCTATATTTTTCTTTGCCAATTCTTGTTCTCCATTCCAGAATTATCTTACTTGCTCGACGAGTACGGCGCCTAAGTGGTATTCCAGAGGTCGTAGGTTCAAATCCGATTCGTTGCTCTCTTTCGTAAATTCACTCAATGACAAGATCGAAATAAGACCAGGAAGAGTGGTCTAAAAGGGAGGAGGCTTATGCCATGGATTGAAACATAAAAAAATAGTTTTGGATGATGATAATGATAAGAAAGAAATAAAGAAAAATTGTTTATTCTCAATAAATAAGACTCACATTATGAAATACACACAATTATCCAAAGTAAGCACGTTGAGATTATTTCAGGAGTTTATAGAAATACAAAAAAAACATTCGCAGACCTAATATTATTGGTTACAAATCACGTATACCTAATCGTATCAGTAAAGCATTATAAGCTTACATGAAGCTGAAAGGCGTTTATTGGATGAGTGACGGCTTCTGAATACGTTACTGACGTCTTGACCCAATTCACATTGATTTATTTCACGTAGTTATGGATATAAATATAAAGTTTGTGTATTTCTTCTTATACCAATGTTGAATGGAGAAAGCTGAAGATTGTTGATTCTTTTTTGTCTTTGTTGACATGATTGCTTAGAAGCTCGCGTGGTTTGTGACAGATGATAAAGAACTTGTGATGGATGAGCAAATATTATCCTTTGATTATTTCGAAGTAGGTGCAGATAAAACACACTTTTCAACATGCTTTGAAGTTTTATTCTCGAACTGCTTACTCGAAATATATTTTGTAACCATCCGAATAACACGTGGTCAACGAAGATTTTTTAGTAAGATTGTTAAAATGTGTCTCTATTTGACTCAAACTCATAATAAATTGAGTAAGAATTTAATTATTCAGTTTTCGGTTGAATAGCAACACGATTTTTAATCGTATCTATCCAACATATCTAAAAAAAAAAATTACTCAGGGCATTTAAATATATTCTTGCATGTACAGTCATCGTCTGCAGTTCATCGCCATTTACAAATATTGTCAATCCGTCTCTGGCATGTTTCCAGACTCTAGGCGACATTTTTCGCGCTTCTGACCTCATTTTTCAGCTCCACGCTGTCTCGGGAACGAAGTTTTTTTTCTTCCCCTATTTGGGTCAATAATCAGTTAAGACAAGTTTGTTTTTGAATTTAAAATATTGTAGAATGTCAATGATTTTATTTTAATTATATTTAGACATATGTAGTTGTAACATGCTCATTAGTCTGCTCAGATAAGCAAGTTCAAGTTTAGAATAAATGTGACGTAATTCCGATAAATGATAAATTGATAAGAGATAATTGGATATTATTTTTAGGTTCAACAATGTTTTTGAGTCCATTTATTTGTCACTAAAGCCATAAATATGCTCAAAATGCGAAAAGTTACAAACATGCTATCAAAATCTACGTCATTCTCTCCTTCCGAAATGAATAAATCTTAACAAATTGAAGATAAACAAAACATTAACTTGTTTGGCACAATACTGCCAAACAAGTTAATCTGACTAACGATACGTCTGGTTTTAATTTAAGTAAATGCACCATATTTATAAGGCAACAAACACAATGCCTTAATTACGCTAAATACTTAACCGATGCTAGTAGAATCGATTTCAATAATACTTTTCAATAACGTAAACAAACAAGATATTAAGACGTCTTTAGCATCCTTTTACAAATGAAACAATAATCATAAAGCATCTTAATGACAGTATTATATCATTAAGTAATCACTCACAAACATCATTTACTCCCTTTGTTTAGGCGCGTACCGTTTGGGCTATCAATCTCCGTGATAAGAGGTCAACAGTGGCACAGCACCAGTCATATATTTTCCTTATGCGAGTGCAGTCACATCTCTAGTGATTGTTGGAATATTTATATGTGATTTGTTGTGATTGTGCATTATAAAAGTGATTTCTTCATAAAAATTGGATTTTGAGAAGAAACATGGGTGATTTGTTTGTAAGTTTGAACATTTCAGTACTGTCAGACAGAAGTTTTGTTTTCTCATGTTGTCTGACTTTTATGCGTTTGATGCTAATGATAGTCTTTATTAATGCTTAATTTAAAACGTCAACTTTGGGAGATACATTCGTTCTATTATTATCTTCGTAAGTTTGCAACTTACACCAAGGATTAATTAACGCAACCAACAAATTTGAAACAGAGTGGATTATTACGTATACAGGGTGTTAGGGTAAACACCGTTATCCTTGAAACCAGTGGTTTGATGTCATTTATAGAACGTAAAATCAATGGAACTAAATTTTTTTTCCTAATTTTTAAATTAATTTTACCACTCGAGTATTTCACCCTTTCACCTATGCGCTAGGGCAACAGAACTTGCGTCTTAACACGGGTGGGGGTCGTGGGACGTGACTTAAACGGCCGTGAGCGCGACCCCTCCCTCAGTTAGTCAGCTGTTTCGTTTGCGAGCATGGTGTCAGATAGAAACTTTTTAAAATCTTTTAATGAAAATAACGTTTTTTTTTGTTGTTACTGGCCATTCAGTTTTATATTTAAGTCAACTACCCATGGTTTGCGTGACAACGGTGTTCACCCTTACACCCTGTATATAGCATTTGTTTTTATGCTGCTTTCATTGTTTTTTCCAATAGCAAATACAAAAATATATAAAAATATTAAATAATAGGTCTTTACCTATGAAATTGCCGTTTTGTATGAAAAAATTTAAACGAATTTTTTTCATGAATTTTTTATTTGTATTAATCGAAGTAATCACCCATGCAATCAATGCATCTTTGCCATCGCAGTGGCAGTTTATTGATGCCCTTCTTAAAGAAATCAGCTGGACGGGAGGCAACAAATTCTTCAAAGGCATTTTGTACTGCCTCTCGGGTATTGAATTTTTTTCCCGCCAAGAAGTTATCCAAATTCCGGAAAAAGTAGTAGTCTGTAGGCGCAAGGTCTGGTGAGTAGGGCGGATGACGGAGAGCTTCCAACCCCAGTTCTTGCAACTTGGAGACCGTCTGCTGTGCAGTATGAGGTCGCGCGTTGTCGTGCAGGAGCAGCGGAGACGAGCGATTCACCAATGCTGGTTGGAGATGCGCCAGCTTCTCCATCATTGTGTTCAGTTCTTCACAGTACACATCTGCAGTAATGCTCACCCCGTTTGGTAAGAAGCTGTGATGAATCACACCGGCGCTAGACCACCAAACAGTGACCATCACTTTTCTAGGGGTAAGTTTTCGTTTAGGGCATTGTTTTGGTGCTGAACCAGGATCCAACCAACTTGCTGAGCGCTTGCGGTTATCAAACAGAATCCATTTTTCATCGCAGGTAACAATGCGGTTCAAAATTCCTTCATTTGTGTGTCTGTTGAGCAGTGCAAGGCACGTCTCGACGCGTACTTCGCGCTGGCGATCATTGAGTTCGTGGGGCACCCATTTGTCAAGCTTTTTTACCTTGCCAATTTGACGCAAATGGACCAATATTGTTTTGACGCTAACGTCGAAAGCTGCTGCTAATTCAGCCGTAGATTGTGTATCATCAGCTTCCACAATCGCCTTTAATTCGTCATTGTCGACCAAAGTCTTCGGACGACCGCGAGGTTCATTTTTCAGGTCGAAATTTCCAGAACGGAAGCGAGCAAACCAATAACAGGTGGTGCGTTGGTTTGTAGTGTTAGCTCCGTAAACGTCGTTGATGTTGCGTGCCGCTTGTGCCGGGTTGCTGCCACGACGGTACTCATATTCCATAATTACTCGAATTTTTAACGTATCCATGATGACGAAAAAGATTGAAATGCGATGAAAATGTAACACTAATCAATAAAGAAATGACTACTTTTGGAAAAAAAAATCCATGTTTTTAAAATAAAATTAATTTGAAATTAGAATTCTTAGCCAAACAAAAATTATTTTGATTTGAAATGGCCAGTACTGCAGAACGGCAATTTCATAGGTAAAGACCTAATAAATTCAATGTGTGTCTATGTCACAATTTCAACCTTAGTGAAGTTTAAATTTTCAAGGAAATGTTGTCAAAAGTGGAAAAGCAATTACGAGGTCGGCTATACCTGTGTCTGTCAGTTAGCACGCTAGAAACCAGAGGTGCTAATCTTTTGAAGATCGATACAAAATTCCGATTTTATTTCTGGAAAATCCTTACTCTATAAAGGAATAAATGAATAAAGACACATACACATAACATGGGACTTAAATACGACTGGCGAAATGTGGGTGTACTCAAAGTACACCTCTGCCTTCGATTATAGTCGTGATGTTATATATACAAACCTTATTAACCTCTTCCGTCTCCTGGCAGGTGCTTCTGTCGGACCCTGACGCGGAAGTGTCGAGCTGGCCACTGGAGCTGGTGGCCTTGAGAGACAAGATACATGGAGACGCCGTCAAGTCGCAGGGGGAGAAAGAGGTAAGGAGATTTAGATGGCGATGGTGGTATAGATAGCGCCAACGACGAAGACGCGCCCCACTCCGGTCCGCTCCGTACTAAAGTACATCTTACAGTACAGTAATCGCGGAGTGGGGCGCGTCTTCGTGGATGGCACTATCTGTATCAGGTTTTCATTTTGCCCAAAATGCTTGGTTAAAAGGATCTAAGCTGAACTAGACCGCATCTTGTGAAAAAAATGCACAAACCTTGCAGAAATAACTATATTTTTCATTATTTTACATTTAGACGAAAGTATTAAGGTCTAGCTGTTGAGTTGTGTTTACTATAAACGTGTTTCTTACATTAGAAACATTACTTCGTCTTGTCTCGTAAGTATTCTCAGACATACCACATTTCACGAGAACATTCGACAAGGCAGAAACTGCACATTTATCGAGTCGTATTTACAGATTGTAAGACGGACGATGCCTGTTGTATTGACAGCGCGCCGCACGCCTGTCCTGTCGCGGCTATAAACAGACTTTAACAGACGTAGGACACTATCCTGTGACCCACTTAGACGGGCCCTTTGTTGAGAGAATAGTATATGGACGTTATTGTTGCACCTCTGTGCTAGACGCTTGCTGCGTTAAAGTTAGACTGATATTGTGCTTTGCAAAGAGACGAAACAATTGGCTATTACAGCGAAAAATGTATAACTTAATGGACGTACAAAAATGAAATAAAGTACCAAAATATAGGTAGATACAGACAACTGTACTAGAGCACCTAGACTGTTTGCAGTCCCAAATCAGTCAAGAAGCAAATGTATCAAAGTCTTCAAGTTACAAGCAAATAAGTAACTGCACAAGTACTTTTATGTGCAGTGCTTTGACATGTTAAACCTGTCAGGGTTTATAGATAATGAATGGACCCTGATAACTTGCATCGGCTGTACCCAAAGTCACGTGTGATAGTAAGGGTAAAGATCGTCCAATATATTATAACACAACAATAACTCTTATCTTTTATTGACATAACTTACATACATGATACTCATACTGACTGCTATTTTTCAACCGACGTCTATTCCTTCATCATGTCATCAAAGTATGACTAATCTCAATTACTTCAACTATATATCAACAACAACAACAACTTATAAATATCAGTACTCTGTATCTACAATTAGGCTTCGTACTCACAATAATCTTTTTACCTTCAGTCGTCGTGGCTCTAAATCCCTTGCACGACCAATAAATTCCCATGCACTTAGACAACTTGCTCTATAAATACGAGCCACCCTCGGATTCCCCTCCCATGACTGGTCACTCGTAAATCTGAGCCAACACTTTGGTCTACAATACTTACTTTTTGGTCGTGTTCCTGGCCACGGTTAATTAAAGTAACGTAAACGTGCGCGTTTGAGTTTGTGTGATTATGAGAATACGGTGTGTTATTAGATCGGTGTGTTTGGCTAAGAAAAGGTTGTCGTTTTCGTGTGGTCGTCGTAAAAGCTAGTAAGGTGTTTTGTCAGGTGGTTAGATAATTGAATCAGTATGAACGTTAACATTGCAGCTGTTAGATTTGATTTGATAACTATATTACTATTGCTGGCATTAGCATATTTCCATACATATTTCCATGGCACCTTTTACCCATAATTACTGCCAGTTCCAAGTAGATAAGCGAGCGTCTAGAATTTAAATGTTTTTGTTGCAATGATGTAAATCTTCACAGGTGGCAACATCTGTTTGAACTTTTACCTCATTTGATTTGATTAGAAGCTAGGCATCTATGCAAACTATGCATAATACGATGCGTGGGCTAAAGATTGCGGTAGTGCATAGTGCAGAAATAGTGAGAGATTACGAACCCCGTGTGCAGCGACACAATAACCCATTTTACTGGACTGTTCAGTGTTCAGACCCATTAACATTCCCTGTATCTGTTATGTGTTCTCTTATTACACCGTAATTTCCCTTTGCATCTACATAGTTCATCAAATTTAAATCAACTGGGATATATAAAACAAGCTAACGGAAAAATATTACCTATTAGTGTTTTCCAAAACCCCAGAAGCTCAAAAGTAAGCTAAATGGTAGACACTAGACTAGCCATTGCCCCTTCGGAGTACAAGCATAGCATCGTAAAAATCTACCTTACTGAGAATTCAAATGTTCAACAGTCCCAGTTGGCGTCATAATAAATTTTGCTGCGCAACTATACAAACTGACACCTGTCATGTCCCATTTGTCCCGAATTACTTGTCAAAAGCAAAGTCCTAGGTGCATTGTGCGTGAGCTGATGAATTGGGAGCGATGCGCCGAGTTGACTGAACCGCATTCTAATTTTACGTTTAACATTTATTTACTATGCGCCCGCGCGCCCCATCAAATGTCACGTGAGATTACATTATATTGACGTCAGCTTTTATGATGGCTTCAAGATGTGGTCTTCCTGATGACTGTGCCAATCTTCGAGTGAAGGTTGCCGTGATACTTTAAACTTGAAATCTAAGATGGCGATTGTGACCGCTTCCCAGTATTGCAGCCTGATTGCGTTACATAGTTATTGTAATAGCTTTTATTTTGCTGTATTTTTTTAGGCTCTGATATTCATCTATGAAAGTTACAGGTTGATAAGAACTACTAGAATAAAAGTGCATATCTAATTCTTAGTAGAATATCTTACTGTAATTGCCCTTACTAAGAAGCAGGTGGCGTTACCCATAAGACGCGTCCTTAAACCTTTTTTCAGGCGCTTTCAGAGGAAAAAGCCCAATTTCCTCTTATTTTAGTAGAACACAACCGTCGAGAATGCGGCATTACTCGTCTCACATAAACACTGCACTAAACACACGTCATAACCCTTTTACGTCGCGCAACTAGTGCATCTAGGAGACTAAATATCAAAGAATTATCGACTTTATTGTATGGGGTACAGGGTGGAAATTAAGTGGAGTATAGGCAGTCTTGTTAGTGCATGGTAGTTAAAATTCGTTACGTTTCATGCAAGAACGGATTGTTTCCGTTTGGCATATTTGTCATATTTATCGGTATTCTGCAATTTGATTTTTGTTAGTTATACAAACTGCGAGCTTTTCTTTTTATTTGCATACTTTTTTGTAAAATACTACCATGCTTTGCTAATTTTTATCTGAGGCCACCTTTATTTTTCCAGAAGGGGAAGGTTGAAGTGTATAGTACACCCTCATTTCGCAAGTTCTGTTTAAGTCCTAAGTAGGTAATAAGGAGCAAGCCTATTGCCATCAACCGGCCACAAATCCTAACTCCGCCGGACTGCTATAGAACAATCCTCATATTATTCAAAAAAAATATTCTCCAATGGATGGTGTAACACTATAAAGCCATAGTTGGTCTGAAATCGTCCGTTGACCTACATAATTAAACATTATTAATTACTTATCGGTGTTATATTACCGGATGCTATGGTCAATGCAAACATAACATGCGCGTCCGGGTCGGCTTCCCTTTGCCATTAATTTGTGGTCCTTGCAGCATATGGAATGAGAGGAACTTTGGTTAACCTCTTGAGATGGCAGATAAGTAGTTTCATTAGTGGGATAAATGTTTGGTGCTCTTTGAGGTTATTTTCCGCTAATTAAGATATTAAGTCACACGTACTAAATAGATACTGAAGGTAAAAGACTAAGTCACTGAAAAACCTGACATCTGACTACGGAAAAATGAACTGAAAAGCAGGAAACAAGAAAATATGTGTTTCAATCTGAATTCCTTCCTACCGTGCCGTGGTGCATGCTGTTGTATACTGTGGTTGTTGGTAGTTGCTTAAATATTAATGTTCAGATATAGGATATCAGAGTTCTTCGTACCTAAAGTACTTTTTTTTGCGAAAAGGCCAATTCTTATCTTATCATTAGGTCATCGGCCGATGACACCAACTTGACTAGTTTGACTGGGGTCCGATAGTAATGTTTTTATTTGCTTTTGGCATGTGACACATTTTTTGTTAACCGATGTAGGTTTATTGACAAGAATCGTTTAAGGACAACCAGTACAATACAATATGGCCTACCTCAGATAACAGTATTTGGCAAAATGCCCCTTCAGTTTACTTACGCATTGGAATAATATGATGATAGGTACTTGACCAAATACCATCACGCGTTTTATTGTTATTTGACGCGCATAGAATCTAAAATCCAACATCTAGGATGGTTCTGTTTATCGTTTTGTGATATGTTTGACCATCAACTACTCTAGAATACTAATGAATTTAAAAAGCATTGGGTTTATTCTCCGTTTATTCAACCTTAAGGCACCTGCTCAGCATTGAATAAATCTGTGCCGACACTGAGTGACTTAACGTGATAGTAGTCACCGAGGAGGACTTACTACCTAAAAAATTATTCACTGAGACGAGACTTTCTGCCTACAAGAAGAGGTTTTAATACGTCGGGGTCCTTATTACCGCAACGAAAGCATGATGCAGGCAACCCAAAAGACGAGGATAACGTGCGCCTGAAGCAAACCAAATGATATCTGGAAAATTTGATATCCCGGAATTTGCGTCAAGTACCGCCAGGTTTCGTATCAAAAATATTCTAATGGAATTTCAATTACATAACGCTTGCTCCAAAACCATTTCCCCATACCATTCCTTTGCAATGCAACACCCTACTGCTACAAGTAGGAGCCCTTCAGAAGTCCATAATGTACGCGCCATATTCGCTAATGTTCCTTGCACTCGAGATAAAGATGCAAATATAAACGCTCTCGCAACCTAGAGTGCTCTCGAAGTCTCAACTAACTGACCTATTAAACTCAGTAAATCTCTTGCGCGTTATCACTGTCCTAGTAAAAGTAGGAATGTTTTTAATGCTACGTGTGCTAATTTCTAAATGGATTTTATCAAATCCATTACAGATATTGGTCGGGCGATGCGGAAATTAAATATGTTCTTGTAAGTGACCAAAAGTGAATGTTCGACATAGATGTTTGTCGTTCAAATTTAAATCAAATCAGCATTATGTTATCTTCCTATCACGCTCATATCACTCTGTTTCATAAAACGTGCAAATGCAATCAGGGAAATGTCATAGGTAACACATACGACAGATAAGAATATATTTTAAGAATATACCTCTGGGTAAGTGTGAGTAACAGTCCAACTCGTTCTTGCACTTTCTAACAGAAGAGTACATGGGCACTTTGATGAGTATTGTCAGTTCATTGTGCTTTTAATTCCTATAACTACCATTAAGTAATTAAGTCATTTCCCACAGTTACTTGGGCGGGAAGTTAGAAGAAAATTTACGACCAGAAACAATTATCCATTTAAAAAAGTTTCGTATTTCCAATATACAGCTGATTACTCTTTATTGCTTAACTGACATGTCCATTAGTGTTTAATATTGTGGAGATCACAGTGCGTATGTATGTAAGACCACAGATATTAGGTATCCACTCCGTGGGTGTGAGCAATAGTGGTTTTCCACGTTTATTAAAAAGTCTTAGTAATAACGTGAATCAGTACTAAAGCGATGTAAAAAAATGTATACTTAGGTACACTTTATAAGTCATCGTAGTAAATATGAGAGTGAACAGATGTTCCAATATCATAGGCAATAGTCTGTATGACCCAGCTTATAGGACCACTGCTGATCCAGCCATCTAGTTAGTTCAACATTATAATGATGTAAGTAACTAATATGTTGTAACAATATATAATATATTTAAAACAGTGTTCATGGAGGTTTTTGCTCTCTTGTCTCCATAGGAACCCTACTACGCTTTAAAATGGGCACCTAAACTAGCTTCATCTTTCCAAAGGTCCGAATCTTTTGACAATTCAAAAGTGCCTGTAAATGGTATAATAGGAATAAATGCTTTGAGCTTGAATTCCCATAAAATGCTACCAACCAACGTTCCTAACTATGGAACGTACGCACATTATCTTTAAAGATAAAGGAAACTCCTCGTAAAACTTCACACGTTTTCTATTTTGACAGCAAACATCAAGTTACATAACATAAACAGCAACGTTAACGGTCATACGTGCCTGACCACCGGGAGCACGGAAGAAACTGTGCCCTTTAGCGGCTGCCTTTGATAAAGTTCCACATTTCATATTTGTGTATCATAAAATTTATAACGTTCATGGAAACTACTGTTTACCTAGTATCCTAATGTAGTCTTACGGCATCGATACCAGATTTAAACGTTTTACAGATATTTTATAGTTCAGCGTCGTTGAAAACTAGGTCCAAACAAAAAGCATGTCAAAAAAAACAATGGTTTGGCTTGGATAGCTATGTAATATTTGTTATAGACACCCACTAATCCTTGTAGCGCATTGTTATAAACCTTAACAACATTTGTTTACTCAAAATATTCTACAGTCTCAAACCGTTTGTACAAGAATGCAAACTTGGTCGCGACTCGCGCCATCAACATTGAATATGTTTGAAACCTAAACGTCTCAAATGTCTGAAATACATACCAACAGCCACTGAAATCACCCCTTTCTTTCCAAGATTAGCAAAAAACAAAAGATCGAGACCACACCGCAAGCTTGTTTCACGGCGAACTCCCTCCCTTATCCTGTCGCTATAAAACGGCAGAGGATCTAAAAATAAATTGGTGACATCCGGCCTCTTCATATATGGACTTTTTTCTTAATTTTAGACATAATTGGTACTAATAAAGACTGTGCATAGTGTAGGTTGACATCTAAAAGATTCGTTAATGACCGTTGAGATTTAAATTGTAGGCAGGTCGGCTCTTGTTGTGTTGACCGTTAGAGCAGACGAATTTGAATTGCTCATAGGACAATGTCCTACAATTGTTGTGTTAATCATATTAACAGTAATGGTAGGGACAGAGTCTGTAATGTCTGTCGAAAATGGGTTAAGATTGTGCTCTATACCTAAATGTGTTTTTTCATTTTTACTGCTTGGGTTGATATTACCCAAGCAGTCAATCTCTTCTTCATGTACCTATTAAGTCCTTACAAGTATTGTGTAAAGAGGTTTCTTTTTTCTACGCGTAACAGACGACTATGTTTGACTCCCATGGTGATGAAACTTGCCCTGATTTCATTTTTTTATGAACTATGTATTCTCAATATTTTCCTTCTCATGTTTATAAACAATTCATAAAGTTTATAGTGTTGATTTTCTTTTCATCCATATGATCAAAGTCTTGTTCTCCAATACTATGTAACACTTGTAAATCCTTATTTAATTAATCAAGATTGGCAGCTGAATCCGCTTATGGTTTAAGAGTCTTTAAATCCGACGTTTGATACAGATCGATCTCATGCATATCAAGTTCTGGTGCGTACTAGTAAGAACTCAGCCTTTATAAAATGTGTTGTACTGGTATAGATTTTAAGTAGGTCTCACAATAACCTTGGGATGTCCATAAAACCATTTCTGAACACATACAAAATATGCTGTTTTTTTGTGAATTAATTTCATATCCATGTGATAGATCTTTGAAGAGCTGCTTTCCATTCAATTTTTTTAAGAGTTTTTCCTTAAGGATCCTTTATATACTCAACAGACTCTACTTAAAGAGATCAAGTGGCAAAAGTCCAAGCCAGGTTCCGTTTTAAAAAGCTAAAACTTTTAAAAGTACCGCACCCTTTCCATCTGCCAACCCCATCCCTTCATTTAAAAGTAAGAAGATCAATTCCGAATTACCTACTGTAATACCTCACACATCGCTCTAATAGACAAATATCGTCAGTTTTACAGCTCTATCAACCGCAAATTCTAAATCTCGTGGCCATTAAACAAACAAGCATATAAACAAACAAGTGCTTTCAGTGCAGCGTTAGACGCTTTCCGCGACAGACGTGTGTTGCGTACGCGCCGCATATAACGTCATTTACGCGCGAGAAAAACTCACATGCAAATATAAACCTTACAGTGACATAATAAGGTTGACTTCAGCATTAATACAGTCCTGTTTTAGACATGTGAGATGTAATTGACCGTTAGACTGTGACCGTTTTTAATTTGTGCATTGAATGATTAGAGCAAATGTGATTTATTTGGGGTTCAGTCAGTTTTCCTAGAATCTTTTGGAGGAAACATTTGCAACTGCTGTAAATAGAATTATGTGTAACGGCTTTATCGGTCCGCGGTTTACGTGTGGAATTGTTTTGTTGTGCGTATGTAAATAGGGAAATTAGAGTAAAACTAGTAATACATAGCAATAGTTGCTGGTTAGCGCGTTAAAAGTTTCTGATATGTGTACTAACTTTTATCAATTTCGTTCATTGTTTCATTGGAAAAACATAGTTGAAAAGTTTTTATTGAATGTTTTCAGTTTCAGGCGAGGTGTTTCATAATTTTAGAATGATCGACATTAATCGAAATCTTATTGAATCTAAACACTTTTCAAAACTAGATCGTATAAACAGATAGCCACAGACTAAATAGAAACAAACAAAGCTTTTACATAGCTTTCCCTCTATCTACTGGACTGTTAAAGAATACAGCACTGAATAATGTTTATATTCATGTACATATTATCTTTAAAACGATTCAAATAGTTCCGCATCCCTATTCAAGTATGCTAAACATTTGTTTATCCTAGAATCTGTGTCTCATTTTAAGCTGTCTACACTCAGGTTATTTTATACATATTCTCCTTGTGTTTCGTCCTATTTTCGTTTTGGTCTGAACATTTTATTCGTACCAAATGTGAATACTAAGCTTCTGTTATATCGACACACTTTACGAAGTGTTATTTCGCCTGCAAATATAGGTACTTACAGTACACGCAAATTGTGTGTAGGATGGATATTTTTTTGTGCAAAACATACATATACCTTTGTTTTTCAAGAATATTAATGGAACAATGCGTTCACCGCAATGAATGACTTGCTAATTCTCTGAAATACATACAATATAATGAATCCATCATAATTTGGGGATGAATACATTCCATTGCCAGATGCTTGTCATCACATAAAAGTAGTAAATGTCAAGACAGACTATTAAATCTTAATCCTGAAAGCTATCAATATGTCACTCATCAAAATAAAAGTACTTTATCTTCCAGTTTATCCAGTCTGTGACGTCTGTATTTTCAGTTAAAAGCTATGTTCATCCTGAAATGTCTGCAAGTGTGAACTTTGGCGTCAAAACTTGTTGGCATAGATTGCTTCGATCAAGGCTCTTCAGTTTCGAAGTAATAGCTTGAAGACAGTAGCTGTGACAGTTGTAAGGCGTTTCATTCATCATTTAATGAAGGCTTATCTCAAGCTCAGTTCGTCAGCTTTTTATACGAGCTGTCTTCTGTCTAGTTTGTAGGATTTCACTTCCACGCACGCAAACAAAAAATTACCAATGCAGTTTAATTTAATTCCAACTACATAGACCGCCGAAATTCAATCTCCCCTATGCGTTACACAATAGAATCTCTCTCCCGCCCCATTGAACACATAATAAACATATTAATACAATCGATCCCTCGATTAGATGGGCCACTCGTGCCACTTGAATCGCAGTGTTTACATCGTGGCATAGTAATGCTTTAGTAGAGAAAATTATTAATGAGGAGCATTGAACTTGACATTTTAATGTACCCCTTGTGTCGCCAGATGCTTGCGTGTTAATGTTCCGTACTTGAATTAGATGTAATAGGGTACCAGATGCTGTAGATAAAGTAATATGAGTTGTTACTCATTGTTGAAAGTACGTTTTACGTGGTCGTTTAGTATGAACGTAGGTAGGACTACCTTATAACCTTCTAATCTTCTTGGACTTTTGAAATAAGATTAGCCGTAAAGATAAGCCTTTTTTACATTCCGTTCAACCGATTTTGAATTCTATTGCGTTGGTGGCATGACAAATGGCAGCCGCAGTAGATAGTTGGTATTGGTGCCGATTCTCTTGTACACCGAACTAAACTAACTAAACTATCTCTAAAATTCCTTACTTTTGACTATGGGAATCTTGGAGCTATTCTGCCAAATAAATTCTCTAAATTGAAAACTTATTTTGACACAACTAAAATCGAATTTGACAACCGCGCGCCTCCACTTGGTACTTGTTTTCCCTACACCTTGTTTTTTTTTTAGAGCCAGAGGCGCGCATGCACGGCAGCCTCGACGTGTTTTTAATGGATTTTTTCAGTTTTTGTATGGAAAATAACGAAAAAAAATAAAAAATAATTAAATACAAGGGTTTCCTAAACGGTGTCGAAATTTTCATTATTTTTGCGATAGGACACACCGTTTTCGAGATATAAGCAAAAGAAAATAAAAAAATACAGTACTGTTTTTTGTAACTGAAGTCGAGGTGTTGGTTTGAATTTTAGTTCATGACATCTAATTTTATTCCACACATTTTTAATCGCGATTAAATATAGTCAGATTTAGTTAGAGGATTTTAGATATAGAACAAAATTTTAGGTTAAATCGTCTAATTCAGAATAGCATTTTCACTAAACTAATCTCAGTGCCATCTTAGTGCTGTCAAACTAAATTATAGTTAAGTTGTGTCATTTTAAGTCTATTTCAGAATGAGTTTGATCGTTTGACAGGACTAAACAAAATTTTAGTGATTTTTAGTTATTTTAGAGAATTTTGTGACAAGAGAATCGGCACCATTGTGTAACTTTTTTAATTTATCTTTTAATGCTTTTAATGCTATCTTTATGCCTACGGTATAGAAGTCAAAATCGGTTGAATGGACTGTAAAAGGGTTTGTTTTAATATCTAATCTTATTTCAAATGGGGTATAGTAATTTTTAACTTTGCATAAATGTATAGTAAACTGATAACAAATATTTGGGCCAAATGAAGAATCATACCTTTAAATTAGCTTTAGACCACGCGTTATCTTAGCCAGCTACTAATATAGTTATTGTGGTTAACAATTTCCATGTGAACTGACGAATATGGACAATCCATAAAATACACTCATAAATATGCATGCAGTGCTTGTCTTCCGAAGTTAGCTTTACGCTTTGGCATTGTCGATTGGAATTCTAAAACATGATCGAGTTTTCGTTAGTAAGTAAATAGCTTCTCAACTGACACACATTTTCTTATTGTTTGCAGCTGTTAGCACCTCACACGATTCAATTACCATACATTTAAACATTTAATGATCACGTTCCAACAGCAAGTTAAACAAATTCCCTCGTTTATTCTCCTTTCATTATCAATCCGTAACAATAAGCAAACACTGCAACTTAGCATCATCACTTGCTCTGCTTTATAACAATAACATACAAAAATAAACCTTATTGTCCTTCCAATAGGGGTGTTGACGTGTTGTATTGAACACGTGCATCCGTTTGCCCACACATGGCTATCTTTTTTCTTAGCGTTATTTTTGTACGCAGCTGGATTCGTTTTGTGAGGGTAGTAAGTAATATATTTTTGTGTGACTATTTAACCTACTCGTGTTGATGTAAGTGATGCTATTTTTTTCTAAGTTTTAAATGGGTGTATGACGTAAAGATGTAATAAATTTTATTTCTATTGAGGTCGACCCCCAATTTCAGCCTTGGTGATCTAATTCTGTCGTTTTAAGTGATTTTAAACAAAGTCAGTATACTGTACCAATATTTGAGTGAAAATAATGTTGAGTTTATTTTGTTATTTACTTAACTCAGAGGTAGGTATCGACGTAAAGATTCACAGTTTATGTTTGATATTGACGCATGGTATTTTGAATATTGAATCTGTTTGAAGATTCATCTCATCGGATAAATATTGAACAGAAATCGGTTAGAGTAGGTACCTATCTTGCTTTCTCCGGTTCTTTAATCTTTTACAAACCACGAACACTTTTGAAACTTAAAGCTCTTTGTATGTTTTCATTATCTGTAATATGCTGATCAGAATAACAACTAACCCGTAGACAATCTACCCGCACTTTATCATACATTGAAGAAAACAAAGATGGTGGTAAAATAATTTACATACGATGACATTAACCTTAAACATTAATGAAAGGATGTTCAATGAAACCCGTTTTCAATTAACGTAAAGTCATATCAGTGTTTTTCATACCAATAAAGACGCTCCGGAAACTATTTGCTTAGAATTACACCTATAACACTTTCGATATCCTTCCAATTATTTTATTGTGCTCCCAAATTTTCAGACGTAAGTTGAACAATTTACAGTTTAATTTAGATTGACACTTTACAATTAGACAGAAGAACAAAGTGCAATAATGTGTGAATTAACAAGTTGTACGATAAAAGTGTTACAAATAAAGTTTTTATTCAATGAACTAAAGACATAGTGTTTGTGCAGTTGACAATGTGACTTCATCATGGTGATTTTGAGAAAGTTTATGGTATGTTTTATGTAAATAGTATAACTTAATAAGTAGTTGATACATGAATTTCAAATGAAAATGATATTGTATCAATAGTTTGTCTGGCGAAATGTGGGTATATTAAAGACACACCTCACTCTTGAGGGATTACAGGCGTTATGTTAATGTTAGTGTGTTCTTAATAAAGAGTTGTGAGCTGACGACTTTTACATAGACACTGCCCAATAGTTGGTTCCAGACATCCAGAGCAACAGTGAATATCGCATTAACAACGTTTGAGAATGCTAGAAAGCAAAGGTTGAATTGTTTATTCAGGATCAATGCTTCCACAATTTTTAAATGATAACACAATGAACAATTTATAAATGATAAGTACTTTACCATTTAAAAATGTATCATTGTGTATATTATAGATGAGTACGAGCTTGATCTTAGCTTGCAGCATTGATCCTGAATAAACAATTCAACCTGTCTAGCCTTCTCAAACGTTGTTAATGCGATGAACAATTTTTAAAGATAAGTACTATATCACTTAAAAATTGTTCATTTTGTTTAAAATTCATTCCATGTGCCTTCACTCCAACTTCTCCTCTTCTTATGATAATGATTTCTGTATACTAATGAATGGTCTTGTCAACAGTGTTCAAGTCTTCGCGACGAGCTATCCGTCGGCGAGGACAAGTGGAAGGCGAGAAGAAACATCAGCTTCGACCAGAACAGACAGCTGGAGGAGGTCACGAGGGAAAGGTGAGGATTTATTTTGTCCTCTTACTGAACTTAGAACATGGTTAAATTCGAAAGTTTCTTACACATAAGTGGCAAAATGTGTTTAAAGTATAGGTGTACTTCTGTATAACCATTAACCAGTTGTAAAATCTCACGTCTGGCTACTAGAATTTAATTAGTTGTAAAATCTCACGTCTGGCTACTAGAATTTAATTAGTTGTAAAATCTCACGTCTGGCTACTAGAATTTAATTAGTTGTAAAATCTCACGTCAGGCTACAGGATTGAATGTCTTTATGCACTATTAGAATAAAGACGATGGCCTAACCTAATTCGTTACGTTGGTTAGACTGGAGAGTGACACTGGGACATACACTAGAAGGCACAAGGCTAGGCGACGTATGTCATTCGCTTAGACCACTGTAAGGGCCCCAGGCATTATTATGTATGTGAGAATAAAATGGGAAATAATTTATTAGATTGAATAATTCGATAATACTAGGCCACGGTCCTACTTCCTCTATTAGGCACGGATTTAATAAATTTCGCTGTTATTTTCAACACACTTATTTTATAAAGGTATGGAGATTTACTTGTTGGTCTAAAAGTGCAGGGTCCTGTTAACTGTCGGATTAGAGGAGGTGCTAGGCTCTGATACTTGTTGTAGTTCTAACTTTTCAGTTGTTTCACTAGCTAACAACATTTGTGTTCAGTAACACACCTCTTCACAACTATTAAAATGCATGTTTATTTGAAGATATTTGGGAGAACTTGTTACGCCTGGAATTCGATTCTGGGTTAAAATGTAACATGTGTTGTTCCGGGTTGCGTCACGAAATTCACGATCGGCCGCTCATCAAAACGTTGCAGCCGTTTGGAACAAACAAACAGTCAAACTGACGCATGATTAATTTATCATCCAAAATGTTTGTGATGAACGCCTTTTAAGTGTGGCTTTAGTTTTAGTTTAATACTTTGGAACACATTACTACACAATACATTGATTTTTGTAGTCGGCAAATAACCATTTAACACCTCGATCTATGATCACGCTCGCGGGCGTGTTTATCCAGATTTTCTTTTGTGTCAATTAGAATCAATAGGACAATGTACTCTGTATTGGTAGCTCTTCGCCATATTATGACATACTATTTGGAATCGTGCAACTTTTAATATTATTGACCTCTCATAAAGTCTCTGACAAGGCCTCATCGTCCGCTTCAAGCCTTCGCAAGCTGGGATAGAGGCAGGAGCCTTTGTGAAAGCCTACATTAATATTTTAAGTTTGATCAAAACTTTTTTATTAATTCTAACTTACACTAAATATTTCCAGGGACGACCTAAAACGTGTGGCAGTGAGCCTACATCGTGTGGTGGGCCAGTTGGTGGCGTACTGCGCTAGCGCGGAAGACGAGCTGAACCGCACTGTACTAGCGCAGCTACTGGCTCGGCTTGTACCAGGAGAACATGAGTGAGTATACTGACTTATATTTTCCGGAGTAGCCTACGAGAGATTAAGTCTCGATTAGAGATCGGCTCTTTCCAGAACGACGTCACTGGTCTAGTGTGATTAGGAGCTCAACACATCAAGCGCCGTACGGTGTGGCGTGTCGCGGTTATTCACATGTTTTTATTTCTTGTGTTGCTTTCCGCATAAATAGTTCATCAAAATCATAGCATAGTGTACTGAGTTGGAAACTTAACTGCACATCAACTGCATCATGTCTGTTATACCCTTCATCTTTTAAGTCAACATCAATAATGACTTTTTTCAATTCTACAGAATTCGATCAATTATCAGTTTTTCTAACCATTTAATACATCGTCAACATCTTCCACTATTCAGCAAAGATCTATTTACGAATAAACAAGACGACCGCAACTCAGTCGCCGTCTCAACACGAGGTGCTCCATTGACACAACAAAACTGTTTGGTCGGCCTGCGCGTGCGCTTCGTTTTATAATAATAATAATAATAATAAATTTATTTCAGACCATAAGTCCATAAACAACACACATTACAATTTGATACACAAAAACATACATACATACATGAAAACACATACCTACACAAAAAATACAATAAAACAACTTATTTTAAATAATGGAATGACGCACGATGAGTGGTCATCCATTGCCACATAATTGGACTGTCCATCCTGTCGGCTACTATAGCTACCAAGTTGTTGGAGCTGTCGCGCACTCGCCGCATCAGGGATGCTATCCGTGTCCGCATCAGTGCGTAAAAATCTGGCACGCCATTCTCCGCGAACATCCCCGATGCACTGCAAAAGCGCGGCAGCCCCAACATAACTCTGAAGGCATTATTGTATTGGACTCGCAGAGCATTGTACGAGCTTTTTGTATAGCTGACCCATAGGGCACACGTGTACATAGATTGGCAATACGCTCTAAAGAGTGTAATTTTCACCTCCCTAGTACAACGTGCAAACCTACGAGCCAGCATGTTACATCGAACTGCCAATGCTCTGCGTTCCCTCTCCACGTCCGCATCGTCGGACAGACTATCGGTGACCCAATGCCCCAGGTACTTGAACTTCGTGACCCTGGAAAGCTGAGCGCCCCCCAAGGTGACTGGTGGGACAGTATCATAACATTTGTTACCCGCTTTGAAAACCAGTAGCTCGCTCTTGGTCGCATTGTACCTGAGGCCGTGAGCCACCGCATAGTCCTCACAGATGCGAAGAAGCCTTCTAAGTGCACTGATCGATGGGCTCAGCAATACCATATCATCCGCGTAGCTGATGTTATTGACGCAGTGCCCGTTAATGGAGCACCCGATATTGGCATTGCTGAGCTCACAGATCAGCTCGTTTACATACAGGTTGAATAACTTGGGTGAGCTGATTCCCCCCTGCCTCACACCGCACTCCAACCCGTATGCATCCGACAGGACACCCGCCCACTTAACATAATTGTATTGGTTTTTATACCAATACTTTAGCATCCTAATGATATCGCTTGGGAGGTTCTCAACATTTGACAGTTTCCTCCATAGGCAGTCATAAGATACGAGGTCGAAGGCCCTGGAGAGGTCCAGAAAACATGCATACACAGGTGTTTTCCTACTTGCATAGTATTGAACAGTCTGTTTGAGGCATAGTATAGCTGTTTCCGTGGATAAACGTGGCTTAAACCCAAACTGCGCGTCGTTGAGTGTTAAGTGCTTATCCAGCTGCTGATCAATCAGACTGTCCAACACCTTTGCAATGATGGTAGCCAGGGATATAGGCCTGTAGTTGCTCTTGTCACTCGCATCTCCAGTCTTATTTTTAACAATGGGCACAACAATAGTTTTAAGTAAATCAACTGGAAGATACGAGTGACTCAGGCACATGCTAAAAAACATTGCTAGCACTCGCGGTAAGTGCTTACCAGCATAAAGTAAATGCTCTATACTTAGGCTGTCGTGACCCGGCGACTTGCCTCTCTTTAAGTTGCGTATGACAGTAGCTACCTCCCTGGCCGCAAACCTAATAGGCATGTCTTCGGACCCCCCCAACACCTCCGGCCCGCCAGACGACGTACCTAGGGGAGATCCAACCTTAAAGGCTCTGCTGAATAGGTTGGCGATATCATTAGGATCACTAAGGCCCTCAACACTCACAGGCAGACCCGACCTGGGATTCAACCTGTTCGTGGCTTTCCAAAAACTACCAAAATTCTTTGCGTCATGATGACTTGCAATGATGTTCATTTTTATTTGTTCCTTATTATTTTGACACCATTTCAATTTACTTTTAAAAACCCTTCTACTTTCCACCATTTTTTCATACAAATCACCATTTTTCGGCCTACCAAACAACGTCCAGGTTTGAAAATCAAGCCGAGCCCGTCCGTGTGCGTCCTTTACATGTTTATTCCAGCCTGTTATGTAACGCTTTTTGCGCTGTATTCCGTTCTTACAGTTACTGGTGATTGCACCTTCACAGAGAATACGCACAATTTCCGCATACATATCATCTAAAATGGTTTCATGTTCTTTAATTCTACATCTACTTTTACTACATTCAGTAAATTGTAAGGGAAAGTCTAAATTTTTCAAGAGATCATTACAATAATTGCTATATAACTCAGTCTGCTGCAAGTCTCTGTCACCCCATGTTACTTTGTTACATTTAGATAGTCCAGGTGCAACTTTTGGCCTTAATAAATTAAGATCACACATTACAATTAGAGGTAAATGGTCCGACCAAGACACGTCGTAGAGCACACTAGCGTCTCTAATAGTGTTCCACGCCGCGTCTGTCACTACGCAATGGTCTAACCAACTAGTAGAACCATGTGCATCACTTACATAGGTATACGTGTCCGACTCACCACCGATCAGGCAAACGTCAGCGCACCGCCACTGTACTTCAGCCGAAAAACTCAATAGTTCTTCACCGAATAGACTATTCGGTTGAGCATTAAAATCCCCCAGAATATAGACCGCGTCTACACCACTACTTTCTATAACTGCGTGAATCTCACTTAAACACTCGACAAATTCACTAAGATTATCCATCGACTCTGTCGGCATGTAAACCGAGAACACTAAAAGAGATTTACCGCCTACCGTTATTTTGATAGCCACAAGACGCACACTTTTGCACTGCACGAAAGACACATTTTCAAAGGCGCTCTTGCGCCACAGTATAGCAACTCCGCCATAAGGTCGCCCTCGTAGGATGTTTTGTCGCTCTTGAACCGCTTTGATCTATCAGCATTGTATGTGATGAATTTAGTTCATCTGCTCGGGTTACTAGGAATATTAGTCATACACAGAGAAAAATAAAAGAAATCGAAACCGTTCGATGTTTTCGGGTTTGGGATGGACGTCCATTTATCTGGAGTTAAAAATATTTTCACAAAACACGAATTATAATTGGCACAAACAAAACACGAAAATAATTAGTTTATAACTTTTTACTAAAGTAATGCTTTTGATACCTAATCACGATTTAGAAAGAAAAGCAATCATTGCAAATAGCTAATAGAACAAAGGAGTTCTATAGCTCAGCTTATCAGCAAAAAAAATAAAAGCATTGTTTGAACACATTCTAATTCATACTAATTATGTAGCACCCTCACAGCACTAATTAAAGCGCTAGTACTTTTGGCAAACTTTTGAAGAAACTATTTTATTGCCGTAGCCAAATTGGTAATCCCTTAGCGCCTTTTGATAAGGTTCTACTAAACCCGGAAGAACAACTTTATATCGTTAACGTCGTTATTCCTTCCACATAGATACTACAATATATTAGCTTTATAACCCTACATTTAATTGCAATCAACAAACATAATATGAATGCGGTGATTAACAGAAATTAGTGGTATGAGTGTACTGTCGGAAGCCGCGATTTAATGGAGAGATGCTAAAGTAAGCGTTTGTGACGCTCTCACACGATATATGGATAGGGTTGACTCTTTAGTAATAAAAAAAATAAAAATACTTTTGCTAGGCTTAATTTCCCAGGTTTTGTGGTATACTACATTGCGGGGTCGGCCTGCTTTACATCGGACACGCCTATTGAAAAATATTCATTCGTGGAACACCACCTTTATGAGCGCAGACAACTTTTTCCATATTAGCAACTGAAAGTATTATGTCACGTCTCGTAATGGCCGATACACAAGATGCGATGCGGCGGCGGCGCGGCGCCGTAACTATTCGCTGCGGCGTCGTACATACAAATATCCATGATATGCCACACGGTGTGTTCCGGCTCCGCACCGCACGTTCACCGGACTTGCAACCCGCGAGACGACGCGGGGAGGGGTGTACGCGTTGCGAACCCGGAGCGGCATCGCTCAGTCTCACCGTGGCTAAATATTTGCGGTGCGGCGCCGCAACGTATCGTGTGAACAGGCACACATTTCTGCCAGCTCCTCCGACTAAGTTATACATATAACTTCTGATAGTAGTGATTCTGATTCCAACTCACGACTGTCACAACAAATTAAACTTTCTTCTACATGTAAACCCTAAAAACACTGCACGTGTTTATAATCACTAGGTGTTAAGATTCGCGCAAAATTAATATCCCCGGGAGGCGCTGTCTCCTTGGCAACGCGCCAAATTTCATGCCACACTAGTATTATTGATGGATTACTTCGATTTGTAAGCGGGTGGGATTTCGTCTAAATGGGTGACGCATTTCGCGGAGGTGCAATTATTGTATTAATCGTGTTTTGCTATCGATCTTTACAATACATCCTCTGTATTTAGTTTTTGTTAGGTGTTGCGATGACTCATGGTTCATAAATTTTGGTTTACCAGCAATATTTACGTTTGCATAGTCTTACGAAGGGGTATCGTACTACCCAGTTACTGGGTTGTGGATGTCAGATAGGCAGTCGCTCCATGTAAAATACTGGTATTCAGCTGCATCCGGTTAGACTGGAAGCCGACTCCAACATAGTTGGGAAAAGGCTAGGCAGATTGATTTACGTTTGCATATTGGCTAAACCGTACTGCAAAAAAATTTTCGAAATTCATGTTTGTTTATTGCAACAATATTTGGTTTCGATGAAACCATGAAGAAAGCTATTATCATTCATTCATTTAGTGACATGATCTCTACTAGTGTTCTCCACGCTACGAACTAGTCTAGGTGGACCAAGTATTCGATTGACAGACGTTATTATATTTTGTGAGGGGAAGTCTTATCACCAGCTATTAAGTATAGCGATAAGCTGAACCAATAAAGCGATTGAAGTAATATCAGTATTCACTGCCCGCCCCGTAATGTTCACACACGTTCTATTCTATGTTACTGGCTGTCCACCTGTTGATCATACAGTTACTTACACACAGAATTAGTACTTATACCACTAGATACGTTGGACTCCGGCCAAGTATCCCTTATGTCCGTAATTACGCTTGTCTCGATGCAAACAAGATTTGTACGACACAAATTATATCATAGCATTACGTAGTTAATTCCTATCACATACTTACGTTAATGCTGTGTTTCAACGTGTAAGTCTAGTCGCCATTAAATGTAAAACCATCAAATATATTAGTTTGTCTACAAACACTGTTTCCGCGTGTAATAAATAGAATTGCAAACTTTATGGCTTTACTCAATGGGACACGCATGAGTTTGCTGTAGCTCTACGATTAGCGGAACTTTTATAGCAGTTAGCAGCTATATTATAGTCCAAAAACTATTATTACCAAAAAATCCGATACGACTGTCTTTTCCGAGAAGTTAGTTAATTGTGATTTTGATTTGCCCTGCATCTTTACGGTAAAAAGCACTGAGCTTGCAGTTAAATTTGAATGCAGATATATTTCTAATCTTGTTCCTCAATAATGATACACTGGTCCTGATGAAAATGCTTCATCCTATTTCCCTCAACAACTTACTGAAAAAGTTCCAAACGACCACAATCCTGCTATAAACCTGGCGAGTCGCCAGCGTATATAGATGCCCTTTCCATGTTCCTGCTGCACGTACGTGGGTGGCGCGGTAAAGGTGACGGGACTACACGCAAGAGATATTATAGCGTGTCATGTTCACTCACGTTAGAAAAGGATTAAACAAACTATGGTTGCGTTTATGTGCTTTACACGTTTTCCAGGAAAGTTCTGGCGTTAAAACTAGGAAATGCAGAATAATGAAGCAGATTAAACTTTGCCAAAATATTCTGTCTTAGAGATATCCCAAAAAAAAAAACAATACTTTAACACATCGAAGGTGGGTGTTCTACTCGCTTCTGCCTACCTTATACAGGCATGAAGATAATTCATCGTTCTTCATCATTGGGCAGACCTGTTCCCCCCACTGCTGAGTAAAGGTAAACTCCTTCCATTTGTGCCATGCTTCCCTGGTCTGAACGTGTCTAATTCAGATGATGTTACCATCATCGTGCCGATTATGTTACCTTAATCAATTACTTAATTCATTATTTAATATGTTATTGGCATGTAAGGTTGGTCGTAGATTTGTATGCTATGTTCCTCATCCAGGCTTATGCATTTGCCAAGCATTAAGATATCACTGACGATATATTTAAAAAGGACTTATGGCTTATGACTTTGGGTTTTACACAACCGAAAATCTACTTTCTATCCTAAACTACACACTCAAACATCAACATACTCACACACCCACACACTCAAACACCAACACACTCACACACACACACTCACACAACCACACACACACTCACCCACACACACACTCACACTCCCACCTCAAGAACACTGCTTCCTATAAGTCAAAGATAAATAAAATTACTGTCTAGCTTAATTTAGTTTATGGGATACCATAAATATGTACATACATGGGGCGGAGGCCTGAGGGAATAAATTCCCGTTATTTTTAA
This sequence comes from Lithophane ornitopus, assembly GCA_948473465.1. NCBI lineage: Eukaryota > Metazoa > Arthropoda > Insecta > Lepidoptera > Noctuidae > Lithophane > Lithophane ornitopus. Next base: position 1,057,625 of record OX419632.1, on the reverse strand, counting down.
GGATGTTCGCATTATAATATCATTCGTATTTCGCAATCTGTCAAAAATACAATCAATTTAGCAACATTTTTGTCAAGTTTGACAGATTGCGACTTGAATGTGAACGTTTTTTAAGAACGAGAATTAGCCTTCTGGTTGCCTGAAATACAAGCTTCGGCCTAGCTTAGGCACCACTCTCCCACAATATTTTTCTTTGAGCCCATGACTAGACAATGTAATTATTTGTTAGTGTTACTATTTTATAAGGATATTGTGGTGAGAAAATAAATAAAATAATTATAATTTCTCTCTCCTATTCCAGTACGATCATAGAAGAAGACTCTCGATCATCAACACCGAACCTATCGGGCGAGTTGAACCAGAGCCTCGTGACTCGCGGCGGGAAACATGTGCACTTCGCACCTGATCTCAACGCTTTACTAACGGATTTGGATGAGGTTAGTCAAGGTTACAATATGATAAAGATATCGAGATCTGACTTATAATGAGCATGCCCTAACTGACTAACAATAAAAAAGAACAAATTTGATGGCGGGAATATAGTATATTGTCTCAAAATCCCGGTAAGAGCGATCCAATTCAAAACTCAATGGAATCGTATAACTTGCGAAGTTGTGTTGTATGCAATTGTGCGCTGTTTGAATGTCAACAAAAGATAGCCGTCTGAAACACCTTTTGCTGCTTTCTAGTCAATGAGCTGAGATAGAACAAAAATTTTTGATAAATTAAAAAATATTTATGTTTTCTCATTAAAGTAGTTTTTTTTTTAAGTTACAATACTGTTTGTCATTCAGGAGGGTATTGTGAACTTCCTGCAACAACAGCGTGACCTGAGTGCAGATATCAAGAAGGAACTGGAAAATTCTCTACGTCGACTGAGACATGAAGCCCATTCACTGCTCGACTTATCTGCGAAGCTTGCTCCCAGTAAGTTTATCTAGAAAATTGAAGAAATATACAGAAAACTCATAATCAAATCACTCCCCCATAGACTACAACATTAGCTTCTTATTTAAGTTATTGGATGGGAAATTAGCAGGTAATCCATCTGATATATATCTGACTAGCTTCCGCCCGCGGCTTCGCCCGCGTGATATGTCGATAAAAAAGTATCCAATGTCCTTCCCTGGGATGAATTTTTGAAAATCCCTGTACATTATTACCTGATACTAACATTAATTGTCGAGTTAATTAAAGCGTGCGTTAAAATTCTTCCATACAACCTTTGACACACCCCTATTCCCGTTTAGGGGGTAGTTTATAAAAACAAAAATGACAAACTTTATCATTTACTTAAATAAGTATTCGTGTCAAGTTTCAAGTCTATTAACTCAAGGAATAAGATTTTTCATGCAAACGAAATTTCCCCTTTTCACCCCTTTTAAGGTCGAATTTCCAAAAACCCTTTCTTAGTGGACGTCTAGGTCCTTATCTATGTGCCAAATTTCAGTCCAATCCGTTCAGTGGTTTTAGCTGTGACGTAGACTACCGATTTAAACCCCGTTAGGGGTAGATTTTTGAAAAACCCTGATACACATTATTCTTTATTTTTGGTTTTAAGGTTGATGCCCGCGAAATTCAAATTTTCTTACGTTTTTTGCAATTTGCAGGTCAGTATCAGGTTGTATGTTGATCTAAATATTATTAGCGGCCGTAACAAATATGGATTTACAGAATTATAAACATTAGAATCAGCCATACAACTCTCTAAGTTCATGTAAGTGTATTGACTGACGATTTCATGAAATTTTCATTCAATACACTTACATGAACCATTTCACCCTCTTAGGGGTGGAATTGCGAAAAATCGTTTCTTAGTGGAAACTTACTCTTCATAATAAACACACCTTCCAAATTTCATGTCTCTAGGACCAGCGGTTTAGGCTGTGCGTTGATATCTCAGTCACCCTAACCTTTTATATATATAGATCACATCGCAGATGCTTTGCCATCCCAGATACAAAGCTAAAATGTCTCATGTGCCCTTAATGACACCAGAACTACTTTCAACCGGCACACAATAATGCTGGTTGTCTGCTTTTCGAAGAAGAACCAAACAAACGAAGGCCACATACCTAGTTGTGATGTTTTATTGTTTTATTTTTGTAGGAATCCGTCCTGATACAAGTAATATGCTGGAGTCCAGTATACAGATCACCGAGCTAGTGAACGACCTGGATTATAAACAGAACTGTGACAACTGTGAACTGCATCGAAAGGTAAACTATGTATTTTAAATCGAATCTAAGTTTTGAGTACCACTATACCTCCCCCTAGATCTCGGGTGGAACCAACCGACTTCAAAAAAAGGAGGAGGTTATGTATTCGGAAAGTTTTTTTCATGTATATGTCACCGTAAGCTTGTGAGCACCGTTCGTTTATAATCTATCTAGCGAGATTATAAGCTATCGAAACATTGTGAACTTTGTAGTGCTTTTTAAATGGCACGTCCTGTTGGCAAATTAAAGCTCCCAAGATCCAATTAACTCCAAAGTCTTAGTAGTTTGTGTGTCCGATACCAGAGTGCAAAAAAATCAGCAATAATTCTCTTTTTAGAACATGGAGGAAGCAATGGCGGAGTGTCTACAGCGGGAGAACTTACTTCGTTCAGACCTGGAGGCCGCCATGATCAAGATCGCGCAACTCATGACTAGCGGTGAAGTTATTGCTGAGGGGTGAGGAATTATTATTGTATTAGAAAGAAAATAAGTTAATATCAGGGGGATCAGGGGTTTTAAGATACGCTTTAAAACCCCTGATCAGATAGTAATATTAACTTATTATATGTATTCAAAAACACAGCAATGATGTTGAAGAACGCAATTTTTATGATTCTGTGAAAATACGAGAATATCCGCCTAGATCAGTAGGAATATCGAGAATACCTTCTTATTTCTGGCACCTGAGGGCGCCTTTACCGCCAATTTAGCTGTCAAGCGTCATTGCATTCTTGTGATTCTTTCGAGTTAAAGGCTCTTACATACAGAGGCGATTTGCAGCGCGACGTGTCGCGGGGCGATTCTGCGATATTATCGCCACGCAACACCTTTCACACTAGCGCGATATCGCAGGGGCGATTTTCAGCGCTACACCAACTTTAGGAACATTTTGTATGGTATCGCCGCGAATATCGCCGCGATATCGGTGGCGGCCGCGACGCGATACACGGAGACTATAAAAGGCGGTGCATTCGGAGCTAAGCTCAGTACTATACCATGGCTAGGCCGCTAAGGGTGATCCACTGGAACGCCCGCGGCCTTAGGGGTAAGGTCGCCCCCCTCCGCCATCTCCTGCGGGAGCAGGACATCGATGTGGCGCTTATAAATGAGACATTACTGGGACCTGCGGACAGGATTAAGTTCCCGGGATATCTCATTTACAGGAAGGACGAACGGTCGGACATAAGTACATACCGCGGCTTGGCAGTACTAGTCAGACGAAGGGTCGTCCATCAAGAACTACCCCCGCCGACACTTAACACTTTTTACGCGCTGGGTGTCCAGCTACACATAGCAGGCGAGGACATGGACATTTACGCTTGTTACAAGCCGCCCGCAGCACACCTGGACCTGACAGAGCTGTGGGCCTTGTTAACTTGTTCCGGACACGCTACCTTCCTCGCCGGGGATTTAAATTGTAAACACCCAGCGTGGAATTCAAACATTGTTAACACCGAGGGGAGACGACTCTTTGCGGATGCGGAAGCCCGTGGCTACACGGTGTCCGGCCCAGAGACGCCGACACACTACCCAGACTTCGCAGGGCATATGCCTGATGTGCTGGACGTAGTAGTCCACCAAGGGCTACACTGCCAAGTCACACAACAAGTAATAGACGACGAGTTACAGTCGGATCATCAACCTGTACTCGTCGTACTATCGGGTATGCCGACCCGACTGAAGCCACTAGCGCCACGCCGAACACTGGACTGGGACACCTTCCAGGAGAAAGTGGAGATCACCACGCCGACTCGGCCTATCGCCGACTCCGCGGACGTAGATCGTATGGCGGCCGACGTCACTGCTTGTATACAGGGCGCCCTAGAGGCGGCGACTGTAGTACAGCCGGAGGGGAGAGGGCAATTGCCGCCCCTACCGGCTAACTTAGCCAAGAAAATCGCCAAGAAGAGGCGACTACGCAAGCAGTGGCAACAAACAAGATGCCCCACGCTCAAGACAGAGCTTAACCGTCTCGCGGAAAAGGTGAAGGCCGAGCTCCAGGCACACTCCGCCGCGGGCTGGGAAGAACGAATCGACGCCGCAACAGACAGTTGGCCGTCGGTTCACAAGTTATGCCGCCAACTCACGAACACCCCAGCCCCGGTACGTCCGCTGTTAAACAGCGACGGGGCGCTAAGATATGTAGCGGAGGACAGGGCGGAGGTCTTCGTTGAACACCTGGAGCGTCAGTTCCGCCCTAACGCGACCGACGACAGGGAGCATGTCGCAGCGGTTGAGAAGCACCTCGGAGACTACTTCACGTCACCGATAGCCCCCGATGAAGACCCAATCTTCTTCTCGCCTGGCGCTGTAAAGCGCGCCATCCAGCGCACGAAGCCTAAAAAGGCCCCCGGTGCCGACGGTATCACCAACGCGGCGCTGCGCCACCTGCCCTTCCGCATGGTAGCGGCGCTGGCGCGCCTGTACACGGCGATACTGCGCACGGGGACCTTTCCTGCTTCGTGGAAGGAAGGGCGCGTTATTATGCTGCCCAAGGCTGGGAAGAACATATTGAAGCCGGAGAGCTATCGGCCTATAACACTATTGCCGACGGTCTCCAAGGTGTTCGAGGCACTCCTGCTGCGACACTTATTACCGCACATTGGGCCTCGCCCCGAACAATTCGGTTTCAGGGCGGAACATAGCACGACGCTACAATTGTCGAGGGTACTGCACCTTCTTGCAGCCTCTTTAAACAAGAAGGAACATCCCATAGCAGTATTCCTCGACATGGAGAAGGCCTTCGACCGCGTATGGCATGAGGGCCTAATTTACAAACTGGCCACCTCCGACGCGCCCCGTCGCGTTGTAAAGGTGATCTCCACTTTCCTCACAGGGAGGACAGTCAGGGTGGTGGTCGACGGCGCGATGTCTAGCGCCCGACCGGTACTGGCAGGCGTACCACAGGGCAGCTGTATATCGCCGGCGTGTTACTCACGCTACACCGACGATATCCCCACCACTTCAGACGCGACGCTCGCGCTGTACGCAGATGACGCCGCGTATATTACCACCTCGCTCAATGCGAAGCACGCGGCGGTCAAGATGCAGCGCGCACTCGACTTGCTTCCCGAGTGGCTGTCTAAGTGGCGGCTATCGGTGAATGTGGGTAAGACGCAGGCGATTGTCATAGGACACGCGCGCCTCCCACCATCTCTGACACTACAGGGAGCCGATGTCGGTTGGTCGCCCCAGGTCACATACCTGGGTGTTAAGATAGACCGCCGGCTCACCATGGGCCCACACGTCCGCTCGGTCGCTGCAAAAGGTAGGGTCGCCCGCAACCTACTCGGCCCGGTGCTCAGATCTCGAATCCCGACGCGCGTCAAGCTGGGCGTGTACAAAACGTATGTACGCCCCATCCTGACATACGCCGCCCCCGCTTGGTTCGCCCTCGCTAGCGTGACAAACAAAAAGCTCCTCCGCGCGCAACAAAGTCTTGCTCTGCGCGCAATAGTAGACGCCCCTCGCTACGTGAGGAATGACGTCATCTCACGGGATCTCGAGATCGAGAGCCTGGATGAGTTCGTGCGGCGTCTCGCGGAAAGGATGTTCGCGCGTGCCGACGCATCTGATTGGCCCCACGTCAAACAGATTGCGCCCTGGCATACGCGCCCCCCTGACGCGAGACGACCCCTGCCCCGCGACCTGATAGCGGACGTAGACGCCACCTAAAACTGAATCCTCGAGTGAGTCACACTCAGGTTACACGTGACTCACTCGATCAAAATACGACTCCACAGTGTACACACACACTGTTGTGTAACGTGTACTAAGTTAATATAGGCATGTTGCGCAACTAAAACAGACAGCCACCACTCCACATATGCATCTCACAACGAGTGCGATGACGCGGCGCGGGCGTGCCTACGTCTCGCACAGACACTAGGCGGTGTTACAAAACAATACAAGCCGCCTACACACACACGACAGCCCTTCCCCCGAACTGTAAACGGCTAGCTCTGTGAGCAGGGAGGGGGGGGACTACACCCCGCCCCGTGGGCGCGCCGAGTCGACATCTTCCGATGCTGGTTAATCTCCTGCTGGGCCTCAGTTTAGCAATAAACTGTCTCACCTAGTAGGGACGGACCGCCGAGATGTCGTGAAGATAGCGACGCTACTATTAGCGTCGCGACGCGCCTACGGAATAACACATTGCAATCAAACACACGAGCACGACCTAAACGCGCTCATTACCATCGCCGCTTAGGCACCCATAAGGAGGGGCCCATAGTTATGGGCCACAGCATAGCCTCCGCGGGCAAGGGGCGAAGCCCCGACCCCGCCAGCCACACCCCCCTGACGGGGGTGTAGCGACTTCTACACTAAGCTCAGTACTAGACGATCTTCGTCTGAGGACGAAGGCAGGTCTGTGCGTGTTTGCTGTGCGTGGGGTCGTGGTTTGATTCCCCAGTCAGTCGAAATAACCCAACCTAACCTAAGTAGGTTATAGTAACCTAAACACGCCTCACGAGCACGAAGTATTTATTTTAAAACGCAAGATTTTAAATTTAATTTCCATTTTATGTGATTTCGAGAAAATAACTTAATTTCTACAATGTGTAAAGTGTACTTTCGGTTGCACCACGTTATTTTTATGGCCTTTTAAGAATACTTATCATTTTGAAATTATAATTATTAATTTACAGACCCATTAAGTTGATATTTTGTTCAAGTAGAAACAACAAAAGAGTAGGTTTTAATTGTAACTAACCTAGGTACCTGGGTAACCTAGGTTACTTTTAATTTACATAGCTAATTCCGTATCTCCGTGATTTTTTCTCTAGTCAAATTATTATGCTGAATTAGGATTCATATGCTATTACCGTTTTGAGAGCTAAACACGCAATTAGCGTTATCTCTAGCGTTTGTATAAAAGTATATTTCCAAAACAATTATCATATCATATATATCATCGTAACTTACAAACATAAGAGTAGGTATATTGTATTGGAATCATAGACATAAGACATATATTTCTATGATTGGAACTAACCTAGGTACCTCATCATCGGACTTTAATGTTCCCACTGCTGTGACACACCCTCTTCGAGAGGGAGTGGGCTGTAATCTACCACGTGGGCTCAGTGCAGGTTGGTAGGTAAATTTCACAATTTATGTCTTTGAATTTTTGGTTCTAGGACATGCCGGTTGCCTTGCCTCACGATCACGATGTTTTCCTTCACCGTTTTGAGAGCAGTGGTGATGATTTACACAAAGTAAAGCGCCTGCCTGGGTTCGAACCCACGACCTACCACTGCTTTGCTTACCTAAGTAGTTGTTTTTAATTTACCTACTTATCTAATTCCATAACTCCGTGAGTTAATAATTTATTATAATTATTATGCTCAATAAGTATGTATAATAGAAAAGGTAAGGTACGCATGACTGGCGAAATGCGGGTGTACTATATAGGTACCTACACCTCTGTCTAACCCTAAAAACTCCAGTAATAACTTTAAATGTCTAATGAAGTGATCCAATCGTAAATAGGTAATTATAGTAACTGGGTAAGTACTTACAAACTGCCTAATTGGTTTAGTGGTCGCAAGAACTAGTCCCTGGGACTTGTAATGTAACTATGTAACACAACACAGCCGTTCGCATTCAAACGTCGTACCTACTCGAATTGCCTCTCGCACAGCTGATATCACGCACTCGTCTGCTAGCGGAGCCCTAGCGCTCTTACCATTGATACCTACTCTTACGCTCGCTCTGCTGCTACGACGAACGCAGACCATTTCAAATTTCAACTCGGGCCTTAAGTAGGTATTAGTAAAGTGATAAAGTTTGTCAATAAACATTTTTACGCTTTTTAACCGACTTCTTAAAAAAGGAGGAGGTTCTCAATTCGTCTGTATGTTTTTTTTTTTTGTATGTTTGTTACTCGACTACTCCGCCAATTGTGAATCGATTATGATGATTCTTTTTTTGTTTGGTAGGTCATGCTTCCGAGGTGGTCCCATATAAATTTTATTAGCTTTGCTTGCGTAGTTTTTGAGTTAGGTTCAATATTACGTATTTTTCCCACTTAGTTTATCTAGACGATTTCCTTATTTACTCTTTCACTGTTATTTACATAGCAGGTAGTGCTATACGGATTTGTGTGGGGTAGTTACCACAACTTTTTTTTTTGTTTTGTTTATTTAGTGGGTCAATTTGTAATTTTACCAAGTTACAATAGCCTAATGTCAACTGCTCATCACCTTTTACAAAATACCTATTGCTTTTCCCGATACAGGAATGTTAATGGTTGAGGATTTCTCCAGTTCTCCTGGTAGGTACTTCACCATCACCTCCACTTCACCATAATTATAATTATGTATATGTACACTGTGACAAGCATAAATTGCTTGGCAACCATATAATAATATAAGTAATCGAATCGCAACCCATGAAATACATACCTACTAACTTATTATTGAGTATTTCCGGTTGCAATCTATGGTCTTCATCATCAGTTCCACTTCACCAAATGGTGCTTTCCGAAAGCAACTACACGAGTTAAGTACCTACCTATACCTACTATAAAAAATATCGAAATCGGTATAGGTGTGCCTAAGTATAATATTTGAAGAGTTCCCTCAATTCCTCCAGGATCTCATCGTCAGATCTTTACCTGATGACAAATGGGACCATCTCGGAAGTATAGCTACCATTTCAAACATAAACAGAATTTTGCAAACCCGTGTATGAATGAAGGAGTTATACCCGGACGGACACACATAAAAACAAAAACATCTGAATACCTATTGATAACCTCCTCCTTTTAGAAATCGCTTAAAAAGATTGAGTTGTGCTTGTGTGCGGGTAAAACGGCGGGTAGGTACCTACTACCTAGTCCTATACCGCGCCGCGCGCCGACAATACCATTAGTAAGTCAGTGCCTGTAATTCTTATGCAGTTGCAATAAGGTATAAATTAGAATGATTGATATTTGCGAGGACTTTTTAGTTTGAAATTATTGTTTTTTTAGTAAAGTTCGTCAAACATCCTAATTTGTACCTTATGGCGCAATGAGATAAGAGTCTGATTGCAATGACTTACTATTTTACTTTTGATTTTATTTCACTTTGGAATAGTCTGTCAGCCTGCCTAGCCTTTTCCCAACTATTTTGGGGTCGGCTTCCAGTCTATCCGATCTGCGTGTTGGACCACGCACAATGGGTTCCGTAGTTGACGTAGTATTATAATATCTGTGGTAGTTGAGATGAATTTATCACAAGAACAAACTTAACATTGTAAATGTAAGTTGGACGATTATTACTCGGTAATATGTAAGCCTACATAGCTGTGATAGTTTTCCTTTTAATTTCGTTAAACTACAGCTGCCGTGATTTTTTTCACATATCCAAAACCAACCATTTAGCTGGCAGGGGAGACTCGACACGACTCTAGCAAAAAATTGCACTTTAAAGCTTAATATTTCTCAAACGGATCCCTGAATCCAAAAATGGTTTTCACATACTATCAATATTTTTAACGAAAATAAAACTTTACATGAGGGGAGGTAAGATAACATTAAAAAAAACATGATTTTATTGTACTTACCACTTTTTCGGCGTGATTATTATATGTAGGTACGTGCGTCGTACAGCCATGCCAAATTACAGCTTTCTAGTACTAAGAGTCTCTAAGCTAAGCCGCGAACATACAGACGAACCCGGACATGGCGAAACTATAAGGATTTCTTGTTGACTACGGAACCCTAAAAAGTCCTCGCTAATTTCAATAATTCTAATTTATACCTTATTGCAAATATATAAGAGTTACATCGCAATGACTTACTTATGGCTCGCGGCGCGCTCAAAGGACTTGGTACCTTTCGAATCTGCCGCAAGTCAGCCGCTCCTATGATGCGCCGCGCCGCGCCGCACACACACACGCCACTGCTTAGGCTGCCTATAATATTATGTCCTTGAGCGGTTGAGCTGAGCGAACGAATTGTGCCGTTGTGCAGGCGGCGCGCGGGAGGGAGGAGGCCGCGCGCGGATCCCGCGCCTGTCACCGATTACCGATTATTACACCGACACCTGTTACCGATTATTAGCTTCTTTTAAAGGGAATAATGAATGATCGATAAACAAAAAAGCTGTTTAGCTTAAAATACTTAGAACGTAACGAAGTGTATCGTGCCTGCTCGTGTCAGCTCGTGCCTTTTGCAGAGATTTCGTAGACTCATAGCTACTTTTGCGCACATTACTTCAAGTGATTTTGAGAAATTACACTAGCTACTTGACTTCGTGTGTGTAAATTGTGTTATAAAGTTTATTTGTATTTATTTTTTTACGATGAAATTCAAGTACCTAGTGTTAAAACGCGTGTTTTTTTTACAAAATTCCTAGACAACAGCATTTTTATAGTGCTAGTGTCAGTGTAGTAGGTATACAGACATGGTTTTACTGTATGACGAATGCCGTGCCGCCAAAATTCAGCCTAAAGTCAACGTACTTATCGTTAGAGGACCGACAAACCATGCGTCACTGGAGTCATACTAATCCCCATTTATTTAGGGAATCAGTTCATCAATACCGTTTTCCGATAAGTTTGGGCTGGCATTCACGGAGGTCAAATAATCGGTTCAGTTTTTATCTATGGAAACCTGAATGCTCAGAAGCTTCTAGATCTTATTAAGAGGAAATAGGGTCTCGGACTCTCGGTCTTTCTCCATACAAAAAGTCATAATTCGAGGTTCGGCTCCCGTCTATTTCCTCCTCGAATATTGAACCAATTTAAAAGATATTTTATAAATTGAATAGGAAGGATATTTACTGTGCCCCCTAAGTTTATTTTTCATTAATAGTCGTCTTTGTACAATAGGCCTCTGATGACAGCGGTCTAAACAGGCAATTTTAAACATTTTCTGAGGGTTCTAGTGCTTCTACAGATATTGTATCATCAAAACTAAAAACATTAAAAAATCATTCCTCTAAGGTCATAAACCAGAGAGAAAACAGGCGAGAGCGTTTGTATGGGGAGGGCACCGACCCTATTTCCTCTTAACGGCCCGATAACACGATAGGTACTTATCTAAAAAGATTGTCCTTGGGACCTTTGAGGCGGGTATTCCAGTTACGATGTACTTGTCTAAAATAAAATGTCAACGTTCTCAGGTGCTTATACACCTGAGAACGTTGTTGTGGACATTTAAATTTAAATTTGAAACTTTAAGTTTCCATTTTTTTTAAACTAATGTTTATTTGAATTTCGTCGCACATTGTCAAACGAATAAAAGTGCCAGTTCCTAGTTGCCGCTCTTCCTGGGGTCAAGGTACGGTGTCTAAACAGAGTGTTTACTTTATTTACTGAATTTATTTTGAAAATTTCACTTTTTTCATTTACCTACGCATTTTAATTTAATATTTTAAATAATTTAAAATTTTGCTAGACTTCTGTGGACTAGTATTACTTGTGGTTTCATTTATTGCACATATTTGGTATCCATACTGTATGTTGCTTGTTTGTGAAAATAAACATTTGAAATAAAAATGCCTACTTTCAAAAGATTCGAGTTTTGATGGTTTGAGCCAAAACCCGCGAGTAGTTTTCACAAACAAGCTACACATTTCCAGTAAGTACGAGTACCTATAAGCCGACCTCTTGATGTACGGCAAGCCTAATATAATGTGAAGTTAGCTTAGACAGAGACTGGCTTGTTATTTGATTGATTCGCAAAACCTATTTATTGATAGATATTAAAATAACACGTAGCCATGGCGGCAATGCATATTGAATCGAACAGAACGCGTAAAGGTCAACAACGCACACATAAGCACTGCACGGGTCAGCATAGGGTTGCAAAATTACTTAATAATACCGAAAAGACGCATAAAATACCTTCGCGTAATTTACGGTTATGTCAATCTGCCTAGCCTTTTTCCAACTGGCTAAAAGGCTCCAGCTGGATACCAGTATTTTACATGGAGCGACTGCCTGTCTGACCTCCACAACCCAGTAACTGTAGGTACTGGGCACACGGTACCCCTTGGCAAGACTGGTTGTCAGACTTGGGTTAGGTTGGGCTATGTCCACTGACCGGGGAATCGAACCTAGCACCCCACGCTCAGCAAACACGCACAGACCTGCCTTCGTCCTCAGACGAAGATCGTCTAGTACTGAGCTTAGCTCCGAATGCACCGCCTTTTATACTCTCCGTGTATCGCGTCGCGGCCGCCACCGATATCGCGGCGATATTCGCGGCGATACTCGCGGCGATACCATACAAAATGTTCCTAAAGTTGGTGTAGCGCGGCGAATCGCGGCGATCAGTTTTGCGGCGCGAATATCGCTCCTGTGTGTGGTATCGCGCGCGTTTTCATAGAAATTGTTCTACGGATATAATATCGCAGAATCGCGTCGCGCGACAAATCGCCCCTGTATGTAAGAGCCTTAAATCGAAACTTTTAACTAATACGAAAAAAGTATTTTAAAGTGCCTTTTAACCATTGTTACCGTGTTATAGAAGTGTTAAAAGTGTATATTTAGTGTTTTTTGGTAACACAGCAGTGTATTTCACCAATAAATGGAGCCGGTAAGTAACGGTAACGAGAACCACGAGCGAGCTGATATTGTTGCTCCGGATGGAGAACAATTATCGTCAACAAGCTCTGGGGCATCGGAAAGCAGCTCCTCCTTATCCTCGGAGTTTGAGGAGGGCACGGCGTCACCCCTGCCCAATAAGCGTTCTCGTACCTCGACGCGAAAACGTAAGTACAAGTCGAAACCGGTTAGAACCGATCCTCGTATTGTTACTTTAATTTCACAAGTGTCGTATATTTCGGATTATTTAAGCCAATATCCCGTTTGATATAATAATGCAGAACCACGAAAGAGTGGTAAGGTACCTAGTACTTCTACAAATAGTGATTCGCAACATTTTGTTAATAATAACAACAACACATGTATTTCGGAACCGTTCATTACATTGCCTTTACAGCCCGAGTTACTTTCCCTCAATTGGGGTTCTTTAAACACCGATATTGACGATAAGAAGATTATCCCAGCTAGTGATAAGGATAGATTTTTAGAATTAAATAAGTTACAACAGTTTGACTCTCAGGCATGGAAAGGCATTAGGTACAAGCAGGTCTTGCAGGGGTGCTTGGCGACCCCAGGGTTTACAGGCCTTCATATCAATGATGAATTATGTCACTTCAATAAAAGCAAAGACTATCTGGCTTCAACTGAGTTGATTTTAGCTGGCTTATCCAATAAGGTTTTGGAACAAAGGCAGATATTAAGAACAGGATTACAGTCCATTGTTGACTGGGCTAGTACTAATCCACAGGGCTTAAATGCAAATTCTTTGTTTGAGAAAATTTCTGTTATTTTTGGACCGGGATCATTATGTCATAAGAACTCAGAGACTACCATGCAGGTTATATGCGGAAAACGTTCCGAGTGTATTGAGGTTAGGCGTGAACGTATTTTAAAGGAAATTCATAATGAAAATCTTAGAAACACGTTAAAAAATGTTCCACCCAGCTCTGAGTACTTATTTAGTAGAGAGGCTCTGCAGCCTATAATACAGTCCCTCGGAGGGTCTCAGGTCTGGTTGAATACTCCAACCTATTTAAAAGAGAAGAAGTTTTCAGAGCGTGGGGATCATACTTTCCATAATAGGAAAGGCTTCAATAAAAATAAGATTAGGAAGTCAGATAAAAAGTTTAAACATACGGCTCGAAAGGGTCGGCCCTTTCGTCAGCGTCGTTCCAATGTGGAGAGGTCAAACTCTAAGCCCAAAGAGAATTGACTTGCATCGGGGTTTCAGAGGGGGTTGCCTGAAATTTTCCACAGAAAAGTGGGCTCAATTAGGGGCAAACCAGTTTATTATAAAGTCAATAGCGAACTACCGCTTGCCCTTCAGGAAGAAACCTCCTCTGAAATATCCAACCAAAAAATTTTTAGAATGCCTAGCCACCAAAATTTCCCCGGAGTTATCACAAATAGTCAAGGAGTTGAAAAGCAAGGGTATTTTAGAAAGACCAAAGACTCTAGACCCGGGTTTTTTCTCAAAAATGTTCCTGATAAAGAAATCAGATGGGGGATTGCGCCCAATTTTCGACCTCAGGGCTCTAAATTTATATGTAACAACAAAGCATTTTCATCTAATATCACAGATAGATGTAGTAGACTTTCTTCAGGTAAACGACTGGTTAGTGAAGATCGACCTTCACCAGGCATATTTCCATCTGAGTGTCGCGGAGACTCACAGAAGGTTTTTACGGGTTGTTTACGATGGAGAGATCCTTCAGTTAACAGCGCTTCCGTTTGGCCTGTCCTCGGCACCCCGTGCGTTTGCAGCAGTTTCAAACTGGGTGGCCGAAATCCTGCGGGAGCGGGGTATACGCCTCTTAGTATACCTAGACGACTATCTCCTGGCTTGTCAGGACAGATCCAAGCTTATGGCACAGGTTGCGGAAACGCTGGCCATCTTGGAATCTTTAGGTTGGCATGTAAATTACCAGAAGTCCGTAACCGAACCCACACGCAAGTTGGAATACTTAGGGCTGACCTGGGACACTCAGAGCCGGACAGTAGCCTTGCCCACCCGGAAAGTTCTGGGCATAAAAAGGTCTCTGACAAACATGTTGAACCGAGACAGCTGCTCATTAAGAGAACTTCAAAGTTTGTTGGGCATGCTAAATTTCGCCAACCATGCGGTCCCTCGGGGCCGGCTTTACTGTCGCAGGGCACAGCTCTTTCTGAAAAGATTTACTCAGAGAGGCCAGAAGAGAGCACTGTGCCCCAGAATGCGAGAGGACTTACGGTGGTGGTTGGATGCGATAGAGGGCAGTCCAACCCCACTACACAAGAGAGAAATAACACATTTCTTAACTACAGACGCAGCGGATGCGGGCTGGGGAGCGAACTTAAACAGTCAATACCTGTCGGGCAAATGGGCTACAAACCAGAAAACTTGGCACTCCAATATGAAGGAGATGTATGCCGTTTTTGCCGTCATCAGGCGCCAGGGTGCAGTGTTACGAAATGCCCATATTCTAATACAGTCAGACAACAGGACTCTAGTGGCATACATCCGGAATCAGGGCGGAACTCGTTCGTTAAACTTACTGGGGCTAACAACCAGGTTATTGGAATTGACCTTTCGATTCAACATAACGATGACAGCATTCCACTTACCAGGGAAACTGAACGGCATCGCAGATTGCCTATCAAGGGGAAGATCAGTACCCGAATGGCATCTGCTACCACCAGCCACGGAGGCAATATTCAGACGGTGGGGCGTACCCGAAGTCGATCTCTTCGCAACAAGAGAAACCGCTGTCGTCCCAAGGTATGTCACTTTAGACTCAAGAGATGGCTCCGCGGTTTTCTGCGACGCTTTCAGCCAAAAATGGGTGTTTCAAACAGCATGGGTATTCCCACCTCCGAGCATGATACCCAGGGTCCTGGCACATCTAAACAGAGCAGTAGGGACATACTTTGTGATAGCGCCACGGTGGACCCAGTGCTTCTGGTTCCCGGATCTCCAAGCACGCGCGCTAGCCCCCCCTCTGCCGATAGAGAACCTGAGAGAGGTTCTGTTAGACTGGACGACGAGGTTGAGCCCTCCTCAAGTAGACAAGCTGAGGCTTCAGGCTTGGAAAGTTGGGGGTGGGAGGATCAAGTAGTTGATTGGAGTCGAGACGAGCAGCAGCTATTGCAAAAGAGCTGGCGTCCCTCTACATTGAGCACCTATAGGGCCCCACTAAAAAGATGGTTGCACTGGAGTAGTACACATAGTGTAGACAGTAAGTGTCCAGAGGGTAAGGACGTAGCTAGGTTTTTGGCTAATCTATATTTGCAAAATAACTTTGCATACAGTACTATTCTATTACACAAATCAGCTGTTTCGACGTATTGTGCAGCAACAGTAGAGAACCTATCAAAAAACGTTTTTATTCAACAGGTCTTAAAGGCTATCTCTTTTTCTAAACCTCACCCAGCTAAACTCCCTATATGGGATGTAAATATTTTGTTTGACTGGCTCAAGTCTTCTACTTGTTCAAACTCTCTTTTTGACCTTAGCAGACGGACTGCATTGATCCTTTTACTAGCATCTGGTCGAAGGTTACATGACCTTACCCTCTTGGAACTCAGTGAACAGGGTTTTACAGAGTCTGAGGACTCTTTGACATTTTGGCCAAGGTTCGGCTCAAAAACTGACACAGGTTCACACAGGCAATCAGGCTGGCTTCTTATACGACATCTAGACCCAAAAATTTGCCCAGTAACTCACGTTAAGGAGTTGATTAAGAACTCAGAAGCCAGACGCTGTCAGGATAGTCAAATAAGATCTCTTTTTATCTCCATCACAGGAGTAGTCAGGCCTGCATCCAAAACGATGATTGCAGGTTGGGTGCGGTCAGCTTTTAAGCTTGCTAAGATTGATGCCTCCCCAGGTAGTATAAGATCAGCTGTAGCTTCTCGGGGATGGCTGGACAACAGACCAGTACAGGAGATATTAGAGAGGGGAAATTGGAAGTGTGTAGAAACATTTTCAAGATATTATTGCAAAGAAGTAAATAAATCTGTCAGTGATGATCTTACAGTGGGTTTACTTTATAATAATTTTAAATCTGTTTAATTAAACATATATTTTACCTAAATGGTCATGGGTGTGATCTCAATGTTAAAACTAAGAATTATTTTTATTATTTCCATGATTTAAAAACAGAGGCTTGTTTGTTCTGTTATTTATTGTTAATTACTTTATTTAACTTAGAAGCTTTATCCTGATTTGTTGATTTATGCATATTTTAGCAGTAGAGCTGTGACTGCATAATTTATTAAGTTTATGAAAAGAATAAGTTTTTATTTTTGTTTTGTTCACTCACAAAGTCAGTCAGTTAAATTAATGACCTAAGATGACTGAATAATTGTTAAATTTAATTTATTTAGTTTTTTTCCAATAACCTTAAGCTTTAGTTGAATATATGAAATTTCGACAAAAAAAACTGGTTTTCGTTTTTTGGGTTAATTTAACAATAGTTTGCATTCACATTGCATTCTTGTGTTTTATTTTTTTCTGGTCACCAGCAGATATCAAACAGGTCTTCAACATCATTGCTGTGTTTTTGAATACATATAATATGACTGTTTTGCATTAAGACAAAACAGGTATTATATGTTGGAAAAAACACAGCAATGAGACAAGGAGCTTGCTGATGAAGACTGCAATGACGCTTGACAGCTAAATTGGCGGTAAAGGCGCCCTCAGGTGCCAGAAATAAGAAGGTATTCTCGATATTCCTACTGATCTAGGCGGATATTCTCGTATTTTCACAGAATCATAAAAACTGCGTTCTTCAACATCATTGCTGTGTTTTTTTCCAACATATAATACCTGTTTTGTCTTAATGCAAAACAGTCATATTTTAGCTTGTAGTTGCTCAAATTATGAGATGTCTTACAATACGCGTCTTATCCTCTCTCTCTCTGTTCCTAGCTATGTATCCCACTTGGTGGTGGGGTCAGCCTTCCTGGTATTTATTTTCCACTTCGCTCTATCCTCGACATCGTCTTATCTTGCGTGGACCATAAATAATGATATCTTCATATTTAAGGGTGTTGTCAGACCATCAAACTGAACAAGTTTCTCCAAGGGACCAACATCGTAATCGCGAAAAAATTATCAGCTGTTCCATAAATTATAATTTTAATTTTGTAATATTTTTGACGTTAACACAGATACGGCACGGGCCCGCAGACGGGCTCGCTGCCGGCGCGCGCGCGGCCCGCGCCCGGCGCCGCGCACTCGCTCGATGCCAGCTGCTCGCCGCGGGCGCAGCGCCTGGCGCACGACGTGGACTCGCTGCAGAAGGAGAGAGATGATCTGCATCAACAGGTACGACAGCGCTCATACTGTTATTGTGACAAATTTCATATCAAATAACTACCGGAGCCACCCCATTGTCCTCTCGGCGTGTTGCTAAAACAGAATATACTATGGAACCCGACCGTTATCATGACTCACCGAGCTTTAGAAAGAGACTGCCCGCACGCAAGTATGAGTGACAGAGACCACTAAAACACCAAACTTTTTCTAAAACTTAATGTATCATTCACATATATGGCCGACTACAATATAGAAATCTTCCTTAAAATCTAACAGACAAGGACAATACACAAAAATGCACTTGATTTTCTTTTACTAATATCTATAATAGCTTATTATCTATACTTAATACTACTATATTAGTACATAATATTATTATATAGTAAACAATAACTTGTAATTGATTTGCACCGTCGCACGCGCAGGTCAAAAGGATGACAGATTCACCAGTACATAAGATATGTTGCGAGAAGGTAACGCACGATACGAAACGCTTCTGTATATGTCTTTATTTATGTATTTTTTGTAACTTGTAAGCTTCATGTTGAAGAACTTTAGCGTTTAATTTGTATGGTTCTTAGTAAGTTAAGCTTTTATTGTGATGCTGCTCGGATAGATTTACTGATTGAAGCAATAAGTGCAGCATTGGTATTTTGTTTTCCAAAATTTGTTCTATAATTAAATAATCGACGCCCCGCATGGCTTCATTAGCTGTTGAAACTGTTGAGTGTCGTCATGTAAGGAAATCAAGACCCGTTTATTGGTTTGTTGTAATCGTAATGAACCAGTCGTCGCTAGTAGCATGATGTTTACAGTTTTTTTTTTTAACTTCTCCTATTCTGGTCCACTGCTGGGCCAAGGCATGCCCCAAGTCCTTCCAGGAACTCTTTTTAAATCTTAAATATTCGAGATAAATGTCTACACTTACATGTATTTTCTACATTGTATTCTATACTACAGTTGGAAGCCGCAAACCGTCAGCTCCGCTCAACACGTCAGTTCGTAGAAGAACAAGCCAGTGAACGCGAGGCAGAACGGGACGAGTTCGCGAGACGGTTAGCTGACCTCAGAGACGAGAACACTAGGCTTGCTACTAGGTTGCAGAACAACGCTAGGATACTTAATGAGGTCAGTGAATGGGTATAGGGTACAAATTATGGACATACTTGTGTACTTTCATCTTCATCATGCCTCTACACAGAGAGAGGCATGAGGCACAACGTTGTAGATGAAATCGCACGAGTGTGGTTATAGCTATAATTTTGTAGCACTGTGATTGTTTGGGTTGATGGCTGTTTTAATTATGTACTTACTTTTCATTGCTGTTTGTTTTTCCTGTGCGTGTCCCAAATAAAATATTTTTCTTTCTTTCTTTACTTACAGTATTCTATTCTTAAAATGTTTTAAGAAACGCAATTCAAGTGATGTTAAAATGTCCTGTAGATACTTACCTACTTGGTTTTTTTTAGCAGTATAATATTATGTTAATTCCTTCCCAAGGACTGCCTGCACATATAACTTGGTGAAAATTGTAATGAAGATTATATGGCGATGGAACCTTAACTTCCTTAACTTTCCATAACCACTTTTTCCTACCTAATTTGCTGTTTTATTTTTAAGTTTCTGCACTTGTTCAGCAACTAATTTTATTGACCTACTAATACGACAAACACAATATTTTCATTACCATACGGAGGCAATCAATACGTAATATTTAGGGATCTGCCGGTCTATTTTGTATAAATCTCACCATGAAAACATAGGTGAAGTGAGTTTCAAGTAAACTGGTATTCCACCTGATTATAGGGATCGGTAGAGATGCCAGTTGACTGCTCACATCACCGATGTTTGCACGGTGAGATTTTCATTGAATATATCGGCTGCTCTTCTACTTATCCACTGTCAAAGTGTTGTCGCATTGGTTCGTCTGAACTAACCCCTGTCCCTTGCACCGTGTCTATCTACAGATGCACTGCCTCCGTCTCTCGTATTGCAACTGTCGTGAACACGACGCGCACGTAAGTTTGTCCTTGTGTTGTATCTACTATTCATGCCAGAATACTTTTAGTATTTTTAACAGTCGACTGAAAGAGGGTATTCGATTTTCGGATTAATGTTGTTTAACTATTAGCGATTTGAAAACTAGAACTCGTGAGTCGGCTCTACTTTAAAGTTTATAGTTTTATTAAAGGTACTGTTCCGTAATAAGGATTAGAAGACCGTAGAAGACCTATTCTAGGTATACCACATAAATCTATTTCGATTCTATTATTATCTGATTCTATTCGAATCAGTTATTTTCCTATTCAGGCTTCTCCTAAAACATAGCAGCGTGATAATAATAACCATAGGTTGTAAGGAACACTACCTGCTCTCTGCATTTTGATTATTCTGGCGCGAATGGATATGTTGAAATTTAATTTTAGCCAAGCTTTTGTGTGTACTGGTTAGTGTATAGTTGGATTAATTTGTAGTTTTATAGGTTTAGTACGCACTTAACAGCATGTCGAGCACCTTAATTAAAAAAAAGAAAGTACTCAGAGTCGAGAACTCGAAGATCGATTACTTCTCCATTCTATCTCTTTTTAGTCAATTCGCTTCAACTATAATCGTTCAAACATCTTAACCCTTGCTCTAACTCTGTAGTATCTTTTAGTGAATTTTTCATTTCCTTGCCCAATATTTCTCACTAGTCCAAATCCCAACTTCAACTATCGAAATCAGAACTACCATCACCTTTTCATCTTCACACTTTCATTCACAAAACAGGTAGAACAACTGGAAGCGCAAACCCGCGAGATGAATCAAATCATAACCGAATTAGAAACACGAAAGGCATCCACAGACGACGAACTAAAAGCCACAGAAGAAAAAGTCACCCTCCTTCGAGACATCATCGCCAACTTAGAAATACAATTAGAACAAAAGACTACACACGAAACTGAGATACTAGAACAACTGGAACAAATGAAGAACACGATTGAAGAGAGAGATAGCAAGATGAGGACGTTGTTGGGTGAATTGGAATCGTTGAAGAGCGAGAGAGTCGAACAGAGTGATGTCGTTTGTGTTAAATGTGGACAGGACGAGGAGAAGAGTACGGAGTTACTGGAGAGGGTTAAAGAGCAGGTTTGTTGTTTGATATAATAGGTCTTTACCTATGAAATTGCCGTTATGTATGAAAAAATTTAAACGAATTTTTTTCATGAATTTTTTATTTGTATTAATCGAAGTAATCACCCATGCAATCAATGCATCTTTGCCATCGCAGTGGCAGTTTATTGATGCCCTTCTTAAAGAAATCAGCTGGACGGGAGGCAACAAATTCTTCAAAGGCATTTTATACTGCCTCTCGGGTATTGAATTTTTTTCCCGCCAAGAAGTTATCCAAATTCTGGAAAAAGTAGTAGTCTGTAGGCGCAAGGTCTGGTGAGTAGGGCGGATGACGGAGAGCTTCCAACCCCAGTTCTTGCAACTTGGAGAACGTCTGCTGTGCAGTATGAGGTCGCGCGTTGTCGTGCAGGAGCAGCGGAGACGAGCGATTGACCAATGCTGGTTGGAGATGCGCCAGCTTCTCCATCATTGTGTTCAGTTCTTCACAGTACACATCTGCAGTAATGCTCACCCCGTTTGGTAAGAAGCTGTGATGAATCACACCGGCGCTAGACCACCAAACAGTGACCATCACTTTTCTAGGGGTAAGTTTTCGTTTAGGGCATTGTTTAGGTGCTGAACCAGGATCCAACCAACTTGCTGAGCGCTTGCGGTTATCAAACAGAATCCATTTTTCATCGCAGGTAACAATGCGGTTCAAAATTCCTTCATTTGTGTGTCTGTTGAGCAGTGCAAGGCACGTCTCGACGCGTACTTCGCGCTGGCGATCATTGAGTTCGTGGGGCACCCATTTGTCAAGCTTTTTTACCTTGCCAATTTGACGCAAATGGACCAATATTGTTTTGACGCTAACGTCGAAAGCTGCTGCTAATTCAGCCGTAGATTGTGTATCATCAGCTTCCACAATCGCCTTTAATTCGTCATTGTCGACCAAAGTCTTCGGACGACCGCGAGGTTCATTTTTCAGGTCGAAATTTCCAGAACGGAAGCGAGCAAACCAATAACAGGTGGTGCATTGGTTTGTAGTGTTAGCTCCGTAAACGTCGTTGATGTTGCGTGCCGCTTGTGCCGCGTTGCTGCCACGACGGTACTCATATTCCATAATTACTCGAATTTTTAACGTATCCATGATGACGAAAAAGATTGAAATGCGATGAAAATGTAACACTAATCAATAAAGAAATGACTACTTTTGGAAAAAAAAATCCATGTTTTTAAAATAAAATTAATTTGAAATTAGAATTCTTAGCCAAACAAAAATTATTTTGATTTGAAATGGCCAGTACTGCAGAACGGCAATTTCATAGGTAAAGACCTAATATAATAGAGGTACTGTATATGTATTGTATGTATTTGTATATTTTATGTAAAATGTGTATTGTATGTATTTAATTTGTCCGTTTTCTGTAAATAATGCTATGCCCCTATGTAAATAATCCAACTTTTATTTGCAGCACACCTTATACTTTTTCTTTTACTGACCGTTGTGAACAGCTCTCTCAGGATTTCAGGAAGACTTGTTTCATAGAGGCATCAAGCCAAAAAAAAACTATGTTAACTATAATGAGTAGAGCATTGATGTTTAATAATATCATATTGTTCTACAGTGCCACTACCTAGAAGAGATGATACATCGGCGCACGCGCAAGATGGAACGTATCCATGAAGTGTGCTCCACCAGCTGCAGTGAGCCAAGCGAGGATGTATCGCTTAGAGATCAACGACATAGACATTTAGAGGTACCCATTGCACTTTTGTTAACCATGCATAACATAACGCTTGTATTTACTGAAGGGATTGTTTTGAGTCCCACGTAAAAAGGGGCGCGCTGAAACGGTAGCGAGAAGATGTTATTCAAAAATCATGCAGGAAAAACACTTTTCTAAGCTCAACAGTCCTACCTATTCATCCTCATAGTCCATTTCCTGCACTCTCCTGGACTTAAATGAGGCTAACGAAAGAACTGTCCCGACAAATCAGTACGTACTGGTCGACGCAAAATATGACTCGTAAACACGAGAAGAAGATTTTCATATTACAATGTTATTCTTACTATTATCTGTTCTCCTTTAGGTGAAATCCCCCGACACGGACACCGGCCCACGCAGCGAGCGCATGTCGGAGCTGGCGGGCGTGTGGGACTGCTTCGACACACACGCGCGGGCTGAAGACGCCGTGCTCAAGAGAGTGGCTGACCTCGAGATGCAGAGGGCGCAACTCAAGGATATAGCACAGGTCAGTAACTGTTCTGTGGATGGCTGTAAAAGTAGAAAAAACCAAAGAAACATAGATAGACTGTGTGAAAGATGAAATGGCTGGAAAGGGGGTGACTACTGAAAAAGAAGCAATGTTGCGCCCACCCCAAATAAATTGGGCAAGAGAATGATATTGAGTTATTGATAGTGCCATCCACGAAGACGCGCCCCACTCCGCTCCGCTCCGTACTAAAGTACAGCTTACAGAACAGGAATCGCGGAGTGAGGCGCGTCTTCGTGGATGGCACTGTCTATACTGTACTGGTCATATGTCCATGTGGTATGTGTGTCTGATACAGATGTCATCTGATTTCAACTTTGTTGCGACTGAAAACTGTTATGTTCTCATGTTTATCTGTAAGTCTTTTTTTTTTTTTTTATACAATCCAATAAGATTTCTTCCATAGCGTGGGATGTAACATACCTTATTATTTGTTAGTCTTTTCTGTGAAACGTATAATTGACCACACAAACACAAAATAAAGAATTATTATAGGGTATTAATAATAACTGACAAAATATATACTCTCAGTATTCGTGTCATAATTTCCCAACTTCCAGATTGCGGTAACTATGACCCTATAATGTGTAAAGAATATCTTCAAAAACACTTACAGATGTACTAAATTTGAGTATGCTTTTACATTCCAAAGGATGTTAAAGTGTATTTTTTTAAACGTGATAAAATTTATATTCGTCCACATAAAGTGTACCAAAAGTATTACATCTATACGGCGATGTGAGTCAGCGATATATACACTGTAGCAATGTACACACACACACAACATCTTCACGTAGAAAGGACGTGGGTGATTATTAGCAATAGGTTAGACAGAAACTACAAAATGTCAATGAGTAATATGAAGCGAATAGAGATAGTTCACGCTTCGTAAAATGTTATTTATTACGGGAGTGGTACACATAGCAAATATGTTAATGTTATGATGAGAGTTCATATCGACTAGAATTTCGAAATCTTAACGGATTGTAATTTTAAAAGAACACACTAAACATAAAGCACATCAAAGTCAAATAATTTATTTCAAATAGGCACATAAAAGGCACTTTTGAACGTCAAAACAAAGAAATAGAACTTATTCTAGTTGCCCCTTCCAAAAGGTAGTTTTCGTATGGAGAAGAATGGGCAAGAAACTCCACCGTTACTCTTTTAAAAATATTTTACAATATTTTGTATACATGAATTATATAATTATATGTGAAGACGATGCACCTACAATAAAATAAAACATACAAAGGACAAAACATATCATATAGCATTATTAAAGGACATACTTGCATTGGGTACTTTTTAATAAAACATTTAAAAAAACCAAAGCTGAATGCAGGTCGAAGCTATAAGTCTACATTAAAATACTAAAGTTTCATAGTCGTTACTCAAATGATAAAACGACTTAGGACAATTTAACTATCCATTACTTTAAAAGGGACTTTCTCAGCTACCTGAGCTAGCTCTGTTGTGATTGTGGGCAAACGCGAGTCTAAGATATCAAGAAAACACAACATAACATCACACCTGTTTTCCACGAGGGGTCAGGTAGAGGTAAACCTATAGTTTCATCCACATTTCACCAGTTATGTTTAAGTCCCATTGAGAAAAATCGAAACTGAAGAAAAAAAACTTATGCACAACGCAAACCAGTTCGTGGGAAAAACCTAATCACATCTACGTTACGCAACATTAGCATCATAGTCAACATTGTACTCTAATATTTCCTGGATAAGCACCTCGAACAACAGGGACCTTGGTGCCGCTCCATTGATGGCTGGCGGCGCGCCAACGATTTATTTTGATAACGCACTCTTTCACAACCACGGGCCGACGTGAACGCTAACGAAATGTCAATTTCGCGGTTCAAAGTCGCCTTTGGATTAGAGATTTTATCATGTAGTTTTTCATTTTGGAGTGGTGGGTTGAATGGAGAATTTGTATGTTGATGTTGAAAAATACTGTTAGAGTAGAGGCGCTGGTTGGGTGGAAAATATACCGTTATTTTTATTATATACTTACAGTACCTGGGCGACTGTGCTCTCCTCGGGTGAAAATACGGAGAAAACCAATTTTCCCAGATATGAGACCTAGCTAATTAGATCGATTTTTCGCCCCCGTCAACCCAATTCCAATTAATATATTACGACTTTCATCGAAATGGATAGAGCCGTTTTCGAGAACGTAATTACAAATGTATATACATATATTGCTCGTTTGATAGTATAGGTTATATAAACTCACACCTTCCCATGGGGGAAGGCATAAACTACAAAACGCCACCTACTACGATCCTTACATACTCATATTGCTTCGTATACATTCATACATCTTGTCATACGCCCACGCCGCGCCGGTTGCGAGTACTACGCGTGTTGTAAAAGCGAGATATAGATAAAGGGCAAAGGAAAAAAAGTTAGGCATTACGGTAGCAATCGACCTGCTGATGATGATTGATGATAAGTAGCTCTATCGATAGATTCACACAGTTACAGACTCAGTATTCAAAGAACAGCTGGCGAACTATTACACCACTAACGTGCTTAACGTAGTTCCAAGTAGTCCTCTGGCAATGGCAGGTCTGATTAAACTGTCAACTATTGTAATTGTATCGATATTCTACGAAAGATTAAGACGTCATTATTATGTGTCTTGTCGTATCAAGTTTTGTCATTTGATTTAGTACTAGTCGCCTCCAAGGGACTTACAGAACACGGTATTCTAGTTGTTTTGGCTCTTGTAATAGCGTACTCCTCTCGTTTCTCCTTAGGTGACGTACAGCCGGAAAGCCATGTAACAACATTACCTCTGTAATACTTACCTATTACTGAAGTGATTATATTAGTGATGATAGGTATACATAAACCGCTGTATTATCGAATGTTTGATGTTTCCCAATTGTGTAATGAAAGCTTAGAGCTGCGCCGGCCGGTGCATGCTGTTGGCATGCACAATTTATTAGGAGCTTCCTCGGGTAAGAAATAGATGAAGCTAGCGGAACTTATTGACTCCAAAAATACCCGAGTTTGTTGGACCGGCTGTTTGATAATTACATACAGAGATAATAGTAGCTACGAGTCGGCAAAAAAACTGTATAAAAAGCACCCAAACCATTAAATACGGATAAACAAGACATATTTGCTCATTTCTAGAAATATAAACAAATACACTAGCCAAGAGTATCTTAAAACTAAATCTAACAATTCTCACACATCAACAACATAATACAAATCTTCAAATGAGCGTATCAATCTTATGACATCATGTTGAAAATGCACATTATCAAAACAATCACCATCTATTTTCGCCGTAACTTTCGCTCCACGACAAGCCACGGGCTCGCCACAAATAAACAATGAATAAGCCGAGAATTAGAGCCAATAGATGAATGATGCTCCGCAGAGATTCTTTAAAAATAACACTCAAGTTCAATGATAAGCGTTTTCTTTTAAATTCGTTTATAAAATT
The DNA here is from genome assembly GCA_948473465.1 of Lithophane ornitopus. NCBI lineage: Eukaryota > Metazoa > Arthropoda > Insecta > Lepidoptera > Noctuidae > Lithophane > Lithophane ornitopus. Next base: position 1,030,721 of record OX419632.1, on the reverse strand, counting down.
AGCTCGATGTATGAGGTTATTAAGATGTTTCGGAGCGGATGTTTGAGATAAGTAAATAATTGTAGATTTCTTTTTAATGCGGATGTTTGGTGGAAAAGGAATTAGAATAGGTTGTTCAACTATTTTTTTAGTTTTTCTCAATAGTATCTGCTATTGATTCAATATTTTTCAAGAGCTATTTAATTACTCATTGAAATTAGCACAGATTTTTTTGGTTGTATACAGGAAGTTATTCGCTGACTTTTCGATCTCCATAAATATGTTTCAGCTAGGGGATAATATACTGAAAATCATCATCCTGCTGCTGATATTCTTGCGCTAAAAGCAAACATTTCATAATTTCTGACATTTCCGCGAATCGATATTCATCGTCTCGAAATAACTAATCTAACCTATCACGTTTCATTTATTTTCGTTGGCAAAATATTTTACAAACACCAATAGGCTCACACAATAGGAATTCGCATATTTTCCTTATAGACAAATATTAATCCTGGCACACGTCTACTGTTTACACGGCCTGCGTTTGTTTGGACTCCAGCTTAGATTTGCAGCCGATACATCAAAGTTTACTATTGCAACAGTTAGCCTAGTTCCTAGCAGTTTGCGGCACTACGTTTAATGGATTAACCGCGTATTTTCACAATAACTTCAACTGCTAATGGGTTGACCTCGTTTAGACGGAAGTGCATCGGATGATCGGAAAAACGTCCCGTTACTTTGAGGTTTTTTACCAAGAATTTTAGCTTTCTTTGTGATGAGTTTAGATAAATCATTTATTCATCATTAATAAATTATCTAAAAGGTTTTGTGAAAGAGATAAAACTCATGTTGATAGCTAAAACAGGCAACAAATGTTCTTCACAACATTTACCTTAATTTTTAGGGTTCCGTACCCAAAGGGTAAAACGGGACCCTATTACTAAGGATCCGTTGTCTGTCTGTCTGTCTGTCTGCCTCCCATTAACCGTGATAGTTAGACAGTTTAAATTTTCACAGATGATGTATTTCTGTTGCCGTTATAACAACAAATACTAAAAACTTTTTACAAAAAAAAAAAACAACCGACTTCCAAAAAAAACCTTAAAAATAACTTTAATTTCGGAAGTCGGTGTCTTTGCGTTTCAATTTCCGTTTATTGCCACCGACTTCCGAAATTAAAGTTATTTGTCCCTTCTTTAAGGTTTTTTTTGGAAGTTGGTTGTTTTTTTTTTTTGGAAAAAGTTTTTATTTTTCACTTTTTAGTTGTGGCACCTACCCCACACAAATCCGAATACCACTACCTGCTATGTAAATAACAGTGAAGGAGTCAAACAGGATATCATCTAGATAAACTAAGTGGGAAAAATACGTAATATTGAAGCTAACTCAAAAATTACGCAAGCAAAGTTATTAAAATTTATATGGGACCACCTCGGAAGCATGACCTACCAAACAAAAAAAACAATAATCAAAATCGATTCATAATTGGCGGAGTAATAGCGTAACAAACATACAAAAAAAAAAAAAAAACATACAGACGAATTCAGAACCTCCTCCTTTTTGAAGAAGTCGGTTAAAAAACAGAATAAAATAAATATTTAAGGCGGCTCCCATTCAACAAACGTGATTTATTTTGCTCGTTTTTGCTCGATATTGATAACGGCAACAGGTAGACGCTTGAAATATTCACAGAATATTTAGTTATATATTCACTTTAAAAATAAATAATTAAATTAAAATAAATATTTTAGGGTGGCTCCCATACAACAGACATGATTTTTTTGCCGTTTTATAGATAATGGTACGGAACCCTTCATGCGCGAGTCCGACTCGCACTTGGCCGGTTTTTAAACGTGTCATTTCCCTATGTTGTGGGAGTCAATTCTGCTCCTCTCCCCATCTATTGACCTTACTCAACCCACGGTGTTACCGTACACTCCATACCTATAGCTCTATTAGTCATAGTCCTGCACTCATGGACATAGGCGCGCGTCATTCGCAGTAATTTGCCCGACCCTAATACGCGGGATGAACTCTCTCCGCTCTCTCAATTTATATTATGAGGTTTTATTGACTATTAGCACAGGGTTGCCAGTTTGACAAACATTTTGTTTATGTTAATAAATAAAAAGGTTTTTTTTTTACTATCCTCGGAGAGTCCGTTTATTCAACTTCTGAACTGAAATAAGTCGCTGGAATATAACGTTTTAAAGCACCGTTGCTGCCCATATGATTTCACATTTAATACTTGCAGAATCAAAGAAAGTAGTTGGCAACATGCCATAACTGCAGTTACTTCCTAACGCCGCATTTACCATAACTTAAAACCTACAGCCGTTTGTAATCCAACACTAAACCAACTAAGCTGCACACAGTCCAAAATAAACTTACTATAGAAACCCAACCTTTTCACACTAATGATAAAACAATCTTATTTAACAATACATTCGTACCCGTTGTGACCCATTTACTGGTTCGCGATTAACCCTCGGTTACACAAGCAGGAAGGTAAACAGTGGACGGGAATAGCTGGCAACCCTACGCGTTCGACGGACGCGCACACACGCGTCGCGTTCGTGTGGGTTAAATATAGTTGTGGAGGGAATGTGGAAAATGATGTGGATGTGGTATCCAGCGGTGATAAGTAACGTTTCTTTTAATATTTAAATTTTATGCACAAGTAAAAACTACGCAAAGGCGGACTTATAGTCGATAATATTTATACCAGTACAGTCTTGGTGATTCAGAGACAAAACATGGTGCATAAAAATTAATTGTGCAGTTGGTTCAAGAATAGTTTGGAGTAGTTAGTGCTTCCGTCGCTGCCTGATCGTAAATCAAAACGTAAACTGAAATACTTGCGCTGTTTACCTAATAGATTGTTTTTAATTTATTACCGAAATACCAGTTTGAATGTTTTCGTGTACTTTGTTTGTGATCATTAATTATTTATTTGCAAAGAAATAAATAATGTATGATTAAGAAACATGGGCACAAAGATGTTTTTGTTTATATGACTTTAAAACAATAACACAACATAACGTATCTTCAACATAAAATTCACGTTGCCGTATCCAACAAGTCGCGCATCTATGTCTCCCACCGCCGCGAACACTTTACAAACGTCTGACGTTCAGTCTCTCCCGATGCTTCAGAGCGTGTTCTGCTGTCGTAAGGTCTCTTCTTCACCCACCAGCCATCAACGCACGCCATCCATTGCATCCTCTCATCAACATGTGATGCGTAGGCATGTTGTCGCCCAGCAATGTAACAGTGATAGTTTAGTGCCCAGTCCATGTAGTGTTGTGTGATGTTTGTTTGGAGTTACTTCAGCAAATACGTTAGGATGGGGTTGCCGGATCTTACGGTGAGTTGTTTGTGGAAGTTTCTTTTATTGGAGACTATTTTGGGAGTGCTTTGTTGAAGCGATGTATTGTTCGGAATAAAATTGCTTTTTGAAAATGTTATGTTGAACCTGAAACATTGCCTAGTGGTTTTTGGCAGAAAATTGATTTAAACACATTTGTTTTTCGTATTGTAAGATCGAAAAACAAAACAATAATTGTTTCAACAACAACGCAAGTTACATTATTGGCTTATGATGTTTGGTGGGGTATGTTTATAAATAATGGAAACTGCCCATTTGATTTAAAATTGACTTTACTGAAGGCTGTAACCAACAAGTTGCAAACCCCAAAACGACAAACACTTGACCCTCCTTCAAAATAATTGCAGATAGATGTAAATAAAGACATTTCATTGTTATTTAACACAATCAACAATCATTCTGTATTCGAATGTCATGTAAATACAATCATTCTACGTCAGAAGCTGCCAACTGCGCATCACGGACGTTATTATATTATTAAACTTCAGTCACAATGTCGTCGGGAAAGCGCTTGGAAAACTGGCGGAAATATGAGAATGTTTTGAGTTTATGAGTGTGTTAGTAATCCATGGTCGGTCGTTTGCTTGAGAAATGGAGCTGTGAATCAGAGTGCAGAGCTGTGTGTGTCATATGTATTTTCTAGACAAAATCTACGTTCCTTTTCCTCGATTTCTGATAATGATGTTTAGTTTGGTTATTACTTATCAAAATTTTGTATAATGTATATTCTACCACGTAATTGCTAAGGTTGAGTGTCATTTGCATGTCATAGAACGACAAGGTCTATTTGTCTGTGTAACAGTTGGATAGTTTCAACCTTAATGAAGTTTTCATTTACTGGGAATTGTGGGTTGACTATACCTCGGCAAATTTTTTCAGGCAGTTCAGTTTAAAGTTCTGCTTTTATGTTATTTGTTGCTTTCGTCAGCAAAAGCGGAAAATTAAAGAGTTGCATTTAAAAAAATGGGCATCAATAACGTAATATAATTTGATACATTACTATTTTTGATAGTCTAGTGTCCGTATCAGTTGGAAATATTATCCTTATTCCAAAATTTTATATTCTATACGTAAGTAATATTTAATGAGTTCTAGGGAGTTCAAAGGTTAAACTAACAGAGAGCCAATATACACTATAATATAAATCACATTTCAGCGTATAGGCTCTGTTAGTTTTGGCAGGTTAAGGTGTTGCGAATAACCAGTTGCTACGAATTGGTAGTTCACACGTATAGCATATCCAGTCTGAAATGACGCGCCTCACTACCGTTTTCATTCCGCATTGTCATTACAGACTGGACAAGCTATACGTTCAGCTTAGTGATACTTAGATTGAGTAAGACTTGAGCTCGAGATTACAAGAAGTCCAAACATTTTATATGCGAAGTTTATATGCGTACTCAGAATATTCGCAGTACGCTAAATTGTTCAATCTGCTGTCGTCAATTGATGTATTAAAAGTGTCAATTTGTCACTTGTATTAAATCAATTGACATTCGCAACGTATTGTCATGTGTTTATGTTCATGTGGGATGTCTGCGTACGAAGAGCGTTATTGGTGTCCTTCACATTTTATATGTTCGTGAAAATTCACGATTTAACATAAATCTAAGCATATGAGTAGGGCCGGTATCTATGAGACCACATGTTACATTTATTAATTTAACTAGTGGATAGGCCACTAGTTAAATGAATAAATGTAACAGAATTTGTTTGTAATTATCAGCCAGAAAAGTAACCGGGTCTTATTTATTGGTGTAAAGCCCAGCCTTAAGTACTTAAAATAAAATCAACATAATGCAGTGTCATAACAAATGTTGAATGAATGCAAAAAAAATGGTTATAAGTATACTCGATAAAAGTCACATATTTTAACAGAAATCTCAAAGTGGGAAGTGAAAACAGCTTACGTTTAAAAACAAAAGTGCAGGTCAACGAACCTAACCCGTGGGCTTAAAGAGTTTAAACTAAATAACAAAAGCGTTACCAACGCTTTGTGTAAGCCGCTTGCCTGAAAGGTCTTCTTAATTCCTCAGTTCTTAATGGCTTATTCACATTAGTGTATAACTCGGTCGATATAGACGGAGCTTCCGGCATTCAGTAAAAAGATAATAGAAACAGTTGTTTGCTGTCAAACAACATTAACTATTGTCTCTGGAAACATGTGAATGATACGATTAAGTTACTGTTGATAAAAAAATGTATATTAGATTAAAGAACAATAATTGTAGTTAATGATTATTATGTCCAACGTCTACGTTAGACTCGCCTTATATTAGAAATGGTTTATGGTGTTATCCATTGGGAGTGAGGCGTATTTATCGTAACAGATAGAAATAATAGATATTATCCATGTTACTTTGAACGATGCTCTGCTAAAGCTATCATAAATTTTCCTCAGTTCATCAGTAATCAGTCATAAGTATCATCAGTAAATCAGTTGTCTACAGAAGATCAAACATGGAAACACCGTTGTTGAAATTGGCTCGCCAGTTTCTATTCGTTCAAAGCAGCTCATCAGTGCTTATAGGGTTCTGCCTTGGCCCTATTTAATACTAGCCTTGAGACAACAAATTCGCACGGAAACGTACTACCAGCGTGAAAAGTATCCTATGGAAAATCATGGTCTATCCGTGTGCCAAATTTTATCCATATTCGTTCAGCCGTTTAGGTGTGAAAGGTAATAGACAGTTACTTTCGCATTTAGGTATAATATATGTATGGATGGATAACACAGTGAACTGTTTGTTATTTGTTAAAAAATTACAAAGTTTTCACATTTTCACGACATGCGCTGTTTAATTAATCAGAAAATGTATGAAGGAAAGTTGTAAAATGGTCGGATTGTCAGATTGTCACCTGTCTCATGTCGATTTTATTTAATAGGCCCCTGGGGTCACTTCAGTCCTCGATTAGGTAATTATTTATATTATTTATACATTTTAACAGCTGATCGCCTAGCAATCTTAAATTAATAAATCAGCTCACCAATAAAATCGTATATTATCCAACACAATCTGGACCATCCATTGATTAAACGACAGAATCCGACCTAATGATCTTTGCAGCCTGTTTTCATAGTGTCGGAACTGTGTCGCGGTATAAATATAGCTCTTGATGAGTAATAGCGCTGAACTTTGTGTTTCGTTCGTGACAGGCGTTTATTTAGCTGCCGAGCTTAAGGGACGGATTGGGTCTACCAGGTGTATAGACCAGCTGGCTTCTAGTACGAAATGTCAATTGTAATATGACGCGTTGAGTTGTTACACTAATGGATGACGATGTATTTGTAACTGTAGATACAGCATCTAATGTTAGCGGTTATTTATTTATACTTACTTCCTTACTAATAAAAGTATTATTTCAGGTGAATAGTTACACACCGATTTCTCTCTTTCAGTCGTTAGTAATTTGACTTTCGAAAGAAAAGACAATGCGTTGTAGCTATACAGACGCTATACAACGTTTATTAGTAAGGAGATTCATGTATAAATAGCGGTACATAAGGCAGAACTAATTCCACAAGGCTCTGCCAAGTGCCATTCTAATAGACAAACATTTAGGGTATCACATTGACAAGTATAGGCCGTGAGTTCAAACACCGTTGATCGTTTGAAGTGAATCCCGAGTAGGTTTTAAAGGACCACAAGCATTTTTAGTTTAGTTATAGGGTAGGTTCACATAACTTATTGTAGCCATTTTATAATCATAAGAAAAGTAATGCAAATTGCTCATAAACATAACAATCATAGACTTATTTCATGTTCGTTGTATAAACTTCCGAGCATTCATATTAAAACTACATTACTGTAAACATTTCACCTTCCACACTAACCACTAACATTCACGTTTGTTTGTCCACAGGAGGTTCGCGCCGAACGCGATGTCCTCCAAGCACGGATGTCGGAGCAGGCGCTTAAGATCTCGTCGTTGTCTGCGCGGCTGCAACAACAGAGGAACGATGCCGAGGCTCTGTCACACCAGGCCACCAGCCAGCTTAGTGTGCAGCTGCATGATGCACTCGCCGAGGTAATTACTTTTAATTAAAAGAAAGAAAAACTTCCAGGTATTAAATATAATAAACGATAGAGATATTGATTTATAGTTTCAATCTCACAGAGACAAATAGAACTTTTCGTTTTATGACATGTATGTGACCGTAGTTAATTTTTAATTTACTGAGAATTGTTCTCAGAAGTGGCCAAACAATTACGATGTGCCCTATACAGAAGCCTTCTTGAGTTGGCTACCCCTCAAGCATACGAATACATTTGCAAGGTATGTAACTAATCCGGGCCTGTCAATATTTAATCCGTTTACATTTTCAGGTGCAACGGTTGAAAGAAGAATTGGAGTCAAAGGACAAGCAGTTAACAAGAGTCAAGCAGAACCTCGAGGAGAGAGAGAAACTACATGATGAACATCACTCCTTGTACGGGAATTCATGTGAGTTATATTGTTATGCTTAAAGGATAACCGAAGTAAATCCTGCGTGGTAGATAAAAAGTCGAGAATGTATTTTTTGTAAATGCCGAAGCAAATCCTTCTTTCGATTTGTTCGATTCATTGGCAGCCTTTTTCCAACCACTGCTGAGTATACGCATCCTCCCTGTAATACCATGTCTGGTCTGTGCGAATCGCAACCAGGTCTTACCCGCTATATTTTGCATATCATACACCCATCTAGCTGTTGGTCTACCAATACGTATCCTGAACTTCAGCTTCAGCAGATTAAAACCCTATTGGACTTAAAAGAAGGTTATACGTATTTTCGTTCCGATCCTACAAATATCATACTGGCAATGTGCAAGTGTTTTTCCAGAGAGGCGATTGTTTATCGCCGATTGAGTGTAGCGAACACGCAACGTGTGCACAACGAGTTCGCCGGGTTTGCGCAATGAGCGCTATTGACCTGAGTGCACAAGAGAGAGCGAGACAAGCGAGTGTACGGTATTGTTAAAACGCGGCGAACACATCTTGTGGTGGCGGCTAGCTCGCTTCGCACCCACAGATAACACGTTCACAAATCGTTTCGCTGGAAACACGCTGGCAAATCGTCAGTGTGATAACGCTCTTACGTTAGTTATCATTTTGTATTTAAAACAATTGTATAGCCAATTGATTCACATACAGATAAATGTATACTTTTATTGATGATTCAACTAGTAGGCCAGTTTATTATTAGGATAGGAAAACCTACACTTTTATGACCCAAACAACACATAGAAAATGAAATGCGTCAGACACCTGCAATTTTAAGTGTCAATTCCCCCTTTGACTGTTGTACTGTGGTGTGTACATGATAGCGGAAGGTTACAGGTTGATGTGATGAAGCTGTCCTGGCATAAAATTTCTGAGTTAAGACTCAAAGGGCGCTCTTTGACTTCACTTTGCTAAGTGTGGATACGAATATGAACCTAAAACGAATAATGTTCATATTCGTATATGGTTACTTAACAAACCGTCAAAGTGCGTGCTGTGAATCTGGCTCTCAATCACCCATGTGATGACTTAAAACCTGTTTTAATAAAAATATATATTAATAAAGCCTTGCCACATTTCAACAATCCACAATGTCTCACCCACCAGGTAATCCCAAAGACAAAGTGATAATATTAGAACGCGAGCTGTCCACGGCCCAGTCGCGCATCGCCCAGCTGGAGAGTTTAGCGAGGAGTTTGGAGAAGGATAAGGAGGAACTGCAGACCACCATCAGAGACCACCAGAGAACGCTGGCGGAGAAAGAGGACCAGCTACAAGAGTTACTTGGTAAGCTGTTATGAGCTTTTGTGGTTACTATATCGATACTTTAAAATTGGTTTTATTGCCGGATTTTCTATATAGAAAACCATAGCATAAATGAATGAATGAATATAGATAAAGTTAAAAAGTGTTTTCAATATCATCTTTTTAAATAGAGATAAAGAGTAATACATATTCGAGAGGATAATAGAATATACAGGGTCAATTTAAATCTTCTTCTTTTCGTGTCTTCGTTTTCTGGCTTCAAATGCCGTCGAGAAATATCTCAATTCAAATTAAATGAGCCGGCGAAACTCCACAGGTATGTTGAGTATCGATATGTCAACACCATAAAATGTTATAAAAACTACAATACCTGCGGTCGCCGACCCAAAAATACACCAAATCATTCGTTTTTTATTTCGCTTCGCTTCGGAGGAGCTCGTGGCTAAGTAATAACAGCCGCACGGGTCGATCCATCAGGTTAAGCTACGCTTACCGGGGTTGGTCCGTAAATGGGTGACCATCTTTACATACCGAGGCTCCTCCGTGCCTCGGAAAGCACGTTAATCCGTTGGTCCCGGCTGTCATTCGTGGATCTTTGACAGTCGTTACGGGTCGTCAGAAGCCCGAAAGTCTGACAACCAGTCTTACCAAGGGGTATCGTATTACCCAGTTACTGGGTTGTGGAGGTCAGATAGGCAGTCGCTCCATGTAAAATACTGGTATTCAGCTGTATCCGGTTAGACTGGAAGCCGACCCCAAGATAGTTGGGAAAAGGCTAGGCAGATTGATTCGTTTTTTATTTATCTTGTTTAGAAATCGATACCCATCACGTCTTTGGTGTTCGGCTAGTTTTAATTGACCTTGTAGAATGTCATAAATTAACCCATAACTAACTATGTTTAGTTTACAGCAATGAATGATGGCATAGATATTATGATCCGTTTGTCCAATAAAACAGGAAAAGGCATGATGTTATAAATCTTAATCTCGTGTAGTTGCACTCTCGAAGACTTGTCATATCGAGTTACTGCATGTGTCACTGTTGATGTAATGTTCTAATAGTTATTGCCTTCTCTCACTTTATGGCTGCTTATGCCCGTATTCACTAACACTAGGCGAAACCTAAATGAATGCTTAAACAAAAGCGCGTTGTCGGAAAAAAAATTATACGCGCAAAATTTTTAATTTTCGGCGCCGAGGCTTGCGTTGAAAATCCACCAGCGTGCTTCGGGCCTCCGTTTCGCAAAACGGCCGTGCCAAAATAGTAATGATGATTGTTTGAATTCAGGCTAACACGAAACAAATCCATTAGTAAAGGAAACAATATATCAATTTATTTGATCTGGCTGTCTAAAAAAATAACGAATTTTGACGAATTGACACTACACATATAAACAATATCTCTTATTTATTTATTTTACCTCCGAAGCTTGCCAAAAACTTGACTTCGAAAAATATAAGCGTAGGTTTATGAACATGCTTTTAGCTCGCAAAACAGTTCCGTTACGCTCCAATGATTCACGTCTGTTTTCCAGTTTTGTTTTAGGACTTTGCATCAGTCTAGACTAATTATACGAAGATTTGGATTTATTCCAACTTCCTTGCAATTATTTAGGTTGACGGTGAAAGATCCGTCTAGCTAACTTTCGCAGTTAATATGATTCATTGCCTTTACAGCGCTAAAACTGGACGAAGCTAACCAAAAGGAGGATAATGGCGATGTTTTAGAAGGCAAAGCTTCCGCGAGGACACTTAGTGACATCGTCTCTATATCTGAGTTCGACGAACAAGACCTGCAGATGCGTAGGGCTGAACTGAAGGGACAAAACGCCAGTCTAACCGGCGCACCCTATGCCGACACCACGAAAGAAAAAACTCTTAACAGGACATTACCACCCGAACTCGATAAAGCAAACATGAGTTCCCTACACATTGAATATATTGACCATTTCGACTTGCCTGGCTACACCCCAAGAGCTGACTCCCTACCAGTTCATCTAACGTCAACACAAAACAAGGAACTACTCAAACAATACAAGAGAAACGTCAACGAAACTACAATGTTCGGTATTGAAACGAAACATGCTCAAATAATTCAAGACAATTGCTCAATGTACCCCAACAGAGACATCAACGACAGTAAAGACTTAACCGTCGAACCGAAGAAAATTAACTTCTCTCTAGAAGCTACGGACAATAAAACACACAACGACTACACCTCATTAGACGAACTAGGAATAACTTTAGACGTAAAGCAAGAAAACTTCCCTGATATACTGACACAGATGAAACATGAGATTAAAAAATCTAGATCAGAGTTAGAAAATTGTAAATCTGAACTGAAAAACGCAGAGGAACAGCTCTGTGAATTCCCCGCTTTGAAGGAAGAGGTGGAAGAACTCAAAGGTCTTCTAGAAAACACGATGGCAACTATGGAACATGACAAGAAATTTTACGAGAATCAATTAGATAATTTCTCGTCGAACAAAAAGATGCTCGAACAAAGGCTCGGGGAATTGACGCAAGAAGTCAACGACAAATCCAAAGACTTACATTTGCTAAAAGAAGACATCCTAAGGCGGGAAAATATGATTCTAGAACTCGCCAAAGAGAAACGTAATTTGACTAATAAAATGACTGAACTAGAAGTTAAGATTGATGAACTACAAAGCAGGAACAGCGCTTTGGAAAAATATGAAAATGAGAACCATCAAATGAGAGAGAAAGTGAACGAGCTGCAGAAGTTACAGCAACTTGTGTCTGAGAAGAACCAACAGATTGACAGTTTGAACCAACATTTGGATAGATTGGATGACTTGCAAAGATGCCTCAGCGACAAAACTGAAGAATTCGACAATCTCAAAGAAGCATTTGAAGAGAAATCCAACGAAATGTTCCATCTACAAGACACAGTTGAAGCATTAAACCGTGACGTATCTAAACTGAACGATGAAAACGACAAATTGAACACTCACAACAAAGACTTAAAGTTGAAATTGACAAAACTAGAAAAGGAACAAGAAAACGCGTCGATCAAACTTCAGAGCAATGAAAGTGAACTTGTAAGAGTAAATTCTTTGAACAACGAATTGACAGCAAAAATCGATGAACTTAAACTCTTAACAGATAAGCTTAAAGACAAGGAGACAGAGATAGAGATATTACACGAAGATATAAATGCGTTCCACGAAGAGATAGCTTCTCTAAAGGAACAGTTGAAGATGGTATCAAGAAGTCCTTCTCCTCGGAGTAAGAGTGGAGATGAGAGGAAATCCTTGGACCGACAGGCTAGCAATGATAAGAAGCAGTTGGTAAAGATTCGTAAGCAGATCTCATTGCTGCAGCATGAACTAGACTTTAACAAGAAGGACTTAAATGATAAGGTAAGAGGACATTTTTTTGTGGGTGGTAGAAAGTAGGGTAATCTGATTTATAATGATGAGTCTTAACAATGTCTGGCGTGTTGATGAATAAATTAAGGACGTTTGAGGTGAACAACACAAATTGTCCAAAAATAAAGGCCACATTTGAGCACGTATTTTGCGTGCGGAATAGTTTATTTATGTAATGCATATATAATGCTTGTTTAGTTTCGGTAAAAGCGTTTATTACTCAGCCTTACATATCTACTTTAGCACCAATCAAAATTCCAGGCATTCGAGCTAGCAAAGGCTAAACTAGACGTGACAGAACTGCGCAACAACCTCAGCCAGGCCAACAAGCAGACCGCAGACAAAGACGCCGACAACGCCGAGCTGAGGCAGCACGCAGACAGCTTGCAGCACGAGATACAGCAGCTCATGGGCGAGAAGGACCAGCTGGCGCAACAGCTTGAAACCGTTGTGGCGAGGTGAGGCATAAAATATAAGTAACAAAGAAAAAAAAATTGTTACCAATTACAGATGACGCCACACCATCGGTGGTAACTGTCAGCTGTAATAGATTTAAATGTTTTCAAGGACAATATACGCTCTTGCCATAAAAATCACCTAAAAATTTTAAACCAAGTTCAGCGGCTAGGATGATCACTTTAGATCCACCCACAGTTTTCTTCTTTCCTCATCAGCAGTAAAACGGTGTACGCCAATATTATTACAATTCAGCTATCCAATGCGCTACATACAGATATTAAATTGAATAATTAAATGATTACGGTACAAATGTTTGGTGCTATACAGGTGAATAACACCAGTGACGATGCGATATCGGGATAAATTGGTAGTGTCTCCTGATTGTAACAAAAAACGAAAGTAAAATCATCAATGGTTTTAAAATAGTCTTTTTGATTGGAAGTTTAATTCCTGAGTTAGATTCAGTGTCGTTCGTAAATTTTGGAAAACTCTGTAAGTGTAGCCTGGGGTTCGGAAATTGTCGTCCGATCTGGAAGAAGTTCCAGATTTCTTCACCAAACTATGGACTAAGCAAGTTATAATTTTTGTATTTATAGATTGCGAGAAGAGTCGAATGTGGGTGAGCTGAAGAATAAACTTCGGCAGAAAGTGGAGAGGTGTCAAGAATTAGAAGTGGAACTGGAAAACTTAAGGGAACTTGTGGACAGGTTAATATGCTATAAGAACATCAATGTTATGTCAGTACAGGCTCTCATATATAGCTGAGCCAACAGCAATCAGTTAAAAATTAAGCAGTGATGAAAAGTTGTCACTACAACTAATGCCTTTTGAATTTTGCTTATTATTCTTGCATGATTTATTTCATTTTCAGACTACATTGACCCTCCTTTAGCATACTTTGAGGATATAAATTTACTCTTTTACTTATTTATCCTACGTATTTCACCAGACTCCGCCTATCCCCCGGTCGCGAAATACCTCAAACATCACACGAGCAGCGCGCGCTGGCGGTGCGGTCTCCCACGGCTGAGCTAGAACGAGCGCTGCGGGACCAGCTCGACTACTCGCATACTCTTGATGAAGATATTATGGAACAGGTTCGTTATAAACACGGCGTTCAAGCAGGAGTGAACAGGTTTCTTGATTGCACTGAGTAATCTAATGCTTCGCGAAGCTACGTATTAAATATTGTAGGTAAAGTAGCTTACAAAAACGCCCTGGCCGACCCCGGATCCTGCTAAGTCCGCTACACATATTTCTGCGTGATCATTTTGATTATTACGCGACATTTTTTAAGATATTGAGACATTTTTTTGAAACGTATTTTTTTTCTTCAGATTCTGTCGGCAAGCAGTGACGAAAGAGAAGATATACCGCGCTTAGCTTTGAACACTTCTAAGTAAGTTTCTACAACTATAAACTAAAGTAGTTGCCTAATCAATCTCAATCTGCCTAGCCTTTTCCCAACTATGATGGGGTCGGCTTCCAGTCTAACCGGATGCAGCTGAATACCAGTATTTTACATGGAGCGACTGCCTATCTGACCTCCACAACCCAGTAACTGGGTAATACGATACCCCTTGGTTAGACTGGTTGTCAGACTTTCGGGCTTCTGACGACTCGTAACGACTGTCAAAGATCCACAAATGACAGCCGGGACCAACGGCTTAACGTGCTTTCCGAGGCACGGAGGAGTCTCGATATGTGAAAATGGTCACCCATCCACGGACCAACCCCGGCAAGCGTAGCTTAACCTGATGGATCGACCCGAGCGGCTGTTTTACTTAGCCACGAGCTCCTCAAAGTAGTTGCCTAATCAGTGGCTTGTTAAATATTGTTAATTGACATTCTGTATTACATAAATACAAAAAATCTTCTAACAAAACACTTCTAACAAAAACTTCACTTCTAACAAAAAGTCTTATAACATTTATTTCTCATTTAAGGTCGTCAAGCTCAATTCACTCGTCATCATCGGACCGCATCAACAGATTACGTTCTGAAAATGACAAACTACTGATGCAGGTCAACAACCTCGAGTCTAGACTGAAAGATAAAGACGCGCTTATTACTGAACTAAACAGGTGACAATACCTACCCACTTCTTTTTTGTTCTTCAAAACCTCTTCATCTTGTGTGTCATGTCTGCTCTGCGAAATATGTTCAGATTAAAATACCGTCATCGCTTTCGTGCCGTCGACGTAAAATGAATGGAATGAAAAAACTATTAACGTGTTGTACCCCTTACAACTTAGTCCGTGAATCTACATCGATCCTTGTTTAAAAAGTGAGCGTCTGACACGCGAAATAAAAGAACGGGGCTGGCTTGTATTCAGTGTGGAGCGCCATTTTAAAGTACAAACAGTAGCTTGAAAATATTATCTGATTCTATGAACCGTCTTAGTGTGGGATATTTCAAAACAGGAATAATTATTCGATCTTTGACCATGTTGCACAGACGTAGCAAACGTCGCGTTATTTTAATCATAACCAACATATTCTTTCAACGAAAACAAAGTTCACAATACTGCAGTATTTCAACATGTCATTGTATCAGGGTGCGAGACAAGTTGGTACAAGACTGGCAGACGAGCAAACTGCGCTATGAAGCCGAGCGAGACAACTGTGGGCGACTGTCACTACTGCTGGACACGCACAAGCAGACCGCGGAGAGCTTGCAGGTAAACAATACTATTTCTATATTTTTTTAAAGCAGAGCACTGCAATAGATGAGCCCTTGTCAATTAACTCGATCCTCGGTAACTCTTATCCAACTATGACAACTTTACGAACCCTTTGGCTCCACTTAGCCTAAATAGATTGTGGAATAACTATCCTGAGTACTGATACAATAAAAATTGGTAATCCACCATAAAAAGAATCAGCATGAAATCATTTTTATTAAATAATTTGAAAATGTGGATAGACTTGCTTTACTGAGCAAATAAAGAGTGGAATTGCTTGCTGAGGGAAGTTTCCTCTTTCCTAGACGGCCTCTATCCAGAAAAGAAATAAATGGGCATTGTGAAGAACGACGTAAATAAACATTCCCAATTTACCCCCCAATATACTTAAAAAATACTCTTATCCTCCAGAACCAAGACTCGAATATGATACAAATCCTGAAGAAGAGGCTGGAAGCAGCCATGCAGTCCGAACTGGAGCTACAACAACGTGAACAGCATTCGAGGGCACGTCTCGCACAGCTGGAGAGACAACTGCTGGATTCTGCGCAACACAATGATCCTGTGAAGTCTCGGCTGAATCATGAGGTAACTGTAGACGATAGCCTGAAACAGCGATTTTAGTTTCCATCTAAAAGCTTAAAATGCCCAGATACATTCTATTGATAACATAAAAATTGATAAAAGTAGGATTTATTTGATGACAAGCATGCGCCCGACGAGATTTCCCATCGGCAATAAAGACAAACTTCCATACAAACTTTCATAAATCATAGTTTTCATAAATCCTTTCTTTCTCCTTCTAAAACCAGCGGTTTAGGCTGGGCGTTGTCAGTGAATGATTGAATTTAAGAATTCTATTGAGTAGATGTAATGCATACTCATTGGCTATAATAACTTGTAGGATATTATTCATCCAGTTAATGTATCTTGTACGGTCAACCTCACGTCTTTGGTAACACTTGAAATACGAAAACCGTCCTTACTGCTACCAAATAAAAGAGACGTCAATTTGAAAATGTTACCATAAACGTGCGGTTGCTTAGCAATCCTCATAGCCAGAGATGATCAGCACAGTGCTTTTAGATCTAAAAGTGTTGAAACTAGATCACAGAACACACTCTTATTTCTTTACTTTTAATCGATCCTCTATTTTCCTCCACTAGATGGAAAACAGCGAGCGTCTCAAAGGAGAGGTGTCTTTGCTAAAATCGAAGTTAGACGTAGAACGTTCAAGGTACCAGGACTTACAAGCGATGTTGGATCACAGCCGGCTGCAAGCTGAGAGAGAAATGAACGCTAGGAACGAACAGTGTAATGCGTTGAAGAACGAACTCGCTGAGATGAAGAGGTAAGAAACATATTGAGTAGTAAGTTTTGAAGGATTTGCATAAACTCTACACTGCTATCCATAGATTCCTCCTTGGCGACGGCGGAGGAGATATTATCATAATCATACCATGAGAAGTGGTGTTTACAGTTCATGATATTTAGTTACTAAAACAGGAAGACGCTGCATCCCATCCGCTGTACGTAGTCTCGCCGTGTTACTAGTCTGTTACTACACTGACAGGCTCTCGTCTAAAACTTTTAAATTCCCGAAAGTCGGTCACTGCACTTCAAATACTAAATTATCTTGAAGATCAGGTACTAAAGTTATGTTTTGTTACAGACTAAAGCACGACGCAGGCGTTCAGTTACTTCGCGCGAAGGAGTTGATCAGCACACAGAGCCACACCATCTCTGAACTAGAGAAGAAACTGACTTCATCCTTCAACCACAAGCCTGTTGTTGATGCACTGGTATGTTTCTTTTAAATTGTAATATTATCTTTCAGAATATAACTGAGTTCCATTTGGCTGGTAACTCGGTCAAGTTTAGTTGAAAAATCACAAGAATTTTCACATGGTATACAAATTCACTACAATCATATTTTATAGAAATAGAGCAGAACAAAAAATAGTTTAGAGCAGTGGTGGCCCAGTAGTAATGACCGCGAATTCAAGTTACACAAAGTATGTGTAAATTATTTCATCACCGCTACCCTTAAAATGTTGAAGGAAAACATCGTGAGGAAACCGGCATGTCCTAGAACAAAAAAATCGAAGACATGTGACATCTACCAACCCGCACTGGGCCCGCGTGGTGGTTATCTGATTATGCTTATTTGCAGAAAATGCAGTCAACAATTTATAAGTCATGTGCATCTAAAGTAATCAATAGTTGCCCAGATATTTAAGGTCAATGATTGACACTACAGTCCTTCACAGTTATTTAACCTCTGATTGTGCATCACCCGAAATCACAGTGATCTTTATTCTCGTTACTATAAGTTTGCTGTCAGACGTAAATTTACTGTGAAAGGACTGTACAGGCTTTTACAAGCTTGTTTTGACGACTGTATTATCTACGACTGGATTTATATCTTTGATTTTTTATTTTATTTTTTGTTAATAATATTTTAAATTTAGTTTTTTGTTAATTTTTATGCTGCTGCTGTGTCCTAGATCGATATAGGGTCCATAAGTTGTACCTACATTATGGTACGCAATTATTAAATATGAATTGCTAACTTGTTACCTTTATAATAATATATAATATAATAATAATATTTTTTATTGAATAAAATGATTATAAAAAGTGTACATTTAGTCAACAGTAAGATATCGAGTTTTTATATTACAATACTAATGCCTAAAAATAAACTAAAACTAAAATATGTATATTACAGGTGCAATTCGGTAATGATGGTACGAAATTGCGATGTTAGGTAGCGACCCGCCCGAACTAGGTTAATTCAAACCTGTGTTTCAGGCCATCACTTTACAATTAATTTAAATGAAAGACTAAAATTTATAGTTAAACTGAATAAAATAAACTATGAGTAAACGATGAGAAAAAGCCTAATTATTGGTAGATTAATATCTACAACTAAACCTATTACAATAGTAAATACTTAAGGGGAAATAATACATCATCATGACAAAATTTCTAGAAGTTGTTCTGTGTCTGTGTAATTGAGTATCGCTAGATATTCAGATAATATTTTATAACATTTCTTATGGCTTACCTACCTATTATACAGAAAAGGTCCTAAAAATACATAAAATCGATTAGCAAACGCATGCCTAGTTTATGCAAACCAAGTCCTTCCTTCTCTTGTCGGAAGGTATTGGGGCAAAAGGAAGTGCAGTGTGCTGGTGTAAAACTATGTTTAGTATAAATAATTGCCGTACTGTTAGTACATTACATGCTAAATAGATTTCGTGCTTTGTCCACAGACTGAAATCGAAAGCACAAAGACTGAACTAGCCGTCCAGCTGGCCACGCTCCAGCAGTGCGTGTCCGAGCTGCAGGCGCTGCGCGCCGACAAGCTGCAGCTCACGGCGGCGCTGGAGCGCGCGCGGGCGGCGCGTGCGCAGGCCGCGCCCGACGAGCGCGACCAGGCTGTGAGTGACTGTCTTATTAAATGGTTCACTTGTTCTGTGGCGTTTCTTTGTGCGTAGAATATAAGGAGAATTTGTTTTTATTGCTTTGTGTTTTGAGGGTCTTTAAGGTCGGATAGGTAAGATTTTCGTTTTCAGATGTTTAGAATGATATGGCAATCAGGGCCCTATACCACAAAACTTTACAATTCAAGTTACAAATATGTATAAGTATCTTACAAGAAGTGTCTGTACCATTCTATTGTAACGGAAACTTACTCGTCTTAGAATTGAAGGTGAATTCTCGTACATAGAAAACGATAAAATTCAAGTCACAATCTCATCTCAATCAAAATGAGTGTAAATTGATCGTATTTTTATTACCGGACAGCCCCAGAAGGAGGGTAACGTTTTTCGAGAGTATGTATGTATGCCTATTTCTTTGGTATGCTCTATAGCCTGAACGACTGTGCCGGGAAGTGCGATTTTCGTAGGGATCTCGTAACTTTATAAAAAAATGTTACACGCTGATAATGTAGCTTTCAACATTCCAATCCAATCCAGGTCATGGTTTACCCATGTGCCTAATTTCATCCATATTTGTTCAGCCGTTTTACCGTGATAGCGTAACAAACAAGCTCGACTTTCGCATTTATAACATTAGTTAGGATTATAGTTTAGACTACCTACCTTTCTCATTGTATTTATAAACAGTATTATAAATACACAAGTCTCTGATAGGAATTAGTAATGCTACAGCCGCGGAAAATAGGCCTCTTTATAAAAATCGGTGTTATCACTAAACCAGATAACAAATTTTGTTAACAAACTATAATATTCACACGCAACACAAAATAACAACAACGAAATTGATTGTGACGTTAACTCATTTAATTTTGATATTGTCAAACCTTATAAAACCATTGTACAAAACTCATAAATTCGCGCCCTACAATCGCATCACGGCTTGTAACACGTATTAGCGATCTCGTCATCGTAGTTGGTCACTTTGGGGGCGATGTCGATGGCGGAGCGCGAGCTGTCGTCGGCGTCGCCGCACAGCGGCTCGATGGCCCACAGCACCACGGCGTAGGCCGCGTACAGCGCGTAGTACAGCGCGTACAGCAGGCCCGTGACCAGCGCCAGCGCGGCCGGCCACGCGCGCTGGCTCAGCTCCAGCTCGCCGCGCCACGTCGCCTCCGTCCACGTGCGGAAGAACTGGGTGCATTTTCTGGAAGCAATAATAACATGCGATATGATATAGTGTACAATAAAGGCAGAAACTTTCTTTTTTGTGTTTTACCCGACTACGGCGAAGCAAAAAGTAAGGTTATGATTTTAACCGGTATGTATGTCTGTTCATTTGTTCGTTAACTGCTCCTCATAATTTGACAAATGTCGTTGGAAGCATCTTGATCTTCAGCTGGAGGCCATGACATCACATTAAATTGAATAAATGGCGCCCTCTAAAGGACGAAGTCGTGAACTAAACATTTTTATGATGTTCCTTTGGCTATCCAACGAAAGGGCTTCATTAGAATATAAAAGAAAACCCCAATAAAAATTTCAAACTAAAATCTTATCGATATGCTCAGAGGCATTTACAAGCGACAGCAAATAGAATACATAGCCTCTTACTGAACTAAGACGAACTACAAATTAACAGGTTTACGTAACCAATTATAGGCTGCAATCATGATGATGAATAGTAATTTATGACACGTTGGCCAATAACCCGCTTCGTTTTCGTTTTGGGTGACGCCTAAGTCCAGTTGCATAATAGTCCATAGTCCACGCTGATGAAATAGAACGCGCCACCTATCATATACAAACTAGCTAACATTTAGGTTAAACTATACTAGTTTGACAACATTCAGGAGGGTCATTCTCTTTAACAACAACATGAAACATAAAATGAATGCCCCGATTGATAGATTTTGTACCATTTGTGCCCCCACTCTCGGCAGCGGCTGCCGGGTCGCGTCACACCGCTCTGTACGGATTTCGATGCAAAGCTTACCGATGTAGGCGACCTTTAGCTCTCACCCGAACCGAAGGCAGGTTAGGTTGAGAGCGAGAGAGAGGATGAGAGAGCAAATGATTATGGGTTTCAGCTATAAAATAGCACAAAATATAAAGTTAGTCCCCCTGACCTGAGCGCGGGCAGCGCTCGCTCCAGCAGGCTGACGAGGCAGTGCAGCAAGTGCGTGAGCACCAGCACCAGCACCCACACGCACAGCAGGTAGGGCGGCCAGCGGAAGCTGCCCAGCGCCGCTGCCGGAAACACTGGCGTTAGTAAAGGCCAAATGAAATCTCGCTGTTTCGTGTAACAAGTGTAAAAAAAAAACGCTTAAGAAGCCGAGATTCACTTTAACTACCTGGGAACTTTCTGGTTACGGAGATATTGAAGCTCAACTTTCTTGACGTTATTTTACGAAAACCAGTTTTAAATGCTTTAAATACTCCCACGATCCCTGTAACTTATGCACACATAAGCACAATGTTTTGCATGTGGTACATTGCACAGCAAATTTTTACACCAAAACTAAGTCGTAACCGAGCGCTGGACGCAAAGTCGAAAACTTTGCGTCCAGCGCTCGGTGTGGTAGCACGTCGCGTTCTGGTTTGCAATTGGTCAATCGTCATCCTGAGGATGCCTCGTTGAGAGGTGAAACACGTGTCGATTTCTTACAGGGTTTTTTAGGACTCTTGAAGAATAGTCAAGCGGAATTGGTTACTAAATATATCTACGTCTATTGTATTTTGTAATGGATTTCCGCAAGGTCACGCCTGAATCAATTAACTAACTAAACAGTAAACCATCATCTTTATTAGAGTGTTATCAGACAGGGGACTGCGTTCTGGATTTGGGACACCGCGATCTATCCGATTATCAAGAAATCACAAGGTTATTTTTTTTGTTTTGTGTACTATATTTAAAACCAAATAAGTAATGCAGTTGTCGTTACTGTAAAAACCAGTTTTCATTGTAAGTTATATTATATTCTATGACGGGAAATAATTTGATTATCCGATAGATCGCGGTGTCCTACTTCTAGAATGCAATCCGCTGTTTGAGACCACTCTGCGAATAAAGGTGGTTTAGGGTACAGTGTTAACGATCACGCAAACATCGTATTTTAGTTAACACGACGCTCAGTAGCGAATACCGAAACCGGCGTGAAATTTATTGATTGGTGATTTTAATAAAGACTTGATTTTTTTCCAGTTTAAAAAAAGTAGGTGACATTTACTGAAAAAAATGGCGGCATTATGTTCTATACCGATACTGTTCAAAGGCACGTTCGATCTACGTGAGTGATCTGCCTAGCCGCCTTTTACTAACTATGTTGGGGTCGGCTTCCAGTCTAAGCGGAAGTAGCTGAATACCAGTAATTTACATGGAGCGACTGCTTATCGCACTTTCACTTCCACCACCTAGTTACTGGGTTACACGAGACATCTTGGCAAGAAACTGACCGACTACCCGTAACGACTGATGACGATAACAAAGATCTATGAATGACGGCCGCGGCTCTTAGTCTACGTGGTTATTAGGCAAAAGAGCTGGTATACCGTGAACGAGCGCGTGGTTGCCGTTGGCCTGCACGTCTACATCAGGTCGCTGCACCACCTCGAGCGAGCGGACGCGGCGCCGCGCCTCGCTCAAGCGCAGTGCGTGTTCCGACGTGGCGCGTGTCTCGCACCGCTCCGCTCGCTCCGGCCGCACCGTGGAACCCTAAACATATATGCGTTTTCGATCACGCACGTGGGATTGCATGCACCTTTTTATGTACATGTCTCTTTTATGATGCGTGCTATACGAACGCCAGACGAAGAGCACTAATTGTGTTATCACTGTTAGTCTGGAAACCATGACACAATTATTTGTACTATTTAATGTCAATGGTGACACTTGGCAATTACCATGATAATACACTCACTCAGGTTGTGGTTTTACATCCCGTCGTAAATGGTCTTTCCTTCGGCAATTATTCGTGGAAGTACCTACATTATGACAATAATTCACCATCCTGCATTTTACGAGGACGTAAACCGTTCACTCCACTACAGCAATTAGCTAGGTCTTACACCAATATCACTAAGACTTGAGCTCTGTCTACAAACCGATGGTGTGATCTTGGCGTAGGACATCACTTTTTCTTTCACCTTGTCCTTGTCTTTTTCATCAATTTTCGGGTCTGTTTTGACGTTTAACTCGGTCTTTGTGAAAGAGGGGTGGTCGCCACACATGCTGTAAAGAAATTTATAAAACTTCAATAGTCAAATCAGGTTAAATACTTTCGTAATTTCACTATTGCACTTCTTTCGACATGAAAACGGCCCTTCGTTTCTCTGTTCTCACGTACGTTCAACTTTAACATAGGGCACCTTACTTACACCATATCGGGTAATTTCGGCGCATCGCTCTTTGGTACTTCCATATTAAAGCCTATTTACCTCACTGAAGTTTCATTTTAGTACATTGAATTTTCTGCTTGTGATACTAAATAAAATTACATGCGCGGAATATTTGTATTTTCATGTCACATCAAAGCGAAGTTTAGTAATGTCACCGTGAATTGATGTTCTATTTTTAATTTCCAATGTTAATTTCATGGCATCTACGGTATTTTTTTTTTAATGTGTACAAAGTTTGGCTATGTACTTTTTGTAACGGAATAAATACTTCAGTTTTCACATTCAAAAGTGCATTCGTAGGACAGTCGTGTACCTTGATATCACATTATTTACTGTCTTTAGAATAAGGCGAAGGCCTTAGAGTATAAAGAAGTTCTGTCTAGCATTTACTTGATGATTTCGCGTTCCATTTCAACTTGGCGTAAATAAATAGACACCGTTTTGATTCGATTTCATTCCGCTTACTATGGCTTTATATAAGTAGAAAGGTCCTTTTGTTTTCTTTTATGTAAAAATAATAGCGGAGGAGTCAGAGAATTCCATGATTTGTTGTACGTCGAACAAGCTATTTGGTATCCAGGCAAAATATATTCATTTTCCGCTACACTGCCAAAATTCGTTTTGATTGTGTGTGTAATGTTACTTTTTGAGCTTATGGCTTAGGAAAGTGACTTAAAAGAATAGTTGATTACTGAAAACACGCACAAAATTGTCTAAAATAATTGCAAATTATTTTATCATTGATAACAATCTCTTTCCTCTATTCTTAGATACGATACCTGCACGGTCGCTGCCTCCGTCTCGAGAGCTGCCGCAAGGCGCTGGTCTGGCAGAAGAGATACCTACAGCGGGTCCTGGCAGGGTACACTGAGCTGGAGAAGAACTTGAGGCTACCCTCGTCCAGGGTGCCCGAAGTCAGCAGGGGCAAGAAGCGGTTCAAGTGAGTCTTTGTTAACATGTTAACGCTTTTTACATGCATTGATTTATATTGATAGTCTTAATAAAATGACGTCCACTCGTTTTTTTATGCTTATCCGATTATGTGGTTGTTCTGGGTTAGATTCCCAGGTCGGGCAAACCGTTTTTTCATTAGTAATTGCACTGGGCACAAATCCAAACTCTTTGGATTTGTGCCCAACTGACGGCAATAGGCTCGTTCCCTATTATATGGGACTTAAACAAAACTGGCAAACGTAGATGTTACTTTACCCCTCTGCCCAATACTTTGGGCAATACAGGCGTGATGTTACGTAATGTTGTGTTATGTGATCACCATCTTGCATCCAAGTCGTTACTATTCTTACAGGCAAAATGTACTCTGTGCTAACAGACGACTAACTAAAAGCATTTTAGTAAAGCCAATACTGTACAAACTCGTCGTTATATCAGTCTCTTTCCCTCACATAAGTAACACTTGTATGTCTTCCCGCCAGGTGCATAGCTACAGTGGTGGTGATAGTACTGCGCATGGACTTCCTGGTGCGGCGCCGCCAGCACGTGCGCGCGCTGTCCGCTAACGTGATCCTGCGCACCTCTCGAGCTGATAACCCAGTCAGGACCATGCCGTACGTATACCTACTATGAGCATGTTATTATTTAACTCTTTCCATCTCTATTTTCATGAAGTCCTTAAGGGGCAGAGTCGTGAAAGGCTGAAAGTAGCCGAATAAATTTCATTGCTAATTAGTGGCCAAAAGAACGATGACCTCTGGCCTGGCCTGATCCAGGAATAGAACCCGATCCGTTGTTAATGTTATCAACTGCAAACAAAGTAGTTCTGGCTATGATTTAGCTCATTGCGGATAAAAAGACTCGTATTTTTCTATTTGTCTATCGTAACGTTTACAGCAGCAGCCAAGTAAGCCCGCCCGGCGCGGCCGCGGCCCGCGCCGCCGACTCGCTGGCGCGCCGCGTGCTCAAGCACGACATGCGGCTCAACCTGCCCGCCTCGCCTGGATGTGAGTCACACACTGTTTATTTTATTATTACTTGCTCTAAAATGAACCTGTTGAAATTGCACAGTCAACCACACGTCCATGGTAACAATGCACGGTCAACCTCACGTCCACGGTAGTTAGGTGGCTCTTTCAAGCTTTGCAATATTTATCTTATAGAATAATCTAGAGAACAATTTCCTTCTACTCTTACAGTGGGTGACTTCGTCAGAAGATCACCATATACTGCAAACTCACCGCACGACGACCCATTTATCCTAAGGTAAGTTATTTTTTTTTCAACCTGATAGTTGTCCTAAAACCAAGACTACAATATTGTGTCATAACTTGACAGTTCACCTCGTGGCGAAGTAGCAGCCGCATACCTTAACAAGTTGGAGCTAGTGAGTCGCTGCCTCAACCACGCGATGGATGCCTCGCGAGATGTGCCTTGACGTGACGTGTGACGTGCCTTGACGTAAGGCGTGACGTCACCGCGGCTTCACATTGCTGCAGACTGACATTATGTCTTCGGCCATGTCCGCACTGAGTAGCGCGTAACATCGCGTCACCAACGCGTAGTCGCCTGCACTCTCACCTCACGCTTCGCGATTTTCTTCGCGAAACAATGTATCGCAATGCTACGTGGCGCCCGGTGGGACGATGTGTATACTGACATGTTAATTTTGAATAATGCGGGTTTTCGATAAATTTTTGAGAAAAAGTTTTGTGTGAATGTCTATAAATTGTTTAAAAATGATTTTGCTAAAAGTCAAGCTTTAAAACATTATATATTTGACTGTGCGGTGAAAATTTTTCATATCAAAGCAATACAATACCGATAAATGGTTAAACAGACTGAACTGAACTTGTTCCTTTGGTCTTTCTTAAAACTTGCACCGACTATTTCAATAAATAGATCTGTAAAGAATGAACTCCATTCTAATTATCTCATGACATAAATTCTGCGTAAAGTAAAATTCTTGCGTATAAAATGTTGTTATATTCGAATTTCGTAAAGCATTTCAATGTTTCACAATGCATTTCATGGCCAGGTTAGCGTTAAGTATTAGATTAGTGCCAAATTCATTAGTTTATTTG
Organism: Lithophane ornitopus; assembly: GCA_948473465.1. Taxonomy (NCBI): domain Eukaryota; kingdom Metazoa; phylum Arthropoda; class Insecta; order Lepidoptera; family Noctuidae; genus Lithophane; species Lithophane ornitopus. The sequence goes on along the minus strand of OX419632.1, from coordinate 1,004,186 downwards.
TGTTACTTAATTTATTGTTTAGATTTAAAATGTATTTCGACTTCGTTCATTGGGATGTGGCTATAACACAAAACAACTTTTAAATTAGTGTAAAAAATCTTATATTTTATAGCATAACACAGTTACTTACCTATAGATATTTATGATACGTAGGCCACATAACAATGAACGGAGTCATCATTCGGAGGACCTTATTCCATGTATTTCGGTTGTTGCCACTCCGCCTATTTGTTTTCCTCACGTTTGGAATGTGTGAGCGAGATGGAGGAGTGTATGCCTCGAGTAAATCCTTGCCTTGCCTTACATAAAGTAATAACCGTAGTACCCCTCAGACTTTGTAAATAAACCTTTAGATGTATGTATTTTTGACACGATTAAATTATTAGGTAAATTGACGTATTACTAGGGTTATTTTTCTATAAATAGATATAATTAAAAGGATGATTATATGGTGCAATTACCAGCCTTTTAGTTACATTAACGGTAATGGCCCTTTAATATAAACTGAGTAATAATGAACTTCCTCAAACAATTTGTATGATATTTTTGTGAATGTAATGTTGTTAAATCTGATAGTCTATAGTTACTAAAGCTGGACTCAATATTATCACATGGCAAGTTACTTACATGATCTGGATTATGTTTTAAAATTGTTTTTCGTACAAATGAGTTGTGTGATAAATGTGATGCTAGTTTAAATCTATTGCTATTTTCGAAGCTACTTTGATTTGAGCATCTTTCTCTATTTATACCTAGTGCCTTACTCATTTCGGTTCACTTCGCTTCGAGGCACACTTTATCACGAGGCAGCCTCGAAAATAGCAACTTAATCCTACCACAGGCTATGCCAGCCAGCACAAATTCATGCCATCTATAATGTTTAGCATAATATTTTATTTAGTTTAACGTTTGACGTAAATCCTTAGTTTTAATTACGAACGCACAGTACAAGCTAGTCTAAGTTAGTATAACGCGACACGAAGTCACGACCGATACGAACGTTCCGTCTAAATTGTTTCGATAGCTCACTTGTTCGCACAAGAATTTAATGCCTCGACGAAAGTAATTGGATGCCTCGGTGAAAGTAATTCGCCTTGTTTGTTTTGGATTAAATTTTTCTCCTTTAGTTTTGGGAAAAATCCCTTTGATAACATATCAACATTTTTTTTTACGTAAATTGAACAAACTATGTTTGTGTTATAAACATTCCTATTATTTTCTGAAGTTTGTAAATTCTCGTGCAAGCAAGAAGAGTAGAGGGAGAGGATCTGTCTAGAATATGTTTTGATTGTAAAACAAGTGCTATTGTGGATGCGTTCCGACACTTCTGACATTTATATGTTCAGAAATAAAAGCCACGTAATTTTTTTTATTGGATTCTACATGATATTTTATTTTATTCAATGGTAGTTTCCACATTCCACCGAAACACCTGGGGGTTTTCACCTATTTTATACTTTTACATTTTATCAAAAAATCTCGAAACAGTTCGAAGTTTGGCATACAACAATAGCATTTGTTATAACGCTAGACAATATTGTGTAAGCCAAAGCCAACGAGAGTATTACGAAAGCTGTGTTTATATGCGATTCCAATGTATGAGAGCCAAGTACATAATATTGTTATTTCGAGTTGTTTATATGCACTGTTAGAGTATAACACTGTTACATTTGGCCGCTAGTACCAGAATACTACAGTTTATTTAAAAAACAAGCAACATTTTAGTTACCTTTTTATGCAGATGTTGGTTAAAATATGTCTACGCATAGTTATTTTGTTGGCTCTTGCAAGCAAAGATGTGGTTAATATTCTTTTGAAAGAGATATCGTTATTCCTTTATATAACTCCGTCTCTCTCTATTTTTCTCTCAAAGTTATGAGAGATCTGGTTTAGTTAAGGTGCTTCATAGATAGTGCAGTTAGCCGCCAAATGTAACAGTCTAATCACAAATACTGCACATTGGTCACCAAACTTCAACACCTTATTAAAATATCATTAATTAATGTCAATATTTTTGAAAATTATATAAATACGTGTCTACACTCATTGCGACCAAAGATTTAAATTAAGCTCTAGAATTAGTTTCAAAATTGTTTATATTTTAAGTAAAAACCACTGTTTAGGACCGAGCTAAGGTTTACTACATTCATTTACAATTTGAGACCACCAATTATCTAGTCACACTCGAATAACATCACACACGTGCCATACAAGCTCTCTAAATAGACTTCACACACCCTTACGACTTAGACGCGACACGACAAAATAGTCGCAGGATACTGAACTAACGCAGAAATATTTTAATTTGAATATTGAACTATTTTAATATTATTTTATTTTATATTTTATCCTTTAATTGCGCGTCTAAAATGTAAATGTGTGAGAGGTCTCAAAATAAACAAAACACATTCTAAAGTTATTGATAATTATGATAATAAAAGTAAATATTTTCTAAAAGCGTCGTTTCATTTGGTTTCCGGCTTCAGTGCACACTGACAGGTCTCAGTTGTGCACGGCACCACTGATATCGGTGTCAGCGTGTACGTTGGCTAGAAACAAAAACAAATTATTGTAATATGGGAAAATCTGGAAAAGCTGTCTTATTTCCGGTATGTATGGGCATGACCCGGATGGTTGCTGAGAAAAACAGTAATTCCTCTAAATAACTAATTTGTCTTTTTTTAGAGATTAGAAGCAGGTTTAGGATAAGTTGCCTCATCCTTTTATTTTCTACGATGGAGAAAGCAATGAACAGCGAAACTGAAGTGGGGGCAATGATTACCCAGTCACCGCTGGTGGCGACTGGGAATTTTTATTCCCATTTGCCTCCGGTGGCAATCCCCGCGGGGGCGACTGGGAATAAACGTAACTTTCAGCCTTGTCGCCACATTTATGGCGGAAAGTCATATGGTATAACAGTTCCTAAACATATACTTACTGCTAATTTAGACATCTATTTCGAAGTTTGTTTTTATGCTATTTAATAATCACCTGCAAGTTCCTTCTCTGCAGTCCATTAGCTGGTGCAGCTCTTTTGTAGTCTGCATTTTGTTCTTTTTTCTGTATCGTAGGTTTGGACGGCCCAGGCTGCAAGGGAATCATCAAAACTTACGTGGCTATTCATGTATAAAAATGTGATAAATCTTACTAATCACTTTGGTTTCTGAAAGGTCTAATCAATTTTCTAATAAAGAGAAAATTGAGGTTGTTTGAAGTTGTGGACGTAGATCAACATAAAATAAAAACGAGCGAGCCCTTACGGTAGTCGCATATGATGTATAACATATTCAGACATCTTGATGACGTTTATATGATATCAACAGTATTCATCATCACCATCATCGGCAACGTCATCGTCAGCGTTATCAACATCCTGTTTACAACCTCTCGGAAAATGGGTTGGTACCACATGACGGCCAACTCTAGAACCGTGGGCGCCTATTGGTCAAATCAAATAGCACGCGCTTCCACGGCTTCCTGTTACACACTTCCGTCCCTTTTCACGAAATCACTCCCGCAAATTGCAAGAAAGCGAGAGGAAAGATGTTACACATCATACGGAACTGATTCCCTATGAGGGATCCATTGTAATGCAATTCCTCCAGGATACCCAACTACCCAAAACTGGGTTATGGAGGTTAGATAGGCATTCGCTCCAGCTCCACGTAAAATGGTATTCAGGTAGGACAGGTAGTCTATACTCTCAAGTCCGGCAACGAATATACGGGCCCATCCACAAGTAATTGATCCGTCAAAACAAGTGCCAAATTCAATTTTCCGGACGGGCAAATACTTAACGGGACTAGGGACAACTGTCAAATCGTGTTGACATTCATTCTTAGCTTCGTTCGGGACCCGAACTAAACAAAGGTACGCATGTGATTCGGCGTATGACATGAGAGCCCGTAACTTCGGCCGAAACTACGGAACTCGACCTAAGTTAGTGTAGACCCGAGCTGCATCCAGTTAGACGGGAAGTCGACTCCAACATGGAAAAAGGCAAGCAGGTGACCAACAGGATAGCCAGCATATAAGTTCCCCAGAAGAACATGAAGTTCGCAGTAACCTTGTCCACGGCTTGCAGCCCGTCCGCCCTGCCCCTGGCCTGCGCGTGCGCCTGCGCCTGCGCCTGCGCCTGCGCCTGCTCCTTGAGCGCTTGCGGCGCGGGCGGCTCGCGGTAGCCTTCGTCGGGCCGCGAGCCGTCCCACGGCGCGTAGCTCTTGAAGTGCTCCTTCACCGACCTCGGAAGGTCTGGCATCGGGTACAGCCGGTATAACTTGCAGTAAGCCTGGAAAAATTATGGAAATTGGCTTATCTTTATATATATAATGTACCTACGTGTACGTGTGTTTGTCATCTAACTCCTCCTTAACGGCTGGACCGATTTGAATGAAATGTGTGTATATTTGAGTGGGTCCCTGGATGGTTTGAAAATACAATTGAACCCGGTAGGTGGCGCTGTTCGGGTAGGATAATGGTGCCGATTCCCTTGTTCACAAACTAAACTAAATTTAAGTTCAGTGCATCTTTTTCTTTCTATTTCATTAAGAAAAGGACAGAAGATCAATTTTAGTTTAGTCCTGTCAAACTGTCACTACTCCAAACAAGTTTAGACGCGATTAAAAACTTGCCTACTAAAATTACGTCAATTTATGTCAGGCGCTGATTAATTTGACAGGACTAAACTAAAATTTATCTTCTGTCCTTTTCATAATGAAATAGAAAGAAAAAGATGCACTGAACTTAAATTTAGTTTAGTTTGTGTACAAGGGAATCGGCACCATTGTCTGCCCGGGTCCGCTAGTTCGTACTATCTTTTCGGAGTCAAAATTAAGGAGATATCTGTTTAGAAAAATAACGCCTGTGGTTTATATAGTTAACTGGAAGTTTATATGAAGCGTATATGAGGCATTTGCTGTTAGCTAGACAAAATAATCTATGCCATATTATCTTCTTACATACTGAGTTCATCGTAGCCTGAACAATATAGAACAATATAGGCGATAATTGATTTCCTAATAATTAGAGCTTCATATTCTCCTCAGTAAGGTACTCACATCGATAGCTCTGTGCAGTGGGTAGTCTGGGCGGCCATTTTCCTTGGCCTCCTGCAGCAGGTTGGCTGCGTGCGTCAGCAGCTTGTTGTCAGCATCTCGCAGTTTCTGCTCTGCCAGCTCTCCGTAGAAGTAGCGTGAGTCTGCGCGCTCCTTAGCCTCGCGGTCATCGCGTTCTTTCTAGAAACGTCAAATGGCAATAAATAAGTTAAAAGAAGAACAATATGCTCGTTTTCACTGACACGGCGCTGCTTTCCAACGCTTGGCTCGGCGCTAAGAGATTTTTGATCCTTATAAACAATAGGATCGATTAATTGGCATCAAAAAACGTTTTTGTGAAAACTGCCCATTTTCTTGCAGACTATTTTTTTTTCAAAATCTCAGAACTACCTGTCTCAAAAAGTTAAGGACAGTCTCCTAAGATCGTTTTCCTGTGGCTACAACGGTTAGGTACCTACCCTTATTGCCCCATCTCAAAAATCCACCCTCTATTTAGAACCACCGCGCGAGCTGCGTAGAGGATTTTCTATCAAATAAAAAAATAATCCCGTACCTAAATCAGTCCAGTAATCACGGAAAAAACGGGGTTAATACCTCTTTTTTTAAGTCGGTTAAAAACTTACAAGTTAGCAACGATCGCTGCACGCTCTAGTACATTGACCTGGTCTACACGTCTTGAGGTTCGCAAACAACTTCCCTTTATGTAGCTGGCTACTGTTTCAGGCAATGTGGCGAAACTCACCCACAGTCTTAGTATTTCCGCTCTGTGCTCCGCAATCTTGCGTTCCTTCTTTAAGCGGAGGTTTTCCTGGAAGTCTTCATACATTTCAACGTTCTTGAACCTGATGACACAAAAATATGGAAATTAACTTAACATAGGTACTTATATGATTAATTGACTTCTGCAAGCAGCCTACCCAATAGAAAAGTGGCTAACATGATTAGGTGCTTATTACTATACCATGGAAATGTTGAAGGATTTTCATAATAAATCTGGCTTATCTGGCTCACCAAAGGCTCGATTCAGGGTTAAAATGTCTGTTCCTGTGTTAAATAGTAGCTACTCTAGCTACTATAGGTACTACACTACACTGAATTTTGCAGTCATGTGATTATGGTAGCATTGAAACTACGAATGCAAAATTCAGTGCTACCAATCGCGTCATGGCTAATGGGACAAACTATATTGAACGTACTGTAGTAGTGTTATAGATCTTTAAGCGCTCGAATGAATGACGTTTACACGATATGGTACACGCGCTGCGCAGCACCGCGCGTCTCAGCGTCCTTTGACAAACGTGTCAACACTCGCACTGAAATTATACCTTTTCATGAAGATACTGTTCTTTAATTGTTAAAAAGTGCGCGCAACGCGTCGCGTCGCTTCACGTCGCGGTCAGAACGGACCCTTAGTTGCAATTTTGGTCTTGCGCCAAAAGATCTTTGTACCTACAGCTATAACTCAGCGCCTACCTGTTCATGATGTCCCACTGTCTGGTGGTGTTGAACTCGTGCAGGCGCTGCTGTTCGTCTCGCAGGAACTTCTCGCGACATGCTTTCCTGTCCTGTCGGAACATCTCCTCTTTCTTCTTCTGAGCCTGGAGACGGGCCTCGATTCTGTCAAGTTATTCGGTATTATAATAACGTCCACATCGACTCTACAATACCTTATAATATTGGCAGCCTTATTTCAAGCAACCGCAACCGGCGTGCGTGTCTGCCGAACGGTTGTGAATAGTAATGTTGAATAGTTACTAACACATTTTCTGCTTCATTTTCTGCCTTGACAGCAATTAGCTGTCGGAAGAATAGCGGTCGTATTTGATTTAAGGATCGTTTTCATTAGTCGATACACAGCATGCGGGGTAATGACTAATGTAAATCATACGTTAATAACGTAACGCGGTCGAAACATGGTCTGCGGGGGAGTCCCCTTAGCGGGCGTAGCCACCAATGAAAATATACGAGGTTTTATTATAATCTAGTTAAGAACATCCAAATAACAAAAACTAACATGTCGGCGATCACAATCGGGAGGTGGATCTTAAAATACATAGGTTTATTCTAGCTTTTGCTCGCAGCTTCATCCGCGTGGACGTCGGATATCCGATGACCCATGATGATCCAGCTCTACCTGATCTGGTTGACCATGATTTGGGTCATCGGTCCTTTTTATCGGATAATTACTTATGTGTGTGCCATATTTCATCGAAATCATTTCAGGCACTAAACCGTGAAAGGTAATAGACGCATAGACAGAAAGTATTGAAGTATGGACTCTAAAGAATCTAAACTTACATGTCATTCTTTTCTTTGATGGCCTTGTCTAAGATGACCTGTTCCTTAGCAATGCGCGACGCGTCTCCAGATTCCAATCTTTGGCTAATTTTCTCCAGCACGCGAAGTTTTTCATTCTTCAGCTGAAGGGAACATGACAAAGCTTCAAAGCGAGAGCTCTAGGGGTAGCCCGTGAAAACGAAAGAACACACAACACAATACATAATCACAATGTTGTCCTTTTAACTCAAAGCCTTTGGGACAAAACAACGAAAAGAACAAAAAACTTTTTACAAAAAAAAAACCACTTCCAAAAAAAATATTTTTCACTTTTTAGTTCGTCTCGTCTCGTCGTATCGTCTAGATATACTAACTGGGAAAAATACGTAATATTGAAGCTAACTCAAAAACGACGCAAGCAAGGTTAATAAAATTTATATGGGACCACCTCGGAAGCATGAACTACCAAACAAGAAAAGAATCATCAAAATCGATTCATAATTGGCGGAGTAATCGCGTAACATACATAAAAAAAATAAAAAAAGAACAGACGAATTGAGAACATCCTCCTTTTTGAAGAAGTCGGTTAAAAAGTTAAATTTAAAATTTAAAAAACCCCCGACAAAAACAAAGCATTTAAAAAGTAAAAAAATAATATGTATTGGCCCTTTAAGTTTAATATAAAAGTTGTAGGTAATATTTTGATCCAAGCGTCGTCGCGTCGGGGGACGGCTAATGAAAACGCCAACATACACTAGGAATAATGAATATATGCTATTGTAGAAAGGATAGCTGCTGTTAATTTCCTATTTTCATGAGCCGTCCCCCGACGCGACGACGCTTGGATCAAAATATTACCTACAACTTTTATATTAAACTTAAAGGGCCAATACATATTATTTTTTTACTTTTTAAATGCTTTGTTTTTGTCGGGGGTTTTTTAAATTTTAAATTTAACTTTTATTTCCAGCTTTTTAAATTTCATATTATATTACTAGTAGAAACGCTACGATCAACACGCGGCTCGCCGAAATCTGCGTAGCTGTACGTACTTTTACTACAGTAAAGCTAGTTACTAATTTAGTCTCATTTCTCTTTCCTACTCCATCATCAGACCCTGATCACCATCCATCTGTAACCTATTTTTTGAGACCTTTCCAATGAGCCCAAACACGATACCTCTGCTGTAAGTTGGTGAGGAAGTTCGGTATCCTGCATCCAGGTGATGCTGCAGCATCAGTTCCAGGTTACTATATTCTTCTAATATCATTGAAGTAACAGAATTCTAAATTTCCAATCGATTAGACCTGCGAAAGATGCTCACATCCATTCATCAACTAGAAAAGAGCTGATAATCTTCAAACGGCTGAACCGATTTTCTTGAATCATAGCTAAGAACACTCGATCAAGTCACCTTTCAAACAAAACAAAAAAAAACAAAATCGGTTCAGCCGTTTGGCAGCTACGATGGAACAGACAGACACACAGATACACAGATACACAGACACACAGATACACAGATACACAGATACACAGACACACAGATACACAGATACACACGTTAAACTTATAACACCCCTCTTTTTCAGTCGGGGGTTAAAAAGGACATGATTGTGATTGTGTCAACATTTGGGTCAAACGTTGAGGGTCGAGAATTCAGCTGCATCCGATTAGACTGGAAGCCGACCCCAACATAGTTGGGAAAAGGCTAGGCAGATTGATTGTTGAGGGTCGAGAATGCCTTCTGGAATTAAGTCTGCTTAAGTAGTAGGTACTTAAGCATTACATGAAGTTCAAATAAATAAATAAAATAATATTAAACTAGCTTCTGCCCGCGGCTTCGCCCGCGTTGTATGTCGTTCCTCGTAAAGTAGCATGTTCTTCCTCGGGATGCCAGCTATCTCCTTGCCAAATTTTATCGAAATCCGTTCCATGTTTTAGGCGTGAAAAGGTAACATCCAGACAAATAGACAGACAGACAGAGTTACTTTCGAATTTATAATAGCAGTATGCATTTGCGGGCATCCTTTGAGCCCCTAAATACCTATATGACGAAAAAATTTTAAATGTTTGTAGCTGATAATTCACACTCGATAGAGAGCGAGAGAAAGTGTGAATTTGAAAGAAGAAAGTCGCATGAACGGGGTATACAAGTATGAACGTTCTTCGATTATTACTTACGTCAGCCTCAGTCTTCTTCCTCCTCTGCTCGATCTTGCAGCGAGACTTCTGCAGCACTTCTATCAGCTTGTCGTCCATCTTCTCTCGTGCGTCCTGCTCGCGATTCCTCTCATTCGTATCTTTTCGAGACCTGTCAATGTCTCTGAAGATGCGTGCTTTCTCCTCTGCTTTCTGTATGGAATTTGAATAAATTTTTCGCATTCGTGATCCTACACCTACCTTGCAAATGCATTGAAACCTTCTACTTGGGTTCTATATTGCTGAGGGGGCAGCTTTCATTGATGATAGGTAGCCATATATTCGGCTGATACTGGAAAAGCTAAGCACACTAAAACACCGTAAAATCGAAGAAAACATTGACATAATTTCGACCCATCCATAGTAAGAAGTTTGTCTGAAAGGAGGCGACGTCAAAGAAACTTACGAACTGTCGATCAAACTCTTTGAGAGCAGCCATCTGCTCATTAGCCTTGAGGTTGTCGATTTTTTGCATGTTTAGCTCGGTCTCGTATTCCATGCGATTACGTTCGGCCACCTCGTGAGCCCTGAGGAATTACTTTGCTATTACACATATGATATAACATAACTTCAAGCTTGTGTTCCCCGAATGGTTAAGCAGCTAAAAGTGCATAGTAAACCCTCATTGCGCCAATGATGCTTAAGTCCCATTAAGGGGCTGATAAGACTATTGAAAAGCCGGGCACAAACTCAGCCTGGGCTGCTACTGACTGCTGGACTGCAATTCCTATCGGAAAAATCCATTGACATTTGACATCCCTTGCCTTACCTGGGGATCGAACCCTTTGATCTGAACACTGAGCTATTCAAGTTTAGGCATTGGAAAAAGATGACTACTGGCCTCATTTAGCACGGTTCTGTGTTCTAAGATGGGATTGAAAGACCAAAATCGAAAATGTAAGAGATGTGAGTATAATCTGTCATCCTGAGGTAGAGAAAAGTCACTCACTGATCAAGAATGTCCTTCTGATGTTGTTTGTTGACATCCCACCGCCGCTTCTTCCGCAGTGCCATGAGCTCGTGCCACTCCTTGGCCTTCCTTATGATATCGTCATCTTCTTGCCTCTTCCTCTGTGCTTCTTCCCGACGCCGCTCGTTTAAGAACTTGACCTGTTCTTCTCGTTCCTTTTGGACCGTAGTTTCGATTACCGCACTGTGGGGGGAGCAGAATTTTAAGTGTTCCCATACTCTCGTTTCTATTTATTATACCTACCAATACAATTATTATGATGAAGGATTTTAAAGGCCGTAGTAAACTTTGCGCTTGTTTCCCGTTTGTTTGGGTTTCGTTTCGTTAGACTGACTGACTGTAGGTTTAACTGGATGCCCGAATGAAACACATGATCGCGATCGATTGGTGGTCGAGGCAGGAGACTATGTATTACAGGACCTGCGACCACATAAGCAGTGCTTTTTATGTGCGTCGTTTTCATCAGGGGTACCAAGTGTGGCGATAGCGTATTGGAGCCGAGAATGTAATGAGAATGACAAATGCTCACACGTATCAAACGACGTTTTTCAACTCACTTGAGAGGAAAACATAATCTAAATCTAAACTAACAATATCTAAATGGCTTGAACCGTCGCACATACGGGTATTTGATACTAAAACATGGCCAAAAATCAGTTTTTTGAAGTTTGCTATTATAACAATACATTATTTCGTAGAATAGTATTATACATGGTGCACGATAAGGCGGCCATCTCAATGCGCTAGAGCTAGCAATTGATCAGTAGCGTCAGTCGGAACATATCGATTGTCTAAGGTGCACGCGTTGTTCTCGGCGCCTAAAAAAATCAGGCTGTACGTGGTGATATAACAAAATAATTAAGTGTTACTGACAAGTATTGATGATGGATCCTGGTGATGAAGGTATGTAGCTTATTTTATACATTGTTTTACTAATGTTTATATCTTTAGAATATTTTTCTAGCTTAAATTAGAAACAGTAAAAATTATAAAAAAAATATCGAACTAGCTTAATAAATGAGTAACTTTCTTATATTTCCGGGCTAGTCCGATTAGAAAAAGTAATAGAATCGTAATCAGAGATATCCTGGAAAGTTGATTATGAACAAAGATGTTGCGGAAACGAAGCGTTTTTTATTTTATTAATTTTTTTTGTCAACAGATTACTTTTAAGCTCGGATCCTTATCTTTCCTGCATACGCCCATTGCCAAGAAAAAAAACGCAACCATTTTGTAGTGAAGCTATTGAACTGTTTCGCCCCCTGGAATATGCAGTAACTGGAGATGAAAGCGGAGATCAGGTCGAGGAAAATTCGGAAAATGATGATTATAGTGATTAAAAAAGACTTTGTATGTACCTATGCTTGTATTAAAATGTGTGTTTTGTATGTATTATTAGGTGTTTTATTTAATCTCAATCGACTTTGATAACAATTTAGCTGAGAAAAGTTTAAAAAATATTTTTGGCCATATTTTAGTATCAAATACCCGTATGTGCGTGCGTCGCACAGTATTTCGTCTAGTACAAGCTAGCGGGACAACATTCATGACGTCATTTCCAGGAATTCGTGATAACAACTTGTAAACAACCCTTCCCAGGTAAGAAATTCTAAAAAATAATTTGTTTTTCACCTCATTAAGTAGTTTAGTGGAGGGGTCAAAGTTAAATAAAAAGGGACTACAATTTCCTTTTGCAAATTAGTCGCATTTTTGGGGCACACTTTTGTCAACCTCTCTTAGAATGGATAGAAAAGTGAAAGGATTTTTTTGTGATGGATTCTAATGTTGAAGACGTGTACTTACTTCTCCGACTTGTTTAAAAAAAAAATTTACCTTTTTGCTGTAATTTGAGTTTATGTAAAAATAATCTCACTTATTTTTCCTTAATTTTAAACTTTAAAGGGTTGCAACTTTTTTTATCCACATATATCCAGCTTGATTCTTCTGTATGTTATAATTACAACATTCAGGCATGGATGGATATCCACATATATATTCTGGCTCCCGAAAATGCCCGCAAGTAAAATTATTTACTTTGTTTCAGAACGAGTCGTAACTATGACAAAACTACAGTTTTTTGAAGAATGACGCATTTTTTATTATATAATTATGTGTACAACATAATATATTAGATGCTTCTGAAGATTCCCTGAGGAAACCCAAAATACAATTTCGAGCCTTCCATTAAAATTGAATGAAAAGTGGACATCTTCTAAGTGGACTAAGTTACCACCAGAAGTTCTGCAGTTGATTGTCCCACCTTCATTACCATCCCAATCAATATCAGTCCACGAAGATGAGGGGGATTATTCGTTATCAGAAGATTCTAGCTAATTGGAGAGTGGTGATGAGGAATCTTCTGATTATGACTATTAGATTCGTCTTGATACAATTATTTTTTATTGTTAATATGTTTACCTATCTTATTATGTAGTCATTTCTCATAATGTTTTCGTTTTAATTTTTATTTATTAGATTTAACATTACCTATTGTAGTTAAATTATTTTTATTTTGTATGATTTTGTTTTAAGAGATATTTTATAGGTATTATGATTGATTTTGTTTTTATGTGTATGTGTTTGTAATTGTTGTTATTCTTGGACTATTATTGTATGTTATTTGATAGGCTGAATAAATAAATACCTATTTTACAAATATTTATGGTTTTAATTTTAATATACCTAACCTGAGTTTTTTTTTGCAAATATGTTTATACAATATGTAACAAAAAGCCTGTTGTTCCTTCTACCTACGTTTTAAGAATCAGTATACATACGTAATAAAGCAAGTCATTTATAAAAACCTGTTCAACAAAAATAATTAAAATAAATATTTAATTATTAATATTTGTAATGTTTAACTGATTTCTTACCTCTGCAATTCTGCATGAAGCGATGACGCGGAACTAGAAATACGTAGAACATTCGCCAATCTCTTTGATCGGTGCCGCTGCGCCGGCCGGTGCACCCCCGCCTATTATCTACCTATTTTTCTACACAAGTTCAAAATCAAAATCAAAATATTTTATTTCACATAAACCTACATGGGCACTTATGAAACGTCAGAAGCTAGGTGCACGGTTCCAATTGGTCGTTTCCTATGGAGAAGAGCCGGCAAGAAACTCCACGGTTACTTTTTTTTAAATAATTGGCTTTTACAAACATTTTAATTACAGTGTTAGTAGGCATGGGAGGACAATGTAGGCCTTTCAACAAGTAAGTACCAGGTACTTAACAAAATAGATGTTCAGTAAATCTACAGTCCAATAAGCCTACAAAGTTCTCACATTCACAAAATAGAAAAAAACCTATTTCAGCCAAATGACGTGATTGCTATTACAACTGTAACAAATTGAATAATTACCATGTCCACAAAAGCCACTAGGAGTTGAAATTAAATTGGAGGTATCTATAATAATAGGAATAATGTCAAATACAATGATTATGTCAAGGATGAATGTAAAGGAAATGAGGATGAATGTAAAGAAAGTTCGCGACCTTGTCAGCTGATCACTTTAACGAATGAATCTTTGATATTGTTGTATTTGTTGGTTTACACTCAGGGTATTTTTATGCACAATTGATAATTGTTAAAACTACTACTAAACAAATCCAAGACTTGCTCCTCGATGTCACTGTCTCGAGTCCTCGCTCTGCCTGCGTCAGCAGCGGTCAGCTCGATGTTGGTCTCGGCCGTGCACACTGCCGGTATTGTACCTACGTACGTATGTGCAAACGCTGGAATGCCATCGCCGACGGCAACGGTAGACTCGCAAAATGTTCTTGGTAGAGTCTGCGTGCTTCTGCATAATTGCAGTCACATTTCCCAAGACACATCAACATGTTAAAATATTCTACGTTAGAATAAGATATGCTCAACGTTTACGTAAACAAAACACAAGTCACTCACTAGGTCAACAATCACATCCGTACGAAAGTAAGGTGCGCGGGAGACTAAGGGTCAACTCACACCGAAAGAGCGGCGAAGGGCAGCGAAGCGCCGCGACCCGCTCGGTAGAGAAGGCGCGCGGATTGAATTCCCGCGGCGCGGCGCCGCGGGCATCCGCGCGACTCGTTCGAGTTTGTCATGCGATAATAAGTATTATAGTAATGAAAATAAAGTTAAAACTCATATGACACTGAAACTGCGCTCCGCTTCGCTGCGCTTCGACGCTCTTTTGGTGTGAGTTGAGCCTAAGGAAGTAAGGTAAAGTACTACGTGCTTCACTTGAAGCACGTGGTACCGACCCGGGCCCCGGGCCTCTTGCGCCGGCCGCGGTAGGCTTTGGCGGCATCTTCTGTAGCATCAAAGAAAGCCACCGAACTCGTAGGCTATTTAGCGAAATAAAGATGTACTTGTAAAATCAGACACTCTAAAAATTTTTTTGAATGTGTCGATTTTAATAGTTATTTTATTTTGACCTCCCTACTAGCCAATGTTCATTTTTTTTAAATTATAATTTCTTCTATGTTGTTCTTTTAGGTAAATGTATACGTCCCTAAAAGGAACAACAGGGTTTTTAGTACAAATTGTATATAGTGCCTTATAGGCATAATAAGTAGGTATGTAGACGCTGTGAATTAGAGCAATCAGGGATAACAGTAAACAATAGTGTTAAATCAGGAGACTACTTCAATCTTGCACCTTGCACCTTTTGACGTATAGGTACGCATAAAGAACACAAAACAGCGTAAGGTACCCTAAATATACATAAACAATTAAAATAAGTAAAAAATAATGTTGTCTCGCTAGCTTGTACTAGACGAAACACTGTGCGTCGCCTTAGTCATCAGCACCGTTTTAATCTCACCTGAGCAATAACTTGGGCGCATCCTTATTCTGGAAGACCATATCTCTGGCAGAGTACATGAGTTGGTCCTGTTTCTCTTTCTGCTTCCTCAGGTAGCGCGCGTAGAACCTGGAGTTGGTTTGCTCGGCTTGCAGGTTGCGCGCCAGACGGAGCTCTTCGTTGCGCTTGTTTACGTTCTATAATTGGGAAGAGGCACTTATGCGATGCATCATAATGGAGGCTAGAAAAACATCTGGTGTTTTATAATAAGATGGAAAGACACTAGATGCTAAGATGCTATTACGGATAGGTACTGTATTTCTAGGAATTACTCTAGATTCGAAATTGCAATGGGGCGCCCACATTCGAGCTCTTTACGTAGGTATGTTATTTCTTTAAATAAGTAGGTGGGCGACTTTATGGAACTGCGAATATTTACTTTATAATAAATTCAGAATATGTAGGTATCATTATGAAATAAGTAAAAATTTATTCCTTTTTCAAATTTAAGATAAAAAACATTGTTAGTATAGTATTTTCGTTTATATGAACTTAAAAAAAACCGGCCAAGTGCGAGTTCGACTCGCACACGAGGGGCTCCAAAACACCGTACAATATTAGCAAAAAAATCACGTTTCTTGTATGTACCTAAGTATCTTTATATATTTTTACCCCTTTTAATTTTTTACTTATCCACCACGAGTATGGGTTGGTACCTACCTAAGCATAGGTATTCTGAGCTATTACTTTCAGTAAAGTAGGTACTTAATTCGTTATTGAAAAACCGAATAACACTTTGTAAGACCTGAGAATCGAACCCAAGACTTTATGTTTAACAATTGCGTTTTAGACCACTACAAAACATAAAGCTACTTTTTATTAATAGACCCTAATTAGTTAGGTACCTCTAAAGAGTTGGGCCAAGACTTGGTCATGACATGGCTGGTATCGTCCAAGTACTTGACGTACTCCCGCCGCCGCACCACCTCCGGGTCCTCTGCATCGTAATTCTTCCATTTGTGGATCCGGTCCCATTCATCCTTTGTCATAACAATCGGCATTGTTGCTAGATTCCTTCTTTGATAAAATCAAATCCTTTAATAATATAGACGACAGTATTTTTTATCCGTCATTTTCGTTCTGTGACAATTAATTTTGAAAGAAGTTTTATTTTCTTCTTCTTCTGCTTTTACTGGAAATTGGCACAGCCAGGATTTATTTAAAAATTAAATAAATAGAGAGAGGATACCTACTGAAAAAGTTTTTTCTATTGCAAAGTTTCAAGTAATGATATTCTAACATTTAATTTTGTCAAAAATAATAAAATAAGATGGGGAACAACAAAATATCTGGTTTCTATGGAAACATGTTGTTAAATCTATAAATCTATTTAAAGATGGATTTTTATTGTCATAGGTACGTAAGTATCCAAAACTTAATTCGTTATATATTAAGCGAGATTTTTTATAAATAAGGCTCTAATTTCGTACTTATTTCGTAAGAACAACCTATCATTTCGAAGTTTAGAATGATCTTTTTTTATTCTGTGCTCTTTAGATATATTATCAAATGACGTGTCGGCTGCTTTTGGTTTCCGAACGTAGGTACTGTCACTTGACTTGATCATCTGTCAAATCAAGTCGAGAATATTTACGTCAGCCACGTTGGAAGTGCCAAGTTGGTGTTTTTATGGTAAATATAGTATTTTTTAATTGAAACCCTTTGAAATCGGCTAGAAAAATACATTTAAATTCTTATTTGTTCATATTCTACAGTATAAATACAGGTTCTGATTGTCAATCGGCAGTGGGAAGCGTTCCAATTCTGTGACATAATTTGGTAAATAAAACAGTTTTTCGGTGGTTTTTAGTGTTGGTTCGTGTTTGTTGTAGTGAGCCAGTGTTGTGAAGATGAAAGTGAAGGAGCTGAAGAGGACGGTGAATGTATGCTGGTCGCCTGCCGATCACTACCCGGTGACGATCGCGGCCGGCTCGGCGGCGCAGCAGGTTGACTCTTCGTTCAGCTCTAGTTCCCACCTTGAGCTCTATGCCTTGAATTTGGAAGACCCTGGACTAGATTTAGAACTTAAATCCAGTTTGCAGACAGAGCACAAGTGAGTACAGTCAAATGATATAAGTAGTAGGATTAAGGGATTAGTAAACCATACCACTTCTGCCTATGATATCTTATTAGGAGAATGGAAAAAAATAAAATTAATTTATATTGTATAAGACCAAAATTCAGTTACTATAAGACCAACAGCTGATGACAACACTGACAACAAAATGTAAGTAATAGAATATTGGGAGCCCAACATTGAACCTGTGTTCAATTGTCACAGAGATGACGATGTTATAATATTAAAAGAAAGAACTGCATTAGCATAATTATTTTCTCAGATTACTTCACTTCAATAACACACCAGCTGATAGATATACTGGTATCATTATTTTACTGTCTTGCAGCTGTCCATGTCCATCCATGCAGTTTTTGTGAATTATGACAAAATACACAATATTTTCTTAATTCCGACTATTACTTATAAGAATTCTTTATTTTTAAGCTTTTAATGCAACTCTTTAGTAACCCTGTAGTTTTATTCTATACATTAGTATGCAGTTAACATGAAAGAGAAAGGATTTCTGGTTTTAATGTGAATTTCAAATTTTATCCAGTGAGAATAACTTTACTGATTAAATAATGACACTCATTTGAGATAGGTTGACTTTTAGAAACAACTGTTCACTAAAAATTTACATAAATAATGTATTAAAATTTTATATATGTACATGTGCTGTTAAAATATTTATAAAATAAGTCTGTTGAATGATTAGTCACACATATATATTTTCATTTCATACAATTTGCACAGGTTTGTTCTGTTTAGACGGGTCAGCAATAAAGAATATTATGTAGAATTAAGATGTACTTGGTAAAAATAGCCCTTGGGCAAAAAATAAAAAAAATTCTCATGATGTACCAAAATATTGATTGATATAAAAACATGGACTGAAAAATCTAATAAAACATTCTGATGACCCTGCATAACACTTCTCCAGCCTTCAGTTTTATTGGTTATAGCCAACAAAAAAAATTAAAGTAATAAAAACTAAAACCCAACTACGACTAAAAAGGTGTAAACAAGACACCACAGACAGACAAATTAAAAATCTGGAGACACACGTGTTAGGGCATAAATCTAACAGATAACTGTGACTCTGGATTTTTAATTTGTCTGTCTGTGGTGTCTTGTTTATACCTTTTTAGTCGTAGTTGGGTTTTAGTTTTTATTACTTTAATTTTTTTTTTATTCTTTTGGGGTTAGTATATATATATTTTTGAAATGTGCTCATTAAGTCCTTTCATTTGATACCCAACATGGTACGATTAAACAATATTTTTTATTTAGTTCCTGACTTTATGTCCTCTAGAGGGCGCCATTTTTAATTTAGTGTGACGTCACATAGCCTATAACCAGCGGACGATCAAGACGCTTCCAAAGATACCTCATTTGTGAAATTGTGATGAGTCGTTTAGAAGATATGAGGGAACAGATGAACATACATACATACACACATACATACATACATACCGGTCAAAATCATAACCCTCCTTTTTTCTTCGCCGTAGTCGGGTAAAAAGGGTTCAATGATATGCAAGCAAGACATCATCATCTCTAACAATTTGTAGGCAATATTCCTTGATGTTGTGTCCATAAAGTTGATCTAACGTAAGACACTATCCCATTTACATAGATACATATCTTAAAGTTTAGTAATGATTCACTTTTACTTAACCATTCATTTTATGATGTTGATTTTCAATGCTCTGCACCAAAAGTTGAAAATCCAACAGTGCACTTTTTTAGGCATTCATTTAGGTGAAAAAGGGCATAAGCTTGTCTTAACTTTAAGTAAACTTTTATAAGTAAGGGGGAAAGTATTTCAGTTGTTTGTAATTAATTTTACTTTGTTCTAGATTTCAAAAGATAGTGTGGTCTGGTGCTGGTATCATAGTCGGAGGCTGCGATGGAGGGCTCTTGCAGTTCTACAGTGCTGACAAACTGCTGAACAATGCCACCGATGCACTGCTTGGAAGTAGCACTAAACATAATGGTAAGTGCATCATCACTTACTATGTAGTGATAATGCATTATAGCTTTTGTGACAGTTGCATAAGGTTTAAATTAGAATGAACCTTTCAATTCTATTTTCTAGCACTATCCTAGCTAGACGCCATTTTCTACTTTCAAACTAAATATTTTCCTTCTGCATTGCTTTGGCTATTCATGTTATTTGTGATTTAATAAAGCCTAAACAAAACCATTGATTTGCTAGCATGACCAGTTCTAAAAAATAATTTACTATCCATTAATTATTTATTCAACACAAAAACATCTCGAGTAATAGGAAATCGAACTTTCATTCAAATTCTTTATTATCTTTCTCCTCTCAAAAAAAGGAATCAGGGCATGAAATATGTGTAATCTTATTTGAGTTTGTTATCATTAATATTCGTAGTGAGGGAAATGGGTCATCATGTAAAACATTCAATGTTTTTACACAAATCAATATACAACATATACAAATGTTGTATACACATAGCTGTTCGCTTTATCATCTGTAGTTTTATTATAGCTGGTCATTAAGCAATCAATAAAATTGATACTGGAATTTTTAAACCACTAGTAGGCATAAAAATGGTGGTTTAAAAATTCAAGTACTTATCATGTTTAATTGGTAAGAAAATAATTGTTTTTTCTGAATGATGTAGGTTTTCACCTTAGTTTTGTTATAGCTCCAATCTTGCAGGCTGTATAAATATTTGTTCTGATTTCAGAACCTAATCATAGAAAACATAAGATGTCCAACACGCTCAGTTAGCTGTGTTGCGTGATTATTCTGAATTCGTTTACATTGAATAATTAGGTCAAACACACAGTCAATTTAAAAGATCGCAGCTATTACGCTTGAGCTCTTTTATTTGATTTAAATGCCTAGGGTCTTTCTAGTTCATGAATAAATAAATAAATATCTTTGAATATTTACACATCCTTTACATATTATATAAAACAAAGTTCTTCGCTGCGTCTGTCTGTCGTCCTGTACGCGATAAACTCAAAAACTACTGCACCGATTTTCATGCTGTTTTCACCAATGGATAGAGTGGTTCTCGAGTAAGGTTTTAGTATATAATAACCGACATCCACGCGGGCGAAGCCGTGGGCATCAGCTAGTATATTATAAAGAGCAAAGATTGTATTTTTATTTGTAATATATGCAAAAAATCGTATTCAAAGCTACCGTTCTGCTGTAACATTTATTATGCGTTATCTATGAGCTTCTGCCTGTAATGAATAATGTTAAAAACTTCTAGATAACGCACTATCTATGGTCACTGTTTGACTGCTCATTATTTAGCTTGTGACGACATTACAATAGATGACTTCATCCATACGCATGCTTTTATTTTGGGAGGTCATCTCTCTCTGATATTTAACATAATTAGATGTTACGTATTTCATTAGAAGTAAATACCTAATACATGATTCTTAGGAAATACGAGAACTAGAAAAAAAAAACAAAAACAAAATACTGATGCATCAAAGCACTAGTGTTTATTGTATAAATAAGAAGAACACGGTTTAATTCGCGTGTTGATTGAGCAATTAACTTTCAGTACTTTCGAATCACACACTAAACAAATATTTTAACCCACATTATATACCTATGAATGATATTTATTGATCTCATGGGCCGTACTATGACGTGCCATCAATGAGAAAGCGATAGTGCTATACGTCCTGTATAGCTCTCTCTCTCTCTCTCACACTGGAACAGTGATTCGTGAAGCCCATCATAGTTTTGTAAGTATAATTAATTAATTAATTCCACTAGGCAACGTATCAGCGCTTGACATCAACCCTTACCAGAAGAACTTGCTGGCATCCGGAGCTTCAGACAGTGAGATCTTCATATGGGACCTCAACAACACCAGTCAGCCCATGGCTCCTGGTAATAGGAACCAGCCTTATGATCATGTGCAAGGATTGGCTTGGAATCAGCAGGTAAGTAATTAAGCACACAACAATTTGAAAAAAAGCCACAAGTTTTTTAAGGTTTTTCATTTTCATATAATACCTCTGTGTTCTTTCTTCTATCTTTAGTGTTTTAAGTGTATGTGAATAAATAAATAGTGACTTCTTGTCCAATCTTATGTTAAGCAATTTTATTGGATATCGTTATCTTGGTTGATTAATCAAAACAGTTGACATGAGATCTAAAACATTGGAACTGGTGTGACAGACAATCCCTGCCCATTGGTTTTGTAAAATCTCGGAGACTTTGGACATGCTGAATGTATCATGATGATACAAAGTTAAAAAAAACTCGGTGTGTAAACTGGAGCACAACAATGGTGCTTGACAACTGCATTAGGTGTTTATGTTTTATCTATCTGTGTAAAAAATGACCGCTATTACAAGCACTATAGCATAAGTAAAGAATCGTCGGTGGATTCTTTCATCGAATAATGAACTCCAGCTTTTTGAACTCAATTGATTCTTAACTGATTCGAATTGCATGGTACGGTCCGTAGGAAATTGGTCACAAGTGATTGCATATAAGATTACATTGTTGTGTACTGTGCCAGTATGTTAACAGTACGTGGCCGCTAATATGACACTTCGACTTTAAGAAAAAGTTTGGCTGTATAGCGTCCTTTCTGTCACTCATACGTGTCTCTTTCTAAAGTTCGATGACCGACCAACTTTTCGTAAGGCCCTGTACACACACGTTTTTCTTGCCGTGAAAAACTACGGTTTATTCGCCGTGTTTAGGCACGGTCGTCAGTGTTGTATGGATCACTATGGAAGCTTATTGACAGACACGTTTTTTCTACGGCGCGGTTTATACGCCGTACCGTAATGAAACCGTGACGTGTACAGTCACGGACTTTAATTGATGAGCCACCTGGCACTGTTCGTATTTTAGCCGTGTAATGCAAATCGGGTTTATTCGGTTCCCGACACGGAAAGTCATAATGTCTTCGTATTAGTAGAAGAAAATTAATTTTAATAACTTTACCGGTTGGCTAAGAGCCAGAACTACAAACTTGACAGCAGAGTGACTACCTAAAGTCAACCAATTGCAGGTCTAGCAACAGTAACCTAGCAACGATTGTTTAAGCGTAGCGATAGTAACGATAGCGTACGGAGAAATATTAATAGTCATTTCGGCAACTTCGAAATTAACGTCTCTGACATCGACATTTCAACTGTCACTGTCTTCAGTTATGTTTTCAGAATAACTGAGTTAATGAGCTCTGAATCAAATGAGGTCAGTATCAAATAGATTGGATAACCTTAATTCAACATTTTACTTATTTTTATCATTGAGAACTTATTAGTCAACCTCTATGGATAAGACTATTTCCGATTATAAGTAATTTATTTGTTCATCTTGTTTACGAGCGTACGGTTTGAGTTCGTGTTTAATCGTGTAATCTCGTGAATGTATGAAACTGTAAAATTCAAAAGTTTGAATGTGGCTTATCAATTAAAGTCCGTGACTGTACAAAGGAGCTAATTGTTTTTACTGACAATTAATAAGATAATGTTTTGACAGGTTCAACACATTCTCGGATCCACATTCGCAACGAGATGCGTCGTGTGGGATTTGAGGAAGAATGAACCGATCATGAAACTGAGGTGAGAAATAAAAAGATCAGTTAATGACATTTTTTAAACCAGTCACCCCAGCAACCAGCTAAAAATTGCTGACTGACTAATTCATTCAAACCATCAATATTATTGTCGTAAACTTCGTAAAGCTGAGGTCTACTATGGATTATAGATCACCGACTAACTAAGTATGTTGTTTAATTTCTAGCTTTTCTTGCTATCGATTTCGTATATATCGGCCTGTAGTAAACTGATGAATTCTTGACACAAATATGTATAATGTACTATTTTCCAGTGACTCGCAATCCCGCACACGGTGGCGCTCGCTGGCGTGGCACCCGAACGTGGCCACTCAGGTGTGCATCGCGTCAGAAGACGACCAGGTACCCGTCGTGCAGCTGTGGGATTTGAGGTAAGGAGGTATAAAATGGTCGTTGATTTAGATATAAATGCAACAAAATCATGACCAATTTTGAGTACTTTTCTGAATCAATGAAATTCCGTAATATTTGCCAAAAGGCTCCATCAATCCGTTACATATTTATACAGGGTCTTAGTGTAGACACCGTTATCCTTGAAACTAGTGGTTTGGTGTCATCTATAATATACTTTTTCTATGGGACCAACTTTGGAATCGCAAAAAAACAATCTGCTGTTCCATACATTTTGTCGATTTAAGTGAACACAAATGTATGGAACAGCCGATTTTTTTTCGCTGACATATTATAGATGACACCAAACCACTAGTTTCAAGGATAACGGTGTCTATCCTAACACCCAGTATATTCACTATCAGTAAATGTAACACTATTGCACAGAATAACTTTTAGTCGCCTGAATATCCATACTAACATAAATATCGCCAAATCAAAGTTGTGGCTTGTTGTGGGGTTTCCCTAAATCTGACGACGTTTTCAAAGTCGCCTGATTTAGGGAAAGCCCACAATTTCTTCATCAGATTTGCCTATTTAAGTTATTATGGTTTAGGCCGTACACGATCATACTAAAATCAACGGCTCTGAGGATGACTTAATTTTTTGTCCATTTTTTTAAAATCTGAAAGTGTATCCTTGACGATTTCAATTTCAAACTTTATTGCAATCCATAATGTACACATACAGGTTATTTATTATTAATATTTTTCGGTGTTCTCTCTCATGATGCCGCACCTACTCAGCTATAAACCTCGCCCTGCATATGTTTGCACAGAAACCCTCTAGGCTCCCCCTACCATATGGTTTCATAATGTTATGGCTTATCACTAACTCAATAAAATTCCATACAGACTAGCAGCTTCTCCCCTAGTGACCCTGGAAGCTCACAACAAGGGCGTGATGTCCGTGTCCTGGAGCCGACAGGACGCCGACCTGCTGCTGTCTGCTGGCAAGGACGGCAAGGTGCTGTGCTGGAACCCGAACAACACCCAGCCTGTGAGTTATGTCACTTATTATAGAAAGAAAGAATCAAACATATTTTATTTGAGACACGCACAGAAAATACTAAAAATAAAGAAAAGAACATTTTAAACTAACAAAAATATGGAAATTTATCACCACCCTGAGGCTTTCCACCAGAGCTGTGTGCAGAAGTGCAGCGCTGAACGATAAAAAATCAGTAATAGAATATTGCTTCCTTTAAGAAAACTTGCCAGGTGAAAATCATTGTGGCATGTTTTTATGTCGGCTGATTTTCTTTGTTTTGTAGGTTTTTACATAAAAAAAAGTCAATTAGAAGTAGTACGTCGTCTATCGAGTCATTTTGTCGAAATATGAATAATGTAGGTGTAGTTAAATATTTACAGGTTCAGTTTTTGATATAAGACTGCCGAGAGAAAACCAGGTCTTTGAGCATTTGGGAAAAGTTCAGATTTTCAAAATTTGTCTGAATTTCTAGCAAAAATCCTTAAATAATAATTAAATACCTACTGTTCACCGGCACTTAAAAAAAATCTTTTCATCATATTTATTTCCATCGTTTTTGTCATTTTGTCCTCAGGGAGGCGAACTCCTGTCCGAGATAAGTCATCAACAACAGTGGGTGTTCGACGTGTCATGGTGTCCCAGGGACCCCAGCCTCATGGTCACCGCGTCCTTCGACCAGCAGGTGGCCGTGCATTCTCTGCTGGGCGGCTCTCGGCCTGAGATCGTGAGTATATTATATTACAGGTTTTAAAAAGCCTACGATTACATAAACTCACGCTTTAGTCCCATGTGGGTGGGTAGGCAGAAAAATAATAGAACGCATCAAAATCAAAATCAAAAGTCATTTATTCAAACTAGGCTGAGAAACAGCACTTTTCGAACGTCAAAATTACATAAGACAGTCCCCCAAAACGCCCACCCTTCACCACTTCCTAGTGCTTTAGCTAGGGAGAAGAAGTGGCGGAGCAAACTCCCCAGCATCTTTACATGGAGTATGTTTTGCTTCGTTTTATATATCTGAGGGGCAATTCCCGTAATTTTTAAGCACGTTTGCCTTCGCATTTCATTCGCAATCTGTAAAAAATACGATCAATTTACCAACAAGTTTAACAGATTGCGACTTGAACGTGAACGTTTTTTAAGTACGAGAATTGGCTTTCAGGTCATACGCAGGTATATACTGTAATTTGTGCGAACACAAAGTTTAGCATTACTTAATAATAAATCGATTGAAAATGCATTCAAGATATGAAGAAGAAGTCAAAGTCAAATTATTTATTTCAATTAGGCACATCTACGGCACTTTTGAACGTCAAAAACAGAGAAATAGAACTGATTCTAGTTGCCCCTTCCAAAAGGTAGTTTTCGTATGGAGAAGAATGGGCAAGAAACTCCACCGTTACTCTTTTTAAAAATGTTTTACAATATTATTTTGTATACATGAATTATATAATTATATGTGAAGACGATGCACCTACTACTGGATTACTGTACCACAAAAGGTAAAAAGAATTATAAATGGAGCAATGACAAGTAAATTAATTATGTGGTAGATACATGGTGATCACATATTTACAAACATTGTAAAAGTAAACGATATTACAATATTCCTAACATTGATTAACAAGTAATACTAATAGATTAGTGCATGAGTCTAAGTAATCACAGAGTGTAAAAATCTATGACATACAAATATTATAAAATATACCACTAAGTTAGCAACCAGTTTGATTTTGTCAGACTCTAATTTGTCCTATGGAGCAAGACCAGCATGTTTCCAAGCATTCTTATCTTGGATATAATCCTCTAGTTTGTAATATACCTACTTGTTTACAAAGTGTACTTTTTATATGAGTTTTAAATTTTCTTTCATTTAATTGCAATATATCACAAGGTATTTTGTTATAGCATTTAACGCAGTACCCCATAAAAGATATTTGTACTTTAGCTAATCTGAAAAATGGTTGATCTAGTTTATCTTTATTTCTAGTATTAAAATTATGTCTAACACTTATTTTATTAAAAAGATTTAAATTTATTCTTACATACATAATATTCTCATATATGAATTGGCAAGGTACTGACATAATATTATTCTTTTAAATAGTTCCCTGAGAGATTCGCGGCGACATAGATTATAAATGGCTCTGACAGCTCTCTTTTGCAAAATAAAGATGGATTCAATGTCAGCAGCCCGACCCCACAGTGTCAAAATGCCATACGACATAATGCTGTGGAAGTAACTGAAATAGACCAAAAGCGCGGTTTCTACATCTGTTAACTCTTATCTTTCTAACAGCATAAGCGGCCGAGCTTAGCCGCCCCGCAAGAGATTTTATATGAGGTCCCCATTGTAATTTCTCGTCTAGCGTGATTCCCAGGAAAACTGTTTGATTAATAAACTCCAGTTTTTCTCCATTCAATATGATGTCACATTCGCTACTTCTAACATTAGGTAATTTAAATCGAATGCATTTGTTTTTTTTTTTTTAGTACCAAATTATTTACCGTAAACCAATCTTGGACCTGAAGAATAGAGCTATTCACGTCGTCAAGATTTTGTGACCGTCGATTTATTTTAAAAATCAATGATGTATCATCTGAAAATAACACCATCTTCGGTTGATTTAGAAGTAATTGGGGTAAATCATTAATATAAACTAAAAAGAGGAATGGACCTAATATCGAGCTTTGAGGAACGCCCATTGCCATTTCAGACCCTAATGAGTTTACGCCGTTTACTTGAACTTGAACTTTTCTATTTTTCAGATATGATCTTAGTAAATCAAGAGCTGTCTTCCTAACCCCATAGTGCTCTAGTTTCAGCAAAAGTGTCTCATGGTCGACGCAATCGAACGCCTTCGAGAGGTCGCAAAAGATTCCAATGGCATCTTGTACTTCTTCCCAGGCGTTAAAAATGTTCTTTATTAGGGTGACACCGGCGTCAGTGGTACAACGCCCTTTGGTGAAACCGTACTGTTGTTCATGAAAGATAGAATTTATATTAAAGTGACGTAACATTTGATTGAGCATCAACTTTTCGAACACCTTACTGAGAACTGGTAGAATTGACACAGGCCTATAATTGTTGGGGTCCTTACTATCACCGGATTTGAACAAAGGAACTACTTAACTGTGTTTCATGAGATCTGGAAAGACTCCTTGGTCTACACTGGTGTTAAATATGAAAGCTAAATGGGGCGCAATGGTTTCGATGATAGATCTACATACTTTTACAGACATTCCCCATAGATCTTCTGTTGATTTAATTTTAAGATCTTTAAAAGCTTTTATAACTGCCTGGGGGTTTGTATGCTGAAACCTAAACTCCAAAGGGCATGCCTTTACATTCTTTCTTAGTAAGGCAGCAGAAAGCGCGGATGAAGAATTTAAAGCTTCAGTAGTTTTAACGGGAATATTACCAAAAAAGTTTTCGAATTCCTGAGCTACTTCTACATCTGAGTTGATGGGGCCATTTGCAGAATCTAAATTAAATTCAGTACTACGCTGTTTTTTCCTACCTGTTTCATTATTTATTATTTGCCAGGTAGTTTTTATTTTGTCATCAGCTGATTTTATTTTATTGCTAATGTAAAGAGCTTTAGCTATTTTGCACACATTTTTAAAAGTTTTAGAATATCTTGCAACATACTGATTAAAGGTTGTTTTATTCATATGTTGCTTTAGGCCATAAAGTTCAAAAAGATTTTCCCTGCTTTTACGAATACCTAGAGTCGCCCAATCACTAAATAAGAACTTCGTGTAAATGGCTTTAGGCTTTAGAGGAAAAGTGTCATGAAATTGCTTGTTTGTTAGTGAAAAGAAATCGGCGTAGAACTCATTTGGGTCACATATATTATTAAAACTCTGAACACATAATTTACTGGCCAAAGAATTATTTAATTTCTCTAAGTTTTTACATGTAATTGGCCTAAACCTTGTTTTCATTTTTTGTAAAGGCAAGTAGGCGCAAAAAGTTATTGTTTGTCCACTGTGATCAGATGGCAACTTATCTACAATTGGTTTATGTAACTAATCACAATTCCAAAAAATGTTATCTATACATGTGGCAGAAGAAGCTGTCACTCGGGTTGGTTCAATAAAAATATTTGACAAATCAAATGACCTAAAAAGACTTAATAATCGGACAGTATTCGAGTCATTTTCTAATAAATTAATGTTAAAATCACCACATATGATTATTGACTTACTATTAGCACTAAGTTTCTTTAGCACCACTTCCATTACAAAGATAGATTCTGGTAGTGGTATAAAGTATAGTGTATAATGTTTAGTATGCAACAACAACAACAAACAATAAAACGGATTTATATCGAGAGCCATGAATCACTCGCGTCGCTCAGGATGCCATTTTGCTACGCTCGTGATTTAATCATTATGAATCACTCACTCCCTGTTGTCGTGAATCAGTCATTAAAATCCTTCACTTGCTCGTGATTCATCTATGGCCGTCGCTTTAAATCCGTCCTTTATTCACTAATTGCATAATATACTATTCTTCGTTTTCTTTTAATTTTTTTCGGACCTATTCTTTCCTATATTCACCGTTGTGTGATTGCAGACGACGCACAACCAGAGCAACATCATGGAGTCGTTCGGCGGCGTGGACTCGTTCAGCGCGCTGCCGGCCGTGGCGCGCGCCGCGCCCGCGCCGCCCGCGCCCGCGCCGCTGCTGCCGCGCCCGCCCGCCTGGCTCAAGCGCCCCGTGGGCTCCAAGTTCTGTGTGAGTGTGCCGACGAGCCTTCAGGAAACTTTAAACTAACTAAATTATACCGTAAGCAAAGAACAAACTAGAAAAAAAAATAGAAACTGACAAAATTAAAATATAGTCCAAGTCAAAGTTTTTATTTGTAAATATTGGGGTAAAAATAAGATCATGTATTGTGTACCTCACGGCTACGACGAATAGGTTCATTTCAGTAATAATGCCAGACGGATGCTGTTTGCCGTTGATGTTCAAATGAACCTTGGGAAAAAGTTGAGAAACAGTTCCCAAACATTATGACCCGCAACATCTTGGACTCTATCCACCAACTCACACTGAGCCCGCTAGGTACGATAGCCTCACAGTACCCTCCTACGGAGGATTACGGCTTCACAATAACCTCCTCTTACAGAGAAAATGCAACAGCAGTAGAAACGTTTTAGGCTGATTATACTTTTAATATCTTTAGACCTCTAAGTTCATGTAAGTGCATTGAATGACTATTTCATGACATCGTCATTCAATGCACTTACATGAACTTAGAGAGTTGTATTGCTGATTCTAATGTTTATAATTCTGTAAATCCATATTTGTTACGGTCGCAAATAATATTTAGATCAACATACAGCCTGATATTGACCTGCAAATTGCAAAAAACGTAAGAAAATTTGAATTTCGCGGGCTACCTTAGCGCATCCCCCTTAATGTAATTTCTTATATATTTTAGTTTGGCGGCAAATTGGTAACGTTCGAGAAATGTCCGCAAGAAGCCGGCCCGCAGAAACTAGTACACATAAGCCAGGTAAGATCGCGCTTAATATTGATGCACCGTATAACTAATTCCCTAAATCTTTGTTGACCCGACTGCGGCAAAGGAGGGTTGTGATGTCATACGTCATTACTAAATAATTATGTCTTGTAACTAAGACATAATTATTCATCATACATCATACATTAATCATACATCGTAAAGATTACCTGCGCGTGATTCTGGCTACATATGACGATTTTTTCATACTTTGTTTCTAGTTTTCTTTCTTTTAAATTGTTAATGCAAGTTCCAATTAAACTAACTGGCGAAACTTCAAAAACCTGAAATTGAAAAAAAAGCACGATTTCCTAAACGCATGTTTTGAGTAACTCCAGCTGATTACAGTGTATCTTTTTTTTGTTTGATCATCATTCGATATTGCAATCCATCATTTCTGTGAAGTTTTTTCGGTCAATTTAAGTTGTCCTTGTAGTCTTGATTTAGGCATTGTTCTCACATTGTGTTATTGTAAACAGGTTATAAGTGAACCTGAGATAGTAGAAAGAGCGACGGAGTTGGATGCTGTGTTAGAAACCAGTCTCAGCCATGACCCGGCTGCCATTGAAAGACTTGCTGAGTAAGTACCACCAACATAAATACTTAATAGATAACTTAATTATTTTTATTGTTGTTTTAATTACTACTTTATACTCAACGGTTTTGAGTTGAAAAATTATCACATGAAATCTCTAGAATTTTTCAATTCCTTGAGATTCAAAGTTTATGCAACTGTTATTTTACCTAATCTCGATTTTTTTCCGGTCACTTCGCATTTTATACGATTATAAACTCCGATGTGATATTGATTAATCTAAGTCATGTATGATTTCTTCATTCAAATCTACGTAAACACATATTCGCTTGCACAGGTACTGTCGTCAAAAGGGCGATGCTACGACTGACCAGAACGAACGCTACACATGGTTCTTCCTCCGCGCTAACTTCTTGCCGACCTTCAGAAGTGAAGTGCTTAACTTACTGGGTAAGACGACAAGATTCTCTGTTAAGGGCTGATTTTTTTAATATGAGGATTAATAAAAGAAAAATATTTGCTTTTTTATATTTAAACTGTCAGATGTCAGTTTTATTCCGCGGATAAAAGATATCAGACGTAGAAAAAACCATTCCTAAGTGAAATAAAGTGATAGATAAACCATTTATTTGGTGCTCATAAATAAGGAGCACAACACACACAACCAGAATTAAATCATAGCAAATTAGGTACATGAGTAGAAGAAAGTTCGGTAAACAAGAAAAAAAGATAATACAAGGTGCAAATTTCTCTGATAAAACAGGAACGAGACATCCTTAAATTATGACCTAAGTTATACAAAACATGCCGTATATGTAAGGTCATTCAACTCCTTTAGGGGTCTCGGTCTACATATTCTTATGATATGCTATTTTATACCATTTCTTCATATTGTGTAGGTTTCAAACAAGACGAGATGTCTTCAAAGTTTAAGAGCCCCAACATACCGACCGGTGATGGCACGCAACCCGACGTAGCCGCATTGAGTAGAGTGAGTTACTTCCCTTATATCTTGTACAATTGTTTTGTATTATGGCTGCTGACCTGCCAGTGCTGTTTTCTATGCTTATAACATAGTAATTTTATCTTTCACTGTGCTAAATTGACATTGATCAAATCTATTAACTGATGTAAGCCTTCCGTAGAACGACTATTTCGTAGCTAACTGTTCTTCATTTTTAGTTATTTTGACCTTTTCACTGCCACAGATTGACTTCGATGTTCTAATTAATTAAATCATTAATAAGGGCTCATTTACACGATATATAAGCCTTAAATGAAAACACATGTCTTTGATAATTGAGTAACAAGTATCACCCATGTACAGTCAGGGAAGTTTTCGTTAATTTGCAAAACAATAATTTCCTCTGGTTCCTACTATTTCCTTCTAAGAAATTGCGAAAAGCTGTGTAAATGGATCTTAGGAAAATGGTTCGAGTTTGGTAACGTGGCGGTAAAAAGTTTAAACAAGAGTAATGTAAATAACATCTATTATAATCTGTGCTCACGTAACTATATATATAATATGCCACTGTCTGTCTGCCTGCCGCGGCTAGGGCGAGTCCACGGAGACCGAAGCAGAGTTGTCTACTGATACCAGCACTGATCTGTCGGTAAGTACGGATAGACTGTCATATTACAAGGAAAACAGTGGTTTCTGAAGCTATGTAAAGTCTGGGAAACGAATTGTTTAGCAAAATAAATTATCAGTAAATTCAAATCACAATGAGGTAGCTTGTTGAAAGCTTCGCCGCGAGAGAGCACTGCGTTTTTGTCACTTGTCAAATTCATCTTGAATGAAGAGCGATCAAGACAAAAACTTAGCACCAGCTCGCGGCGAAGTTTTCATCAAAAATCTCAATTGGCAGCTGTTTATAAGTTAAGCACAAATACTTAACGCCTTCTACGCGGAACAAAATTGACAGTTGCCCTCCCCATTGTCTTAAATGGTATACCAAGCAAATAATGATATAGTGTGTAAATATGCTAAACATGCATTTTCTTTACTGCACATAGCTGATGGCAGTTTTTTAATACAGGGTAGGTATTTGCTGTCGAGGAGGCAACGATTGTATACCGTATTTATTTGTTTTGTGCTGACATTAACGTGCCTTTGAACGCAGAAGGACGCTTCAATTCGCAAAACTCATCATCATTAAATAATTCGATATTTTGCCAAAATATGAGAATTTTAAGATTGAAGGATAGTGTTTTCATTTATTTTGAAATAAAACTGTCTAAGCACACAGTATTAAGGAACTTATACTTTCATTACAGGATGCTCACACACAGATCGAGAGGAAACTGGCCAACCTTGACTTGACTCCCACCGTCTCCAACGTGGTCATCCCGAATGGAGAAGGTACTTCTTTGTCATAGTCATGTTTTAGGTGAAAGTTGGGTTATTGCACAATGTCTTACAGCCTGACAGAACAATGGCGGTAATATTTCGCTGATTCTGATAACAGCGAACTCTTATGAATAAAAAAATATTTCTAGAATAGTATTTCTTTTTTTTAATTGTATTTTCCTGGCGAAATGTGGGTGTAATAATAGGTGCACCTAACCCTTCTTGGAAAACAGGTGGGATGTGAGATGTGATGTGATGTTATATTCGTATAAAGTGGACATTCCGTTGGCTCCACAGACCCCACGAGCCAGATCTGCCGCGCGCTGGTGTGCGGGCAGCTGGAGGAGGCCGTGGAGCTGTGTCTGGACGCCAAGAGGGTCGCCGACGCGCTCGTCATCGCCTCGCTCGGTGAGTCGCTGTTTCTACTAGTTCTAATGGATCCAATTTATTTTTACTTGTAGGGATTCATTTTAAAACCTTTGGTACACTTTTTATAACGCTGCTTTATAAAAGTAATTTATTATTCTCAAAAGAGTATACCTATTTATGACCACTTTACAATATTTTTCTCCTTCATCCCGAAAAGGGGTCATTGCAATTATTATTTTGAACAACTGTTATGTCGGAGCCAACATAGAAATGGTGAAATAGTTATTTATGCTATAAGTGCGGAAAGTATGTGATGATTTCCGACTCGTGTCGACATAAACACTCATCGGAAATCATCTTACGCATGTATATCATACAATGTTTTACTATGCATTGTGCGAGGAAATAAAAAAATATATATTGAAAAATTCATATATTGATCAAAATCTAAATCTAGAACGTAATATTAATAACGCGTAAAAACAATGTCTGGCTGACGACGGAATTAAACATTTAAAAAAACTTAAAAGTAAAAAGCACTAGTGCGATAAAGTGTCATTTTCCGCGCAATTTGGCTGCTTTGAAATCGTTCTTTTCGAGCACATGCACTGTAAAGAAATTATTAGCGGTTCCAAACATTGTGTTCACATAAATCGACAAATGTATGGAACAACACATTTTATTTCCCTGCCGTCTTGTCAATAAACAAAGTTACTAGGAACTTAAATACCGACCAATGCCATGTACACAGGCAGTCCAGAGCTCGTGTACAAGGTGCAGAAGTACCACATCAACACGACGGCCGGCGAGCCCGTGTCGCTCGTGTGCGGCAGCTTGCTGCTGGCGCGCTGGGACTCGCTCGTGACGTCAGCGGCGCCGAGCTGCTGGCGGGACACGCTGGCGGCGCTGCTGACGCATTGTGAAGGGGAGGCGGCTAGTCATTACTGTGGTAAGTGCGCAGGGGGAAAGTGGGCCTTGTAGGTGATATAAATTACTAGTTAATATATAAAATAATTCTGAAAAAATCCATGCAAATCGACGGTTCTCATGCATATTTATCAACGGATACACTTCTTATTATACTCTCATAAACTAGCATAATTAATTATGCATTATCTTAGGAGACAGTGTGTTTGTGTGACTATGCCAAAATGTATACAATTCATAATATCTTCCCATAGCAGAGTCATCATCTGTCTAGCCTTTTCCCAACTATGTTGGGGTCAGTTTCCAGTCTTATCGGATGCAGTTGAATACCAGTATTTTACATGGAGCGATTGCCTAACTCACCTGCACAAACCAGATACTGGGTAATACGATATCCCTTATTAGTAAGACTCGTTGTCAGACTTTCGGACTGACTACCCGTAATTACTGTCAAAGATCTACAAATGACAGCTGGGACCAACGGTTTAACGTGCTTTCCGATTCACGGAGGGGTCTCGATATGTAATGACTGGTCACCCATCCACAGATCGACATCGACAAGCGAAGCTTAACATTGGATCGATCCGAGCGGCTGTTATTATTTAGTCATGAGCCCCTCTCATTTTCCCATAGCATAGTATAGGACACTAAAATATACTTCAGATGCATTTTTAGGCGAATCTAAAAAACTAATTGCATCTAATATTTTGCAACGCAGTAATAGTTATTTATGATATATGTACGGAAAGGACAATGCCCCCTAATATAGGGCACCAAGCCGAAAAGTCCGCTGTCACAACCAAACCTAGTGTATTTGGAGGAGAATTTAATGCTCTTTCTATATTGTTAACTATTTTTTATATGGATTCCCGCAATTCGTATTTATTTACCATTTACCTACTTCATATTTTGAGGTTAAGTTTGAGAAAGTGAATGACACGAAATGTTAGTTGGTGACATGTAAGGTGGTAATATCGGTCGCTTTTTATTCTTGATTTGGTGATAGTTTCCTGATGGATGATTGATTATACAATACAAAACTCATAGTAAATAATAATTCTTGTTGTCAGTTTTTTTAAATATAATAATAATGAATATCAATAATCATGTAGGTACCTACTCATTCGCAGTAAGTGCAGCTGGTGGTCTGAATAAGTAATCAATTAGTACTGTATTTACTGATTCCTTATGTCTTGAAATCCTATCATAACATCAGGCCTGTTTTCCCAGAAGAGTTAGGCAGGGTTGTATTTACTATAGGTACCCACTTCTCAAACTTGAAATGTTAGTTAATAATAATAAGTTAATAATGTTGTTAGTACATACTTAAGGTACTTACATCAAAAATGAAAAACGTAGTTAAGATTAATTAATAAATTATATAATATTCATTTTTCCATAATGAATAAGACCTCGACCACTAGAGAAAAGAAATGTACAAATAAATTCTCAATTCTCAATTCTCAATTCTTTATTGCGTACCATAATGTATACAGTTGGTGGGAAAAACAGTTACATCAGTCTCAATTATGGACCCTGTCGGGCACAGCATAGATAAAAGTAGGAGAGAGGAGGAAGAACGCTTGGCGTTTAATAAGTCAAACTATGAGTTTATACATGTATTTAATAAAAATATTAGTAATGTTGTAAACTAAT
This sequence comes from Lithophane ornitopus, assembly GCA_948473465.1. NCBI lineage: Eukaryota > Metazoa > Arthropoda > Insecta > Lepidoptera > Noctuidae > Lithophane > Lithophane ornitopus. Next base: position 968,423 of record OX419632.1, on the reverse strand, counting down.
TACTTTTAAAAATATTAATTATTGTTTTATATACTTATTATTAATTTTATTTATTATGTCAGTAATTTATTTATTATTACCTAGTTTTATCAATTATTTAAGGTATTTAGTTATTATTATTTTTATTTACTACGTAAATAATTAATTATTATATTTTATTTTATTTAAAGTAACTTTAATTAATATTATTATCCTACAGGGGTAAGTCATTTATTTCATATTTATAATTTATCATCTAAGTATTCGCCTATACTATAGTAGCATTTACTTTCAAGGAAGATTTTTAATTTATTAATAAATATATTATAATTATCTAAATTCTTAATTATTGCGGGTAACTTATTATACATTTTTATGGGCATGACAAACGTACTATCGGAGTGCATTTTTAATCGCAATAGTAAGTTAAGTTAAGTTTAAGGTAAGTTTAGTCTGTTTTTGTGTCTTAGAACAATTTTATTTTGTATGTCCTCTCTTTTTGTAAAGAAATCTGGGTATTTACGTACGAACTTACAAACTTCAAATATATACAAGCATGGTAGGGACAAGATCTTTAGTTCCTGAAAGTGGGGTTTACAGCTATCAGTGACTTATATATTTACTAAGATCCTAATTAGTTTTTTTTGTAATGTAAGTAACGTGGGCGCGTCAGTACTGTTTCCCCATAAGATGATACCATATGTGAGCCATGCGTGGGCATACGCGTAGTACGTTACTAATGCTGTTTTTAGGTCTGTGGTTTTTTTGATCTCGCGGAGGGCGTATGAAAATTTTGATATTTTTGATCTTACTTTCTGGATATGAGACTTCCAATTTATGTGTGTATCAATATCTAAGCCTAGTAGGGTGAATGTATCAACTACGTCTAATTTATTATTATTGAAGCTAAAGTTAATATATAATGGGGTTTTTTGACGAGGGTGAAATGAAATTATTTTAGTTTTATTGAAATTTATTTCTAGATTGTGTTCAGTCATCCAATTTATTGTAGAATCTAATATGGAGTTTAATTTATCATTTAAATTGGTGTTATTTTCGCATGAGGTAAGTATAGATATGTCATCCGCAAACAGGACACATTCCTCATTTATATTTTTTGGAAGGTCATTTACATACACCAGAAATAAGAAACACCCCATTACGCTTCCTTGCGGTATTGAGGCGGTGATTTGTTTGGTGTGGGATCTGATTAATTGTATCAAACTCAAACTCAAACTCAAAGCATTTATTTCAAATAAACCAATTACAGGTACTTTTGAATTGTCAAGGGGTCGGTCAGTCAAAAAAAATGAAGCTAGTTGCCCATTCCAAAGCGTAGTAGGTTCCTATGGAGAAGAACGGGCAAGAAACTCCACGGACACTCTTTTAAATCAAAATTTTGTTACAATATATTGGTTACATCATTCAATTGAAATTAAACATGTGAGAACAATGTAAAAAAGAAAAAAAAAAAGAGACGTGCACGTTAAAAGCGTCCGTAAAGATAAAAAACAATTCAAAAATTAAAATAAATTAAAAATAAGCCGTGGCAGCTTAGAGATGACCAGTCCCTACTGGCGGCGCCCGTTCACGAACATGACGCATGGATCAGCACCATTCAGCTCAACCATTTTGAAGGGAACTTAATGATCCAACACACACGCCACCACCAGCGAGACATTTGAGTGAGCATGACATACTCTCTGCCGCCAGGGCACATTCAAGTCAATGAACGACGTACCTAGTAAATGGTAGCTTTAAGGTAGGTAAGTACATAGTGCTCACATATGTGCTATGAAATTATACAATACTAGGAGATTGAATTTATACAATGTCAAGATAGTCTTTACAATATTCAGCAGCTCCAACAATATTTTCGAATGCCAATCAATTAGTTTATGCGTCCTTGTGGAGCTGGAGCAGCGCTAAGCCAAGCATTTTTGTCAGCGATGTAATCCCCCAATTTATAATATGCTTGGCGGCATAGTGTGCGTTTTACCCAAGATTTAAATTTCGTTTCATTCAGTTGAAGTATGTGGGGAGGTATTTTATTGTAACATTTTAAACAGTACCCCATGAAGGATGAGTCTACTTTAGCCAGTCTGAAACCCGGTTGAACTAATTGGTCCCTATTTCTAGTCCTATAAGTGTGTCTTTCACCTCTTTTACTGAAAAGACTTAGATTTTTCCTTACGTACATGATGTTTTCATAGATATATTGACAAGGTACCGTCATGATGTTAATATCTTTAAACAGTTCTCTTAGAGAATCGCGCCTGCGGAGCCCATATATTGCTCTGATGGCTCTTTTCTGCAGAATAAATATAGACTCGATATCTGCAGCCCGTCCCCACAATAAAATACCGTAAGACATGATACTATGAAAGTAGCTGAAATAAACTAGCCTCGCGGTATCTACATTAGTAAACTGACGGATTTTTCTCACAGCATATGCTGCTGAACTTAGCCGTCCTGCAAGAGATGTTAAATGAGGACCCCATTGCAGCCTTGAGTCGAGGGTGATCCCCAAGAAAACAGTTTTATCGACGAATTCTAATTTCTCCTTATCCAATACTATGTCACAATCACTACTTTTAACATTCGGTAAAGCAAATCTTATGCATTTAGTTTTTTTCCCATTTAATACTAAATTATTAGCAGTGAACCAACTATGTACCTGCAGTAAGGCGTTATTTACGTCGTCCAAATTTGATGCACGTCTATTTATCTTAAAAATTAATGAAGTATCGTCAGCAAATAACACCATTTGTGGTTGGTTTTTTAATAAATGGGGTAGATCATTAATATATACTAGAAAGAGGAAAGGACCCAATATCGAGCCTTGTGGAACACCCATTTTTACTTTTAAACCGATTGAATGGACATCATTTATTTGAACTTGCTGTTGTCTATCGTCTAAATAAGATTTTACTAAACTGAGCGCAAGTTTACCTAGTCCGTAATGCGCAAGTTTCAAAAGTAAGGTTTCGTGATTTACGCAATCAAATGCCTTGGAGAGGTCACAAAAGATTCCTATGGCATCTTGCGCCTCCTCCCACGCTGTAAATATGTGTTTTAATAAGGTGACACCGGCGTCAGTCGTACAACGTCCTTTGGTGAAACCATATTGCTGATCGTGTAAGATCTGGTTGGTATTAAAATGATTAAGCATCTGATTTAGCATTACCTTTTCGAACACTTTGCTGAATACCGGCAACACGGATACTGGTCTATAATTGTTGGTGTCTTTACTGTTCCCAGATTTAAAAAGAGGTACAACTTTACTATATTTCATTAAATCTGGGAAGACTCCTTGATCTACACACAAGTTAAATATTAAAGCTAAATATGGTGCTATAGTCTCAATTATGGATGCACAAACTTTGATAGATAATCCCCATAGATCTTCGGTCAATTTGATTTTTATTTGCCGAAATGCTTTTATGACTATCATTGGGTTTATATGTTTAAATTGAAATTCAACCGGGCAGCCTGGAACGTTCGCTCTTAATAAATCAATTGAAACACTGGGTGAGGAATTTAAAGCTTCCGTCGTTTTAGAGGGTATATTAGTAAAGAAATGTACAAATTCCTGAGCTACTTCTAAGTTAGAACTTATGGCACCACGTGAAGTCTCCAGTGTGAAATCAGTGTTTCGTATTTTTTTCCCATTAGTTTCATTATTTATAACTTTCCAAACCGTTTTTATTTTATCTTCTGCTGATTTGATCTTGTTGCTGATATACAGAGCTTTAGCTATTTGGCAGGTATTTCTAAAAATTTTGGAATATGTAGCAACATACTTGTTGAAAGTTTCAGTATTTATGTGAGGCTTAAGGCCATACAGCTCGAACAGTCTTTCCCTACTTATCCTAATACCTCTAGTTGCCCAGTCACTAAATATAAAATTAGGGAAAATATTTTTTGTTTTCTTTTCAAAAGTTTTATTGAATTCAGTGTGCACTACTGAAAAGAAATCCTCATACAATTTGTTTGCATCGTTCATATTATAGCCCAGAACATTTAACTTATTGTTTATGGTACTATTGAATCTACTTAATTTGCCCGTTGTTATGGGTCTAAATTGTATTTGTACTTTTTGCAAAGGTATTTTAAACTTAAAAGTTACCGTTTGCCCACTATGATCGTATTTCATTTGTACTATTGTTGCAATGTTCGATTTCAACTACTTGTTCCCTATTTTTCAAATAAGATACAAACCAGTCGTAACATTTTCCGCGGAGTCCTATACTATATATTTTATTTAATAATATTTCGAATTGTACTTTGTCGTATGCCTTCGTCATATCAAGCAAAAGTCCTATCGCGTACTTTTTATCATTGATGATATCAAGGGCTTTTTGAATGTATTTGTAAACGGCCAAGGTAGTGGAGCGGTTTTTTCGAAAACCGTTTTGGCAGTCATTAAATATATGATATTTTTCACAAAAAGCATATACACGATTGCACATGGCTTTTTCGAATATTTTGGAAGCTGTCGGTAAGAGGGCAATGGGGCGATAATTATTAGGGTCGGTTTTATTATTCTTTTTATGGATTGGTTTTATGAGGGCTTTCTTTAAAATATTGGGAAAAGATCCTTCTAAAACAATAGGTACGGCATTTGGGTGGCACTCGGAAACCCCTTGCAACATGTAGCATGGACTGTCCACATCCAAAGCACATTGTGACCGAATGTTGGTTCAGGTATCATTTCGGAATCAAAGGGAGTTTTTCTTTTATCAATGTGAAGCATTCGTAACATTATGAATAGGTACTAGGTACCAGGATTGATCTGAAAGCATAAAAACTGGTATTTAATTCTTAAATTGAACGAATAGTCCCGGGTAGGTACTTTAGAAGCTAACTATAATATAAATGCTTCTACTAGGTGAGGTAATACTTACAGGCTGGCTTACCGGTGCAATCTATGATGTTAAAACACGATCATAGCCGCGGATATTATTTTCTAATTGTTCTTACAATACAAGCGAACAGTTTATATATCGGCGACGCTGACAGGCATCGCTGACGATTATCACACAAAGACTACGTTATGAAAAAGCACCTGAACCCCCGTTTTTGCTAATATATTTATGTATTATAACTAAAATCAAATAGTTCAGATGAAACCAATATTAAAAGTAACGTCATCCGTGACAATCCGTAAGGGCGCCACAGAACAATAATTAATGCAATACGTCACAGTAAAAATAGCATTTTATTTTTTGAATCGGTCCTCTTTTCTTAAATGCAAGTGTATTCCAAAATAACAATTTAAATTATTACGACGCGACGCGTGACCTAAAGATTTGTTTGACACACTAACAATATATTATACCCTAATATTAAATTATTAAATAGCAAATCAGTACCTACATAATTATCTTCATTATTTAATGTTCGTTGGCAGGTACCTATATTTTTTTAAGTAGTAGCAGTTTTACCTTCCCCAAACCACTGACAGACAGACTACCATCGCAAAATTTAACACAATAGCACCAAACATCAAAATTACCGAAAGAAACTCACTTCACCTCCTGGGGTCCCCAATTTTCGACGAATCCTTTCCAACGTTCATTGAGGAGAAGATACAAAATTTCAATGATGTCTCGGAAAGACTTTTCAAAATTAACATTCATTCGGCCTTCACCCTCATCCGGTATTGTTGCTTTGGACCAAAATTTACGTATAGCCTTCGCTCCTCACACCTCTGGAAACATCCACAACTTTTAGAAAAAGTAGACCAAATTATTAGAAACACACTAACCTCAATCCTAAATGTGGCTCTGGACGACCGAGCGTGGCAGCAAGCCACACTCCCCATTCGGTTGGGCGGTCTCGGCGTTCGCAAAATTTCAAGTATAAGTTTACCGGCCTTCCTCTCCTCAGTCCACAGTACCGATAAATTAACCAGGAACATTTTATCTTCCTCACTGGTTGATTTTGAGGTACCGTGTTTGGCTGATGCGTTGAACGCTTGGAAAATGGCTTGTCCCAATACGGATTTGCCCGACAACCCGTCCTCCCAGAGGCGGTGGGACGTGCCGCTCTGCAGTATTATACGGAATAACCTGGTAAACACGTCACCTAATACTGTTGAGCGTGCCCGTCTGCTGGCTGTGGGAGAATGGGAGTCGGGCTTGTGGCTTCAGGCGCTCCCGTCATCCACCATAGGCACTATGATGGATGACTCATCCTTTCGGCTCGCTACATGTCTCCGCTTAGGCGCACCTTGTGTTGCTCCGCATCGGTGTTACTGCGGCGAAGCTGTCGACAGTCTCGGGCACCATGGCCTGTCCTGCTGCAGGAGTGCAGGCCGCATAGCACGGCACGCCAGCATCAACGATATTATTCGTCGAGCCCTTGTCACCGCCGGCGTACCAGCGGTATTAGAACCAAACGGCTTGGTACGTGACGATGGGAAGAGACCAGATGGCATGACGTTGTTGCCTTGGAAGGTGGGTAGGCCTCTGGTGTGGGACGCAACCTGTGTCGACACTCTTGCGCCATCCCATGTTCCTAGCACGGCGGGCTGTGCTGGCGCCGCTGCTGCGGCTGCTGAGACCCTCAAGCGGCGCAAATACTGTAACCTTATAAGCAACTACAGTTTTGAGCCGTTTGGGGTCGAAACGCTCGGGTCATGGGGCCCGAGTGCGCGTCTCCTTTTTAAGGAAATCTCCCACCGACTGGTCGACACTTCACGTGACCAGAGGGCTGGCTTGTTCTTTGGTCAAAGAATTAGCATTGCCATTCAACGTGGCAATGCTGCCAGTCTTCTGGGCACGTTTCCGGATGACAGCGATGCGGACGAATACTTCGACGCCTAAAGGTCCCTTTGTTTTTATATTTATTTAGTTAGTCCCTTTAGTTTTAGTTTTATATGTAAATAGTTAGTAGTGTTCTGTAAATATTGTGTATAAAAAAAAAACTTTAATTTACAATTTTAAATAAAAAACCATTTAAAAGTAGTAGCAACATTCAGAAATGACATTTATGTCTACGACTGAAAGACTTCTTGGATCTATGAATAAAACATTATTAAAAAAAAAAGTGCAATGACAGTGACATCACATATGCGGAAAATACGTACGTATACAAATCGTTTTCATAACAAAAACGTAAATCGGATTTAAAAAATAGGAGTATTTTTATGAGCTACATTTGGTTGTGACAGACTAGCTCCCAAGTTGGTACGACACTGTGGCATTCTCCTTTGGTGATTTTCGTCGATTGTATCAGCTGACACGAGTCGGAAATCATGTTACGCATGTGTATCATACAACGTTATACTACGCATTGTGCGAGGAAAAAAAAAAAAATATATTGAAAAAATTATATATTGATCAAAATCAAAATCTAGGTAATTAATAACCCATTTAATAAAATATTAGTTCTATTGCTAAGGAACTTCGTTCCTCTCGGGACTCGCCCGCACACGGCGCCGCCCCCCCAGCCCCTCGTCCCTTCTCACGTTTGATTTCAAACAAAAAAAACGTTGGGCTGCCGACAGAGTTAAAAAAAAAAATGGAAAAGTAAAAAGCACTTGTGCGAAAAAGTGTCACTTTCCACAAAATTTGGCTGCTTTGAAAACGCTCTTACCACCAATTCTCATCCACCTGGCTCACCTTATAAAATCCTACACAGAAATGCTCGGTGACAAACTGTCAAAGGAATCGGACCCGGCCTTAGCCTCGGCCGCGACGATCTGCTACCTGTGCGCCATGAGCCCGGAGGAGCTGGTGGCGCGCTGGGCGCGCGCGCGCCGGCCCGGCGTGGCCGCGCTGGCCGCGCTCACCGAGCGGGCGCTGCTGGCGCGCCGGGCCGCGCTGGCGAGAGGGAGGGAAGTGCCGGTGGGTTCAGTTTGCTCTTATCTACCTTGTGCTGTCACTTACTAGTATAAACAAGTGTCGTTTTAGTCTTTTAAATAACAAATTGCGATTTATGTATGATTAGAAAAGTATAAAATGCAAATGACTGCGGAGTATTGCCTACAATATGACTGTGCTACAGCACAATTACACAATTTTATTTTAAAACTTTTGATTTTGGGACAGTAGAATTACTTATTTCTTTAATTTTTCAGTTTCTTTGACAACTCATTTTTAATGTATGTATCGTTCCCGAATCAACCAACTATTCTTAAAGTTGATGTTATAGTATATTCAATCGCAGAATCATTTTCACTAGTTACATGTTTTTTTTTTCCGTTTACGTAGACGGAGTCAAATCGACATGCAGAAACATTCTATTGCTATGCGCATATGCATAAATATTTAAAAAAAACTGAACCCCTTCTCCGCGAGTGTACATACGATTTCTGTTATCAAATGTGATGCAGTCCATTCATACATAGACCCTTTCACTAATTTTATATTTCGTCTTTGTACCAGGCCGGTGGCAAACTAGAAACAGTCCTAAACGAGTACGCATCCCGCCTGGCGTCGCAAGGCTGCCTGCAGAGCGCGCTCAACACGCTGGAGGGCATCCAGCACACGGAGCTGCGCGAGCGCCTGCTGCACGCGCTGGGCCTGGCGCCGCAGAGGAGGGCTAGCCATGTAAGGCATATACGTTACAATAGAATATCTTTACTTTGCATAAAATTTGTTCGCGATTTAGTTTCCAAAAATGTAAACAAACATGTCTTTTTAGAAAAAGAACTTTAAAACCCCACATAAAATTCAGATTGCACTACAACTTCAAGCGTATTTTTGACTATAATTGTGAAAATATCATTTGTTTAGTATGTTTTTCGATATCTTAAAACTGCATGATATATTTTTAAATTCATTTAAATTCTGACTTCGATTCTGAATTCTTTCGCCTTCTGACATAGCGCACACTTCATTATTTTACAATGCATGTGCTCTATCTAAAAGGGCGTTTTCAAAGCAGCCAAACTGTGTGGAAAGTGCCACTTTTTCGCACTAGTGCTTTTTACTTTTTTTATTTTTAACCCCGTCGTCAGTCCGATGCAAACAGACGACCAAACGAACTATTTACGAATAAATTAAAAACTATGTTAACAAATAAATGTTATGACAGTTTAAACGAATATTTAGATGATAAAGTCCCCAAAGTAAAGTGATCCCTAAAGTACATGTAAAAAACCCATAAAAAAAAAAAGTATTGTTTTAGATTATAAGATGAAAAATAAGTCGTCTCTATTTATACTTCTTTTGCTGTACCCAACAGGGTCCACGATTGTTCATACGCAAATGTTTACCACCTAAGCAAATACATTGTGGAATGAAATAAAGAATTGAATTGAACAGTTTTTGGAACGAAGTTCTGGTGTCGTTTTCCTAGTTTTCAAGGGTGCTAAAGCAGATACTGGGGTCAAAATGTAAATCCAAGATAGTGGCTGCGAAAATGTTAAAAATTTTCGTCATCGTGTCGTTTTCATAGTTTTCGAGCGTGCCTAGCCGATCGTGAAATCAAAATGTAAATACAAGAGGCGAATTTTGTTGTTGTTTGAAATCATACGACACCCTTCAGGAACGAACAAAGTTTTTATAGTTAAGTACAGATTATCATTAATATAAAAGGCACTATAAAATACTTCTTTGAACGCGTTATTAATTACTCCGCGTTATTATTACTTTTTTTTTTCGCGCTATGCATAACGAACGTTCGCAAGATGATTTCCGACTCGTGTCGACTTATACACACTCGTCGGATATCATCTACATTCCACACTTGTAGCATAACTAAATATTTAAGAACTTAATTTTCCTGTACTTATGTAAAAAAAATATCAATAAATTACCTATGACTTTAAAACAATCCGTGCTTATGGCACAGGACTTGATCTATATAATTACTAGCTGTGCCCCGCGGTTACACCCGCGTAGGTCTCGATCCCGTGGGAGGAATATAGGGATAAAACGTATCCTATGTCCTATTCCAGGTCATGGTCTACCCGTGTGCCCATCCTCTCCTCTCTAGAGTAGGGAAAGCCGGCGTCGAACGGTTCGCGTATTGCATTTTAATACTCGTGATAATTACGAAATTAAATGTCCGATTCGAATGAATTAAAAAGTATTTTACTGCTACATAAATACCCTTGATGTTAAAACTATTTATTTCAATAAGAATTAATACTATGTTGATAAAACTCCTTCGCAAATAATGCATTAACTTCGAACAAATTTAATTACCATAAAAAAGGTTATAGTGAGTCAATCTTAAAAGATATTTTTAGAACTTTTAAAGAGGAACAATTCGATCATACATGATATTTGCGTAACTTAAACCGTTTACGAAGCGCACGTAGCTCTCAAAAAGGAGTAATTATTCCCGTTTTAGCAACATATTTCATTTATGTTCCGGACCTATTGGTCGTAGCGTGATTTTATGTAGCCTATAACCTTCCCCAATAAATGGACTATCCAACACAAAATAATTTTTCAGTTCCAACCAGTAGTTCCTGAGATTAGCGCGTTCAAACAAACAAACAAACTCTTCAGCTTTATAATATTAAGTATAGATAGTATAAATGTCAAGTTTCATCCACGTGTTCATTGTGTCAATCGTTCGTGATGGTGTAACTACCACCCTTAGTAATGTGCAATGTGTTCGTCAACAGCAAGCTGCCCAGGCGCGTCACCCGTCAGGTCCCGCGCTGCCCACACGACGTGCGCACGCGCCGCATGTAGAGCCCGGCTATGCACCACCTGGTAACTCTTCTTTTATTTACTGAGACATCGTACAGCCAAGGCTTTTATATTATTTTCGTCAGTTTTAAAATTCTTTCCTTTATTTTGTCAGTACACATAATATTCCTTTGAAGCTATTGTATTGAGCAGACTCTATTTATTGACTTAGCCACAAATATTGCATGTCATTCTCGCGGAATGACATGCCATATTTGTATATATAATGATATTTTATTGACATTACGACGTAATTTATAATGTGTGTAAATAAAACAAATTCTATCTTGCAATGAGCAGACAAAAATACCCCTTAAGATGATGAACAAATTTTGGATGTGGTCGTATTAAGCGCAAAATCACCGTTGTTTTTGAAGCTACATATTATGAGTTTCATAGAACTTTTACCGCTGTAGACTTGCTAAAAGATAACCAACCTCTATTTTTCAACCGAGCATTCGTCCCCTAGGCGCCCCCTACGAGCAGCCGTGGGCGCAGGCGCCGGCGCCCGCGCCCTTCCCGCCCGCGCCGCGCGGGTACGCGCCGGGCGCTGCGCAGGCGCCGCCCGCACCCGCACAGCCCCCGCAGCCCGCGCAGCCCGCGCAGCCCGCCCGACCGGGCAGTGTTGGACCATCTGGTTAGTTATTGAACTCATAATTATTGTATCCCGTATATCCAAACATAGCGTAACTTGCAGTGATCGAACTGTTATAGGCTAGTGGTAGGTTAAAAAAAGGAATTATAAATGTTACTTATGGTTTATTTTCCCCAAAATATCAATATTACAGCGAAATATTAACATTAACGGAACAATTTTTAATTTTTGCCGATGCGATGGGAAATTCCATCGGGCACACGAACTTCGATACAAAAATTTTTAATACAATTACTTATAATCTGTGTGGTTTAATAAACGGCTACAATATCAAAACGGTATAGATATTGTCAACGCTTGGGGAGCACCCAACCAAATCGCTAACAAAGCTTATTTTCTTCCAGGCATAGGCTCCCGCTCCAAATACAAAGTGGATCCCTCGGTCCAGTCCGCGCCCCTATACAACCAGTACAGTTTCAACAACCCCGTCACTTCTCAACCTTACGGCGGCGGGTTCAACAGTCCCTTACCCGACCAATACGGAGGCGCTAGCGTGCCGGCTTACTCTCAGGGTCCCATGAACTCGGGCCCCATGAACCAGGGCCCCATGAGCCATATCCACGGAGCTCCGGGACAGATGTCGGTGAACCCGGGCCAGTTGAACCAGTCCGGTTTGAATCCGGCGGTGAACGGCTCGTACTACAATCCGGCGCAGGCTCCGGAGCCGGCCGTGGCCGCAGTGCCGTCTAAACCTGTTCCTCCGGGGTGGAATGACCCGCCCATGATGTCTTCTAAGCTTAAGGTATGTTTTACAAATCATAATTATTTATTATTGTTACTTAAAATTAATTTCATGTTTTCAGCAGAACTAAATCCTCACTAATATCGTAAATGCCAACGTAAGTTTGTTTGTTACGCTTTCACGCTAAAGCGGCTGAAAGGATTTAGATGAAATTTGGCACATGGGTAGACCATGACCAGGAATAGGACATAATCTCTATATTCCCTCGGGATTGAGACCTACGCGGGTGAAACCACGGGGCGCAGCTAGTTCATAATAATATGAAGCTAGTATATGCTATAATAAATCGACGTTACGTAGTTTAGCATTGGTATAATGAATGAAAAAATTGGAATTTTGGGCAAAAAATCTGCTGCCACAAAGAAATAAAATAAATTTGAAAATAAAGCTGTTCCTACAGTAGTTGGTAACTGAAATAATAAGAGTCAATAAATCACTTGACATGAGGATTTGTCTGCAAACATGCTCTCATATAATTTGCATATTGTAGCCAAAACGCAGTATTTTTAGCAGACGGTGATAATGTTACCGTGGAGTTAGGTCAGTTTACATAGTATTTGATGGAGTAACATTATCAGCATTTAGACACGGGTGACATGTCGGCCTTGCACGCGGGCACGCGCCGCTGGAACAACATTATCGAACATAGGAGACATTTAGACGAGGTACCGGCTGTGTGTGGACCATGCAACATTTGTTCACCAATCTGACTGAAAGTGATGCCATTATCGTGTGTTAAACCTGATTTGATCTTCCTGTATATCTTCTAACGTGTGTTTTAAGTTGTTTAATAGTTATTATAAGCTTTTGCATCCCTCTTGTTGACTTCATACTGACATTTTCATAAATTGTAATAAATTCGGATGCTGTAACGTCGTTATATGAAGACCAAGCTCTGCCGAATATAACATCTGTCATAAAGAGCATCTCTACATTAGTAGCGTATCGACTTCTAGTGAATTTAATGCATCGACGATAAAATTGTTTTTTTGTTTGTTTTTTTTTTTGTTTGATTCTGAGCTACGACACGTAGAGCTAGAGAACTTACAATCTGAAGTGGCTGCTGTTTTCAATCCAGAGTTTTGTTTTGTCACTAATCGTAAATGTAATTATTATTTCGACCATATTTTTGGTCACTTAAAATAAACTTACGACACACAAAAATAGAACAAGAATAGGTAATCTGACAGAAGAGGAAACAGAAATTTATTTACCTCACTCCATATACACCATGAAAGAAAACAAATATTGATTGTAAAAACACTTGTACACGTCAAATGAAATAATAATATTTTGAAACTAGATGAGATCGGTGTTTTCTAACGGACTACTCTGAGAAGAAACACCGAAACAAACTTACAGGTCAGACTCTTTTAAAGTCCAGACATCATTCATGATCTGATCATGTGAGAACTATCTGCATAGTTCTCGTTTTCTTAGTGTGAGACCATCTCTTGAGAAAAGAACCACACAGATTTGAGTGCACCTGTCTAGTCAGTTATCGTGAAACTCAATTTATAAGTCAAGTTATTACAGGCCGTTAACAAAACCCTTTATTCTATTCTAGCCAAAACAAGAAGTAACAGCACAGGCACCGATCACGCACCCGCTGTTCGGAGTGGAACCTCCTCAGCACGTGCCGCTAGCGAGCGCGGCGCAGTACGGGCAGCAGTTCGGGCAGCAGTTCGGGCAGCAGTACGGGCAGCAGTACGGGCAGCAGTACGGGCAGCCTGCCGCGCAGTTCGGGCCGCCTGCCCCGCAGTACGGGCAGCAGAACCCCAACCAGTACCTAGACTTTCAGGCCGCGACTATGTCGCCTGCTTATCCGCAGAAGGTATGTTTGTTATTTTATTTCTTTAACGCTGCATCCCCTGGTCGTTTTTCTGTTAAATATAGGTCTGTGACCTGGTAGATGGCCAAAGAGAAAAATATTTTATAACCATTTTCACCAGGCTTGATTTGTGTGATCACAGTTTTACCAGACAGGAAAACGCCACTGGCCTTCCTCTTGACCAACCTATAGTTTGACCTTGACCGCTGTTCCGCGCCTTGGGTATGTGCGCGGCTCACGGGGGGGGGGGGGGGGGGGCAGTGCAGGCCGCTCATTTGTCAAAGCTCACGGCGTCCCGCCGCTCATTCGTCAAAGCTCACGGCGTCCCGCCGCTCATTCGTCAACGCTCACGGCGTCCCGCCGCTTATTCGTCAATGCTCACGGCGTCCCGTTGTTCATTCGTCAACGCTGCCCCCGCCTCACGGCAAGTAACTAGCAAGCCACTAATATCACTCCTCGGCATATACTATGAGCATCCACCTGGCGCCGAAACAAGAAGTATATGAAGCGCCGCATGTCCGCAGCCGGCCAGCCCCGGCGCGCCCGCGGCGCCCGCGCCGGCCGCGCCGCCTGCGCCCGCGCACAAGGCGCCGCTGCCGGAGCAGCACGTGCTGCTGCAGACTGTGTTCGACGCCATCAGGCAGGAGTGCTCCAACAGGGCTACCAACCCGGTAACTTATTACTTGACATTTTTTACTGAATATAACACAATTTCACGCCTGTACTCCCCGAAGGGATAGGCAGAGCTGTACCTATTTATAGCACACCCACATTTCGCCAGTTATGTATACTACCATGTATTAGGGAGCGAGGTTATTGCCATAGACCGGGCATACTTACAGACTCCGGGCTGCTTAAGAGAAATTCCAGATCATAAGCCAGTAACGGCAGACGAAAAAATTGCGTTGTTAAAATTACACTGCACTGATTTTTTGTTTGGAATGTTGTTAAGATAAATACCAATAGTATAAAACCAAGTTTGCAGATTCGACAGACCGATGCTAACTGCGTGGTGCTCGAAAAACCTCGAAATTCTCGTACTTTTTTGTTCTTAGCTATAACTTCTAAAATTTGAATCCAACGGAAAAAGTCATTCTTTAAACGTACACAAAATTTGTTAGAATTTGATCGCACCCGTAAGACTTCTTCGTATCGATGATTCCATCTCCATATTTTAAAAACCTTCGACCAGAATTCCGTCACTTCGACAGCGTTAGCATTGGCTTCGCATAAGTCTTTAACTTACTTACTTATAATTTAATATTGTTTACAGCAAATGAAGAGAAAGTTAGAAGACGTCCAGAGAAGATTAGAAACTCTTTATGATATGTTACGCGAATACAAGGTGAGTTTTAAAGACGTTACACTTTAAAATCAATCAAAAGATCAAGACCAAGCCATGACTATGATATTTTTGAATTTTAAAGTTGTCCCCATGATTTTTCAGCACTGAATTGTTTATAATTTTTGAGGTATTCGATATTTTTTGAACCGTTAGTTACCTGGAAAGCATCGAAACTGGCCTCGTGTGTTGCAAATGATCTACGTACAGTCACGGACTTTAATTGATAAGCCACCTTCAAAATTTTCAATTTTACAGTTTCATACATTCACGAGATTACACGATTAAACAAGAACTCAAACCGCACGCTCGTAAACAAGATGACAAATAAATTACTTATAATCGGAAATAGTCTTATCCATAGAGGTTGACTAATAAGTTCTCAGTGATAAAAATAAATAAAATGTTGCATTAAGTTTATCCAATCTATTTGATACTGACTCCTTTGAATCAGAGCTCATTAACTCGATTATTCTGAAAACTTATCTGAAGACAGTGACAGTTGAAATGTCGATATCAGAGACGTTAATTTCGAAGTTGTCGAAATGACTATTAATATTTCTCCGTACGCTAACGTTACTATCGCTACGCTTAAACAATCGTTGCTAGGTTACTGTTGCTAGACCTGCAATTGGTTGACTTTGGGTAGTCACTCTGCCGTCAAGTTTGCAGTTCGGGCTCTCAGGTTAGCCAACCGGTAAAGTTATTAAATATAATTTTCTTCTACTAATACGAAGACATTAGGACTTTCCGTGTCGGGAACCGAATAAACCCGATTTGCATTACACGGCTAAAATATGAACAGTGCCAGGTGGCTCATCAATTAAAGTCCGTGACTGTACATGCAGAATAAATAAATAGTTTGTCGTCCTTTCCCCGCAGCTGTCGGACAGCGCGTGCGCGTCGCTGCACTCGTGCTGCCAGCGCGCACAGCTCGGCGACCACGCGGGCGCGCTGGGCGTGGCCACGGCGCTGGCGTCGGGCGCCGACTTCGCGGCCGCGGCGTCGTTCCTGCCGGGGCTCAAGCTGCTGTGCCAGCTGGCGCAGCAGCTGCAGGTCTACGTGCGGTGAGACGGGACAGATCATATACTTATGTTTGAAGGATGCTGATTGAGGGTTTTGTGTCACTTTTAAACGCGAACCTAGCTGTCAGTGATGGTGGGTACCTATACTTTCGACTACCCAAAACAATCGAAATGAGGCAATAACCTTTCCCAGGAAACCTGTAATGATGGTGATGATATCTGTCGGTAGAAACATAGTACTTCTGAACTCTACTTAATTTATTTAGCATCGGTGCAGCATAATTGTCTTCTTCCATACAAAAATACACCTTGTATGTATGTCTTGCTGTTTGTATAAAAGTCAAAACAGCGCTCTGCGATAAACTATATAAAATAATTATGTTTATTGTAATTTTTTTACCGGCGTGAGAATGACGATGATTGTGTCATTACAATATCACCTACTTTCCTTCCAATAAAATTCAAAGTGGTGCAAAACTTATTTGATTAGTGTATGTCCAGCTACTTACGTTCGACGTCTATTGACGGGTTATTTATGTCGCGTATAATTCAACGCGTTAATAATAATTAATTTTGTGTACCTTTAATGCAGAGCACTATGTAATGAGATCTCCACATATTACGTCAAATAACTCATGAAGGACGTAGTGACCGAGAGAGATCGACGTTTATAATAATATTCGTATCATAATATGACTGTAATCGATTCTAAGACTCCACTCAATCTGTGGCCTCATTGTTAACATAAATTAATAATATAATTTTAATATATTCATTAGAAAAGTTATTAAATAAATATACACAAATGATGAATGTTTTGTAAAAAGATTGCTCAGAACTGTATTTAACTCATATCAAAACATACTTATTTATACCATAATTGTATGAAATATTTGATAGTTTGTGTGCACTTTAACATTTCGCATAGTATTATTGAATTTTTATATAACCATTTGTAATAATATATTATGGCCTTCTTATGCTGCTAACACGAACTGACGTAATATCATTACCCTTAACACTACGCTTGGCAATAAGTTCTGCACTATATTGTTATAACGCACTAGTTATTGAGCACAATTTCGATATCAAACAATTATTAAAACCAAGTTACATAAAATAATAAATAGTATGTATACAGAATTGTGAGCCAAGCATATAATAATTATGTGCGTAGGTGCAGGAAACTGCCTTAGGAGACCTTTTTGTATTTTTTGATACATTGTAAAGTGCATTTACTTAATGATATAACTAGGAATCAAAAGATCAATTCCCACGAAAAAAAGTATAAGTACTTATCGATTGTTTAAAGAAAATTAAATAATACTATGCAACAAGTCTCGATTTCATTGATAAGTAAATTCGACGTATGTATCTAACATTACATTGTCCTACACATGTCTAAAGACACACAAATTGTATGATGTAACTGATTAACATTGTTTATTGTAATGTGTGAGTAATATACGAGCTCTATTACTAATATATAACTTAAAATATTTATAAATAATATTAATGTATTATAGAATTATATTATTGATGAAAACTATATTTTTTAGAAAATTATTTTGTTGTTTTATTGATGACCGAGCCCAACATAATATGCAGGAATCGTAACCTTGAAATAAATAGGTTTTACCTACTCCCAAACATGGAAACTTCTTTTAAATATTCACATTATGTAAAATTATAAACGAAAGGTTTCAAATTTATCTTGCCCCTTTTCATAACGCTATTTCCTTGTGTGCCTACATTCGCACAACTACATTATATATAAATATTCCCGTCCCCCAAACCCTCCCTAGACAAATAATTCGCGACTCAAGGACGATATTACGTGTTTAAATACTTTTAAGCACTTTCTGTGCACTTAAAGCCTGAGGCGGGCATACCCGGGAACATTTTGAGTGCATTCTGCGACAACGTTCGTTCAGAGCAATCACGGACCTATTTCGATAATTACTATTGCTGCGTTTAAAATGGAGTTGCCAGGATTTTTAGTAACGAGGGTTTGCTATTCCTGACTGTAGTTTTAGGTTTCTTTATCTAATATACCTATCCAATATACTTGGTATGCAATATACCAACCGTTTACGACGTACGTCTCGTCTCGTACTAGTATCGGTGGTCATAGAATAGACGGAATGTTTATCTAGTAATAAAGAAATAGATTTCTGAAAATTTATGAACATCAAAAGATAAAAATAACAAGTATTTTGAACTTTCCTTTCCTAATACATACTTGAAAACATAATTTCATTAATAGCGATTTAGCTTTTGTTTTTGTATTTATTTGTATACTTTTAGTCATTTAATTTAGTACATAGTAAGTATAAATAGTTGTGTTATATCTATTTTATGTAAGCACTTTACAATCTTATATCAATCTTTATGGCGTGTTAACATGGTTCAATAAGTGCACTTGTCGGTGATAATCTAAACTTAATCAAGTACCGCTTGTTGTAAGATTACGGCATATGAAGTAATCTTCATATGACATGATACTTTATATGACAGCACTAATGTGCTGTCATATAAAGTATCGATGTCGTTTGTTAATTGTATTATTTGTTTAGCCATAAAATACAATGAGCTTGATAATCAATGCGGTATTCATGCAACTATGTTGGTGATTCAGTGGGCACTTCATACATTAAGTCGGTACAAAGGTACCTAAATAGCTGTTTTATAACTTCATAACAAATTATTGAGAGAACAAGGCGCAGGTACGGTAAACGCAACGATATGTCAGTTTAGATCTTCAAAGTTTCAAACGGCTACGGTTAGGTGTCGGACTGGCCAGAGATGGGTCATTATTTCGACCACTGGGTTATTACATTTTACCAGCTGTTGCCCGTTACTTCATCTGCGTGTACTTTATACTGTATGAAGTAGCATAGTTATATCCTCCAGGCTTTAGGCTTTCATAATGATCGGTTCGGTTTATGCGTGAAAAGGTAACAGACAAAAAAAGTTAAGTACTTTCGCTGTTATAATCTAACTAATATTATAAACGCGAAAGTTTGTAAGTATGGATGTTTGTTACTCTTTCACGTAAAAACTACTGAATGGATTTGGATGAAATTTGGCAAACAGATAGTTTATAACCTGGATTAACACATAGGATACTTTTTATCCCGATATTCCCACGGGATCGAGACTTACGCGGGTGAAACCGCGGGGCGCAGCTAGTCCTAACTAATATTATAAATGCGAAAGTGAGTTTGTTTGTTTGCTTTCACGCTAAAACGGCTGAACGGATTTGGATGAAATTTGGCGCAGAGGTAGACCATGACTTTGAATAGGACATATGATACTTTTATCCCGATATACCCACGGGATCAACACTTACGCGGGTAAAACCGCGGGGCGCAGCTAGTACTTATTATTATAATAACTACTAGTATGTATGGATTTTTAGACTCGAAGGAACTACCTACCCGTAAGAACCCTCAACCTGTGGCACGGCAGCCAATCACTCTACTTGGTACCTACCTACTATCAAACAACTATGCCTATTCCCCATGTCGTGTTTTACTGTATATATACCTACATACGTATTATGTAAACCCACTTCCATTTCAAACCATCATCTTTAGTGCCTTACAGGCACGAATGTAACATTATCATGAAAGCATTTTTAACGACTAACTAGAGCCCAACATCGTATTCATCCACCCCACAATGAGGGCACGCTCGCTCCTAGACAGGCAGATGTGCAGGTACAGAGTAAGTAGGCAGCGATAAGTTATAGACTTGCAGTGAATAAGACGGGACGTTGTTATCTATACCATCGCATCGCTGAGGTGAGCGCCAATGCACGAGTGAGTGCGTGTCCAATGTATCAGCAATTCTGTTTGTTAGTCTTTGCCGTACGGGAAAGTAGAGTATATAGAAAAAACTGTATAAGATTGCGAAATGTGGGTGTACTATTGGCACAGTACCTCTGCCGAACCCTTCGGGGAAACAATTAAGGCGTGAAATTATGAAACGTAACAGTAGGTATATTATTGAGGAAAAGTTGCACACAGCAACACCACAACACAGTCCATTTGGGCCGTTACTTTTGCTGAATCGAATATCGTAAGTACAAAATGTCGCGCACACAGCAGTAGGTAGTGTGCTGGTACACTCAACCACACAAGCACATTAGTCAAGCCAAAAATACCTGCTTAGGTACATAATATTATTTTGGGTAATTTTTTCATCGAGACGTTATGAAGAAGATTAGCCAAGCGAGTCGGTTATCGCAGACTCCTATGTTCTGTTTAATAAATAAGGATGACAAACTCAGTTTGTCAGAACTGCATTTGCTGTTAAATCCAAACTGTTTCAAGCCTTGTTACAGCATTATATCGGGGAAGTTAAAAGTAGCACACATAGAAATTATATGAAATTGTTTATTCCGTAAATAGGATATTAGAACTAGATGAGGTCGGCGTTTCCTATCTGACTAGGTACTCTGAGAAGAAAGACCGAAACAAACTCAGAGGTCGCAGTCTCTTTTAAAGTCCAGACATAATCTTGGTCAGGCCATAATATGAGGACCATGTAGGTAGATTAGTGTCTGAATAAAATAGAACGAGAAAGAATCAAATAGAACCCACAAATCATGAATATCCCTATAATTCCGCATCGTAAAACAATGGGCACAGCACTGCGGCTCGGATTAGCCGTGTGCGGCGAGGTCGCGTCGCTGCATTGTGTGCCGGATTAAAAATAATACATGACACGGAGATACGCCGAGATGAGGCGACATCGCGACACATGCACGTTCATGTTGCGAGATATGTGTCAATTAGGCATCCTGGGCTCTGGGCCGAATTGGAAAATTGAGGCGGCTTCGCTCTTGTATAAAGAAGATTTAAGTGAACGTTCAAAGATCAGTAACGTAAAAGGCACTGCACTTCAATGGGCATAAAAAAAATCATCCATTTCCGTCGTCAAATTCAATCGGAAAAGTGCCCAAAAGGCTGGCGGCATTACCACTTTGTATGGTATCGGGAAATTAGAATTCAGACATTATTAGGGCAAGTGTGACCTGTGTGACCATACCTAAACTAGTCAAGACTATACCAAAACTAATCCAAAGTTAGTCGTGACTACTCTGACACATCACGGCACTGCCTACCCTGCAGCCTAGGTTCTTCTTATCATATTACACCAACGAAACCCGATGATAATAGTCCGCGATTACATACCAACGCAAAGAATTGTTGTATTTCTTTTGACTATATATCTATAACCACCCATGCAAAAGTAAGTATTCGCAAACAGATGAAGAAACTCGCATTGATAAGACTAATAGCACAGACTTTAAAGCGGTAAGCATCAGATTGCTAGTAGGTACAGTTGTCAGCACTACTACTGTGGGCAATAGGTACCTACTTACAAAGAAAATGGTCGGAATTATACTTATACAGGGTGTAAGGGTAAACACCGTTGTCACTCAAACCATGGGTAGTTGACTTAAATATAAAAATAAATGACTGAGTAACAACAAAAAAAAAACGTTATTTTCATTAAAAGATTTTAAAAAGTTTCTATCCGACACCGTGCTCGCTTGCGAAACAGCTGACTGACTGAGGGAGCTGTCGCGCTCGCGGCCGGTCAGGACACGTCCCGCGCCACACACCGTGTTGAGACTCAAGTTCGTTGCCCTACCGCTCTAGGGTGAAATACTTTTGTGGTAAAATGAAGATTTTCTTTTTTTTTTGTTGTAATTTTCCATTGATTTTACGTTCTATAAATGAAACCAAACCACTGGTTTCAAGGATAACGGTGTTTACCCTAACACCCTGTATAGGAGTTTGACAAAAACTATGCAGTCTCATTCGTTGGTTTACTGGTCACAAACGCAACTGCATAGAATTCGTGGTTCGATGACAGGATCGGTCAGTGTTACTGAGTGTTGACGGAACGTTCGCGACTCCCTCGTTGCAGTCAGCTTTTGCCAGTTTTTTCCACGGTTGGAGCTATTCAAGTTAGCACCGACAGGAGAGAAAAGTTTTCACGATGAGATTTTTAGAGAATAGATCAGCCCCAAGGATCCAACATGAGAGAGTTAGTGCGTTTGTCCACCGCAGCTGTCACTGAGAACGAGAAGGCCGTCGCAGTAGCGATATAAATATCTATGGCTGCGTGTCCACCGCACGTCCCCCGAGCACCGTCATCCCGGCCGCTGAAATTTCGAGTAGTTCGGCGCGACATGATAATGTGCCGGCAATACAAAACACATTTGATATTGACAAACTACCGTCGCACCGATGCCGTCCACCCGGCTTTTGTTTTGTATACTTATCAACTGAACCGCCGAGTCAGGTCGCAGTGGACAAACGATTGCTCGAATTCGGTCAGTTCGAATAATCTCGTTTCTCGGTAACGTCCCGGTGACGGCTGCGGTGGCCAAACGCCCTTATGGAGCTATACGTTATCGATAGCACCATTCCTTTTTCGGACTGGAATCATGATGGCGATAATACTTCGTAACACCGCCCAGCACTATTTGTATAGACTTATGTACCCGTGAGCATTAACATGGCACCTGGCTCAATGACATTTGCAGCTCCCCCAAGTTCCCCGCACGGCGACGGCGGGGCGCGGCGCGGGTAGCGGGGGGAGTATTGAGTTCCGAGCCAGGTGCCATGTTAATGCGCATGGGTATGTAGGTCTGACGTCTGTCGCAAGTTCGATCCAATTGATAACACGGAAATTACATTGTTTTAAATTATGATAGCAATCAAAAGTGAATTTTACTAGGGTAAGGCTATAAGTTGATAAGGTTATCGTATCCTACTAATTATTGTGTAATGGCTATATTTATACACAATGTGACAAGATTTCTAATCACTATACCTAAGTAGGTAGGTATATGAACTTCAATTTAACCTCATAGTTAGGTTGGTTAGTAGTTCGATTCGTTAGTAGGTCTGGGCACAATATATGTTGTGAGAGTATTACAGACCTATCTTCTAAAAAGCTTCAAAATCTTCAAATTTTCAGCCACATCCAGTATAAAATATAACTTATCTCAAATACAAATATCAAATGAAAGACGGCGTGCATGCAGAAGGCCTTTTGTTGAGTATATCGCAAGCGGGTCGCGGGGGGAGGGGGGGAGATAGGTCGGCATTGTAGTGAACTACACTCGTTGTAAAGTTTTAGCTTATTTGTTGTTGGCCGCGATCTGGATGAAATGTGGACGTTTAGTGGGCTCGATAGTGCCGCGCGGATGACTGCATTTTAATATTTGGTCTCGTTGTTGAAAGCCACTGCTTTACGCGGTCGTCCTCATGAAGAAATAATAGTAAGTATAATGAGTGCGTAAATATGGGAGGATACTGTCATGAATGCAACGCTTGTAAGTTGCACAATACATTTTTTCATACAAGTACAACCCCCATGTGTGTGGAGGGGGTATCTGTAATTTTGGCTCTTGGTTTCTGAAAGCCTTAACAACCAACACTTCTGCTAGAATATACGACATCATACAAGAATTACTGAACAGGTTTCAGAGAAATAGGTTCACCTATATTATTTTAGTACCTACTTATTTGAAATAAATGGACAAGAATTTCACCTAAACAAGGTTTGTTTACATTTTCATCAAATACTTTTGAAACAGACTATACAAAATTTTGGCAACAGACATAGAGTAACACTAGTTTTTTTAAATGTCTATTTTCTGATATCCCTCATATCAGAAAGTAGACTTTTAAAAAGTACGATCTTCATTTAATAGAAGACAACTTGTGTGGCGTGACTTCACAACCTATTAATAATTTATAACGTAATCTAGGTATGTACCTACTCTAATCAAACAACACACCTACCCACTAAGAACTACATAAATTTAAAAAATCTCCCCACAGAATATTCATGACGTACAGACAGCGTGTGTTTACTCGTGTGTCCCCGGAGTGACGTCAATCAAGGCGATACTACCCGCATGCCGCACTTTTGAGCCTCCACTGCAGTACAAACAAGTCTATACGCTAACGATACCTATCGGGTAGGCTTTGTGATCGTGATTTTGGAACTTGATTATCGAATATTGGTATCGGTTCTTAACTCGACCGATACTCGATAATTAATCGTTATAATTAATAAAAACCTCATTGCGAATGATTAGATATAGATACAATTAGGTGTCGCTTAGTGTTAGTGAAAATCGGCATTAGGTTCTACATAATATCCTTGTTCTTTATTTATGAATGAACTTAAGGCTATCACAAACAGGCGCGATATCGCGGGTGCGACAAGAGTAGTGCTGCATGTCGCGCCCGCGATATCGCGCCAGTTTGCAGAGCCGTAAGTTCATTCATAAATTGTATGTAATTCATTCATAATAATAGATGTCACTATTAGAATGAATGGAAAGAGTGATCAAATTCTCGGCGTTCATTCTAATTTATGGTGTATTACAATGATATAAGAGTTACATTGTTGGTTACCCCAAAACATAATTTATTCTAAAAGACAGGCTCGTTTTAATTTAAGAAAAGAAAAAATCTATCCTTATTTTAAATTAACTAAATATAACACCTAATAATAGGTATGCATACGGGATCAAATTCACGATACTTCCTTATCAACCGACCGATAAGAGAGTCAAGGCTATCACCAATTTTCGCAATCAGATAACGTAAACGTACCTAACATAAATCACTTAATTCACGCGTTTACGTTTTAGCTGTAAATAATTTATAACTGCGTTAAGTACTTAAACGTTTCGAGCTTCGAGCCATTAACTCGTATTAATGCGTTACGTTTGCGTTAACTTCCAAACGCGTTTCAAATGTAGTTGAATAATTATGAAATGTATTGGTTAATGTAGAACAAAGATTTTTGGGGAAACATTGTTTGAATTTTGAATCGTTTCAATAATACGTATTTTTTCCACTTAGCCTATTTATTTAAGTAGTGACATAGCAGGTACCTAGTGGTATTCTAATTTGTGTGTGGTTGGTAGGTACATACGGCTACACATCAAGCTATATATTTCCAGTATAAGCTGACCTCGAATTGTACGGTAATCCTTTACAATGCAAGATCAGCATAAATTGGAAATGTATAGCTTGATGTGTAGGTAGCCGTGTGTAACACAACAAAAAAGTGAAAAATAAAAACATATTACAAAAAATAAGACAACCGACTTCCAAAAAAACAACAAAAAAATGAAAAATAACGTTAATTTCGGAAGTCGGTGGCAATATTTCAAAACCAAAGACACTGACTGCCGAAATTAAAGTTCTTTTTCACTATTTAGTTCTTTTTTTTTTTGTAAAAAGTTTTTATTTCCATAGCATTTCGTAGTCAAGATTTCTCCCCAATTAATGACAATAGGCTCACCGTCTAGAACATAGGACTTAACATAACTGGAGCAATGCCTTACACCAGTGCCTACACGACGTGGTGTTATGTTATAATATCAACATTATCAACACGGGAATCCATATTTTTACCCACATAGCATTGATCGCGAATTCGATAGCATGAATACAGCAAACACGTACGATTTGCGTCATAAATCACGCTAGCTATCTACGAGGCACCGGCAGAGACCATTAGCCGATCTAATATTTATTGTTACAGACAAATTACTGTTTGTTTCATGTTGGTTTTTAAACGATTTGTAGTAGATTAGGGAATGTTTTGTGGTTGAAGATAGCTAGGTGCTTTTCTACCTTAGTCCCTCCAACCCGCACAGGGCCTGGGTGGTGAATTACGGCCCACTCCCTCTTAATGATAGGATGCTTGTGTTCTTTTGCCAGTTCATAGTTAAGAACACATCACTTCCTGCCTGGCCATCGTGTTTTGTGTTTAATAGTTTTTACTTGTGGTTACAGATCATATAATAAATTAGTAGGAATTATGCTAATAAGGTCGTCCCCTATTAGATAGGACTTGTAACTTATCTGGGTTAATGCGAGTACTAGTATATAATATATCATGCGTGTACTACGAGTACACGCATGATATATTATAAAAAAATATTGCTTTCAATATATTTAAACATCCCTACTATCTCACATAGCCACACCCTTTACAAGTAGAAACAAACGCATAGTAATACCCACACAGTCACTTTCCTCTACAAAACAATGTCTTGCTTGCCCCGAGGGCTTAGCGAACAAAAGACGCGTGTTTCTTTGTTTTTGCGCCCGCGCTGGTCTGGTCTGGTCCGTAAGCTGATGTATTGCGCGCGGTGCATCGCCGACGTTCGCGGCTTTGCTACCGTCATCATAGAATAAGGAAAATGCGTAGATACTTTTCTATGTTATGATTTTTTTTTCCGGTTGCCTTTTAGCGTCGTCTTCAGGAATTCCTTCGTGATTGGAAGATGAATATTTGATATAGAATTGTAGATACAGTTTTTTCTATAAAATTTCGTTGGTCTGGTATTGGGAGATTGTGTTAGATTATGATCAATAGTCTGTTTTCCCGTAGAGAGCCCATAATCAAATCCTTGTCTATGCTGTCAAGAATTTACTAATATTGAAAAACAAAGCCGAGATATTTCCGTTAGGTACCTACCTAACGGTATTATCGCGGCTTAGTTAATTGGTATTGGTGATTGGCGGTACCTACCACGTATCTACATAGTAACGAAAATCGAGCTCAATCTTAATTATATTTCTTTACATCACGCACTGAATGACGTAACGATCCGCTATAAAAGATTAACGACAACGTGATGAAACTAACGAACTAATCGTTAATAACGAGATCATTCGCCCGATAACATTCAGATAACTTCCCGCCGTCTCTAATTCCTCTGATATCGTCTTGATAGCCTTTATAACATGTTATAGACAGATTTACGTACCGATTATAATATGCCTATCGGTGAAAATAATCTCTGGAAAGAATATATAAAGCCTTTTCCCGAGTCATTCGATTAGTCCGTTACAATATTTGCCAAAATGGTGTCCGACTTTAGAAAGAAGAAGTTACTTCATGTGTTCAACGCCTTCTTTGACACTAATAGAAGTGGTGGCATAGACAAGAAAGACTTCGAGCTCGCCATCCAGAAGATTTCCGAGCTCCGAGGCTACAAGCCTGGTGATGCTAAATACAAGAAAGTGGAAGACATTCTTCTGAAGATTTGGGATGGACTGCAGAGCCGAGCTGATTCCGACAATGATGGTGAAATCTCGAAGGATGAGTGGATTAAGATGTGGGACCAGTTCGCCAAGAACCCATCTGAAGCTGCTGACTGGCAGAACCTGTACTGCAAGTTTATCTTCGAGTTAGAAGATGCCAGCAACGATGAAGCTATCGATGTTGAAGAGTTCTCCTCAGTCTACGTATCCTTTGGTCTGGATAAACAGGAGTCAGTTGAGGCATTCCACAAGATGGCCAAGGGTAAGGAAACCGTGTCTTTCGAGGAGTTCCAGCAGCTGTGGAAGGAGTACTTCGTGTCTGAAGATCAGGACGCTCCAGGGAACTTCATCTTCGGATGCTACATCTGCAGTCTGTCGAAGCATTCCCATTCTCACTCGCATTAGTTTAGGAATAATATTAGAGCAGTGTACTGATGTATTTATTTAGGATATTTTTCTGATCATAATTTTATTTTAGTTTACGTTTAATTTGATTAAATATTTTTAACTTTTGTTGTTGTTACTTTTTAATATTTTCTAAACAAAAATCGAAATATGCAAGTATTTAATTTTAAAATTATACATAAAAGCGCCTAAAAGACGAGTAAAACTGTCACTTTTTAATGGAATAGCTGCTCATTATATTGCTATAATAATAATTGTATTAGGTTCTGAAGTATGTGTATGTGGAAGTATGCGTTATATTCACTTGAAAACCGATCTAATCTATTACTCACTAAACTCAAGAATATAGCAATCACCATCTGGAAGTTTCCATAAAAAGTTCCATTAGAGATGCAACAATGTAATGGCGGCCATTACTCTACGGTTCTAGATAGAAGTGGCTATAAAAAATTCTATGAGTTTGGACAATTTGGCAAATGAGTGGCGTACCCCGGACCAGCCTGCCGCCATTACAACTCTCTTTTATCGCATTAGCTGGTGGGATGTGGGAAGATGGGGTTGGATACGGCCAAACGCTCTGAGGAACCCCTGCTAAACATACCATACCCAAATAACTTAGGTACTCTACTAAAACGTGGAGACCAAGACTAAATATACAGTCTGTACATTAATATCGACAGCCTTATTTCTTTATTAGCGCGTTGCAAGTATTGCATACCGAGCATTGGGTCCAGATTCTATCGGACAAATTATATGATAATGGTGCGTCATTAGCCGAGAAGAATGTGTCCGATATATTCCCGAGTTACACGAACATCAGAAGATAATGATTAGATACCTACCAATAGTACAGCACTACCCTATCGAGAAATGATACATTACTTCCATTATTTTTATTTATTTATCATCATTGTTATTATATACAGCCTCGATAATCCCACAACAGTACAACTGGTAAAATCCTTTCTGTTCTGTCTCTTATAATTTCTGCCGCATCCACATTTCCCTCCACTTACAGCTACAACGGTGTGTAGATGTCAGAGGGGCGTGTTTTGAGCGATGCATCCTATCCGTCACGCGGCACATCAGCTACCCTCAGCGACTGTACTCATATGTTATCTAATGTTACAATACATCGAAACTATTCAACAGGACAAAAAAAAAAGTGTGGTCTGCTGTGTATGATCCCGTTTTGAAAATCACAATATTATTTAAGAACAAATCGATGGATAACATATAAGTTCAACTTCCTTTATATAAGGAATTCGATAAGGAATCTTAAATGTCTTGGCACCTTCAGAATTCGACTGCGGCAGTTTCTTATTAACTCGCAGAAAAAACTGGGTGTGACTGTTTCGAACACGTCCATAATATAACTGGCTGTCGTGTTCTTACCGTGACATTATCTTTTTTAGTGCAACTCGTGGTCATAAACCTGTGAACAAAGGGAATATTAATGATGCAATAATTCGTGGATCTATTATTGGCTAACAGTTATAATACATATCCTTATTTACCTTTATATATTTATAGAAACCACTTTTTAATCCAGTGAAATCCATTATTTTATTTTATTTACTCCTACGCCACTATAAGATTATTAATTTATACGCTATACATTTATCTATCTAAATAATCAAGATTATAAATACACATTCATCATCGAACGACGTTTCCTAATGCAAAACTTTACTGTAGAATAGATTATTTAAATTGTGGGTACTTACGTAATTTTAGTCCGTACATTCCATGTTTCACATAACCAAATATTCACATATTAATCTCATGTAACATCTGCTCGACGTCCGAATGTCACTGCAGGGATCCAGCAGAATATCAGCGTCAGGTATATTTGCCTGACACATGCTGAGTTGGACTCCCGTTTGGTGCAACGTTGAGACGCACACCGCGCTTTGTATATTTCGTTATTTTTCAAAGTATGTCATAGACAATATTGTCTCGCTGTGTCTAGTTTTCTTTTATTGTTTTTATTTTTTTTGTATTTTTTTGTATTTTGGCACTTTTTAGCTATAATTATTTAACCGTGCTTTTGTATGTTGTGTTGTCTTTTGTATGCACCAAATAAACGTTTTATCTATCTATCTATCTATCTATCTTTAACTTTATTTGTTTACAACAATCTATGTAATATCAATCTGCCTAGCCTTTTCCCAACTATGTTGGGGTCGGCTTCCAGTCTAACCAGATGCAGCTGAATACCAGTATTTTACATGGAGCGACTGCCTATCAGACCTCCACAACCCAGTAACTGGGTAATACGATACCCCTTGGTTAGACTGATTGTCAGAAATTCGGGCTTCTGACGACCCCTAACGACTGTCAAAGATCCACAAATGACAGCCGGGACCAACGGCTTAACGTGCTTTTCGAGGAGTCTCGATATGTGAAAATGGCCACCCATCCACGGACCAACCCCGGCAAGCGTAGCTTAACCTGATGGATCGACCCGAGCGACTGTTATAATTTAGCCACGAGTTCCTCAATAATCTATGTAATACAATATTATAAATGCGAAAGTGAGTATGTTTGTTTATTTGTTACGCTTGCACGCGAAAACGGCTGAACGTGTTTGGATGAAATTTCGCACATGGGTAGACCATGACCTGGAGTAGGTACCTGGGTGAGGATATAGGCTACTTTTCATCCTGGATCGTAGAAGAAGTCGCGGGCAACAGCTAGTATAGGAAATCACACAGTGACATTATTCGTAATGCTACAGGATCTGATTAAAACATGTTAAAACAAAATAAAACCTAGTACCTAATAATAAAAGGTCAAAGTATAATAAATAAAAGTGCAATCAATCTATCTATCAGGTAAGGAATTACCTAAAATTTGAGAATAAAATGTCAAAATGGCTATAAATGTGGCATTCTTAAAAATATAAACCCTGTGTCAAAGAAACAGTCAAAGATTATTTCCCTTATCAATAGTGTTGCTTCATCCAATATCTTTGTACTTACGTAGGTATATGATGACGTCATAATATGTTAAGGGGACGAGCGTTGAGTGAAGCGTTATATCCGTCACATCAACTGCTCTGCTTACACTCGTTATAGTTTGTTATGTGAGTGGTAATACCGAGCTTTTAGCGGACTGATGATTATGTAGGTTTAAAGGTCCCACTTGAGTGTCGGTAAAAAAGAAAATGTTGATTGCACCTAGCACTCTGTACAGTCACCCTCGCTATAAACTAGTCTAGCCATTGGCGCATAACTTATTTTAATCTTATTTTACAGCTATTTCCAACGCGTTAGAAAAAGGTTGAAAAATGACCTTAAAATCTTTTTTTTTGCTGTCAGGGAATATTTAGGTTTCTTATATACCAAACCACCACTAGTTAGTGCACACTCACTGTACTTTTGTGTGCACCAAATGAACGTTTTATCTATCTATCTATACCCAGGAAGGGGGATTTCAGGTGTTTGTATTTAAAAGCCTGAAAACCTCATCCCGACTATCACCAAGCCTTAATACCAAAATTGTTGACCCTTGAATACCGTGACTCTTATTTGTACATGATCACTATAAAGAGCAACCCAGTCGTCTCAGGGTGCCCTGAATTTATGGTTTCAAGCTAGAATTATAGCATAATCAGCCTATAACGTTCTCACCACTAAGTCACAAGCCTGCTCTCTGTGAGAGAAAGTGGATCGTAATCCACCTCTCTGGTTCAGTGCAGGTTGGTGGATAGCTAGAATATCCCTGCATACGTAGCATGACAACCATAGAAACGGGTTTTGTCGACGGAAGTATAGACAAAATGATAAACAATCACAATCTGTCATTTTGTCTATTCTTCCGTCGACAAAACCCGTTTCTATTGTGGTCAAGCTAAGCGTGC
The DNA here is from genome assembly GCA_948473465.1 of Lithophane ornitopus. Taxonomy (NCBI): domain Eukaryota; kingdom Metazoa; phylum Arthropoda; class Insecta; order Lepidoptera; family Noctuidae; genus Lithophane; species Lithophane ornitopus. The sequence goes on along the minus strand of OX419632.1, from coordinate 936,819 downwards.
TGAACCTAAGCCCAACTCTACGTACTTCCAAAACCAACGCGACCGACAGAAGCGCCTGCCAAATAATCAACACAAACTTTTTCACTGCACGTAATAAGATAATTTAATTTGGTATTTATATAAGCAATGATAAGAAAACAAACACAGAGTGTTCGTTCCCTGCATTGCAGTTGAAGAGATAGCGGCGGACGTCAGTGTTATCTTAAGAATCAGCATTAATTACTTTAATTATGTCACTAGGTTTAGTACGCGTGTTTGGCTGAGTATTTTTCCTGTTTCATCATTTCGTAGCCTTTTTTCAATCTTTTAATGGGATGAAGGAAAGTAATGGCACACCTGGTCTTCTAAAGAGTTGTGTAGACCTTATCTATTCTTTATAATTTTTCTTTTTGAGGAATTCTTTGAACTTGTAGAGGAATCTCAAAACCGAAGAGTTTATTTAAAACTGAAGCATACTCGTAATTTCTCAATCCACCCCGAAATAATTTTGTGTAATAATTTTCCGAGGAAAATATTTTTTTCTCTCAACCAAAAACAGACGCGTTATAATTTGCTTTCCCCAGATATATTGCACCCGCGCAGCCCCATTAGAGGGTGCTCCGTGATCCATATGGCTGTCCGGACATGGGGTAATGTATAATAGATATTTCACCATTAATATGCCATTTATCTCCGTCTTGTGTCGGCTAGTTAGCTTCGATAGCATAGCATATCCAGACTTGCTATGGTTCTCAAGAATAACCAATTGCCTTGTCGGGAAATTATACGTGGCACCTTTAATATTCATTCATATTCAATCCAATACACTCAAAATATTAAGAAAAACGAGGGATGTGTGCATTTAAATACATTCATAATCATATTACAGCAAGGACTTCTTGGTACCCAGCTAAGTTTAAAATTAACAAAATATATAGAGTACGAAAAACGCTTTAAAAATGAGACCCATAATTTTCTGCCTGGTTTCATTGTAAGTATCCCAAAGAGAAACGGGCACAAAAAACTATCAGAAGCACATTTTAGACGATAAAATAAAGTCCGGACAGATTCCGCCTCGTACAACGGCACTTTAATGACCCCAAACCATATTACGATGGCACCACTGGGAAGCTCATTGCAATAACTGTGCCGTTTAAACATTGTAACAGCCTGTACGCGGCTGTGACAATTACCGTTACTAACCATTTTATAATTCCCCCATGACTATTGTAACGATTGTCGTACTTATTGGACGAAACTTGTTAAAATTTTGTTTATTATTGTGATCAATTTCGGTTTGGCAAAGGCGTGTTCATGTTGAACACAATAAAGAAGTTTTATACCCGACCCAAAGGCAACAAAATATACCTTTGTTTAAAAAAAAAAAGGTACTTAATTAAAACAACTGACAGACAGAATTGTCACAAAGTTTTAATCTATAACACTTTCACTTTAACTTCACTAATTACTATTATCTCATGATTCATACACAAACATACATGTATCACCCGCAGTGTACATTTTGTGAGTATATAAGCAACACACAAGATACCGAGAGTATTTACCAGTGAAACATACTACAGTCAGCAACATGGTGTCCGACTTCAAGAAGAAGAAGCTCCTCCACGTCTTCAACGCCTTCTTCGACACAGATGGCAGTGGCAACATCGAGAAAGATGACTTCACTGCAGCTATTGAGAGGATCACCAAGACCCGAGGCTGGAAGGCAGGAGACGAGAAGTACAAATACGTAGAAGAAACCCTACTGAAGATCTGGAGCGGTATCCAAGAAGTTGCCGACGCTAACAAGGACGGACAAGTCAGCCAGGATGAGTGGATCGCCATGTGGGAGACTTTCTCTAAGAACCCCTTCGAATGGCAGAACATTTACTGCAAGTTTGCCTTCACGATTGAAGACGCGAGCAACGACGGATCCATTGATGCCGAGGAGTTCTCTTCAGTCTACGCTTCATTTGGACTGAACCAGGAGGAGGCTGTCACTGCCTTCCAGAAGATGGCTAAAGGCAAGTCTGAGGTCACGTGGCCCGAGTTCCAGGAGCTGTGGAAGGAATACTTCTCATCTGAAGATGTCAACGCGGCTGGAAACTACATCTTCGGCAAGACTAGCTACTAAGTATTTATTTATTTATAGATTTTGGTATAAACTTCCTTATTTTTGGTCAGTTCTTGTGATAAGTGATCTAATGATAAATTATGCATTTATTATGTAAGTAGCAAATAAACTGAATTATTTTAATTAATTGTTCTGGTTTTTAATTAATTTATTATACTCAAGACGTGGCACGTAAATAATAATACTCCTTCACTTATTATAATTGCCAACTACTGTCAGTAAGTTTCAACCACTCGAACGTTCATGGACGTCGCGTCAGACATGAGCCTAGCCAGGCGATAAAGTCATCATTTTTCATCATCTTCATCATCATTTCAGTTCAGCGCTCACGATGTTAAGGAGACCTTTATATCTTGCTATTTTTCAAAGTTTGGTACGTCCTTCATCCAGGTTTTTCCTGGAACTTTGACGATTGAAGAAAGTGTCAAAATTGCAGGGAACTGTGCTGACCTGACCTGAGTCAACCCTCGCTGCCCTAGATCTAGACCTTTTGATGTTGTTTTAGTGATCATAATATCTGGCGCTAAATAGGTGATGCCATTATTTATTTATTTTTAAACTTAATCACCCGTTTTTGCTAACTGATAGTAATCAACATTGCATGTTGTGTGCGTCAACATCTATTGATAATCTAGAGTTATCAATTATTACTAAGTTTGATAAGGTGATTAAGAAAACATCGCGCCTATATTATTCTGTGATGGGTAGGCAAAATACCTTCTCAGTAATGTTTAAAGTCCCATATAATAAAGATTTTGTTTACTTTGGCTATTTCTTAAAAACGAGCGTTTTTAATTTGGGGACATTTTTATTGCTGTGTTTTATAATTATTGCTTTTGGTTTGGGGAGGTCCAGGCATCTATGTCTCTACTGCCCTAGGGTAGTTTATCGTTTGGTACATTACTTTTAATAACAGAGTTGATACACTACAAATCACTACATCTTAAGGGCCCAGAGCTAGTGACACTTCATAATTTTTAGCCCATTTTCACCCACTCATGCTGCCAGCGAAAGCCTCCTCAAGCAATTTAAATTCACTGACACACCCTGATAACAATTAGGTAGGTTAAAAAAAAAAAATTAAAAGATATATAGGACCGCTTGAAAATATTACAAAAAATGTAAACTAATTAAAATAATTTTCAAGTGAGTTTTCCACGAGGACCTCGGTCAAGTAAGATCCTTGTTAAGATAAAAACGCGGGGTGATCATAAATAAAAAATAATTTCACAAAACAGTTGGAATATGGCGGACATTTTTGTTGGAATACGACGAGTGCTAATTACCGGGTGAATTATTGTGTTGAGCGGAGGGTACCGAGCTCTGATAGAGGGTAGGGCAAGGCACGAGCTGCGGCGGGAAGTAAGAAAAGCATTGTAATGAAAAATAATCATCATCAGCCTATAGCAGTCCACTGCTGGACATAGGCCACTCCAATTGCACGCCATTTAGCTCGAATCTCGGCAACTCTCATCTAGTTGCTACCAGCCACTTTGCGAAGATCGTCGCTCCACCTAGCTTGAGGGCGTCCTACGTACCTTACGTTTGCGGATTCGCGGTCTCCACTCAAGAACACGTCACGGGGTAGCCCAACGGTCATCGGTTCTACGGCTAATATGGCCGGCCCATTGCCACTTCAGATTGCTAATTAAAAAAAAAAAAATGTTGGGCAAAAATAGGTAGGTCTTTTTCTATGAAAAATAGTATTTGTACCTAGTTCAAGAATTCTGGAGACAACTGAAAAAATAGTTAGGCAATTTAATTCTTTTTGTAAAGTTTGCCAATAAATTCACCCTGTCGGCGTCGTTTCGACTAGAAAATACAAAAGATGCGTAAAGGAACTACACGATTGCGATTTGTTTTAAGTTTCCTGTAAAAAAGTCATTAACCTTTTAACCGCCCGACTTTATATCGGTGGTCGTGCCCCCAGCGCCTGGCATCGAAAAATAGAAAAATAAATACCGTCAACAATGATGATGTGCAATGCGTAATTAAATAAAAAAAATGTTTAAACGAGTGTCGTAAATATACGACTCTGACGAAATGGACACGAAAATATTTGTCGGATAAATCCGACGTAAGCGGTTAAAAGGTTAAGTAATGTTCGACTTTCTATCCGACTCTTATCCATCGAGACAGTAAATTGAACAAGAATAGCATTGCAAATGGCTTTCTCGAGTGACGCGCACCGCTAGTCCCTCTACAATCTTGCTGACTGGCAAATATTTGCCAATACAAAGGAAGACGACAAATCACTGCAGAATGCACAATCTTGTCCCATTTTTCCAAAAATTGCGCGAACTAATATGATCTTTCGAACCTCTAGTCTATTAACTATGTAGCTTCATTTCGCCTGTCGCTTGCACCACCGCTCCACCGTCCCACTCGAGGGTTACCTGAAGTGGCTTCGCGATATTTATTGCGGTGTTATTACGTGTAATCGCCGCTGAATCTACCTGCTTTATAATGTGATCTCTCGGTTATTAACCCGCCAAATGAAATGTTGCGATGTTGACCTATTTACAAGAGAGTCTGTTTTAATTTTAATATTTGGTGGCTGCTCTTGAGTAGGGATTAATTTTAAGATGTTTTAGGAGTTGTTTTGTTTTTTATATACTTGCTTGTTGCTTGCATTTTTTTGCCTTGAACGATTACAAAACAGTATAGCAGGTAATTCAAATTAGGCATGTATTTGTCGCAACAATAAATAATTAAAACTCAACTCAAAGCATTCAGGCATTTTTGAATTGCCAAGGAGTCGGTCAGTCAAAAAAATGAAGCTAGTTGCCCATTCCAAAGCGTAGTAGGTACCTATGGACTAGAACGAGCAAGAAACTACAATGTACAATTTTCTATCTCAATTTTTTCATAATACACATTTGTTTTCCGTATGACGTAACAAAAGTATTTGATGCATGATGTGGATGTAATTCATGCAGACATCGTTATACTTTCTTTCTTAATTTAACGCTTACTAACGGTGACGGAAAACAATGTGAGAAAATTGCCCTGCAGTGGCACAATTACAGGCTAGTAATGTTATTTAATGCAATGCACCATAAGTTTAAAGCATACCGTCACAAATCCTTATTTATTACGAACCAAAAGTTCTGTATTGCAGCTAGTTTCACGTTCGCGAATAAAACCTATCGTGTGCTGTGCACAGTAAAATTATGAACATAGCTATAGGTAAAGATAGGATAGCTATAGGATATAGAACGAACTTGTACGCGTTCAAACCGTAGACGCGACCCATCCATCACAGATTGATGCACATAACGTCATGTGGTTTTGACAGTCGACAGTTTTATTTTTGGGGTTCCTTATGAATCCAACGAATATCGCTATAAAGGATTATTTAGCCAGTCAGATTCACTGTTGCATATAGTAATCCCCTCCCTTAGTTATGCTCCAAAAATATTCTCAGTCTTTCGCATCAACTAGGTACCACAGTTCTGTAGCCTCACATAATATCCATATTAAGTTAATTAATCACATTATTATTCATTGTTCATCCTTCATTTCTTCCACAGAGAGCAAAATGCAATAAAGTTCATAAAATGAAACGATACTTACAGCTAAACTAAAATGTGTCTTCATAAAACGAAGACAAATGATCCATTGGTTATGGCAATGTAAGAGCACGATATAGAAAACTGCAAGTTTAGTATTTGAGCGGTAACTGGTCGAAGTTGTTGTTCGAATGTGCGGAACCGTCCGTGCGCGGCGCTCCACGTAGCTCGCTGCAGTGTAGGCGATCGGGAAGTTGGTGGATGAGGCGTTTTATACTGCAACTACTACAACAGTTTCACAGAAAATAAATCTCTATCTGTGAAACTGTTCCTCCGTCGGAGATACTACTACTATCCATTTTTATCGTCAATCAACACTGATTCATATGTGGTTCCAAAGACAATTTTCTAAATAATTATGTGTTTTACCGAATACCTATTCAGTTCTGATGATTTTTTTTATGTTGTTCTGTTTTAAACTGTTTCAGACAGGGATACCATCGAGAGGGTCTTTTACCCGACTACCAGGAAATTTTATCAATTGGAATATCACGCGCAAAAGACTTTTCGCATAAAGCATTACTAAACAAACTGTGCTCAAGTATATTCTGAGCTCTGTGTCACTGCAGGCAATAGCTGTATCACACACGAGCGCCTGCCACGACGGCGACGAGAGCACGATCGTGTGCGACCGGCTTTATTTGCTTTGCTTGACACCGTTATATGCCTGACATGGTTTGGTTTCAGGAGAAATCTGTAACAATACCCTTAAATATTCCATGTTAGTTTTAGAGCTGGTTTATGCAATTTTTGCTACATATTTTATTGAGGTTCGCTGTAAAGGGCACTTCGAATACAGAGAGGGAATAATGATTGTCTACTCCCACTGTGAATCAGTGATTTCAAACCAGGTTTTCATATTACGTTTTCACTAGTCATCAGTCAGCCCCGAAACTATCATGCTGCTCGCCTACATGACCTTATTTCGTGGTATTCAGATGCGTCCGGTTAGACTAGAAACCGACTCCAACATGGTTGACAAAAGGCAAGGCAGATGATGTCGTAAATATTATCTTCTTAAATGGTTCGTACCAATGAGAGAGAAAAAGATTAGGCTCGATTAGGATCAGAGTCATTTTCGTCCAAATTGACAAAATGATGCCATTATTATTGCATTAAACCCTTCGATACCAACAAAAACCGCAAAACTGAAAAAACAAAAAACTGCTGTCCGCCATCTCCGTAGTTCATCATTTGAATATAGTTCCTGCATTGCTATTCTGTAGGAAACCATCTCACCGTGAAAACTAAGGTGAAGTGAGCTTGAAGTGAACTGTCACTGCCTTTCTGCCATCAATAGGTATCGATGACAATGACAACTCACTCCACGCTCACTTCACCTAAGTTTTCACGGTGAGATGGTTACAGAATAGCAATGTTGTTCCAAATCTCTTTCTATTAAACATCGAATGTGCATGCGTAGAAAAAACAAATTCTTTTATGTTATTAAGTAGCTCATTTGTAGTGAGTACAGTCGAAGCACTCTCGATACAAAGGGATTATTAAATATAACTCAATGTTTTATTCTGCTCCCCCGAGTTGCAAAGATGTGTGACAGTTGTGTGGGGCCACGAGAAAAGCGACGATTAGTTATAAATTTTGTGTAGAAACGAATAATGTTCTGCAACTTTAATAAGTGAACAAATGGAACAACTTTGTGTTATCCTATAGTGTTTTTGACGTCAATCTTATGACATCGTTTTCTTTATTGGCAAAAGGAAGACTTGAATCTGCAATCAGAATTTAAATAAGAGCACTTTCGGAAGTATCGTCAATGGTGATTTTTTGTCCATGGCACAGAATACTTCAATGTTGACTACGGGAATGCTCGCCATGACGTCGTTGCGAAGTATCCTTATGCCTGAAAAATCGCGTTTTTCGTAGCTTCACGTCATAAATTCAATGAATATTTGAGCATAGGCGTCCCGGCCCACCTGACGTCAGGCTGTCATTTTGACGTCGCCTCGTTATAAACAACGCGCGGCTCTGGGCGGCTGTGTAGTTTTTTACCTTTATTTTTGTTCAATACATTGGTATTGGTTATTAGATGGCCATTGCATTTATTCTTGACCTTGCTTTAATGTTTAAAATTATAATAATTATTTCTATTTGTATGTCCATAATAATCCTGTAGTGAACAACAGCTTCTGCAATCAATTTCATGCCCTTGTAAATAGATGAAAAAGCTATGTAAACTGAGTAAATTTTCATTAACTTACTTATAAAATCCTTACACTCCTTAGTTGGTGTTTAGGAAAGTACGGTTGTAATATGAGTGAAAGAGAAAGAGATACGATAAGAGGTTGGATCAAAACGGAATACTTGTATATTTTATGACGCACTGTATAAAATATAAGTATTTATCGGAAACTTACTAGAAAATCACATAGCTGTGTTTTTTCTACAATAACATTATCTTCTCACGACACTAAAAACAAAAGAAACTCCTCCAATCCAACAACACACATAATACAATACATTCCTCCCGTACCTACACGTCGTACAGGGACGCTCAACCTAAAATCAAAGATATTTTTAATCAGCACATACCTACTGCTCCACTAGTACAGCCCGCTGATTGGAGCTATTCCTTTGATGGTAGATCAAAGCGGCCTGATTACTCGCTAGTTAGATCGACGAGCATTTTCACTTGCCGTTGGTACTTGGCTATGGGTACGTCGGGATATTTTTATAGCAGTTTTTACCCGACTACGGCGAAGAAAAAAGGAGGGTTATGATTTTGATCGGTATGTATGTATGTTCATCTGTTCCCTCCTATCTTCTAAACCACTCATCACAATTTGACAAATGAGGTATCGTTGGAAGCGTCTTGATCGTCCGCTGGTTATAAGCTATGGGACACATTAAATAAAAAATGGCGCCCTCTAGAGGACATAAAGTCAGGAACTAAAAAAAAAATTTGTTTAATCGTACCATGTTGGGTATCAAATGAAAGGGCTTAATGAGCACATTTCAAATATATATATAACACGGAGGGGAATCCATCCTCTCTCGTGTGTGATCAGTCTCCGGTGTAATTCTTCGTTGATGGTAGTTAGAGGTAGTTGGTTTTCAATGACACACAACACTCAAAGCGTTTATTTCAATTGGAACATTTACAGGCACTTTTGAATTATCACTTATCAAGGAGTCCTTTAGTTTGAGTTAGTTGGTAACGCTAGTCGCCCATTCCAAAACGATGTAGGTTCCTTACGGAGAAGAACGGGCAAGAAACTCCGTGGACACTCTTTTAAATCAATACATTCTGTTACAGAGTTTACTTGTTCACTTGTTCGACAATTTACAATTTCATTTCGACTACCCACGCGTAGATCAAGTACCCACACACGCTATACCGCCATTGTGTGTGCGACCCTTCTCCCCGCGTCGGCGGACATACCGCGTGTATCAATACAAAATCTTATTACTTAGTTATTTCAATGAAACTTACAAATAATGCTAAAATACTTATCAGTTAATTCTTTTATAATTAAACAATGCTAATATTCAGGAAATACAAAGGTTATTCAAAATTAAACTTAAGTCAGAAGCTTCATTACTTTCTAAGACATCATTATTACTATTTGATAACCCGGAAGTGTTATCAAATAGTTCAAGGAATTTTAATGAAACAACAGGTATTCATTAGTGAATTGCTGTGTAAAATAGTCGTATTACTTTATAGTCTGTTTCCTATTATTTAAACTTATTTAGTTCTTGTATTAAATTATAACATTCAGTTATAGATCTTATTATTCACAATCCGCGCCATCTTAGTAACATTAGGTAGCGCTTTAACATAAACAAGTTTATTCTGTCAAATGACCAATTGTTAATATGATTATAAACCTAAAGACTAAAATAAATATTCCCTTTTAATTTTAACTATAGCTTTAACTAAAACATCAAAATGACTTTAATCAATTAACTCTAGCTTCGCGAGTTCGATTTCACAATTTGGGCAATAGATGGCGTTTGATATCATAGGATTCAATATCGTTCACAGATGCATGCAAATGGGTGTAACAGTACACCAGTTACCCAAATAGTTACGCATAAGATTATGTTATGACCTTTACAAACGCTCTTGCGGCGACACGGCCATACTGATCGGCGGGGCGCGCTCTGCACCAGCCAGTCCTCATTGTAGAGTTGAGTAGGTTGATATCTGAAACAGTGGTGATAAATTTTGTCGGCAGATTATTGTTGTTTTTATTATCCTACAATATTCAATGAATTGTAGGATTTGGTAACAGAAGTTTAGTTAACTCTGTTTGCCTTAAATTGAAATATTAATTGCATTTATGCAACAAAGCAGGCTACCCGCTTTAGGCAGGTGTTTTACTTGCGTTTTGTTTATTGATATTGTATCATCAGCTGTTAGCTGAATAGTTTAATTTTCGCCTGGTTGTAGAAACTGCAGAATTTGATAATAGTCAGTTTTAGTTGACATAGAAATCTTGTAATCGATCTGCTTTTTACTAAATCATTACTAATATTATAAATGCGAAAGTAACTCTATCTGTCTGTCTGTCGCGCTTTCACGCCAAAACTACTGAACCGATTTAAATGAAATTTGGTACACAGATAGTCTAGAGCCTTAGAAAGGACATAGGCTACTTTTTATCGACATACCACGCGGACGAAGCCGCGGGCGGAAGGTAGTTTGTCATAACTGGAATATTGAATGCATTTAATATGGAACACCTACATAAGTACAGTTACACAGAGTAGGCTACTTGCAGTACGATAAAGATCAATCTTTTCCCTGTAACCTGAGCAAATTAAAATATTACAAAGATGTGCATGCAATGATGTTAAAAATAACTAATGCTTCATGTCATGCCATTGATGGCGCAGAATTTGTATTTCAGTTTATTGTATGATTAACTGTTATCTAATTAGTTTCATTTCACATGTATACAGCACATGCTATTATTATCTTACAATTTCAACATGTTCTATCTAAGAGAGCCAGGTGATCTGTAACTCAGGACCTCATTTACTTTTCTCCTTTGAGTAACATGATGTGGAGATAAATAAAGATTTATGATTTCGATTTTTGTTATTCATTTAACTTTAGGATTTGGGTATTAGTGAGTTCTAGATACCATTGATAGCTCTCTACTTAATTTGTCTTTAATTGAAATATTGAGTGCATTGATGTTGCATCTTATAACACTCACTACACACTTCATGTTATGAATAAAAGTCATAAGTCAAAAAGTCAAGTCAGTAGTGCATAGTAGTATTGTATGATCAGCTTTTAGCTGTAGTTTCATTCTCATAGGAAGGTAATGCTCTGTGATAGACACAAAGTCTTGGATTTGACAGGATAATAGGATAGGATCAGGAACACCGCTCTGTGATAGACACAAAGTCTTTGATTTGATAGGATTAAAGGATTAGGAGTTTAGGACCATTGCTCCGTGTCAGGCACGAAGTCTTTGATTTGACAGGATATAAGGAACCAGGCTCTGGGCGCTATTGTACGCCGTGGACCCAGCGGGATAACACGAGAGTATTGACTATTAGTTACCTCTAGGGCTTACTAATAGTTTATTGTTTTCATTATTAGTTACCTCCAAGGGCTTACTAATAGTTTATTGTTTTCATTATTAGTTACCTCCAAGGGCTTACTAATAGTTTATTGTTTTCAAAGTCAAAGTCAAAGTCTTATTGAGTTATTTATCAGTTAACCCCACAGATACTAAAGTACTTTGTAATAGTCTAGAATGAATTGTTACAGGTAGAATTGCAAAAATATAAAGATGGTAAAAATAATTCAAAAACTTTGGTGCATGTTATGCATCACATGTGAGCATCATGTAGGTAGGTACCTGTTGACTTGGCTATTGTATTGAGCCTTTGAAATTTGCACATTGTAGTAGTTGGCAAGGTGAGCAGAAAGTAGTTTGAAAACTCCTCACCTTTTATTTTAGCTATGTTGCGGCGGATGAGCTGGAACAGTCATCTCTGGTTGGCTGTCCTTAAGCTGACCTTCATTTGGTGGGATGTCAGTTGGTGGCTCCTGGGCCGGCGACACGGTCACTTGTTCAACAGGCTGCAGCGGTTGAAGTTGTTGGTTGAGTCACCTTTTAAGGCGACCTTGATAACAATTGGTTTGCTGAGGTAGCAGTCATTATTAAGTACCCTTGGCAGACTTTGAATGAGATAGGGCTCTATGGGTAGTACACCATTCATCTTCAAGAGATGAAATATGCTTCAAAGCCAGTTTATGGCACACTTTATATTGTAGTTGACTGTATTGTTCGGCTAATACCCTGTGATGTAATCATGGGTCAGTCGGCTTATTCTTAAGGTGTTGTTATCAATGATGATCTTCACATCCATCTTGATTTCATCTCATTCCTGAAGTAGCTGGGTCCATAGAGCTTTAGAAGACTCAAGTTCCTTTATGGGTGCTCACAATTTTATTATGATATCCTTGATATTCGTTCTGCGGGTTCGTCATTTTCTTTTTGATATGACAATCACCTGAAACCATGAATTGATGTGAGACATTATGCAGATAAATAATAATGCAAGAAAAGATGTTCCTACTAATATTTAGATTAGAAGGAACAAGTAGTGATAAATAAATAAATTAATCTATTGTTATTTAATGGCCATTACAGTTCGATTAGGTTAATTAGAATGACAAACAGAAGGGAAGTACTATGAAAAACTGTATTAGTTGTTTACTGTGTATTTTTATGCATACACATGTTGAAAACAATGTTTTTTTTTTTTTTTTGTCAATGTACCTACTTAGATCAAATTGTTTGCATTGTCACACAACTTCTTGTTTATATTTATCTCTAGAGTTATTTTACATTGAAAGAGAGTTATTTTTAAACCTATTGCATATCAAAATGTTTTTGTATGAATCTTGCAACATGCTGTCCACTTTGTATTTCAATGTTTACAGACTTAGTTTTTCAAACTAATCGCCAGTCAAGTTTCCCCATTACTTAGATGCCACTTTGTCCACCCATTATTGTTTTATTAGTGTGTTTACTTAATTAATTAAAATCACACGCATTTATAATCCAAACAATTCAGCTAAACGTATAAACACATGACAACAATTAATATTAAGTGCAATTACTACAGGTAGTATCATTTGACGAGTGACATTGACGTATTATTGAATGACGTATGATTTGTTACATCATTCACATACTAACATGTTGTAAATTTAATAAGGTTTGTTTTCGCTTGTGAAATTGACAAACTGATGATTCCTGTTACTTTTACTTACCAAATAACTTTAATAGGGATTCTAAGAATTCTATTTGTTTTTAAATTTTATTTTTTATGTTGTGCACGCTTGTTTATCAGATCACTTTAGACATTGGCAGAATAGTACATCTGCTTTGCTTGTCATTTATTAAAAATAAAATAGAACTTTAATAGGAACTTAAACTTTCGAGTTAATAAACGCTTTAAGTACCTGAAGATGATGAACAAGGCCCTAAACCTTGCTCTAAACACAAGCTATAGAGAAGTTGCAAGACTTAAGCAAACAGCAGTGCAAATTTCAAACATGACAAGTCTCTAAATAAACAAGTCTATTACATATTTTTGTAGCCAGTGTGAATGCAGCCAACAAATAAATCTTGAAATTAGTCAAAAAGTACTTAGTTCCTTAGTGTGAATTCAAATTCATTATTATAATATGAGATTATTATTCCATTTCATAATATGAGAAGTTTATGACATGTTACAGGTTTTATTAGAATAATAAAATTGACCTTGATATGAGCTTATTTTGTGGAGTAATTTATCTTGTTTTGTTACTTTACTTCCACAAGTTGTCAAGTAAAAAGTGACATTAAACTTGCCAGTGTGTGATGAACATAGTTCAAAGGTTCAAAGACTGTTAGCAAATAATGTTCTACAATACTAAAATAATAAAACAAAATACTTCCCGGGGTTGATTTTGATATCCATCAACGGAGTGTTTATTATCTTTGCATTTCTGATGTCAAATCTTTATTTATTTTGCTTCTTCGGTCATTCTGTGCTGTACATATTGTTTTACTTGGGTGCACTATGAGGCTTCTGCTCATCTAGAATTTTATCATGTGTTTCTATAAGCCATTGATTGTTTCTTCACCGAGGATAGCGATGATCTAACAGTTATAGTCATATTGTGATCTCAGTCACTTGTGATCATACTGTGGTAGGCCACAGCATGTTGCCGTCCAGCGGCCACATGGATGATAATGCAGTCAACTTATTCTGGCATCAGAACTATTACGTTCATTAGTGCTTCTTTACTTTACGGAAAATCATTCTCTCCAGTATCTTCCTTTACATGAGTCCATTGCCACTGCTAGCACATTGTTGCTAATTTGTTCATAGTATTTTGTGATCAATGGTCATTTTGCCATTAGGGTCGTAGGAAGGAAAAATATTTCAGTTGTCTTGGCTGTGGCTGGGCAACAAGTTGCTCACTCTTACAACGTAAGTATCATGTTCACGATTTCGGAGACCCAAAAATCTTCTGGCACGCACTCGGTCACGGCCGTGCAAGCAGTTTCGTAGTGGAACGTAATTCTTTGGATGTCCGGCATGAAGATGAGCGGAAGGGGATCGCGAGAGCGATCCCACTTCTGATAACACGGAGGGGAATCCATCCTCTCTCGTGTGTGATCAGTCTCCGGTGTAATTCTTCGTTGATGGTAGTTAGAGGTAGTTGGTTTTCAATGACACACAACACTTAACTCAAACTCAAAGCGTTTATTTCAATTGGAACATTTACAGGCACTTTTGAATTATCACTTATCAAGGAGTCCTTTAGTTTGAGTTAGTTGGTAACGCTAGTCGCCCATTCCAAAACGATGTAGGTTCCTTACGGAGAAGAACGGGCAAGAAACTCCGTGGACACTCTTTTAAATCAATACATTCTGTTACAGAGTTTACTTGTTCACTTGTTCGACAATTTACAATTTCATTTCGACTACCCACGCGTAGATTAAGTACCCACACACGCTATACCGCCATTGTGTGTGCGACCCTTCTCCCCGCGTCGGCGGACATACCGCGTGTATCAATACAAAATCTTATTACTTAGTTATTTCAATGAAACTTACAAATAATGCTAAAATACTTATCAGTTAATTCTTTTATAATTAAACAATGCTAATATTCAGGAAATAACCCTTCCGGGTTATCAAATAGTAATAATGATGTCTTAGAAAGTAATGAAGCTTCTGACTTAAGTTTAATTTTGAATAACCTTTGTATTTCCTGAATATTAGCATTGTTTAATTATAAAAGAATGTTATCAAATAGTTCAAGGAATTTTAATGAAACAACAGGTATTCATTAGTGAATTGCTGTGTAAAATAGTCGTATTACTTTATAGTCTGTTTCCTATTATTTAAACTTATTTAGTTCTTGTATTAAATTATAACATTCAGTTATAGATCTTATTATTCACAATCCGCGCCATCTTAGTAACATTAGGTAGCGCTTTAACATAAACAAGTTTATTCTGTCAAATGACCAATTGTTAATATGATTATAAACCTAAAGACTAAAATAAATATTCCCTTTTAATTTTAACTATAGCTTTAACTAAAACATCAAAATTACTTTAATCAATTAACTCTAGCTTCGCGAGTTCGATTTCACAATTTGGGCAATAGATGGCGTTTGATATCATAGGATTCAATATCGTTCACAGATGCATGCAAATGGGTGTAACAGTACACCAGTTACCCAAATAGTTACGCATAAGATTATGTTATGACCTTTACAAACGCTCTTGCGGCGACATATATATATATATATATTTTTTTTTTTAATTCTTTTGAAAAAAAATTAAAGTAATAAAAACTAAAACCCAACTACGACTAACAAGGTATAAACAAGACACCACAGACAGAAAAATTAAAAATCCAGAGTCACACGTAATCTGTTCGATTTATGCCCTAACACGTGTGACTCCGGATTTTAAATTTTTCTGTCTGTGGTGTCTTGTTTATACCTTGTTAGTCGTAGTTGGGTTTTAGTTTTTATTACCTACTTTAATTTTTCTGTTACTGTGGTTGGAGATTTTCGATGTGAAAAGAAAGCTCAAGTTGAAATAGATTGTCTATTTATTGTGTATAAGGTGTAATTGAAATACTTAACCGCTAAACTCTCAACAAACAAATTGTGTTGGTATTGAAACAAACCTGTATAGTGGCAACAATAGCGAAAGATTTAGGATTATTTCTTCCAAACCAATACATGGCAATGGCGGCATTGTTCCAAGACTAGGTATTTTATAGACACGCGGCAGCGTGTCAAGCCAAGTTCAAGAAAAGAATTGGCGATGCAGCAGCCGTGTTATAATTACACGAATCATTTGGAGCTACTTTTCACCCCTCGATAACTCAAAATCTATTTAACGTACACACATGAAATTTGGTATATTTATTAATACCCCTTAGATCAACTAGAACCCCAAATTTCATAAATATAGCTCAAACGGTTATTGAGATATTAACGTCTAAAAATCGTAATTTTTATCACTGACTGACTGACATACCTATATACCTACCGATAGATCAAAAACCTAACCCACTTCCAGATGACCTAGAAAGTTGAAATTTGGTATCCAGTCTGGTAATTGTGTGTATACAAAGGAAAAAATCAGAAAACAGAATATTTTTACGTTTTAAAAAAGTTTTAAAGTAATCGATTTTTAACACCGAGCGCCTTTCAAAATTATAATAGCAAAAATAATTTATTTTCTAGGAGAGTTGTTTCCATTATGAAAGGTCGTTTTTATCGTTTTGTATATAGGTACCAGATTATTTTATATAACTTAGACAACCAATCATTAATAATAATTGTTAATCATTGGCTGTATAAGTTTTCCGCGAGGCGGCCAACAGGAGTGCGGCGCGTCTGGGGTCACGGGTTTTAAGGGTTTGGAAATATTGTCATATTTCGTATCTTGAGGTGACATTTAGGCTTCCTGTACATGATGTCGGAGCCGCACCAGAGCCGGACCATAAGACTAAAAAAATCAGAACATCTCAGAATGAAAATGTAAAAACAATCGGTCCGGCACCGCGCGCTGGTGCGACTCCGGCGTCGTGGACAGGAAACCTTAGTAGTTATTTCATTAAAATTAAGATCTGTCCACTCGATCAAAACTGATTAGGTACTACTTGGTTTGGAATGGAGAGTTTGAGTTTACCAGTGTACTCATTTGATGACGTTGTGCTAATGACGCGATTTTGTGAATCGCGGTGTCAAGATTTTCCACAGGATCGGGACGCAGTAGTCGTCAAAGTTTTCAGGGGTGCTAAAGTCGATAGTGAGGTCAAAATGTATATTTATGCAAAATAGTGGCTGCGAAAATTAATTAATTAAATCATACGTGGGGAAGGTACTTCGTTCCTGACGGAGTTCCCTAGACAGCACAGTCACGATTATTTTATAGAACTTTGACAACCAATATTAACGGAAACTACAACACCGCACCGGCTCAGCGATCTGACATCATTGCAGACAATTGTAACTAATTGTGTTACGAAAGAAATACATTCTTACACAATCTTGCTACTTATATTGGAAAATAGATTTTACAGATCACTTTTAGTTGACGAATAATAATAATTTCTTTACAAAAAGATAAATGTGAAAATGGAGCCTAATTCAATATTAAGAGTGGTTGTCCACTTCGCCGACAAAAGAATTGAGATCTAAATGGGTGCCAAGTTCACACCAGCATAACAAAGTGCCTGTTTATTTTAGTTCTTTTGCAGCGCGATACTATAGACACCGCCAAATATAAGAGAACTTGTATGTAAAAACTATTTTACATACAAGTTCTCTTATATTTGGCTAATCAACTTATCTTCTTTATCTTTGATAATTTCTATGTCTATAGTATCGCGCTGCAAAAGAACTAAAATAAACAGGCACTTTGTTATGCTGGTGTGAACTTGGCACCCATTTAGATCTCAATTCTTTTGTCGGCGAAGTGGACAACCACTCTTATTCTTAATATTGAATTTGGCTCCATTTCCACATTTATGTTTTTGATTGGATTATGTATACCAAAATTACAGTTACAGATTAAAATGTAGAAATATACCCAAACTTTTTTTTTAGGAGTAGGTCGGTTGTCCTGTATTTCCTGGAACTCGTTTATTATTAATTAATTATTAAAATAAATTAAACGCTTGAAATTGTAGCACATTTTTAATCAAGCAATAATTTTAATATACGAGATAGCCCTTAAAAAAGTTAATAATGGTACTAAGGCAGCCTTGGTCCCATCCTGTTTATCCCGTTAATTGCCTTTTCAGGCGTAAAAATAAACAAAATAAACAGTTTCATTGTAAAAATTAAATATAAAACAAGGTCAGAAAACTAAAAAGGTTTTTATTTGCTGAAAACTCTGAACTTAGACCCTAAACGGATTATGGATGAAAATTACAACATATTTGAGTTTACATAATCTTTCCCTTAATTTTTGACATTAAAGGGTTAATTTATGTACGTAGGTATATTGTATTATTACTTAGTTTAGCGTTTATGTAATGCCTCGATAAACGAAACTGTAATAAGGGAGTTTTATAATGTACCTATTATTCATTTTTGAGAATAATGAAAACTAGAAATCGTCACGTAAGGAAAAAGCGTTATGCCCGCTCTAAGCGATTCTCGGGCTGTCTCTTTCTATTATATACGAGTGTGTGTGCGTGCGAATATCGCGTAAGGAACTTCGTTTCTGACAGGTGTCCCCCGACCGCAAACGTTTTTTTTTGCCCATCCTCCTTTAGTAAAGAGTATTCTGGAAGTAGCTACCTTCTACCTACCTACTGTCTGTCTGTCTCATACTAATAACTTTATGTAAAGATTTAGTTTTATGTGTTCAAACTTGACTCAATACTTTGTCAGCTCAATCTACTGCTATAACCAAACTCAACTGATTTCGACCATCTATCCGATGGATGGACGTCAGTGAGAGAACAGGCGGATTGTCTCGATTGACGCTAGACTCAGACAATAGATCACGTCACAGATTTTAGGAGAGATCGGGTTGATAGACGTCTCTCGTCAACATAGCTATGGGTTAAACCGATGGTTAAACTGATGGTTAACTGGCAGTTAAACTGCTATACTGTCTCTTTAGATGGATCTTGTGAGGACTTAGAGCGATCTGTTACTATTATGTATCACAACATTGAAAAAAAGAAGTATAGAAGATAGAATGCTGACTATAGGAATCTTATTTATTATTCGAAATGAAATGAAATGAAATGAAATGAAATGAAATGAAATGAAATGAAATTGTTTATTCTGTAAATAGGATATCAGAATCACTTTTACACGTCATATTTAAAAAAATAAAATAAGCTCGATGAGTTCGGCGTTTCCTATCTGACTACTCTGAGAAGAAAGGCCGAAACAAACTCAGAGGTCGCAGTTTCTTTTAAGGTCCAGACATAATCTTGGTCAGGCCATATGAAGACCATGTAGATTAGAGTCTGAAATGGTCTTTTGAGGAAAGAACCACACAGATTTGAGTGGACCTGTCCAGTCAGTGCAAGCATTTGTCAGTAACCGAGGAGCTCAACTCAGAGCTTAAAGAGCTCAACGACTCGACGAACAATACCAAAGAAAGGACATTTGGGTAGGCCGCTAAAAGTACTCAAACTGCCAGATTAAAACTAAAGAAAGAGAGAAAAGAGATAATAAAAATGATCCACATAGTCCTCACATTCACAATAATTAAAATTAAATAATACTTTACAAAGTAATAATGTCATTTTGTATAAAATATTCAACAATGTCAATTTGTAAGTTTATAAAACTGGTATATTGTAATGATTTTAGATAATAATTAAAATGTCAAGTTCTAAGGTTTTAGCAGAGCGAGCAGCTCAATCCCATGCTTTTTTGTCTTCTAAATAATCCGCAATTTTATAGTACCCTTTTTTACAAAGTTTGGTTTTAATACAGCCTTTAAATCGTTTAATGGGTAAATTTCTAATATCAATGGGAAGTTTGTTGTAAAAGCGTATACATTGACCCATGAACGAGTTGCCTACTCTGTGGAGACGAGTGCGATGTACAGCAAGATTGTGTTTGTTCCTGGTATTTATACTATGAATATCGGACATTTTCTTAAAATTTGATATATCTTTGTGTACATACAACAGGTTTTCAAATATATATTGTGAGGCTACAGTCAGAATATCTACTTCTTTGAATTTTTCTCTAAGGGAATCTCTTGGACCTAGGTTGTAAATGGCTCGAACAGCCCTTTTCTGTAAAACAAAGATAGTATTAATGTCCGCACAGGTTCCCCAGAGAAGAATTCCATATGACATAAGACTATGAAAATAACTAAAATAAACAATTCTGGCTGTATCTACGTCAGTTATCTGTCTAATTTTTTTAACAGCATAGGCGGCCGAACTAAGCCTTCCTGACAGTTTTTCTATGTGTGGGCCCCATTGTAATTTGCCGTCAATAGTTATTCCAAGAAAATTCCTTTGGTTATTACAATTAGTGTAAAGAGCGTTACAGAAAAAGTCACGTCATTTTGACCCATGTAGTGTAAGATTATGGCACTTTCTTAATATGTGTCAAAAAATATTCACAAGGCTCAAGCAAAACCGCGAGAACCTCTTGTCTAATTATGATAACATACTGTCACTAATATTTTCTAAAAATAACTAAATGACGGTCTAACCCAGCTGCCTGTGGTTTATCCTTTTTAGGTTAAAAAGCCCAGCGAATATATTAGTAGGACACTGTATTTTATGTCAAGGACCCAAATATATGAGGTTGTGGCAACCGGAGGGGTTGCCATCGCCTCAAGTGCACTGTTAAAATATGTAAAATATTATGGTAACATTATGCAGAAAACTTCCATCGTGATAAAGGTGTGCTACTTAGGAATTCCACTTTCATTAAATATTGCAAAGTTTTTATTAAGATATGTTAAGTTGCTGCTTCTTTATAATGTGGCGTTGAAGTTGAAGAGTGGTAGGAGATGCTAGTCCACTGTTGAGAACCAGAATTAAATAAGTCCTTCGTTTTAACCTCAAGCGTCCACTGCCAATGACGCTTTCAGATCAGACAATTTAATATCTTTACCATGAAAAGAAACGTTTTAAATATAGAATATTTTAATATAGAATATTTTAATATGAATCACAGTTTGTGATTACAAATTCTATCGCACAGCAACATGAACGCCTACCTAAAACAAGTAAAAGTGTTGCTCGACAGTTTGTTGGACTACTCGATATCCGGCTAAAACAATGGCAAGCGGAATAGCTGCACTTTGAGTTTGACATAACCTAACGTTGCTACCAAAATAATTATAATGATACAGTCTAGCACTCCACTGATACTCAAAGTCCTTAAGTATATTTTAAAAGAATCATAGGAGAAGTCCATAAGTCTCCTCGAACTATTTCACGTTCTGCTTACACCACAAAACACAAGCGTGATAGCGTTCCCTCCTCAAACGGCGGGTACAAAATAATCGCGGCCGTCACCCGCACTCGCTCCTAAACTCGACGGACACACGGATATTGGATGCAGGTCCGACATACACACCGATTTTTATATAAAAATGCTAACACAAGGCTTGAGAGATAGCGTTTGTAACGTGGCTGTAATTCAAACAACTGAAGTATAAAATCTGACTACACTTACAGCCGGTTTCTGATTTAAGTATTTGAAGTTGAGAATTTCTCAAACTCTTCTTAAGCATTACTTAAGGTGATTCCTTTCATGTCACCCGCGAAATTCAATACGTTTTTTGCAAATCAATTTTAGGAATCACCCAAATCACCAAAGAAGAGTTTGAGCAATTCTCAACTTCAAATACTTAAATCAGAAACCGGCTGATAGTGTGCAATTAAATTAAATCAGGGTTATTCGGAGAAAGTCGACTGAGCCTGTGGGGGACATCATTTATAAGAATAAAGAAACTCAAGGCGTTGTACACTAAAATTTACAAACTGCAATCATAAATGTAACAAACCTAATTATGTAGGTTAGGTTAAATATAATTTAAAAACCATAAACATGTGGAAATAACTAAGAAATCATCAAACTGCTGGTTACATTCACAGGATTGCCGATCAGCCATGACACAGTAATTGCTGATAAAATAGTATGCTCGTGATGATATACAGTTTCAACTAATATTATTTTCAGCAGTAGGTACCTATACCTACACTGCGATAGGCTAACTTCATAACGGATTAAAACATATTGCATTCAAAACGACAATGCGACATATTTCTCAAAATAATATGGAATTATCACATTTTCACGACAGGTTCAATTGTGTGTTTAATAAAGCACTAATACTGTGATAGAAACTTGTTAAAAAAATGGTCGGACGGTCGCCTGTCGGTTTTATTAAATAGATCCAAGGTTTCACAAGTTTTTTAAATCACATCTTAGTGTGTGATTTGGGGGGAATACCAAAAAGTGTACGTCTTGCACCATACATCTCACACGGCCGATTATTTATTGAATTGTGCGAAATCTGCCGCCAACGAATATTCGCTTTGATGTGACGCAAAAGGATTGTCTTATTTCGCTGCCGGCTTGCCGAGGTCCTACCTACCGCAGTATAGTAGCTACTACTGGCACGTAGTGCGGACATTCAGCCAATTATTCTTCCACAGAGTAGAATTAACTAGGTTTTGCCACAGTGAGACTTTTAGGCGCAGGTTTCGCATTTTATTACCCGACTACGGCGGAGAAAAAAGGAGGGTTATGATTTTCACCGGTATGTATGTATGTATGTTCATCTGTTCCCTCATATCTTCTAAACGACACATCACAATTTGACAAATGAGGTATCGTTGGAAGCGTCTTGATCGTCCGTCGTATAGGCTATGTGACGTCACATTAAATTAAAAATGGCGCCCTCTAGAGGACATAAAGTCAGGAACTAAAAAAAAAATATTGTTTAATCGTACATCGTACATCGACATTTCAAAAATATAAATATTATTACCCCAAAAGAATTTAAAAAAAATTAAAGAAATAAAAACTTAAATAATCTGTTCGATTTTTAATTTGTCTGTTTGTGGTGTCTTGTTTATTCCTTTTTAGTCGTAGTTGGGTTTTAGTTGTTATTACTTTAATTTTTTTTAAAGTAATGTATGAAAGTTGAAGCGAAAGGTATCACGTTGAATTTGTGTTGGTTTTTCGGAGTTTTTCACGTGGGACAGTCACCGTGTTGGATTATTATGTTTCGTGTGACTGGAGTGAACAGAGGCTTTTAAATGGATTTTTCAAAACCTTTTAACATTGTATCTCACGTATTGGCATGAGATAACTTCGTTTTCAAGCCCAGAGTGCACTGGACGTATCTACTCAAATATCGGTACTCGTTGAAGGATCTTGAAATAACCATAGTACGTCCCAAAAAAATCACTTGGCAACGTCCGGTAGGGTTACAAGTCCAATTATTATTTAAGCATGAAAAATGTATGAATCAGCCACCGTTTATGATAATTTGCGCCGTTGACTCATTTATTCGTAAAGCTGAAGTTAAGGCACCCCTAAACTGACACTTAATAAGTCTTCGCAATTTTAACGAGGTGAAAAGGGGTTATTTAACTTTAGGGGTCGAAACCATACCTAAATAATTAAGATACGCCCGAGAATTATTATGTATCCGTTTTTTGTATTTTTATCGCTTTATTGGGACGTGGTTGAAAGGATAGCAAGCGAGCGTGAGGTATTGAGTTCTATTCTTGGTCGGATTAACGGTAATAGAATTTTGTTACAGTTTTAAATTCAATATAATGAGGCACATAAAATCAAAATTTACAAGAAAATTTAATTGAAAAACAACAAAATTATGGAATTCAAAACTATCTATGGACTATTTGTATCTTAGGTCTATGCTAATACTCAATATAATATGCCCACATGTGCCAATGGCTTATCCTTATGAGGTGATAAAGGCATGATCAAGATCTCTAGATAATTTTATAGGTCATTTATATTAAATAATTTCTGCCAATGAGTGAGTAATGAGTACGTATGTAATAGGGTATGGAACTGGCACGTTAACAGATTGATCAATAAAATTTTCAATTCCATTCCAACAGTAGGTATTCAGGAAAGGGAAGAAAGAAAGAAATATTACAAGAACAAGCTCGTTGTGAAAGTTAACGAGAGTGAGTTGGGAGGCACGAGTTTTTCATTATCAATCATTCATGGAGTCATTCTTTGTGGAGTTTTATGAACTTTCCTGAAAAAAGTTAAAGATGTGGACTTTTAAATGTAAAAAATTGTTATAGTCACAACTGGGTCAGACCCATTAAAGAGTAGGAAAAAATTAAAAATTTTGCTTAATATTTTTGAAGTTCATAATTAGGAAGGATTTTTGTGAGAAAAAATCTTACGTTTTTCTGTTAATTATAATAATTTTCCTACGGGTAAGGTTTTTCTATATTTATTTGGTCTTGGCATTCGAGTTTTTAGTGAATTGTAAATTGTTAATTTACGTATATTCATAGTTGGAATCAAGTTCAAAAAGCATAGAATCTCGTATCTATTATGTAAACCAGAACAAAACGATTTTTATATGATCTTTATCTTGAAAGCGTATGATAACAGATGAGGGCGATATATTTTTACAAGGAGGAGGTGCGATGCGATTCAAGCCACATGTCATGAGCGACATACATACGGTTGCAGTGGAGCCACGAAACAAACGTATTTCTCATAAAATAACTCTAAATAGTTATAAGCTAGTAATCTTCAAAATGCTTCAAACTGCCATGGTTATTTATTGGTTTGTAGAACAAACGGAATAACTAAAGCTCGAGATAAGTCAAAAAGAGGCATCGAATGTTGGGTTTCTAGTGTCTGATCATAAGAAGGCTATTATTATAAGACTGGAAACCTCAATAAACTGCTGGCAAAAAGGCTAGTACCAATTATTTCCGAAAAATAAAATAATGCTCGCTAGGATTTGTCCTATCTCAGTCGATCGTCAGATTAACATTTAAGCGGCCAATTTCGAGGCCACATACTAAATAGGGCACGCGGTGCGCCGCGGCGCCTGTGATAAATTGCAACAATCGCTCATCTGGCACTGATCCCCACTGATAGTAAATACTTAGCCCACATCGAAGAGTACAAGCTTGAGATTATTATTGATGGGAAAACTAATTTCGAATATACTTAGATAGATTTTTGAAGATTTTTCTTTTATGGAAAAGTTTGGCAAAGAGGCATCCTCTACTATAGAGTACTTATGAGGTATAGAGTAGCCGTCAGCGCATGTCATATGAAATCGTCATAGTCTTTGACAGTCACTTGTAAACTGGAACTATCTGTGGTAGTCCGTTAATACTTACTTTTCAAAGGCATCGTATCGTGTTACTTGATGACAATCGTTGTTTTTTGGGCCTCAGTCTGACTAATAACTAGGGCAAAAATAAGACAAAAAGTTTGAATACGCGAAGGAGATAGAGAAAATATATTTCTGTCATGTTTACCCTTACTATTGGATGTCCTTGTCTCATTAATATTATTGTTTAGTGACTAGTTTGCACATACTATGTCAACGTGGAAATTCATTACCAGACACGGACCCGAGACACCACACACACGGGTTTGCCAATGCGTGACCACCTTGGACCTAATTTGATCCTAACTTATGAGTATCTCGTAGAAAAAATAAATTTGGAACCTCCAGGAATATTCAGAACAGGGTCAGAAAGTAGCCTCCTTTAATAAAACCCTGGCAACAGACCAGAAAAACGCTAAGCTTAAGATTAAAAATAACTAGCGTCTAAAGCTCCTTGAAAATATTTATTTCATAGCAATAAGAGAAACACAACCGCAGCTTATTCCTCTTAACAATATAATTCCACGATAGAAAATCAGAGAGGAATTCAAAACTACAATTTTCTTTTACAGGGTTTAATTGTTTTATAAAATGCGACAAGAAGTATCGTTCGATTAGCAAAAAAGGTTCGGAGAGACTCAAATGAATAAGACAGGACTCTGAAAGCACCTTTTTGTCTCACTACGTCAATTGATTTGCTGATAGCTTTTATTTAGCCTCTAATTGTTTGGTTGTTTCACAATACTGTCTGTGGAAGTATTTCCAGACATAGAAATTGGACTAAGTTCCATGTTTATTATTCTTGAAATGAGTGATAAAGCTTTTATTGAAGTTTGCCATATCTCAATAAAGTATACATTATTTTAAAAAAAATACAAATCATTTCAGATAGTAAAGCGAAACATATAAGTATGTTCACAAAAATTTTAATTACGCATACTTAATCAACGATCATCAACTTTAATCCTCTCGACTCAGATTTACAAAACAAACATCTCAAATTCGATACGCCGCATGTAACTGCACCCCAGTGAAATTAAACGCAATCTGAGCGCAATATCTTTGACGTGTGTTCCGTGTGCGTGACGAATTATGACTGACGGGTGACAGCGCGCGGGTTACGAGGTAACCTCGGTCCCCCCACCCCGCTTGTCACGCGCTCCGCTATATTAAATTCTTTGAAGTGTGGTATGGAAATGTTGGTGGATGTTTCAAATTAATTTAATTTTGAGATGGGATCGGGAGGGATGAATTATAGTGGCGGTAATTGGTGTATTCTAAACTTCACCAGGAAAAATGTCGACGTATTGGTATTAGCTATTCTATACTAGTTGTATGTATTTAATCGAACCTTATTAAAGGTTCGATTAAATACATTTGACGCTCCTATAAATAATTATTAAACACTCTAATATAATTGTTGCGACTCTTTTTGGGAACGTCAAATAATCCTTATTTTGGGGTCATTGATATATAATTTGGAGTCCTAAAAATACTAAATAGCCAAGTAACTGGAACCAACGGACGTACCAAGGTGCTGTTGGACACAGTTCTGACCTAACCCGTTTGATCAGGTTACCCTAGCTTCGTTACTGCGACCAATTGTGGGAAAAAGTAAAAAAAAAAGACCGATTTATTTAAAAAAGGTATCCATCATTAGATGGTCAATAAGTTTTTAGACGATCAGTTAAATATCTCTCATTCAAAACGTAACTTAACGTTCCTAGTATGAAAATAAAGATAAGTTAAGATTTCTCATCCCTCTAACGATATATCGCTCAAGGCATATAAAATTCCAGCACAAAGAGATCGCAGTTTCCCTCAAAAGAGTGCTTCAATAAAAACAGTTGATTGCGAATTGGAAATCATAAACTTGAACAAACGAATAAAAACCGCATGTAACTGCCCACAATGGGTATATAATCCATTTATTTCATTAACTCTATCTGATTCTCCGAGCTATCTTTGTGTTTTGTGCTAATTTGAACTTTATGTCATTTACTTTGGGTTGAGAATTTATTGTGTGTTTGAAGAATTGCTCTCTATTGGCCGTCCGCGGTGTTGTACGGATTTCAACGTTAGTTGAGCGCTAACTTGAGCTTAGTCTTAGATTTTGAAGTTTAGGAAGAGCTGGATTAAGATGTCAAACGATACAAATAGAAGAAGTTTTTTTCAAACTCAAACTCAAATTCTTTATTGCATTCATGTGTACATCAGCTGTTACAAGTATTTAAAGTAAGGTCCATCCAAGTTATTCCTAAACGTGAAACTAACAGTAAACCAACAGTTTAGTACTACCAACACGATTGGAGTTTATTAGGTTTTTTACAAAGCTTTATGGAATTAAAAAGATTATTAATAACAAATCATGCTTTTTCGAAAGAATGGCAAGTAAATAAATCGCGTTGAAGTATTGTTATAAAAATTTAGCTAAAAAAAAAATACTGGGTCGCAACAAGAAATAAACTAGCGGCTCCACATTTCAAGAAGAAACTCCTTTTCAACTTGCTAATGAGCACACAATTACCTAGCTCAAAACTGGCAAAAAGCCGAAAAATTCCAGAATGTAGTAATCAAGGATAAACCTCTACAATTCTGAGATAAAAATCGCCTTAATTCTTCGTCTAAGCCTATTATTCCCGTATCCAGTATTAACATAATCCAACCGTTGGCGGCCCGCCAGAAGTCTAAACGCGTTTGGCTGTATTGAGATTTACTATCTGAACGGTTCTAGCTCTGTAGCGAAGAGTTTCCGAATCGAACCAAATTGCTTGCCTTTTTCCCTTATTTGTGGAGCGCTAATTAGTTTCGGTCTCTTTTTAGTTTATTCTAGGTATGCTGGATATAGTTCCTCGGGTCAATTGACTAACGCTCAGGAGGGAAAACTAGTGCTAGGGGAATAAGTAGATTTCTTTTTGAAGGAGTTTTGTTCGAGCATTTTAACACTTTTGTTAATCCGTCTAAAGAGGCTAGCGACACATACATAACATATTATCTCCCTATCCTAGACAATCCGTTCAAATGTTTAAGATGACTTTCAATAACTAATAAAGTGTTGCTTTATGTAGGTACCTTGTTAGTGACTAGAGATGAGCGTGGTACAAATCACTTCTACAAAACAAAAAAAACACAACTACAATTTTAGTCGAAACACACACGATTATAAATCACTCACCTCAAAACCAGTCAATTCACCATTTCAAACTTCATCGCTAACACATCAAAAAACGATTAAACTGAAAAAAAACAACTTGTCCAGTATGGTCTATGAATACCGACATCAATAGCTAACACAAAGCCCTTTCAGATTTATTTCCACGTCGGTAACTAACGACTAACGCAAACCAATTAGGAAGGTAATTAAAAATGACTTAGCTGATAGTTAGGACAGATAACCACACTTTAACTTTATTTGTTTAAGTCCGCGGTAACTGGAAAAAAGGTTTTTCATCTGGATTACATTGTGGGCCGGGAGCTAGAGAACTTTTGTTCAATTCATTATTAAAAAAAAAACTAGTGAATCGAAAAATCTTTTCAAAATTGATCAGGCAACTAGATAATGTATAATGTAAATGTTATTGTTTGACCTAAATCACAACAAATAACATAATATTACTTTACACAACGAGAGGTAATTGATTTAACTCCAAGTTCCAACTACTAACTAGCTTTGACGCTTTGCAACTAAGTCCTATGCCGTCTAGGTAATTCCAACATTTTAATATTGGCTGGAATCAATACTTCTTCAAATTAAATTAGATTGTTATTCTGCATATATGATGACAGCTTTCAGCCATATAACTGAATTATTAACCATGATGATTATGATAAGCTTATAAAATCAGAACCCATCGAAAATCAGCATAAAACTACAGTTTCTAATTACAAACTACGGCTGATTAATTTAATCAATCAATCAAAACGAATCAAAATTAATGCTGTAACGCGCGCATATCATTCACAGGTCTATTATTCACCAATCATCAATCGTTCCACAATTAATGATTCCGTCAGATCCGCTCTTTGTTTCGCTATTTCGTAAATTAATAGTTGCCTGTCTCTTGGTCTATGCGGTGCTGCGACCCGCAGTCAAGTGATGGGACACATCGAGGAGAAGTAATCGAATGGTTTGTTGGCGAGTAAGTTTAGTGTGGGGGACGCTCGTTTGTCGGGGTAGTACGGGAAGTTACCATGCGACTATA
The DNA here is from genome assembly GCA_948473465.1 of Lithophane ornitopus. Lineage (NCBI taxonomy): Eukaryota > Metazoa > Arthropoda > Insecta > Lepidoptera > Noctuidae > Lithophane > Lithophane ornitopus. Next base: position 907,566 of record OX419632.1, on the reverse strand, counting down.
TTTTATTATGTTGTTGTTTTCTTATATGGTAGCAAATATGTGAAACTCAGTGGTGTCAAATGGGCGAGAGTCGTAAGAAATCATCTGTTATATAAACGTTATCAATTTTATCAATATGGTTTCCATTGTATAGCCGTCTATGCAGAGGACCATTTATCCCTATCACAAAAAAGTGAAGCGTCACAGCGTTAAAAATATGTGTCTAGAACAATATGTGAACACTGAACACGCATGACGCAGCTGAACTATTATAAATATTCATGTTTTGAACTCGAATTTAAAAATCGATTTTTGCCCTGCAACTCGATTAGACTCGATTGCTGTTCTTGGTCACGTCACTGGCTCTCATGACAAATGGCCGGCTACAGGGTGCTCCGTTATAATTCGTTTTTAACCGTCGCACGTCAGCGGCTCGCGTACCTGCCGCAATTTATACACAGGTTGTTTTTTTTTCAGGATTTTATAAATATTTATCAAATGATTGTAATATTTGTAGTATAGTTAATATTCTTCCTTATAAGGTATATCTGTAAAACATCTTAAACTACCCAAATTGTCTCGACAAAAAATATTTTATTTTTCAAAACGTGCTATTTGGGTCTCTTTCTATCTTATTAAACCTGTCTGCTATATCCCATTCAAGTGCAGTTAACCGAAAATATACCTCTATCCTCCAGGGATCATGGTCACGTAAACTAACTCCTAAAGGAGCCTTGCAAGATGCAGCCCGGACATGTACCCTCGGGCCGGACATCCGCACGCACCCTGTATATAAAGGGCGAGTACAGGGTGATATTGAAGAATGATGGCGGGACACGCGATCGCTTCATTTGGCCGCCCGCATCCCGCGGCAGAAAGAGACAAAACATGTTAGAAGAGAAAGTGAACGCTTTTGCGTATTTTAATTATTAGTTTAGAAATAGCGTGTTATGATGTAAATTGGTAGAAAAACAATGTTTGGGCGCGAAATATGATGGGGAATTTACTTAGTTTGTTTACAAGTTTTTGTACGATTCAAATGATTATTTCAATTTTCTTTAGAATAATGGCAAAAGTTATTTGTGTATTACAAGTGGCTGACTCTGAGATAAATATTTATCTAGTTCCAAAATAATATTCAAAGTAGCAGTTGTATTTATAAACAATTAGATTGTACTAGAGGGAGATACGTACCCAGTCGTAGACAAAATGGATGCAATTTACGTTGCATGGATGGAGTTCAATTTGAAATTTAAAGCGGCAGTGGCCTAAGGGTAACGGTCGGGGCAGAGACGGATGCTAGTTCGAATCCGGTTCTGTACATCGTATATGTGTCTGGATATCACAAAGCACTTAGAGAAAATTCATTGTGTTTAGTTTACGGATTTGATGACCAACATTTTACACGAATCACCAATCTATTTTTCAAAATTATTTTTATTTACGAAAATCCAACCTATTATTAATTAATATTAATAATATTATAAATGTGAAAGTTTGTATTTTTGGCTGTTTGTTACTCAATCGAGCAAAAACGGCTGAACGGATTTGGATTAAAAATGGTATGCAGACAATTTATAACCTGAATTAACACAGTCATAACATAATCAGACTATAATGTTCCCACTGCTGGCTCACAGGCCTCCTCTCTTTTGAAAGGGAGTGGGACGTAATCCACCGCGCGGGCGCCCACTGCGGGTTGGTAGATGTCACATGTCTTCCAATTTCTATTTCTAGGACATGCCGGTTTCCTCACGATGTTTTCCTTCAACGTTTTTAGAGCAGTGATGATGAAATAAATTACAAAAAGTAACCCACAAACTGGGTTTGAACACACGACTTACTACTCCTAAGTCGGGGCCGTCACTACTTTCTTAACACATAGGATACTTTTATCTCGGTAGTACGTTCCCGTGGGATAATTTTCGACGAAGCCACTGGCAAGAGCTAGTTAAACAATAAATGTTTCACTGACAGCTTAGAAAGTTTGAAATGTACCTACTTGCAAATAAAATAAAAATATTACAATAGTGCGTACAAAAGAACCACACGACCAGATCCATAGCATGAGGTCATGCGTCACAAGGGCACGACTTGGCAAATTATAATTTATTTAAATAAACCCATTAAATATTCTGGCGCTGTCCGCGCGTCTTTAACAAAAGTTGTGTAAAAACAACATGGTGGAGCAAGATTTATTGCTCATATTCTTGCCAAGAACGCTGTGTGTCTCGCAACTTGACGTCACTTATGGTTAAAGAAACTGTAAGTTATGTGAAGAATATGATTTAATTTTCGCTTACTTTTATGTTGGTACGGCGAGGTAAAATAATATTTTCAGTTAGAAACTACTGCTTTTGTCTCGAATTCATTTTTAAACTTTCACTCAGGAAAGATTTTTTACAGTTGTCTATTTTTTATTTGATTGTCATTAAAAGCATTTAATGATGATGATTGATGTGATTTTTTTTTTGATTTGCTAAGTAAGTATTCATTTTAAAATTAATCAATATAATTAACTTGAAAGAAACATAGACTTCAAAATCAAAATCAAAATCAAAATATTTTATTTCACATAAACCTACATGGGCACTTATGAAATGTCAGAAGCTAGGTGCACGGTTCCAATTGGTCGTTTCCTATGGAGAAGAGCCGGCAAGAAACTCCACGGTTACTCTTTTAAAAATAATTGGCTTTTACAATATTTTCAAATTACAGTATTAGTAGGCATGGGAGGACAATGTAGGCCTTTCAACAAGTAAGTACCAGGTACTTAACAAAATAGATGTTCAGTAAATCTACAGTCCAATAAGCCTACAAAGTTCTCACATTCACAAAATAGAAAATAATCTATATAAAAGACAAACAATAAAAAATAAAAATAAAAACCTATTTCAGCCAAATGACGTGATTGCTATTACAACTGTAACAAATTGAATCATTATCATGTCCACAAAAGCTACTAGGAGTTGAAATTAAATTGGAGGTATCTATAATAATAGGAATAATGTCAAATACAATGATTATGTCAAGGATGAATGTAAAGAGAATAAACATGGTAATTTGGGAACTTCTAATGAACTGTAGCTTCATTTATTTCTAAGTCAAATGCTTGCTAACAAAGTTCGTTGACAGGCTTCGAATTCCAGCGCTCTTATTTATCAATAATAAACCCAGTAGCCTCTCAATACATCTCACTATGAAACTTGACATACCATCACACGGTATAATGTAATGAAAGTCTTGTAAAAGGACCGGTCCTTTGAGCCGCGGGCGCCGAGCGTGCCCGACGAGTGAGCCCGACACTGGGATAATAGTGGGCATCATTCGCTAATAGGGTCACGGCTTCTATAGCCGATCGGAGTTGAAAGCGTTTTGTCATGTACCTGTATACTGAGTTTTTTTAAGTGAAGGAAGGTACCTATTTGTTGTAGGTGCTAGTGTTTTGGACTTAGATGGCAATTACTGTTTATTTTTCACTTGACGGTACTCGTGGATGAATAGTTCCGTTATGTATTTTCCTGATTCTAAAAGACCTCCCCAGTCGCTACTGAATATTGATGAAACAGTTTTGGTGGTCAGTCTATATAAACGCACAGAACAGACAAAAAACCTAAATGTTTATGTATGTTTAACATATTATTCAAAATAATATTCATTTAGTCGTTATGATTTCTAAATACCGTACTCCAACAAGCACTATATTTATTATAGGTAATGGTTGTATGTATGTGTCAAAACATGCTTATTATGTCCATTTACTTAAAACCCTTACCCACACACCCAACACACAACTTAATACCGCACTTTATAATTAAGATAAGATTTACCTTACCTTGCCCACAAGCACACCGTTAAAGTCATTATTACCTCTAACCATGACGTCACTCGCACACAGCCTCTCATCACAAAAACCGCCGATTCACTCTCTTCAGAAGGACCCACAGGAGCACACACGTTGTACGCTTCACCGATCAAAAGAATCTTCTCTTCGAGTTATCTGGTCCTTTTAAATCCTTCGGTCAACTTTATCGTCCAATGATTTGTGGTGTTATTGCGTGGGGGGTAAATAATTTAAAGGAGGTCGTTTTTGGGGTTATGAAAATGTATGGGGTTTGGTGGAAGAATATAATGAGGTTTTGTTGACGCATGTTTTTTGTACCTCCTCTAGGAACATGATCTGATTATCGCTAGATGTCTCTAAATGATATCATCTGTCATTGCTACTATTCTTAAGTGACGTTTATCCATGAAAGCTTACCAAAAAATAAAGTCTTATTATTTGTTTTTTCAATAATGTTTATGGTTTAGGGTTAGTTTCTTATTTTATAGTAATTTATTACCAAAATTTAAAGTCTTATAATGCGGGAATATTAACAGCTTTAATAAATCGAATAGGGAATGTTCTTATTTTGATAGCAATTTCTTGAATAATACAAAGAAAATCATCGATACTTCTTGTAATAATTATCTAAAAAACTTAATAAAAACTATTTTGAATTTTCTACGTTACTATAGATAAACCCGTCACTACCAAACTGTAATTTCACGACGTCACGTGTCCCTTGAAAACATGATTGCATGAACTGTCCCTCGGTATCGTATGCACATGATCCGGCCCTTCATTGTACCAGGCAGTTAATACCTTCGGAACGATAGCCCACAATAGCCGACAATAGCTTACAATAGCCTGGCACCTCACAATCATTGGACTAACAAGTGCATGCACGTTGGCCCTAAGTGAAATTAAAGCGATTGCCGTAGCACCGTAGCACCGTAGCGACGTAGCCACGTAGCGACGTCGCTCGTAGCTAGCGGCTACGGTATGCTACGAGGTTTCATGTATGGGTGGGTGGTGTTTATTGCATCCGTAGTTTGAGTTTGAATAATTTGATGCGTATTTTGGCCCTTGTGGTCAATCTCTAATTATGGGGTTACCATAAAAACATCAAATATTATGTTTTTATCTAGTATTGGATAATTATGTGTTTATATTCAAAACTAATTGATATCAAATATCATCAAGGAATCTAAAAGTGATTGTTTTTTTATAAAATAAAATAGTACATAATTATTATGTGAAGTCACGTCACGTATTCAGATCATTATCTGTCTAGCGTTTTACCAACTATGTTGGGGTCAGCCTACAGTCTCACCGGATTCAGCTGAATACCAGTATTTGCAATATTCAGATCATTATATAATTGCTTATTTCGTCGTAGAAAAGCGTAATTCATTATCTATCAACAGGCTTTAACGTCCCGTCACATCTTTGCTCAGCGAATCAAAACTGGTCGTCACATATGAACGGACATTATCCCAGCACAAAGGACCAAACAAAACCCATCGATACGTACCAACACTACAGAAGTACCAACTAGTTCGTATTACAAAACTTTTTACGATTTCACTTCAACTTTCTGCCCCATATGGTACCCCCATAAAAGTAACGGGTGTTTTACATAATTTACTATAAACCCTTGTACATTGACCGGCGGGATACTGGAAGATTACTAGGTTACTGGCAGTTTGGTTTAATAAAACTATTATTTACTATACTTTACTATGGTTTATTGGTGCTGTTTGCTATGTAAAGTTTGGTGGTTGAGTGTTATCAGCATGCTTTAAAATGTTACAATGTTGTGTGCGGTGCAAGTGATTGAGTCGTCAGAGGCTCAACCTTTGAGTTATAGATCGTGTTAGCAATTTTGAAGTGGAATAGAATGTCACTTCTGTGCAGAGTTTATGATTGAAAATTATCAGAAGCTTGTGGGTATATTGTCAGCTAAACTTTGAATTTACGACTTTACTTACTTAGATTCCTTAGATATATTAGATACTTAGATTCCTTTACTACTTAGATTCCTTCTACTTTCATATAATATTGTTTTATACGTAAAAACCAGCAGGTAATTGGATGTCGGTCCAACATCCTTATTACTGTTTATGCTGCTTTGATGAGTTGTAAGTCAACCATAGAAATTAAATAAATTGTTTTTTCCTGGTATACGGTTCCGAGATGAGGTAATTTTCTGATAAAAGGTAGCAACCACGTAGTTCCCGGCTATAAATAGATTGTCCTATTTCTGCCTGTTGTTGCCACAAGACACGATTGATAGATTGATAGAATTCAACCCACATGCATAAGCAATAGATTACTAAAAGCATTTAAAACTATCATTAATAAAAACCGGGTGACCGTTAGTATTAAATGCGTATACTTGACATTTCCGGTCTAAAAGACCGGTTGAAAAAACTTCGCATTAAGAAAGATAACGAGAACTTGTGTGTAATGAGCCGAAAAGACTGAGAACATCATCTGTCACCTCGAGTACGAACCATTGACGCGTCATTAACACATCAACCACTAACGACACTCGATTATCTGTCTTCATCTATCACAAAAAAATCAAGCGTGAAGATAGTCCCTTTTACCCTATCTAACATTGAATGAGTTCATTATGTCCCATCCGGGAGTGCAGGAAAAAATAGAGTACATCAACCAGTTATCATCCCGCGCGAATTGTAAAAGTCAACACAGGAAAATGGGTTGTTTTACCCCTATTTTCTTTCCTTAAGTGGCTCACCCGAGAAAAAAGCCCATAAATACAGGGTTACTGTTAAAAGATTAAAAATGATCACACTATGGCAATGACCGTAGCATTGCAATTGACCGCATCGCACCACGTGCGAAACGGAACTTCCTATCCCTATCTCTGCCCTACATACACAATTTCCCACTTCCTAGTTATCTGCGTCCCTGTCTGTCGCGGAAAACTGTAAGGGCTGATTCCGATGCTTCAGTTTACGTCGCGTTGTTGCGGCGAGCGGTCGGGTGTAGGGAGGCGATTTCGTCCCTTCGTATTCCTCTCGCGAAGTATTTGCATAGTGAAGTGCGTAAGTTTGTAAACTGTGGAGATACTTAAAACTTGGTATTTTTAGTTTGTTTGAAAAATTGTTTACGACTGTGGAGTGGTGTGGATTACGGATGTTGAATTATTTATTATTATTGTGTTTTTGTAATTAAGTGATGTGAAGTGACTAAGTTGAGTTATAGGGTTATTATTTTCGTAAGTATATTTTTTATTCACATAAAGTTTGTTTTAATAACTGTTCTGTAACATGTGAGTTCTTGTTACATATTTACTCGTATCATCCATCTTCATTAAATGTTGACTCCTTACAACGTTCTATTTTTAATGCATTTACTGAAACAGATAGGTGTCCTTATAACTTCGACGCCTTTTATTATGGGTTAAAGTCAATTCACAGAATTAAAATGTTGACAAATGTTTTGACTTTTTTTATTTTATTAACTATAATTATTATACTTAAGGTAAATGGGAGAATGACAATAATGAACTAAAATACAAAGAGAAACGTTATTAAACAGTTGCGTGTATTTTTCATACCTAATAGTGAAAGCATTAGCTGTATTCCAATTTCTTCTAAATCATTCGATACTAAGGCGTGTTAACGTAACCAACAAAGACTGTTATTTCCCTTTGTAACATGGCAGTGTGGACGCATTTGAGACGACCTATTGCGTCTGTGACCGTGAACTGGAACAAGGGTCAGGTGAACATATTCAAACATTTTATTCTGGTCTTTGTAGTCGTATTTTCCTCGTTAAAATACGTTTTGGTCCTCGTGGTGCTGTCTTTGATCTGTTGCTGGGAACTGACCCTTTAGTCATCATCACAGTAAGACACAAGTCTTTTTATCAATATTATTTTAGACATATTATAATAATTTCCTGGTTTGATTAAATGTCATAAGTTACTGAAAAAGGGGAAAATTTCAAGATGCTGGACAGCCTCCACCCGTTTCTTATTTTTAGAACAAATTAATGACGATTGCTGTTATGTCTTTCAAGCTTAGTTGTAAAGTTTTTACTTTTTTTTCGATGATCACACTATGATGATCAAAAAAATAAAAGGCAAAGATTTATCTGAGTTGGGACTTTTCTTTATATAAACTAAACTTTTCTAAGAATATTTTGGTACTTATAAAGGTTAAAAAAAGTGAAATTTACAGTAGTTTTACTGAGAAAGTCTGATTGAATTGTTTGAAGTTTGGGAGCAGAAAAATTAATTTTGTTTTATATAAAAAATCTAGTTGAAATCTTGTGTTTACAACCAGCGAAATTTTTTTATTTTTTTTTCCTGTTGTAAATATTAGAACTTTTATATATCTATGTTAAAGGCTTTTGATCAACTTAATACTGAAAAGACGCAAGTGACGGCTTTACTTAAAATATTGTGACAAGACAAGTGTGTTACTGATTCACAGAACTTCTCACACAATTCTTCACAGTATTAGGTAATACGTGCTACACATACTGATCGTGTCCTTGACAATGGATTACAGTCTTCTTTGTCGGATCCACACGGTTTGTGTGTATATGAACGTGTTTATTTTTTTTAAAGATGGGCAGGCTGGCTCTTGGTCCTTGTAGTGGTAGTTGTAGTGACCGAGTGAGCTATCTACTATAAAGCCTTGAATTATAATTTCACCTGAAACCAGGAACACTTTGTTTGACTTCAGCTATGAGCCCAGAAACTTACGAATGAGTTGTTCAAATGACCAAACACCAATCCGGAGATACGATCATCACTATGAAAGCAAATAATTGATCTTATTAGTATTTTTAAATTGTATATCTGTAATTTTTATGTTATACCTCATCATCAGCCGAAAGACGTCTACTGCTGGCCATAGACCCCCAACCACCACTTTATGGTGTACATAATAAAGAGTATTCTATCCATCTATCTATTAGTATGATCAATGGCGGATCCAGGGGGGCACGTGCCCCCCCCAACGGTTTAAGCAAAATAAAATCGTCTGCATGGACTGGCCTGAAATCCTGATTCCATATTATCTATCAAGACAGTGATGAACGCTGAAGAAGTAGACTTTCGACTATAATATCTTCATTGAAAATGAATTAATCCCAAAAACAGTGCAATACAAGATATGGGAGACACTTTTTAACTGTTTGGTCCATGTGCCACTCCTAGAAATAAATCCTGGATCCGCCTTTGAGTATGAGTGCCCTTAAAAGTTCACTGCTACCCATAAGCCTTCTAATTACTGCTCTGTCGTTGATGGTCGTAGATAAGTATATGGCTATGATCACCGTGACTGGCAGACGAAATGATGATACAAGTATATTTTTATTAGCGAAAGAAAGGAATACGCTGCTTCCCATTATATGAGGTTGCCTTTTTATACACAATGCTAGACCGTCAGCACCATCATCATCTGCCTGTTTCCAACTATTTTGGGGTCAGCTTCTAGTCTTACCGGTGCATTTGAGTACCAGTATTTTACTTGGAGCGACTACTTATCTGACCTTCACAGGTTCGGTATCACGATAGGTAGTACGCAGCTACGAGTATAATATGTGGTAACTTCTTCTTCACTGGTATACAGTCAATAATTTAGTTTTTATGCCCACAATTGTATTCTCAGAGGCAATACTGTACTTTACAAGCCTAGACAGCAAGTATCTTCTACATAAATAAACATTAGTTATCGCAGAAGCGTATACTTTTAACAATTTATTATTAATGCCTAAGTTCCACAGACATTTTCCTTCGCGCGTCGGCGATGGTGATAAATTTCGTTCAGAAATTTATGAATAGTGAACATAGTTCTAGTTGGTACTACAAAATTGTTATTTTAATTTCGTTATTTACTTTGATGAATGTTTGTTAATTCATTGGGGTAATGCCAGTTATGCAAAAAGTATTTTCAAAAGGAACTGAATTCATTTGTTTTTATTGTTTTATCTCACTGTACTTCGGCAACGGATTTTAGGATCTGTAGTTCGATTTATAGTTTGAGAAAATGGTGAAACATTAACAGGTAGGTATTAGGTAGGTAGGTATTAGGCTAGACACGTTAGATAACCACAAACTAGCTATTTGCTAATGATAAAGATACAATACAAAAATCACCACAATCACGATAATTTCAAAAAAGAACGATCTTATAAATTCATAATTTTAAATAACCAAACTACCAGCGGCCGTTGACATCATCATCAGCTGTATTTACTTGAAGTTTCTCTAACTAATTATTTGAAGTTTCGCTAACTAATTTAATTTGACCCTGTTGTTCCCCGATTAATTTGCCTGCCAAGTGTGGTGATTCTGATCACCTCTTTGATAATTAATTTTGTGTCACCGACTAAAAGAGGGAGAAGTGAAAGAGTAGAGTAAGAGTAAAGTTCAGAAGTAAACTCGTACGTGATCCGATGATGGCCGGCTACTCTACATCACTAAGGAAATGATTTAATCGGAATTCAGCAGCAATCCTCAGAGAAACAGCACGCAGATAGTAACATGAGCTCGATGAATACAAAACAGCTTGCCGAGGACTCGTCCGTACTTCGGTGTACCGTTATTTGATACAGAAGCCGTATCGGGCAGACTGTATTACTTCCCGGCGACTGCCAACTTTGCTCCCTCTCTAGTAATTATAATAATTTTATGCACTTATCTGCATGTCACCTTTTTAAACCATGTATTGGTATTTTTGGCAAGGGTGTGTTGTGTGTGTGGGGCTGTGGGTGTGTTGGCATTGTCGTATCGTGTTATGACGTCATTATTTTGGTGCCAATACGCGTGTTATTGGCAGCCTGTAATGATGTCTCACTTAAGCCGTGGGCAAACTGAGTTGACACTGTCAATTAGACATTACTCTCGTTCCATGTTAAGAATGTCAATAAGCAGACAATACGCTGGCAATACGTTATCGGCTTTATCAAACTAAGATGGCGTGTTCTGTCGCAAGAAAACCGCGTCAGAGTCAGAGTTGTCTAAATGTACTGAAACCCCATATTCACTGTCAAAAACTGTTTGTTAATGATAGCAACAGCATTAAGCATTAAGTCCGCCTTTCTACCTTTTTTTTGAGTGCGAAAAGTTTAAATAAATAAATAAATAAACAGCTGCTTAGTTTCTTGTGTGGTACTTGCTGTGTTGATTGTAAAAGTTGAGCATGTCCTGTCTTTGTCATCTCACAAAAAAAGTCTTGTTACAAGTTTTGTTGCAAGATAGACAGAGAAGTCATCAGTTGCAGTCGTATTTTTTCATTACATTAACGAAACAATTAAACTCGGTCAAAGAGGCGCAAAACTCATCCAAACTAAAACACCCGCGTATAAAAGTTTCCTATAAGTAACTTATCAAACTTCCTTATCTAACTGATCCGACAAGATTATTTAATGCTTAACTTTGGTCACCGAATCATCGACAATTTATGTCGCTAAGAATTTTGTATTAAATCGTGTCAAGGGACCAATTTGTGCTACTGTACTTTACTGTTCTCTTTAATTGTTTGATTATCTGTGTGCACATTATCTATATAGGTACTATCCTTACATATTATAGAACTAAGTCCTCCGCCACGTCTGTCTGTCGTCCTGTTCACGATAAACTCAAAAACGAATGCACCGATTTTCATGCTGTTTTCACCAATGGATAGAGTGGTTCTTTAGGAAGGTTTTAGTATATAATAACCGACATCCACGGTTTGTTTTGTTCGTTTGTTTGAACGCGCTAATCTTTGGAACTAACAGTCAGAATTGAAAAAATCTTTTTGCATTTGAAAGAATATTTGAGGAAGGTTATAGGCTATTTAACATTAAGCTTTAGGAACTGAGCAAAAAGGAAAAAAAAAACAGAAAGAATGTTATGCGGAAACGAAGTTGTAGCGCGGGCGGCGCGATGGATCGAGGGAACAACACATTCCACGCGGGCGAAGTCACAGGCAGAATCTAGTTTATAATAAAATATGTAGATGATTTCTGTTGCCAGCTGTGCCTAGTAGAACGGAACTAATTAAGATCTAAAAGTTCTTGTAAGCCCCATTATTTTATTTAATAAGAAACGAAAAAAAGTTATAATAATAAGTCTCATTTCAAGTATCAATTTATCACTGAAACTATACTTCACATTCTGCTTATGCAAAAGAAGTAAACAAACCACTGAAGTTTCACAAACACAATGAAGCCGGCTACAAACTATAATAAAAATCAGTATCAAACACAAAATCAACCTCAAAGGAAGCCCCACAAGTCATCGTAAAGTCATGTTTACACCGAACTTATTGACTTGTATTAATAAAACAATAAAGCTTATTACCCTACGACTAGAGGGGTGCATCGCACGCACGTCTTCCACTCGATTACTTTGTATCGATTAACTGCACGCATTACGAGTATCGATTATTTTTAGGATAGCGTGATGTGTGGTTTCAAGATACGTCCATAGTAATTTTCGTGGATGTCGTATACTGTATAGTGTGATTTAGGGGTAGTCCATTAGCAACTAAACATTCTGTGGCACCAGGTCAGGAAATTGCATCTTACGGTATTTATAGCTTTGGCGAGATCTGATGCCTTTAAAACTAAATTGAAAATCAGCGCTTTATGAATTTCAAAAGAAAAAGAGAGAAAATGATGTCAATATGGCAAAGTACTTACAAATTAGCACTAGTCATGATGACCTTGCTTTATTTTAATTTATGAATTGTTTGACCAGCTTTATTATTATTCAATAATTACGCTGCGACTGGTGCAAGATTTTACCCTCTAGTATCAAATTATAAAGTAGAGAATGATAATTATATCATCAATGATAAAACTAGTCGCGTCATGCGCTGGTGTGTGGATACAGGTAATACCATGATTTTTTAAAAAAGCTTCCTAATGTACTAGGATTTCAACAAGATAAAGGAGATCCCCCCCTCAGCACTAGCACAGGGGTGCAGCCACACGTACGTCGCCGCTGCGTTCGTCTTCCACTCGACTGCTTCGTATCGATTATCTACACGCGCTCTAAATATCGATTATATTTAGAACACGCTGAGGGATGGCGTGAAATGTGGTCACGGGAACATGCGGTGGTGTTATGTATTTTGGTTATTGATATGAGATTTTCTAAAAACATAAACAATACTAAGATAGGTAACACACCTCTAAAATCAATTCTCAAATATAAAGTATTTTCTAAAGGACATAATAACAAATTATGTATGACATAGTATATACCTTATTGGCGATGTTTTTCAAAATGTAATAGTACTCCCAACCGGCTTGTGAACGTAAACGAAGCAAGTATGTAAGGATCGTAGCAGGTGGCGGTCTGTAGTTTCAAGGCACAAACGATTCTCACAAAGGACTTTTGCCCTAAAAAGAATAAAACTTGCAAATACAGCAACAAAAGAAAATACAAAAAGTTGTCGAAAAAAGTCGTTCGCAAAAAAATGGTAGGTACTATTTCAATCTACCTATTTTTTTTATTTATTTAACTTGTAATCATATCTTTGCCGAGACAACTTGCCTATACTGCACCCTATCTAAGTATCCTAAGGTTAAACATCTATCAATAATGTTCAGTACACAGCTCAGTGATGGATAGTTTTCCGTTTTACATTGTCTCGTATTTAGGGTAAGTACCAATAATTAATCGCGTGTCACTCACTGTGGGCCTCGCACTTAATAATTGAGTGAACGATCTAAGAGCTAGTACGCGGCGTATTTTGAATAAGGAACGGACTTTAAAAAAGGACCAAGCTTTTATTTGTTGAATAACTTTGGTCCTTTGATATTTTTGTCTCTGAGCGAAAAATACAATCAAATTAATGGGTGTTTGTCCAGATTAAAAAAAATAAAACCTATGAGTCTACTAATCTTCTGTAGGCACAATCACATCATCATCATTTCAGCCAAAAGATGTCCACTGCTGGAGTAAGGGTGCTTTTCCACCAGAGATGTGCTATGCTACGTTGCTATGGATGCGTTTGATATCCACCAATCATATTCATTGGTGCACATAGCTTAGCACTGGTGGAAACGGAATCAACTTAGATATGTTTTTTATATGGAAGGATGCGTGCTATGGCTGGTCGCGAGTGGTGCCGCTTCCCTACTATCGATACATCGCATAGCTCGAGCTGCGCATCTTCGTCGCGCAGCTACTTTGCGGCGGCGCATCTTACTCGCACCGCTACATAGCTTAGTATCAGTGGAAACGGTCATATAGTTTCACAGCTTAGCTATTACATCCTCGCAGCATAGCTGCATAGCACATCTCTGGTGGAAAACCAGCCTTAGACCTCCCCCAAACGCACATCCGGCATTTTAAATGAGAATTTATTCCGGAACGTTTATGAGTATAATAATAGGTCTTTACCTATGAAATTGCCGTTTTGTATGAAAAAATTTAAACGAATTTTTTTCATGAATTTTTTATTTGTATTAATCGAAGTAATCACCCATGCAATCAATGTATCTTTGCCATCGCAGTGGCAGTTTATTGATGCCCTTCTTAAAGAAATCAGCTGGACGGGAGGCAACAAATTCTTCAAAGGCATTTTGTACTGCCTCTCGGGTATTGAATTTTTTTCCCGCCAAGAAGTTATCCAAATTCTGGAAAAAGTAGTAGTCTGTAGGCGCAAGGTCTGGTGAGTAGGGCGGATGACGGAAAGCTTCCAACCCCAGTTCTTGCAACTTGGAGACCGTCTGCTGTGCAGTATGAGGTCGCGCGTTGTCGTGCAGGAGCAGCGGAGACGAGCGATTGACCAATGCTGGTTGGAGATGCGCCAGCTTCTCCATCATTGTGTTCAGTTCTTCACAGTACACATCTGCAGTAATGCTCACCCCGTTTGGTAAGAAGCTGTGATGAATCACACCGGCGCTAGACCACCAAACAGTGACCATCACTTTTCTAGGGGTAAGTTTTCGTTTAGGGCATTGTTTAGGTGCTGAACCAGGATCCAACCAACTTGCTGAGCGCTTGCGGTTATCAAACAGAATCCATTTTTCATGGCAGGTAACAATGCGGTTCAAAATTCCTTCATTTGTGTGTCTGTTGAGCAGTGCAAGGCACGTCTCGACGCGTACTTCGCGCTGGCGATCATTGAGTTCGTGGGGCACCCATTTGTCAAGCTTTTTTACCTTGCCAATTTGACGCAAATGGACCAATATTGTTTTGACGCTAACGTCGAAAGCTGCTGCTAATTCAGCCGTAGATTGTGTATCATCAGCTTCCACAATCGCCTTTAATTCGTCATTGTCGACCAAAGTCTTCGGACGACCGCGAGGTTCATTTTTCAGGTCGAAATTTCCAGAACGGAAGCGAGCAAACCAATAACAGGTGGTGCGTTGGTTTGTAGTGTTAGCTCCGTAAACGTCGTTGATGTTGCGTGCCGCTTGTGCCGCGTTGCTGCCACGACGGTACTCATATTCCATAATTACTCGAATTTTTAACGTATCCATGATGACGAAAAAGATTGAAATGCGATGAAAATGTAACACTAATCAATAAAGAAATGACTACTTTTGGAAAAAAAAATCCATGTTTTTAAAATAAAATTAATTTGAAATTAGAATTCTTAGCCAAACAAAAATTATTTTGATTTGAAATGGCCAGTACTGCAGAACGGCAATTTCATAGGTTAAAATAAAATACAACGTTTTCTCAAGTTTAAAAAAAAAATAGAAAATGTCGTGTCACTAGTACTAAATAAAATTAAAATTACTAGGTTATTCTAGAAACAACATAAAATTAATTACGTCATAATACACCTGTTCCTTGATTTTACTAGTCAAGGAGCCAGACCACAAATAGGTTTCCATAATCATAAGCATTATTTAATCCCTTCACACACATACATGGGTCCAGGAGTACATCAATAAGATAGGGGTAGGAATGTGCACCCATCATTCCTTAGAAACCTCTCCGAATATTTCGCCCTGAGATATTAATAATATCGATTAGGATAACTCCATCGGTAGGATTAGATTTTTGTCTCTTTCCCACACATAAGAATACTTATAAAAGCATTTTGTGAATGGATAGATTGAGTTACTGAAGATGTGTTATTTGAGAATGTGGGGCTCCGGTACTATGTTTAGGAACATGTGTTTTTGCAAGTCAACTTTTCTTGCGGTTATTTTTTGATTGGGAAAAATATCACATTTAATAGAGACGCAGTTTTTTTTTAACTATGCTCAATTCAATATCGTTTATCCTATTTGATCTCGATTTCTTGCTTATAAAAAGCTATAGTTTTCCGTATACCTACATGAAAAAAAATGATGTTATGCCTACTCAGCGAACACAGTTATTTCACCAAAGCATTTCACTCATATAATTTTTACTTTCAGATTCCTCCACACAAAAAAGTCCAACAAAAGCATAACAATATGCAGACAAAAAGTGTATCCCGACGTCATATCATAACAGTTCTTCGCAATGCATATAATTGTAAGCGAGACATAAATAAAACATAAATGAAACACCTAATTAAGCGCCGCATAAATTGCCCGTTCAACATGAAAAATGACGGTCTTCTAAAGGGTTGCCAGCTCTGTGTGTAGTGTTGCCAAGAATTATTTGGAAGGTTTTTGGTACTGGCATTTCAACTACTGTTATGTATTTTATCCATCGTGTTTCAAAGGGTTTCTGGAAAATGTGATGGGGTGACAAGATAAAATTGTGCTCAAGACTACGTTTTTAATCCATACATTATTGATTTCTTAATTAAAAATTTCAAACACAAACTATGAATAATTCCTGAATTATCAAAAAAAAAAAAAAAAACATAATAAATAGTTAACTAAAAACAATTACAAATACATCAATATGAAACAATTAAAGGTTAAGTACAGATAAGTTTAAGCCCTCTCAAATCCAGAAAAGTAAGAGAATAATATGGTAACACTACAACAGGGTTGCAATCACAAAAAACACAAAACATCCACTCCACGTCACACGCTCGTTGTGATTTGGTGAAATTAGCGCGTCAGCATTTGTCTCTGGTTCTGTTTGTTTTTCAAGAAATGGCGCCTTGTTAGGGGCATGCTCTTTTACGGTTTAACTTTCATAAGGACTGGACAATTATTTTTGCTGTAAATGAAACACATTTTGATTGTAGATTTTGGGATCTTAGTATAAAGACTCAGTAGACTTTATTCTATCAGAAGCTAAATGGTCAATTCTTGGTTGCTTCTTAATTTTTCTAAAAATTATATACTTTAACTAATTTTCATGTTATTTACCTTGTCGTGTCCCATAACTTGCTCTTTGTTACCTTATGGATTTTTTTGTAACTATTCTATAAAAAATGTCTAAATCTTTTTATGTTGCACCTGCGTCAAATCCTCCCTTGACTATGATAGAAATTGATAGAAATATCAATCAAATTAGTTATCCAATTCAAGGTCAAATATCTACATTCATACAGAAATCCCTTTTGCATACCGCAAACTGTATTCAATAAAACCTAAATAAAATGAATAATAGAGTCGGGATGCCACGCTATCCTAAAAATATCTCTCCGGTAAAATGATAGAGGTGGCATCCGGCAGGTGCCCATCTCCGGTTTGCCCGACGTGGCGGAGAGAGGGCTATGTGTGAATAGATTTTACGGTGATAGTAGTGGAGGGTTAAATCTAGGTGACAGTTATTGTTGGTGAGTGGTTCTAGTGATTGTATTTGAATAATCTAGTATTTTTTGTTCGATCCTTGTCAGAAATAGGCCGGTTAGTTACGGATTCTACATCCAGATTCTTCATAAACCGCAATTTGCTTCCTCGCAGGAAGACACTTGGTAATTAATTGGATTCGTAGATTCAGTCATTTGTTTTTTTTCCGAATGATTGGATTGAGAGTCAGAAAATTTTGTTTACACGATAGATAGATATATAGATAAAACGTTTATTATATACGAAGTTCTTAAATATAAAAGTAGCATGGTGTGAAATTCTCACTAACAGAAGACTCGGGACAGATTACACAGCAGCTCCCAAACTAGGCACAGCCTGTATCTTGGCAAACAATCTGTAACTATGGACAATAGTATGACCAGCAGTGAGTTTCTGTTTGCGAATCATCTCGACAATCTGCAATTACCAATCAGTGTGCAAATGTATGTCATCATAACAATTTCCCCGTGGCCCGTTAATCGCGAAACCAACATATTGCAGTGACCGTTTCATAAAAAGAGCAATTTTATGTACCATTGACTTATCTCTGTATCCTTATTAAATCCGGAAACCTACCATATGGGCCATAATCCTCAGAAAACCCATCATATTGCTAGATATAGGCCATATTGTAGGAAAAAAAACCCTTTCCACAGTACGCATCGCGAGGGTTACTTGTAATAGTTTCCGGTCCGTCACACGACCCTATTGCGTCACTTCCGGTCGGACAACGACCTTCTAGATGACGGTAATCCATTGCCTAAGAGTTAATTGAAAGTATTTCCCAATCAATTGGTTCGTTAATTGAATCAAAGATTTGGTGTGAGATCAATTAATTGATAACATATTTCTTTGGGTCTTCTGGTTCGTTGACGTGAAATATGGTTATGGGTTCTGATTCCAAGAGTTATGGTCAAGTTAATGGTGCCAGCAGTGATTGTTCTTTGGGGCTCACCAACCGACTAACTCGTAACTCGTAACGTTTAAAAATATTTTTATTTGCTACACTATCAATTTATTTTTAATCGAAACTGCTTTAAAAACTACAACAAAAAAATAGCCTGCCCGAACACTATTTTATATGTCAGCAAATATTATGTTAAGTGAGGGAATCGAACCCGCGACCCGGAGCCACTGTACTAACCCGTACCGTAAAGTATAGTTCCTACACTTCATATATGAGGAAAGAAGTACACGTCCCTGATAACCCTTTGGGAAATAGTGACGAGTATCTAATACACTAAAAAAATATTCAACAATCGAATATCGGTGAAAAGAATATTTTTTCCATTTTTTTAGTCCAGTTTCCGTATGTCGGAAGCGCTGAAACATTTCAGCGGTTAACTGAAAACTAACAGACGGACAATTAAACAAATAGGACAACGTTTCGTTAGAATATACAATAGTTTTGTGAACGTTCACAAAACTGTGGGAAAGTGTATTTTGGATTGTGCATAGGGAAATTTATATTGCACTGGCTTTTGCCCACGGTTTTGCCCGCGTGGAGGTCACAAATTATCCTACGGGAACGTACTGCCAGGATAAAAATACCCTATGGTCTCAACTGGTCATGGTCTATCCGTGTACCAAAAAATTAGTAAAAGTATGGATTGACTGACGGTGAAGGAACGTCCTGCTAAGAAACTTGGTTTCGATGTTTTGTTCGTTTCTTTTTTATACAAAAAGAGGCATTTTCTAATCATCAGTTACGAACTGATATAAAAATCCGAGAAAATAATAATTGCCAATTTGAAAGTATAGAATATGCGTAAGCAAGACATATTTGCTTTGGTAAACAGGAAGTTATGGTCTTTCTTAGAACGAATCTAATTAACATACTATACTTTGAAATATTTCTATTTGTAATCACGTCCACAAAAACGACTAACGATTTCGATGAAACTTGCAATATAGGGATTTACGAAATCGTTGCGGAAAATCGATCTAGCTAGGTTTCATATCTGGGAAAATTCGTTTTCTCTATTTTCACCCGAGAGGTCGGTCGCCCAAATTCTAGAGCAAGATGGCTATCTTAGAATAATGACATGCCAGGATGGAATTAGTATGTACTATCATGCATGGAATTAGAACGTACTATACATGGAATTAGAATGAACTATCATATACTATTAAATGAGTATTCTCTATTTTCACCAGAGCAGATCTCGGCCGCCCAAGTACTAATATTATTCAGCAATAGTTGTTCCTTTCCCACAATAATTGTTAAAAAAGTGGTGAGATATAAAATTGAAACATTCTAAATACAGATTATATGATTGCGTTAAATTGTAACCTTTACAGTTTGTTTACACTTTCCTGAGGTAAATTTGGAACAAACTATATCTATAACTTAGTAACTTCTAGAGAGAGACTAAGTAGTTTCTAAACCCGATCAAAGGCTAATACAAAGACCTCGTAAATAAGCAACATATTTACTGATACGCGATTACTTAGTGATTGCGTATTCACGACGACGATGGTGACGGCGCCCTTTGACATACGAGTTAACTATGTTATATTAACTGAACAGTTTTGCTTCTACGGTTAGCGTGGAGCAAGATATAGGAGGAAGAGGGTTAGTTAATTTAGAGTGTGAATTTGGTAGTTGTATTAGCTTTCAATCATGGTGTCTGAAAGCTCGAATATGTCTTTGAGCTATTAGCCTGTTGTGAAATCTTGTGTTTAGTTGTCTAAATGAATAACTACCGGCATAACAAGCAGCCTGACAAGAGTCTGACAATCTGATACCAAATTATTTTTCTACTATCGAATGCGGCAGGCAAATAGCAGGAAACTGTATGAAATGCATATTTACATAAATAGTGCATAAGATGACAATTTACGTGTCATAATTTCAAAAAATTATACACTCTCTGGTGACAAGAAAATAATGGATTAACTGTCTAAACTACAAGTAAAGAACTTTCATCTTTTTGACATAAAAAGTATCTCAATCAATATATTCGCCTATTATTTATGATGTCCACAACACCCTCAAATATCCCATAACTTAATGGCACTCAGATCATATCAGCGACAAGTATACGAGTTATGAATACTAATCGCGTTAGAAATTGAGATGATAATGTGACTACTATTTGATGTTGGCTTTCGATTATGATGGTTTGTGAGAGACGCCGCGGCCGCATCGTTCACGTAGTTTGAGAGAATTTAATGGAACCACATCTATGTAAACCATAGTTAGCTGTCAATTTAATTTCATGGATATAACGTTATATTAAATATTAATCTAGTAGTAGGGACGGCTGTGTAGCTGACATAAGGGTAGTTTGATTAGCATTTGTGGCAGGTTTAATTTAAATCTTTCGTCATTCGAGGAAGCTTGTCGATTTATATTTTAAAAGAGCCTCTTAATAATTACGTGTGACTATATAATAAATCAGCAACAATTATGTAGAACCCAAACAATTTCTCAGAACAAAGAAAGTTGACGTTGATCCAAAAGTGTAAGGAAAGTTAACATCTCTTAGTTACCTGTAACTTTAGCAAGAATGCGTTCCTGCAACCACAATACTCCATAAACAAACACCATTGATCGAATAAAAAATTACTTACCCTAATTCACTAGATCATCCAGTCATGCAGTTATCTTTACCGCAGCTAGTCCGCAGGCGTACTATAAATGTCTAACAGGCTGCATACGGGATGTGAACCTACACTCAATCGATACTCGCTGATTGAAACATTGTGAATGCCGGTCAGCGGTCGTTGATTTTGTAACCTGAAGCATAGAACCTTTGGAGTTAGTGGGATGTTCAAAGGGTATTTAGAGAATGAATTCGCTTTGCTATTTACACTTAATTTACTTTGTGAAATACATTTATCTTTGAAAGTTACTTTGGAAGACTTGTTTGTACTACGATTTCATCGATATATCGAATCGAATAATGTTCTAATGAACCGTACCATATGCCAATGAGGTCATTAATTTCGTTTTAATATTCAGGTAATTATTACTAGCAGAAAGTTCTAAAGATTGTCTATGAAATCAATTTAAGCTTCAACTTTAATTTTTATATCTATTTGACGAAACGCCAAGCTTAGCTCCAGAAATGTTTAAACGTAACAAATATGAATCTAAAATGAATATAACCACTTCTCGAACCGCCATCTCGCTATAACAGCCAATACATGTTATAATAAATTCCAGGAAACTCCAAGACTAGAACAATTGAGTTAAAACATTAAGAAAATCTCTTCAGGTGGCTACTTTAAATATACATGTCGTTTAAAAATTTTGACTTCAACTTCCTCATATAAAGTTGGTACATTAAGAGCTAACCGGGCTGTAGCAGACGAGAAAGTTAATTTAAACTGTTCTTTGCCTATACACAGTGCTTTAACTTGCTTGAGCAGCTAACTTGGATCTCAACTCTATTGGATCAAAGCTATTGTATCCTTTCCTATCGTATATTGCTTCTCATGCTGAATGTAGAAAGTTTTGCAGAAATGAAAAATAGGTAATTTAAGTTGAATAAAACGGTGTACATGCATTGAATTATGGGTGTGTACGATACGAGGAAACTTTATGGAGATCGTTGTTCGTTTAGATTGGTTTCCTTTGTTTTACTGCGCACTATAATGAAAGCAATAATTTTAGCTTTATAAACGTTCTGCTTGTTAGATTTCGTAATGATAGGAATTAGTTGTTAGAGAGGTTGTTACCAGACCACACCATGGTGCTAGTAACATTTTAAAGGGTTACTATAAAACATAAAAGTTGACTATAAATCAAACGAAATTATCACGCTTAACTTCAATATCCTCACCTAAAGAAACAATAACAGAACCAACAAAACATTAACACAAATTCAATAAATTACCTAAAACAACATTAGAACGCTACCGTATACATCACAATCAGACAATAACCCGGCTAAATGGCAAGTCGTCGGTGGCCACGCTCTATTGAGCAAGAAACTTATCTTCTACTCGGCCGGGTTGTGCCCGCACGTCGTCCTAAACCAATACGTGATTGCGTTCGCTTCATTTGACGACGCCAAACAGTTGTAAGATTATCGCAGTTGTGTGTTGGAGCTGAATTTTGAGTGAAGGAAATAATGTTCGAGGAATATGGTTTTATTAGGATTATGTGTGGCTAAATGAGTCTTTTTATTGAAGATGATGATGGTTTATTGATTATGAGAGAGAAAAATTAATAATTTTATGAAGTCGTCCACAGGAGGAAGTGGTGATGAAAAATTATAAATAAATAAAGGATTGCAAATAAATGTATATACTTAACGATCTAAATGAAGTTGCCAAAGAAATTGCCAGAGCTAGGAAAAATTACATAGAGGTCTGCAACCATGTAACTTTTTTCAAATAATATTAAACATGTTAATGAGAGAGCTGTTACTTCATCTTAAAGGCAGAAATAAACGGCGTAAATAAAATATTTACTACCGTAGGCAGTGTAGGCACACAGCATTTTTATGCAAATTTAACTCCCCTACATTTTAAATTCTACATTTTTACGAGGTCAACTTGCAAGAAAAATTGTGGGCAAGATCTTTCATAACATTTTGCCCGCAAACGAAACACGATCTCTTTATTGCACTCAAAAGAACGTTTTATGGACTTACAGCCAGCGCGAGCGCCACGAATGAATATTTCAAATTAAAATGATTCCATTCGAGCTTTCCAATTAAAAGGGGTTCCGAGCATTTGGAACAGGTTTGAAGAAAGACTTTTCTAAACGAATTGGTATAAAAATTGAATACAAGCGAAGCGACCCGTAACGATTATTTTGATGACAGTTCAAAGGGTCTGGTATTAGAGAAAAAACGACGCGTCTCATCCTTCTGGTCGTGTATAGAGATTCGTTGATGGACCCTGGGCTCGCTTTGTTTGCAGACATGCGAAAATAAAATGTCTTCAGTATTTTTTATGTGGGTCAGTAAAATAATTTATATTTCGTTGGATATGCTGAACTTGGGTCTCTATATTTAGCTCACTTTCTTTTGAAGATTACGTTATAAGTTGGTACTATAGTAAATGTCTCGAGCCTACAAATAGAGGTAACATTTTATCAGAATTCTTGTTTCTCTTAAAAGACAATCTCGGCTGAAACCAATTTCTAGATTTCCGATAGAATTCCTTGACATATTATTAGCTTCCACAAAGCTGACCAATACCAAATAAATTCGCACAATCAAAAGAAAGGAGATAATTGAAAAGATAAGTAAAGAATTATCTTTGTCCCCGAAGATCGCCGATATTACACTGGCGAGTAAATAAATGGGGTACTTAGTACCAGCTTAATAGTCACGTGATGTAGCTCTGTCCACATTATTTACCCTACCGCGAGCAAAGTTAGGTAATGTGTTTGGAAGTAGTGGTTTCTTTGTAGTAGGTATCTGTTGAACTATCGCAATCTGAAAGAAGGAGTTTGTGCGACGATTTTTGTTCTCAAAAGATTTGTTCTTTTTATATTGGAGAGTTTTAGTGACATTTTGAGAAAGGTAGGTTTTGCGTCCCTATTGGATATTTTCAGCAGATCCAATACCGTCACGGTCAAGGCTAAGATTTAGGGTACAACCTTTTGTTATTTTGGGTCCTACCAATACATTATTTATATTCAAGTATACGCCTCAGGGAAAATATTTGAATACCTAGATTTGATAAATTCACTATACATTTTCGTTCACGCATCTATTTTGCGGAATTGTATAACTAAATCAAATTACTCATTTACAATAAAGCGCTTATCAAAACAGACGATTAAACAAACATACAGATGCAGTGCAAATAAACTGCACAAGTGTGAATTAAAGCGAAATTCTCGCCATTGCAAAGTGGATTGCTGTGTAATCCGATCGGAGCCGATTCAGAATTTTGTATTTATTTACGTTAATGAAATAATGTAAGAATGGTGGTTGCTGTGGATGTTGCAGTATTATGTTAATAATGTAATTCTTATTGGTTTATGCGGATACTTGAATTAAGGGGGGAGCTGATTAACAGCTGCGTGTTGTCTCGCGGAATTAAAGCTGTATTTAAAGTGTTTTCATGTTAAAGTGGGATTGTTAATTAAGGTAAAAGGATTGCCTGGTTGTTATTATGTACTGTAGTATTAAGTAACTTGGAATGAACAGGTTTGTTATCATTGTGAGTAATGTTTGGATTATTTGTATTCTTTTACGAGCTTCTTTGAGCATATCGGATCTCATAAAGTGAGTGGTTAAGGGTGCCCTAACCGGAGAATCGTAAAAGAAAGTCAATTGGAAATCTGATATGTTTTGCACTAGACTAAAATAGATAACGAGTACCTATTGAGTATTTTTGCCGTCGAAACCTCAAGTGACAGCTGTGAGTTTGGAATTATTGCGTTGTACATAAACGGAAGTGGTTATATACTACGCTAAAAACATAAAAGAATACGGTCTCCCTGACTTATACTTATAATTTACTTAAGTAAACCATGACTTCAAAACCCTTCATAATATTCTCTTCTACCTGTCAAGTTACGTCACGTCACTCACAAATACAATGGCCGCATATTGTACAGTAATGTAGTGACAAACAGACGTACACAGCGTGCACTACATTAAGCCATACATAATTCATAGCTCTAAACGGCTGAGGGTGGGTACAGTATTGTGGTCGGCAGTGCAATAGCTATATGAAGAACTCATGGCTAAATAAGCGCATGGATCAATAGATTTGTTATGCTGTGCTGTTTGCGGTCAGTTTGTGGATGGGTGACCGTTATTCTTATTGATAATATATTATTACCATTTTCTTGCATTATCTGTGTTTGAGCGCTTGAACTGTTGTTTCTGATTTTCATATGAACAGGTACAGTCTTCAAGAATGTCATATTTGTAATGTAATGTAATACATAACATAACATACATAATCAGCCTATAATGTTCCCACTGCTGAGACACAAGCCTCCTCTCTGTGAGCTGCGGGCCGTAATCCACCACGCGGGCCCAGTGCGGGTTGGTAGATGTCTATGTTGTCACATGTCTTCGAATTTTTGTTTCTAGGACATGCCGGTTTCCTCACGATGTTTTCCTTCACCGTTTTGAAAGCTGTGGCGATGAAATAATTTACACAAGGTAAAGCGCCTGTCAGGGTTCGAACCTACGACCTACAACTCGTAAGTCGTGGCCGTTACCACTGGGCCACCACTGCTCTCAATGTAATTTAATGAGAAACTTAAAACATTGATAATTATTGATACAGTTAGTTTCGTTATTAAATATAACATGGCTCTACATAAAATCCTGGTTAGATTAATGAAACATGGGTAGTGTCTTTAGGACCCACCCGTATTCCAGGTGTAATGAAGGGATAATTATTGGCTATTTACAAACCGATTTGAAGTTGTCATGTCTTCTGCTCCATAGCTCAAAAGCACGTAAAACCAACGCAATCTACAAAATGCCTGCAAACCCTTTCATTATTCATCGACAGTAAGCATATCATTACAGAACGGTGAGTAACGGTAATGATGGTAATGACCACCGTTTACCGTTCGCCGGTAACCGGCTTTTAAACGGCTTTTCATACATTATTTATTTTAGTACTTACCTTCCAACTGTTTATACTACTGAAGTTCTGAAGAATTTCAAAGAAATGTTTGTTCTAGTTCGAAGAAGGGAAGGTAAAAGGAACTGTGCTGTTGTTTGTTGGAGAACACTAAACTGTTCTTGAAACTACGTAACATACGTGGTTTATAGCATATTGTAGGTATAAGGTGCGTGCAAAGGATAGTTTAGTTTAGTCACCTTTTTTGGTTGTAATCATGAATTCGGTGGGGTAAATATCAATTGATTGTAATGTCCATTATTTTGACAGTTCAGCTAAGTTCATTGTATTCTTTATTTAACCAATATATAAACAGACAAGAAGAAAAGAACAGAAAAATACGTACGAAGATAGTTGCGTTATTGAGCACAACTTCCGAAATTCCTTTAAAATCAAAGTGGTGGAAACCACATCTAACGCCTTATTTGACCGTAAGGTATACATAAACGTTAATCGACGTCATCAATAATACGCCAGTCAATGTATAATTTAAACATCTATTTAATACTAGCTTCCGCACTCGGCTTCGCCCGCGTGGTATGTCGATAAAAAGTAGCCTATGTCCTTCCCCGGGATGTAGCCTATCTCCTTGCCTATCGAAATAAGTGCAGTGGTTTAGGCGTGAAAAGGTAACATACAGGCAGACAGACAGACAGAGTTACTTTCGAATTTATAATATTAGTATGGATGTACCGATTTTAATACCACTCCGACCGAAAATAATGACCCATCGCCAAACATATTAAACGGGAGCTTTCCATTCTTTAATCCTATTAAAAACAAGTAATAAATGATCACGACATCCAAATTCAACCCCTCGAAGAATTATGAAGACTCCTTAACTTCATTAAAGAGAGTTTTCGAGAAACCCATTCAAATGTACCATAGATTAAGGCTGGCTCCCTCTACAAATGGGTCGAGATCTATGACCTCTCAAATTATTACAATAAAAGCCGTTTTAATAACTAAGAACGGCAATTTGAAGGCAGTTTCGTGGAAAGACAGGCTGTCTGAAATAGCGTCTGGTTTATTATTAAGTAATGAAGGTAATGTTACGTTTTATACGCTTGGATCTGTTTTTAGACAAAGAAAGCTTCTGTTGTGAACATCTTGACTTAAACAAAAAAATATGTTTACAGCAACTTATTTTTTTGCCACATTTGGTAACTTGCAGATAACAGGCAATACATAAATAACTAATTCCTCATTATTTTAAGACAAGAGCACAATCATTTTGTAACACGTCTATCCCACAAAGAAGGTACATATTTATATACAATATACTGGCAGCATTTTATTATGTACAAAATGGTTTTATGGGGAGTCATAGAATGAAAATAGAAAAGAAATGATTATGAGAAAATAAATGTGGTACCTATCAAGAGTTCAAAATTCGGAAATACTCTCAGTTTAATTAATTTCAATGCAACCTTTTAAGTGTCCTTAATTGTACAATTAAATTGTCAATTTTGTTTAATAAAATTATTCGCCCCACTTAAGTTTCTAGTAGCCCAATTTGTTCCAAAACTGAAGTTTCTGTCATCGCCGCACTTAATATTACGGACAAAATTAATGTTAGAGAATTTGTGATACTTTATTAGGGAGAAGAATATTTTTAACGTAAAATAACGCTCAGAAAAATATTTGTGAAACCGCAGTTTATTCTAATGAATTATTAGAATCTTGATGATTTGACATCAAGATTCTAATAATTCACACACACGGAAGTACTTTCATTATGACCTTCACGATTTAAAGGTTGTCAGAATATCAGGCTTCAACCATTACGTACATAACGACGGTTGTTTTCGTAACATAATAATTATGAAAGCAATGCCGTGATGGTTCATTGGTTAATAATAATAATAACAATAATAAATTCTTTATTTCGGACAACATAAGATGTGTGGGTGTGTTAGTAAATTTCTTATAATTAATGCCTCGCTTCTTATGGACGAGGTTGTGGGTTCAAACTCGGGCAAGTACCAATGTGACTTTTTCAATTCATAATGTACTTTTGAGTTTATCTTGGACATTACTGACATATCATTGAATGAAAATATCGAAAACCTGGAATTACAGTAATATACAGGGTGTAAGGGTAAACACTCTTGTCATTCAAACCATTTGACTTAAACATAAAAAGAAATGACCGAGTAACAACTAAAAAAAAAACGTTATTTTCATTATAAAAGCTTCTACGCGACACCGTGCTCGCTATGCGAAACAGCTGACTGACTGAGAGACGGGTCGCGCTCACGGCCGGTCAGGTCACGTCACACTCCCCCCACCCGTGTTGAGACGCAAGTTCGTTGCCCTAGCGCATAGGCATAAACGTAATATTCGATGTTTAATAAATGAAGATCTCACTATTAGATACGAACTATAATTATATAGCAATTTAAGAACGGGACCTATAACAATAGTTAAAGAATGACCTATGATAGCGTTTACAAAGACCAATATAGGTTTCATTGTGTTGTCGTCTAGACAATTAATGAGGTAGGTACATTATTTCTAATGACAGCTTGCTAGACAGACAAAATGGTGGTAGCCCGGCAGTATATACCGATACCGAGCCAGCGCAATTTTATTGACGTTTATAAACACATCCTGTATGTTTACGCATAATATTAACCGTGGTGATTGGCATAAATATAGTGGATTAAAACTAGCCCTACGGCACAGTATTATTATTATGTTATTATGTTAGTTTCATGCCCCGGAAAATAAGTAAAACCTTTAAAGTTATAAAATTGTTAGTTTTGTATTTAGTAGAGAGAACATTTAGTTGTAGGTTTATGCATTACCTAGTTGGTATAAAAAATACTACACAAAATAGTTCTTCCGGTAAAAGGCACGAGTCAGAAACTCGAAACGTTCCCTACATTAAGGTAAACAAAACTGTAATTGTGTAACACAATTGCAATGCCTTTTATTTTGACAGTTCAACCACATTCATTGCGTTAGCTTCGTTTTTGAGCAGATGCATTTTTCAAACATACGAAGCAGTGGACGTGCTATTTCTTTCAAAATCCTTCGGATTGTGATTGAAAGTGCGTAACGCAATCGGGGTGCTGATAATATATTCCTTCTCTCTTTCCAGATGGGACAAAAGACTACCAAATGGATTCTATTCAACGAAAACCTGCCCCGATGCTGATACATTAATACCTTCCTAAAATGGAGAGACGTGAAGAGGTCCACCGCCATGGCTGTAGCATCGCCAAGCAGACGATCCTGACCACTCACCCCAGCGGGCTGCAGACCAGGGTATCAGTGGAACTGGCCAACTTCGATGCCCTGTGTCTCCATGCAGAATGTAAAACCACTTCCAAAAGACCTTGGGAGGGCAGCCCTTTCACGGCTCGAAGAGGTCTCCTCGGAGGCGTCTCAGCTCATGCTACCCCAGTCCTGGGCAGAAGGAGTGATTTAGTTAATGAGGGCAGGTTGTCCCAACAATGTACTCCTGTGATGAGGAGACGGGAGGTCCTGGACAGTCCGGGGGGTTCTCCTCTGCTGTCCAGGAGGTTGGATGTCGAGGAGGAAGACTGTTCCGATGTGGATAACAGTGTCATCAGTGGCTGGTTGAAGTTTCGAGACAACAAGAGGGTGAGTGGAATTATAATTTTCATAAAATTTTACATTGACCAATTAAATGATTTCTGCATCATATTTTACGCAACTTTGGTTCTAGGGGTAAAGCAATTCTATGATAAAAACGTAATTTCGACAGCATGATCAGAATGCTGATAAATACTCAATTCAAGTACTAATAGCCCCTTGGTCACGTCTCATCAAAATTTATTTTAAGAAATCGTCTTACCAATTTTTACTTATTCGTAAAACACAGAAGTACTTTAGTAATCATTATCAGCCAAGGTCATCTCTCTACAAAGGAGTATCCTTTGACATAAAAATGCTTAATCCGGCTTTTCATATTTATTACGGGAACAAATTAAGTTTCTCATTACAGGGGTCGCGTTTTATGAAACATTTAAAAATTACGGTCTCCGTATCAGTGTTTTTAGAAAGGTCGTTCTTTTGGGTATTTTTATTTTTTCAGTAATTTTCGTCCTTCTTTTTAGTATATGAGAGGATGAAGTTAAAAAATAATATTTATACCTAGTAATTTCCGCGTGTAATATGCCCTTATTAAAACCTACACCACAAAAACACAGGCCATTTTAAAATGTTCGTGGCTACGCTCGTAGCGGTTTCGTAGACGAGCGTGTTACGAGACCGTTGTTTGCTACGACGCTGCACCGTAGCTTCGATACCGAAGTAGCTCGAACACTCATTTATTGTGAAACACATCGAGTACTTAGTGGATCACGAGAGTGAGCACAATTTTTGGTTTTAAAGATATTTTGTATGTTCAGAGTAAAATTGTTCGAAACTTTGAGAACCCATTATTTGGCCAAGATTCTGTAGCATGCTCAAAGGGACTACAGTAATTAGACATTTCGTGTTTTTGACATTTGTGGGAAAATCGATAATAACCGAGAACTTATTATGACATCTTCATTTCGCAACGTTAAACTAGGCCTCAAAAGAAAAGACATAAGTTTGTATTTCATGCAGTTTCTTAATTCTAGTTTCAGGTACCTACTTCCAAGAGAACCTATAACGTATTATTTGTCCGTGCCAGGTGCAGTTAGCTAGGCATATTATGAGGCGAGAGGGTAATTTAGTGACGTAGTACTGGCGCGAGTTGCTTCGAGCACAAAATGCTTGTACCTATTACTTTGATGTGTTCTAGTGTTGGGAGTAGCCAAGTGGAAATGTCGATAAACTTTTATTTTTAATTAGAAGTCTTATTTTACGTAATATTTGAATGATAGTTTTTTGGTAATACAGCGATTTATTAAAAACATATGTCACTAACCCTTTGGTAAAATCACCATTAAGAGAATCTTCAAGTCTTGTATTGTTTTTCATGAGTTGCCGTTAGATTTGATTTGATTAAATTATTTTTAATTTAAGTTCGTTAACATTCGAGGAAATCAATTTGGAAACATGGGAAATAAAATCATATCTCTGCTAGGAATCTTTTGACAAACTTTGGCAGCTCCCTGCTGCACATTCCTCATTTTCCAAGACTTCTCACCGACTATGCCCATCCCTATTGCCGTAAGGTGGAAAGCCCTTACCCCAGTTGCGAAGGGGCTCTCGTGGAGTCCTTGCGTTGATACCTATGCACTATAGCCCACTATAGCTCAACATAGCTCACCATAGCTCGTTTAGCACGAGCCACGGAAGGTGTATTTTTATACTTACCGGCATTATGTGCAGTGCAACGCCTTTTTAAATAGTACGGAGTGAAGGTGTTGGAAAGAGGTACCTAGATGTAACTATGGAGTTTCTTTTAGAGTTTTCTCGAATTTGACAAAATTCTTGTTGGGCGAAGCTTTTGATTAAGGTATTTTTGTAGTTGGCTATATTTTTCAAATCATTTGTGATTACTTCATTGTGTAAATAAGAAGAATAGTAATAATGTATTCGCTAGATTATGAGTGAGTACAAAATACATAAGTGATAAATATAACATACATACCAGGTTTCTGGTGTGCAAATATTAATGGAACATGGGAATCTAAAAACCGTTCTCAATAAACATGTATTAAGAGTAGTTCAACACGCACTTGTCAGGTTGTTTCCTCTGACATTTAGGTATTATGAAGAAACATAGTCCCAACTTAACGAAGACATCCAACAGACAAAATAATATCATCCTTATTTACCCACTATACGAATTTGTCCAGTTTTGTCCGGGACTTTTCCCGACATTAACACACTGAGTGGTCCATGTGAATTATCACCACACATTTACTAAGGCCAGGACAAATGCCGGGACAATTTGCGCCATCGTTGGCAAGGACATGTCCTGCGGAAGAGCATAAATCATGGGGACCCCAATAAACAATGCTATTGGACCGATGATCATCGCGCTCGATGTTTTGTTGTTAACGTGATTGAATTTCTGTAATGAAAGGATGTCTGTTGTGTGGAGCAAAAAAGGGAGATAGGAAGTAGATAAATAAATGTCTTAGGAGACTAGTGGAGTAGCTTCTTGTTCGATTTGTTTTAACAAAATGTGCCGATTAGCTGTTAGGAACGAATGTTTATTGGCGGAACTACAATGTTAATCAAAAGGTAAGGCTAGGTTCGCTGTTAGTCCGTGGTATTTAAGATGAACTTAACAACTTTATTACTCTTAGACAAAGCCTAGATCACAAAAACACACTTCCACCAATTCTTTCCTAACAAATCATAACCTTCACAAAATTTTGCTGATGCAACAATATTCCCGTATAACAATCAGCTCAGTAGGTAGACATCAGTGACCAATCACTCACAAGAGGGCTTAACAACCGCTGCAAACGAATTGTTCGCTCGACTGCGGAACCTTAATACTCTTACGTATGAAGATCTTTGTTCTTATTGAGCAGTAGGTGGTATGCACTATTTAAATGACGAATTGAAAACGTGGTTTTACGGTCATTATAATAAATATAATAAATGGAGCTGCTTGTAGGTATACGAATTTAAAAAAAGTATGTAATCTGAAGTATTATTAACTTCCCTACTTGTTAGTTACTTAAGAGAACACACTATTATTAACACTAACACTAATTATTAACAGTATTATCCCGTTTGTTGTATGGGAGCTCCCTTAAATATTTATTTTATTCTGTTTTTTAGTATTTGTTGTTATAGCGGCAACAGAAATACATCATCTGTGAAAATTTTAACTGTCTAGCTATCATGGTTCATGAGATACAGGCTGGTGACAGACGGACAGACAGACAGACAGCGGAGTCTTAGTAATAGGGTCCCGTTTTACCCGTTGGGTACGGAACCCTAAAAATCACAAATATTAATTTTTAAGCACCTTTTTATATGAAAAATTATTAAATTAATTATCCGTCTATTCATAATACCTTTTTTTAAACGTAATCGTTTCTCTCAAATATTTCTAAAGGAAACGACGAGCACTTAAGATTGATTTGTGTGTGAAAACTTGTAAGGAAATGGTTTGATAGAGATTCTATTAAAACTTCGCCCACAGTTAACCGCTTCGGCCATAGTTTTAAAATCGAATCGCTCACGTCTTTTAACGCTTTGCTCTTCTCGTGAAATACTTTAGATAGAGGATTGATGTATGTGCCTTAAGTATGGTCACTCAATTCAATTCATAAAATTTTAAACTAGTAGTTCTGCGAACAGTAGACCTCGCGGGCACATATTTTGGCTCATATTAAAATGGCAATTGGCTGACATATAAAACACTCTGTGGCATACCAGATCGTAGCGAAACGTGTATTAAATAAAATGAAATTGTTCGGTTACCAGAACAAAATGTTCCTTATTAGCGATATTTATGAGCCGTCATTA
Organism: Lithophane ornitopus; assembly: GCA_948473465.1. Lineage (NCBI taxonomy): Eukaryota > Metazoa > Arthropoda > Insecta > Lepidoptera > Noctuidae > Lithophane > Lithophane ornitopus. The sequence continues at coordinate 874,127 of OX419632.1, read as the reverse complement.
CGCGGCTTCATACAGACGGATTATTTCAATAATTCAACGGCGAAAACCAGATAATTTAACTAGTGGGCGCGAGTCATAGGAGGTAGCGAGATAGACATTGCATAAGCGGTATTATTGTAATTTTTTACGTTACTTAACTGTTTTCGTATTTTTTTTTTTGGGTACTTATACTATTAAAGTAAAATTACGACACGGTTGGCGCAGTGGCTGAGCGATGGACGGCTACGCAACGTGTCGCGGGTTCGATCCCCGCACGGAACAAATATTTGTATGATCTGCAAGTAGTTGTTCCGGGTCTGGGTGTTACAAACATAGAAACTCACATACACTATATTATGTGAGTTTCTATGTTTGTAAACGCACCCACGATAAAGGAAGAAATTCCTAGTGTGGGGCAACGTTTTTATTAACAAAAAAAAACAAAAAATACTATTATTGAGTGCAATAAAAAACGGGCTGCTCCATACGTACATTTTATCTATTTTTATTGTGAGGTCCAAGGTTATAGATATATATATATATATTTTGATGTTGAACATAATGACCTCTTTTCGGGTTTATGGTAAATTTATTAAACTGAGGTTATATAAAAATCAGTACCTAATGGCCATTTCAAAAACAGCCATACCCACCTCACTTTTAAGAATTACTATCAAATCCAAAAACATCGCCTTAAAAACCCAATTTAACCCTAAGAGACCAATTTATTCTAGATTTCCTACCAAAGCTTAGAATAATCCTAATCTCTTTTAAACCTGCTTAACAAAAACTGTCATAAACTATCCGTTTAAATTCCATACCTTAGGCCGTTAATCGTCGGCGACGTATTTTTACCTCACCTCCGCAAAATGTTGAGCGCGAGGTATCGCAGGAATTTCTCATTGAACGGGACAAGGACGCGTCTTAAACGTTGTTTGAGCTTGTCCCATATTACGGCTCTTTAATGCTTTGGCGTTTTTTTATAGTGGATAAAAGATAAGGATTGGTGAAAGTCTTTGGAGTGCAATTTTCCTTTAATTGAAATGTTGTGTTAGTGAAATGAAATTAAATGAATTTGGGATCGGCGCAACATGTCATCCTCCAGCCGTATTATGTTTCTTGTAGTCCATCCATCGTTCCTTTGGTCTCACCCTTTAAAATGTTAGATTGAAATAATCAACTTTACGTCAAGAGTTTGCAAAAGTTGGTTTTCTGTTTAAAACCGCATTCTTATAATACGACTAATATTTAGGTACCTACCTACTTACTTATCTAAATGAAAGGACCTATCCCAAGCTTTTTATAATTATTATTATTAGCAAAAATACAAATGTTTAATTTCAACTAGTAGCCATGGCAACATAATTATTTTGATATTTAACTACACCTATCGTACCTATCGATAGTTTTGAGTTGTATTTTTTCCTGTTTTACGGCAAACAGAAGAGATACTAGACTGCAGTCATAATTTGAAAAGATGGATATAATGTGCTGAATATGAACTAAATTAAGAATCTTAAACGTTGAAAAGCCAACAATCTAACAACACGAATATGGTGACTTAACTTCACTTTTTCGGCAAAATCGTCGACTCCATTCAACAAAGTGACATGAATAGATATGCCTCCTTTGAAACGCAAAACCTCAACCCACATCAAAACATAGAATTAATATAACACAACAATAGCGCGAATCTTTCAGAATGCATCAAACGGTCCGAATCGCTTCATTTTCATTCGAGTTTTCTAACCGAGAATCGTTTCCCACTCAAAATTCATCACTCCTCCATTACCATAAGAGTCATAACGCCTGTAAATGTAACGTTGTCGGTTGAACAATGAGTGAACGTTGTATGACAAAGGCGCTGGAGGTCCGAGCGACAAACGTAACAATAGGAACTAGTGCTGGGAAAGGTAAAACGATTGCAAGCTCGAGTGTTGAGCGATGTGAATGCTCGATTCTTGATCTATTTTTAAAAGTCTTGATTTGCATTCGTCTACTGGAAATGTATTGTGCTGGTTGGTTTACGAGATTGGATGGATGATTTTGAAATCTTAAAGTAGATGCTAGGATAAAACAGATATCCATTTTGCTGTTACTAATGTATGAAAAAATTACAGCTAATTAGAATATAAAATAGTTGCAGTTGTTATGCACCACGATTACTGCTGCCTATTTTTATTTAAGACCGATTTGTATTAGCAGGCTGGTCAAGTTTTAGTCGAATTATTACTTTGTATGTTATAAAAATTTAATAGTTCTATTTTATTTTTAAAGTGAAGCTAGGCAAACAAATTTTATAAAAAATGATTATCTTCGCCGTCCATTCATTTAATTTGGTAGATAAGAAAGGAGAGAAAATCAATATTTTTAAAACACAAGATACCTTATTAAATTATGCATATAGGCCTGTCAAATGTGGAGTCCAAAATCGATTCTCCTAATCCAATAACAATCGTTAGATCCCCTCACTAGGCGGGTGACCTGTGGTGCCCAACTCACGGCCCGATGACATTTTTGTTTGCAAAAATTATGACGAAGAATCTGCGTGTTATTTTAATATCTGTTTTTGTTCAGCGTCAGATTGGACCAAGCCGGGCGTTGGGCGACTCGTAATGGGCTCTTTGTTTGAAAACCTGTGGGTTAGGTGCGCGGTTTTCAAGCTAGAATTGGATGGGATGGTAGAGGTTTGTGTTGGTCAACCGGTTGTGTTTGTATCGAGGTGGTTGAATGTGAATGTAAATATAGCCGGTCTTCAGGAACATTCGTGCTTTTCGTTGCTATTCGGTTGAACAGGAGTAAATTCTTATTGAGCTGATTACGTCAAAAGGTAGACAGCAGACTGCCGCCTGCTTAGATTGATTTTTGGTATTTCCTCTTTTTGTTAATAACATCAGCCAATTAAAATACTTCATACAGAAACAAAAGTTTATATTAAAAAAAAACCTATTTAGTACCAATGATAGCTCGCTCAGCCAGTGATGTACGACCAAGCTTGTAGGGTTGGAAATCGATATGAGATCTTCATCGATTTCCGGTTATCAGTACCTACTCAACCAATATAACCTCCATTATTCCCATCTAAAAACATCCAATAACATGTATTCGAAAGCTAATTACGTGGTGACGTCACAGATCCGTAAATAATGACGTCAACATCGCGGCAACATGGCGGCAATATTTCGGATATTAAGCTGAGGGCTGTCTTTCATCACTAAGAAACGTTACATTTATCACCGGAGGCTGAGGAAGTGCTGTGTTTGGGCACGTGCTTCAGAATCAGCAGATGTTTTAATGGTATTAATATTATTAATGTGGTTTTTCCCATGTTAAAAGTCAGCTAGAATTAATTAAAGCCATAATTTGTGTTCAGAAGGGGCTCGTGGCTATTGATAACAACCGCACTGATCGATCAAAGGTTAAGCTACGCTTGCTCCAGTCGGTTCAAAGATGGGTGACGATTCATTACCCCTCCCTCCGTGCCTGGGAAAGCACGTTAAGCCGTCGGTCCCGGTTGTCATTCTTAGATCTTTGACATTCGTTACGGGTAGTCAGAAGCCCAAAAAGTCTGACAACCAGTCTTACCAAGGGGAATCGTGTTACCCAGTAACTGGGTTGTGGAAGTCAGATAGGCAGTCGCTCCATGTAAAATATTCGGCTACATCCGGTTAGACTGGAAGTCGACCCCAAAATAGTTTTGAAAAGGCTAGACTGATTGATTTGTGTTCAGAAAGGTATTTTACATGGAGCCACTGCGTATCTGTACCGAAGCCCAGGTGCTAGGTAACACGATACTCCTTGGTAGTACTGGTTGTCAGAATTCTGACGACCTGTCACGACTGTAAAACTCATAGCTCTTCTTTTTTCATTGTAGGATAATAATATCTTGCTCTGATATTATTAAAACAGCCGGGCACAGTATCGCCGCGAGAAAAATGGTAAACAATCATAAAGTTATCTTGCTCAAGCTTACTTTATTCTAGAAAGAAAAATCTAATCTAGTCTGCATTGAGGAAGAGAGAATAGTAAATATTGTAGCCAATCTAAAATGAAGTTCTGCACTTATATACCTACTATGGCAACTTAAGTCATGACTAGTAGTATGAATCTGCTTCTTTTTTTCGAGTCGACGGTAAATGAAAATAGGTATATTATAATGTTAGAGTAGTTGAGCCCAGTAGGTGGCCATGCTAATTGCGGCATCAGTGGCGTGTGTCTTAGATCCTCAGAAGGTGTATCCTAAGACAATTGACCATTCCCCGTATTTTTCGAAACTACTGAAAAAAACATTTTCCAAAAAAATACATTAGAGGACAACCTATAAGAAGCATGAATGACTATGGATTTTGCTGATAAACGAATTTATAACAACGAATCTCATTATTAGTCTAAGTTTGATGATGAATTAATTAAAATCGCTGACCAGTGCTGAAAACTATTTGTTGCTCTCTACGTAAAGAGGCCGCTGCCCTTCAGCGCAGAGGGCAGAATTACCGGCTAGGGTTTGTATTATTTTCATCCCAGTGTTTACCTGAAAATTGCTCTTTTTTCATGAGGTTTTTGAGTACGATAAAATATTAACAAAGTTACCGATGACCGGACCACTTTGTGACCGGCCGGGGCCGGTTAACCAAAGGCAAAACAAAATCAAAAGGAATCGTGTCGCCCATCATTAAAATCAAACTCCATACATTATGTAATAAAAAACGTATAATCCAACTAAATTATAATGTTGGCCCCAACCGCGGGTAATTTGAATAAATTAAGTGTAAGACGGCCGTTTCGGAAATTCGCCGAAAATTGTACGTATTACATTATTTATGCAAAAGCGTTGGATTGGTTGCGTTATATTTTGTGACACGCAACGATTATCACAATCCTGTGGTGTTTGTTTCGACATGATCTTAATCAGATTTGTGGGAAATTAGAGTTTTACCGTCCGGTTACTAAAGCGGTCAGCATTTGGCACTGCTACGAAACGTATTATTGAAACGTATAAAAATACGGTTAAGACGTCATTTGTTAAATCTGTCAGTTTATTTCTTTATATCTCATTTAACTATTGTCTTTACTTTTCTATGAATAAAATGAAATCTAACCGCGTTGCAAAACCAAATCCCCACCACCAAATCTCAGCTCACCAAAAAATGCACGAGAAAATCCTAAAAACAATTTGAAACTGCTTTCAAAGCGTCTTCATATAAATGTAAATGTATGGGGTGTAAAATTTCTCACCGTATCACAATGGGGTTTGATTCCCGGAGCCAAGCCGCGGCCATCGCTTTTTTATACGACTTTTTTGGAACCCAAGTCAATTGGGTTTGCGTCATTTGTTTTTTGTCCTACTCCATCTTCTTCTAAATCTGTATTGGTGTCCCGCTCATGTGTCTACCGGTGTCGTGGACTCTGTTAGGATAAGTGGCTTGGTATTAAGGGTATTTTCGCTTTCCTGTATCATCACGGTCGTTGGAGTTATGGGCTGTCTGAAACTCTATTACTGCTCTTGATTGTATTAGTCTGGTTTTTGGTTCGATCAAGGATGGAGCTTAGATATGAACAAGCCAATTCCTTTAAGTATAAAATTATGTCATTGATTAGTGTTTAAGCAGAAGCAAAATCTTACTGCTGCCTGTAATGATCCTACTGAGATGTTATTCATAATCAGCCTATAATTTTCCCACTGTTAACCCGCTGGGACACAGGCCTCTTGTCTGTGAGAGGTAGTGGGCAGTAAACCACCACACGGGCCCAGTGTGTGTTGGTAGATGTCACATATCTTCGAATTTTTTGGTTCTATGTTATTTACCCTCAATTGATCACACAAGCAAAATCGACCTCCATCAATAACCCGAAAAAAGCTTGAATAAAAACGAATAAATAATTCATTGTTTAACATCAGAAATGATAGTATAACCCTTCCCTTTATAAATCACAGAGCACGTGCCTCATTACAAACAACACGAGCCCACGAAGTACTCACATAAGTACTCAGTAATGTAATTCAAAGTACTTATAAAATTCCGAAACCACATCACGTCCAGACTTAACTTTTAATTTTCCGATGCACGGTAGCGGACCCGCCAAGTTCTTGATACTTTGTAAATTTTCACCCCTAATGCAATTCAAATAAGATTTTCAACAAAAGGGTGAGCTTCCAACATTGATTGTGCCTTATCGTAAAGCAATAAGTGTTTGAATGAAGTTAGGGTGAATGTGTTAACTATGAAAAATGGTGGATTTAATGGAAGTGAAATAGTTTTAGATGGGGATCTGGATCAAGGTTTGGGACTGAAAATGGCTCAAAGAGAGAAGTCATCATTCTTGTTGGTAGTGCGAAGCGAATAGATTGATTTCTGGTGTGGATCGGTTTGTGGTGGTTTTCTGGAAGGACTTTAAAGATGACATACATAAATAAATAAACTTCCATAAAATACTAGTTTGACATTTTCCTCTATCTAGGTAGTGATAACCGGAGTTCTGAAGATTGCTTAACGAATCCCAACCCTGCAAGCACATAATATGAACTACACTGGCTGAGCGAACTGTCATTTGGGTGGGGCGACGCTTGCCGTGCTTTCGTATTACCTGGCGATTTAGATAAAAAGTTTAATTGTGATGTTAATAAAAGTAATCAGTAAATAACACGCTTTTATTTATTGAGTCTAACAGTAGTTAAATAGAGAAAATGTGAAACTAGTATGTAACAGATATTCTGATAAAGGTTTATCATAACATAGTGCATCAGCACCTAGATAGAACTGGGTTTGATTCAAGCAATATAACTTTACCGAAATTGAAACAACAAAACAAATCACATTCCCGTCACATTTTCCGAAGAAAATCAACACATACCCAGCAATGATTTACACAAAAAAACTAATAAAGGACCCCACACTGTACCGAGTCATTATGGACCCCAAAGGGGGATGGGAATAATTTCCCGTCCCCTATCCCACCCCTAGTGACGGATAGTGGAAATAATCGGTCTCTTGATTGAAAATTACTACTTTTTAATACATAATCATTGATTTTGTTATATATTTTCGGCCCATTTCCCTTCAGGGATGGGGAGAGGAAAAATGTCTTTGTTGTAACTACTTTTGATGACAGTCGATTAAACTTTGGTGAGGCGATCATGTAGAACTTGGCTCATTCTTGTCATGAGTCTCGTTAGGGAGTAGTGTGTGATGTAGAATTGTATGAAAGTCTATTGAGATAATTATTGTGCGATGTCAATGTGTTAATCTTAGGTTGTAGGAGCTGGGGCACGTATTTATTTTGCGCTGGAACGGGTCAATCTTGGACGTCATTCATTTTACTTTTTATAATATTTATTTATACAAATTCATGAAGCGTAGTGAAAGCTTTAATTTTTCCTTTAGGAAATAATTATGAATCATCAATGGTAGCTGGTTTTTCTTATGATTGCGATCGAATTCCAATTATTAAGGCCTTCAGCTAATTAAATACCTAAAATCTTTACACAGTTTAAAACAAAGTCGCTTTTCGTATGACCGCATCCGCGTTCATCTTCTAAACTATACAATAGATTTGGCTGTGATTTTCACCGTCAATCAGAGCATTCACTCCGGATGGTTTATAATACATCAGGGGTCACTATGGTGATAAAACAATATTGCAACCACTCAATCAGACCATACTGATTAGTCTGCCTAGCCTAACTGAATTCAGCTGAATACCAGTATTTTACATGGAGCGACTGCGACGATTTCTTACGAGTCCAAGACCATTTACTTTACACAGTACATCCATATTCTCTGGAAGTAACGTGAACAAACACGACAATGAAACAAACCGGATGATATAAATACTAAACGGTACGAGTGTACTGACAACAGCAAATTTCAATTTAGTAAAACCGCGCCTCAGCGGTGGGATTAGCAACGCCCATGTCTGGGACAAGGAGTGAGAATTAATGGATGTGGTGTGTGCACTCTGGTTTTGTTCAAGTTCAATGTACTTCATTAAGAAAAGGACAGAAGAAAAAATTTAGTTTAGTCCTGTCAAATTAATCAGCGCATGACGTAATTGACGTAATTTTAGTAGGCAAGTTTTTAGTCACGTCTAAACTTGTATGAGTAGTGACAGTTTGACAGGACTAAACAATTTTTTTTTCTATCCCTTTCTTATTGAAATAGAAAGAAAAAGATGCACTGAACTTAAATTTAGTTTAGTTTGGGAACAACAGAATCGGCACCATTGTTAAGAGTAGTGGGTCCACTCTAGGTGCATTACGACTAAGCAGAACGGTCTATTAGGAAAATAACAGTAAACCGGGTTAGTTCTTACGCTTATTTTGATACTGTATCTTGGCGGGTGATAATGTAATGTGATGGAAATACCCATCTACCAAGATTATAATTTCAGCCTTGTTTAATTCGGCGATCTTTATAAAACACGACTTTATGAACTATAGGTATACAATTTCAACTGGATGAGTTACTTTGTAGTCCTGTGATGCGAAACAGCATGGCTATTTCAAAAGGTTATCGCTATAGAAACTGCTATAAACTTAATCTATACATATTATTATTTATTAAAGTTTCTTTTTGTGTCTGCTGTGTGTGACCGCGTTGTTCTTTTAAGGCAAAGGTTTTTGATGCGTTTTATACCTTCATTTAGAGAATTTCTTCCTGAAGGTCTATGCGTATAATATGTTAGTATAAAGAAATCTGGATGTTTTGTCAAGTCGTAAAGTAGGAGCGGGTCGCTAGTGTACCAACCAATATTAGCAACAAACTGCAATCACAAGAATTCCAAGTGTGACATTTTTCTGAAGAATGTTCAGGGCTGAAGCTAACTATCAAAGTCCATAACATTACGTCATGAGAATTGTTATGCTCCAATAGCTTCTTCCATATTCATGCATTTCTTCACAGTGAAAAGGTCAGGACCGTAGTATAACGTAGTATTGTATACTTGACCTTTGCGAAGGTCAGCACTTATAAGGTCAGTTTAGTGCTTTTAGAGATTCTATTCCTGCTAAATATTTTGTCTATATTTTTTATCTTATGGTATCTTAGGCAGTTTATCATGGTCGCGAAACCCAGACAGGATTTAGCGAAAAAGGTGCAATTTTTCATCATCCAGAACAGGCTAAAATAATGTACACCAAAGTTTACTTCTCCATTTGCTAGGCATAAATACCACGATATTCTGGCCCGAATGGTTTGCCAGCAGAGTTTGATAATGACCCTGAAAGTTCCAAAAATTATGTTAAATGAGAATTTGCTACTTTCTTAATATTTTTATTTACTGTGTGTATTTCCGGTAGGTACTTGAAGCATACTTCGTACATTAACGTTCGCTCGCATTCTCTTGATATGTTAATTTCTTCACTGAATAAATAATTCATTTGTTAAGGCGTATCACTCAGCATTGTTGCGAATTATACCACGAGTTATAACGACATTTAGTCTTATTGTACACAATTTAGAGCTCAATTTGCAACGTGCCACCAAATGAGTTTCTAACTAAGATTTATATTTTGTTTGCCGTTGATTTGACGCAAGGTATCAACGGGGATTTTGAATTTTCATATTTATGGTGAAGTAATGAATAAAGGTACAAATGGAAGTAGTTCTGGCTGTGAAAACATCTTGGTCTTACGAAAATATATTTTTTGTTAACCACATTGGCAAACGGATTGGTGATCACAATTTGTCGTAGCAGATAAAAGGATCTCATTTATTTGACGTCAATTGCATAGTTATTTTTTTACGGTAAGGTACGGTTTTAGGTAAGTTCAAGCTGAGTTCTAGTCCAGAATGTTTATTTTCTTTCAATCTTCCAAATTGTGTAGAGCTCGCTTATCATTCTCGTCAGTTGTCATAACACCGCAAAATAACACAAAAAACCAATTCCTATTTTATCCTTTAAGTTCCTCATAAAAAGGGTCCATCCACTCCACCAACTCCAAAAGGAAGATTTCAAACATACTAAAAAGGTGACAATTAGACCGTAACAAATACAATTAATACACAACGATCAACCCTGTGTCGGTCAATGGGAGCGACGCAGTGAAAAGTGAAATACGCGCCAAATCGGCCGGAAGCCCTACCTAGCCAAGATGGCGACGGCAGACATATTGACGAACGTTCGGAAACGACAGTGATAGAACGCGATGGTACGCGACGAGCTTTCCGTTCGGATACGCGCTAAAGAGGCCGATCGGTCCTGGTAAAAAATGAGCCAAGTTATTTTTGTGGAAGTCAGGCTTTATTGGTGACGGATTTGTAGGCTGACGCGGAAATATGTGGGAATCACTTATGTGGGTTATTTTGGGGCGTAGTTTTGTTTCAGTTTTCTCCTTCGAAGTGTTTCCTTTCTGAACTTTCTCATGTCCAGAACACTGAGCATTTTGCGGGTCAACGATGTAACGTTTTCATTTGGTTGAAACTTTACATAACCTATTTGAAATCCTGGTCCATCAGTACCTCTGCAATTATCACTATCTAACTATTTTGGGTATTATATTATATTTGGATATTGAAATGAGTACTACGCAGAACATTGACCTTTTGAAAGTACATCGGTAACGTCCATGTCGTTCATTAATTATACTACATAGTCCTTCGACTTATCGATCTAAATTAAACATAACCTACCTACGTACCTATATCTTTTAGAATTACAGTGGTCCGTAGCTCAATGTATTGGCCGCTGATTGATTCTCCGCCGTATCGGCGCCTACGTCACTGAGTGTCATGAATGCTAATACGCGATTGATCCATTGTGGTGCACCCACATCTTATTACATGCGTAGGTATTCACTAAGTTGGAAGGTTTGATAGGAATAATCAGCTTGTATATCTGCTGGTGTAAGTTCTCAAGACGAATAAGCAGAGATATTTCTCCATGAGACATCCTTTATTCCTATGTTTTACAGCAATTTTTTTTTTTTTTTTTTTAATATTTAGCATTTTCAAAAACTTTGCTAATTATTGTTAAAAGGTACATACATCTTCATGGGCCCCTCTAACTGTTTTCAAAATCAGTTAATTGAACCGTCACAGACAGGTATATGGGGTACAAGTGGGAGTTAGCTTCAGAACCCATTTGATGATGAAAATGTAGGTTAAGGTATATGAAACCCGTGAAAAGAAAAATTGGAAGCAGTGGAAACTTGGCTATAGTAATTAACAAAAGCATTAAAATCCCAACAACAGAAGCAACGTTAATCACACTATCTTCACAAGAAATAAGAAATATTCCATAAAGCAAGTCCTCACTTTGCATTTTCTAGGAATAGTTCAGTCGGTCCATTCAGCTGGGAACTGGGAACTGGGTATTCACGAGTTTCTTTTAAACTATTTTAACCGTAATACATTCTGACATAAAAAGTGCGCAATGAAAACCGTGTCAGACGGAGAATATTAAAGTTCAGAGCATTATTGTGAAAGAAACTGTTTTTTGTATTCATAAGATTTTTTAAGGAGTAGGAAGATGTGAAGGGAAACATTGAAATAAAAATATTTTACTTGTGGAGTGAGACGACTAGCTGCGATCGTCAGCGTGTTGCCTAGACTGATGGTTTTAGCAATGTCCCTCGCCTGCCTTTACCGTGAAGGGATCAGTGGGTCACTTGGAATAGGGCGTAGTGAAGTGGGCCGAGTTTGGAACGGATTCAGTGCTAGTTTTTGTTTTAAAGACACTGAAATTACAATTGTGAAGGATGTGGAAATGTCCAAATGATGGAGTATGATACTGTTGGTACATGGTCGTGGTAAACCAGTCTGACCTAAGGATGTGACTTCCACTTATCGAAAAAGTGAACACAGAAATCGTTGTACATGTAATAGGTTAGTTAGCTTTACTGTGGAGAAATCCTATCGGACTATAATTATTAGAAGTATTAGTCGTGACATATTGTGTATGAATAATAAATTGAGTAGCTACTTATAAACAATAGGTACCTCAGTTTTTATTCAATAATAAAACACAGTCCAATCCTTTGACACAGTATCCAATATACCATATGTTATCTCCAATACAATAAGTGCAATCAAAAATGAGCTTTGTCACGTCGATAATAAGTTTGGATGAGGCAGCAAAAAGGTGGAAGGAGACAAAACGTCCCCAGGAGAGGGCGCTTGTCTGTGATGAAACATTTATGAGTCGGCAGTGACAAATAGTGGAATTGCTTGAAGTATTACCTACCTTGGTTTCTTATATCGATGTAATTTTTGTTCTTCGTTTAGTTTGTACTGTGTTTCATTCAGTTGTAGCTGCTTTGTTTTGATATTAGGTATTATATATATTAACTGTTGCCCGCGACTACGTATGCGTTTATTTTTTAATCGTTACATCTGTGCAAAATAGCCTTCTCCAGGCTCCAGGCTGCCTATCTGCCAAATTTTATAACGATCGGTTACTTTCATATTTATGGATGATTTGACGGTATAAACTTTCAACTGTCACTAACAAGACACAATATAAATTTAATTGTTATCGACCTTCTAAATTCCAATCAACAGTTGAGCGATAGTGAAAACCAACTTGCCTATAATGTCCGTGGTTTTTAGGAAATCGAGTTAAACAGCTTCATTTGGGTTAACTTTTAAACCACCGTTTTCTATATACTTTGCTATTTCTAAATTTCTGCCATCTTAGCATATTTTCGTTTAATTTCCAACGGCTTTCGAGTACTTACCTACATTAATTATAGACTGTTCTTTAGTAACCAGACCGCAGAAATAGCTTAGGTCAGAGTTTTATAGAGCGTGTACGAAGGCTGACTGACCTAATTAAAACCCGACCTTTAATAACTAAGACGTGGTGCACAACTAGGCGAAAATTAAAGCTTAGCAAGTAGTGATTTCAAAATCAAAAGTCATTTATTTAAACTAGTAAGGCTGAGAATCAGCACATTTTGGACGTCTAAATTACATAAGACAGATTACCTGACTAACTGAACTTCGACAAACCGTACTACGACAAGATTTTATTTCGAAAATATTTTAGTTCGACATACCTTAAGTCCGACACTATTGTACTCCAACAAAACGTTTCTTCGACATGACTTAACTACGAAATGATGCGACTTCTACGAAATACTATTTCAACAATATAAAGCCTCGTATCCACTAGGCAACATATGGCGCGCGACACGTGAATCTCAACATGTACGGCAACGCTGCACAACAGCGCGCGACGTTGCCAGCTGCCGCGCAACATGACGCGCGGCTTGTTGTTTTATTTTAAAGTGCATCGTTAGTTGACCATCAATTGTTGTCGAGTGGAGACGTGACGCACAACACGAAATCAACACAAGTTGATGTACAGACAACGTTGTTAAACAAATGTTCCGCGTCAACATTCAACAAGTTGCGAAACATGTTGAGCAACATGTCGCGCGTCAAATGTTGCCTAGTGGATACGAGGCTTAATAATAATATAATATAGCATAATAATATATTTCGACGATAATGCTAGTTTGACGTGATTCAATTTCGACGTACTCTACTCCGACATGCTGTACTTCGACAACATCTTAAATCGACATGATGCATCTCAGACACAATTAATTTTCCACACTGTACCGTAACTTTAATTTTATCATCAAACAGAATTAAAAATATATATGTCCGCCATCTTAGCCCTATAAATCTTAAAACAATGCGCTAAAACGTTTGTTAAGAAACATAACAAGGTATCTCGCGATGACACTCCGCAACATGGTTGACATAAAAGGATATTTTAAATTGTTAATGCAGCCTTCATATTTTACGTGAGACTTCGAGCCCTCGCTAATATATTATATACCTATAAATATGAATACTGGTAACAGAGGCCTGTATCATTTTATTTCGTTGCTAAGGAAGTACGTGACGTAAGGACGGAGAAGTCTGTTTTATACAAGTTTGAAAAAGGGTTGTGTTTAGCTTTCATACGAGTATATCTATAGGTATCGATTATTATTGCAATGTACTGAGTTTTTATGTTGAACTAGAGCTTGAAGAAGGTATAGTTCAGTTAGGTATTAGAAGTGTGTGTTAGAAGATATATTGCTCTATTGCAAAATGGACTATAGTTTGTTTGTGTTTTATTATAACCGAGTTTGCTTAACCTTTTTCGTGACTCGCAATACTTGTAATAATAACCGAGAACAGCCGATGGTAATACTAATGGCTATTAAGTTGGTAGTGAAAGTAAAAGGAAACTTTATTCAAGGAATTCAAGGACTATAATAATAATAAATAAATAATAATGAAACTTTATTTCGGGTGGCATAGACCTATAGAAAACTTAACCTACTTACATTTTTTTTCACATTTACTTGCCATGACTCGCCACCTAAACAAGACATGACCCACATTTTCTGAAAGGGACAGTCAAAACGCACAGATATTGCGTTCAGGATGCCGTTGTTGCTACCCCGTATACGGGCCTGCAGGGAAGCTGCTTTTTTGCGCATGATGGCCTGGAAACCATCTGTGCGGGCTTCAGCAAACATCCCAGACGCGCTGCACCGCCACGGCAGACCCAACAACATCCTGAACGCATTATTGTACTGCGTGCGCAGGTTGCCCTGTAGGCTCGCTGCGTATATCTCACCTACCGGCCGCTCGATTAGAAGGACTGGCAATAAGCTTTGAATAGCGTAATCTTCACTTCTCTCGTGCATCGCGCAAACCTGCGTGCGAGCATATTAGCTCTCACCGACAGAGCCCTGCACTCCCGCTCAACATCCTCATCGTCACTGAGGTCAGCCGTCACAATGGGACCCAGATATTTAAACGTTTGTACCTGCTTTAGGGCTATTCCATTGAGAAATACAGGAGGCACATGGGTAGGCTGTTGTTTGCCTGATTTAAATACTAAGATTTCACTCTTTTTAGAGTTATATTGTAACCCATGCTCCTCCGCATAGTTCTCACAAATGCACAAAGGTTTCCTTAGCCCGCCTAAGGAGGCTCAGCAGCACCATATCGTCTTCATAGCTAATATTGTTAAAACAAGTATCATCAATGTAGCAGCCGACATTTGTGCTACTAAGCCGCTCGACAAGCTGGTTAACATAAATGTTAAATAATAGAGGTGAGCTTAAAGGTGAGGTGAGGTGAGGTGAGGTGAGGTAAGGTGGCTACGTGTCGCGCTAATTAATTAAATAAATTAAATAAGATTTATTTTTAATTGTGATTTTAATGTTAAAAATTAACATTAAAATCACAATTTAAAATAAATGTTATTTAATTAAATCTAAATTAAATAAATGTTATTTAATTTAGATTTATTTTATTATTAATTTAAATTTAATTATAATTGTTAACGTCATTTAATTTAATTTAATTGTAAATTTGTTTTAATTTCAAGTCACCCCACCCTATGAGTCAACTAGCTAAGTTCTAACCATAACACTAAGTAAGACCTACCGTCACTTCAATTCTATGAACAGCACCAGTCTACAACAAGAATGTTCTAAGGTTTTGTCTAAACGTAACAGATTAAATTCGCTGCGGTGTGCGGAACCCGGAGAGATTTCCCGCGAGACGCTTAAAGGTTATTTGTCTGATGGTTTGCCTAGCTTTGCTGCAGAATCCTAATTCTAGTGCTAGGATACTGGCATAGAGTCAGTAGTGTATGCTTGTGGTTGTGACAGCGGTTCCTTTGGACGAGTGTAATGTTTAATGTAGGGAGTTACGAGGTGTTTGTTGGAGTGGTATTGACACTAGTTGCATTTGAGTTAAGTTTTAGGTGAGTCGTGCTCGGGCTTGTTTGCCTTTGACTGACCATTGCTATTATAATTATGCTTTTATTTTGGTTACTATTTACTACTCATATTATATATATGCAGAAATGTTCGTGCTTACATTCAAATATTGTCACGACTGATACATTCAAATATTGTCATGGTGTTTACGTACTTAATCGTATGCGCACACACACAGCAATTTGTCGCCTATTCATTAAAAACCGCAGCCTACAATAACAAAACAGAAGCACAGTCCAATAAAGTGCTTCACTCCCCTCTCAAAGCGTCATACACCTAATGCGGAACGAAAAAGTACTTTTTGTGGTGAAAAAACCCTTTTTTTCCGTAGAGTTTCCCGAGAGGCGACAATCCACGTCACTCAGTCGGTTTAATTGCGAGTAGTAAAACAAACGAGGGATGCCGCGAGTGTCGCTGAATCGCGCGTGTTGAGTCGGGGCGAGCAGACGCGCGGCTGAAACGTGAACCTGCGTTCACATTTGTAACATTTAAAAAACAAAACAGGCACTGTCACGACTCCTTAGTACCCTGGCATTGAAATCTCTAGCATAGTAGGGTGAACTGAAGCGTGTGTACTGCAGTATACAATAGTAAATTAGGTGAGGAATTTCCCGAGTTGTCATTGAGTCGCGCGTGTTCTGCGTCGTCCGAGTAGACGACCGGGTGGAACCCAGGTTTCGGTAGTATAGAATAGTACAGCAAATGAGGGATGCCGCGAATGTGCCGCGTTTGATAGAAACGAGGGACCACGCGTGTATCGGGATTAACAAATGAGCTGATATGGTGAGATTTAAAAAAACTAGGGCCTACGTAAATCATTTAAACTCTATTATTTTGTTGATTGACTGATTAGGTGACACGGAGGTTGTAAACCTGTGTATTAACTGATTTTTTTAGAAAATTTTTCCTTCGTCGTATGTTTTCCACAAAATCACGCGTGCTGCTAATATAATCCACGTTTTTGTGTATTATCATATAAATTGTTAAAGTTATCCAAGTTGTATGAAAATGAGTTACTGTCTGTTACGCTAAGTTTGAGGAAGTTTCTGAACAACATAAATTTAATTGCGAGCAAAGCAAGCAAAGGATGCCGCGAGTGTGGCGGTAAATAGCATGAGTATCGCGTGCTGGGGCGAACAGATGCGCGGGTCGAACGTACTTAGTTATAAGAGGGAACTAATACGATCATAATACATTTGTATGTTTTTTTTGTCAAAACTGTGCTATTTACAAAATTATATTGAGAATATGTTTCTCATGATTATTTTGTTTGTTTCAGGTAAGCATTTTGTTCACATAGTCATCTAGATACAGGTAAAACCTATTGTGGTATTTCTAGAAAAATATTGAATCATTCCATCACTTTTTAAATGAATCACTGTAACCAACGCTACAATCGCTTAAACTTCTACCGTCCGCAAAAAAAAAACCATTTCAAAACCGCCCGTGTACATCTCCACTACTTCACATTGCCACAAGGTACATACCCACACACGCGTACATACAAATATACTTAATCCTTCTGTATGCGTGACGGGCCGCGGTTTTGCCCGCGTGTTGCCTGCGTTTTGCCCGCGTTTCGGACAATAGCCGGACAATTAAAATTTAACGATTCTCATCAACTGTAGGTCCCCAACTAATTGTTTACCAATTGCTTTATTGAGTTTCTCTTTGTGTTCGTTATTTTGATTTCCGTTTTAATTGTTGTCGTGATAAGCGGATTTTGTTGTTTTTAATTTTTATTGTTTGGTCGGTTCTGGTGTGTGTAGTCAGAGATTTTTTATTTAGGAACTGTTGCTTTTCTCTACAAACAAACTTGATTTATCGCAATGTCTATTTCTGTTTTCATTAACATTGAGTTTGTCCGACATTGTAATTATTATTAACCGTTGGTACATCACCCGATGGTTTCAATATTGACAATATTGACTAACTCTCTATTAAATATTACTCGTAAATCTGACATTTAAGTTAGAAAAGCTACATTATTGAAACTCTATCGTACATTGACACTTGACTGCTTTTCCAAGTGAACAGTTCCTAAACTATTCTCAAACCTCCCAAATGTATTGAACTCAGTTCAAAACCGAACTATTGCATAAACTGAACGTATTATCATACAGTTTGACATACGACGCAAGTTATGAGTTAACAGTGTAATTTGTGTGCCAAGTTAGATCACTGACCAAAGGTAAGTTAGAGCTCAAGTTAACGGCACCCTATAACTAACTTAACGGAGCCGTGACTTAAGCTCAACTTCAAGTTAGGTTGGCTTCGGTAGTGTAATTTAATAGTTGCGGATTGGTACAAGATTTGCGAAAAAGCGGGAACTAAAAAGGGCCTCAATGGAGTCATCATTTAAATGTGATGATCAAAAACTGGGTCTTGTCTGTATGAGAACACTCCTTTACTCTGCTATTGGACACCTACATGCCGATATTATATGACACTGGAATACCGAGGTGAATGTACATATTGGATATAGAGCAAAACAGAATACAATTGTTATTGAGAATGGCAACAAAATGTTTAAATCTACAAGCTACTAAATTACACAAACATAAAAGCCCAGATACTGTTCATGTATGTACAAAAAGATCATAAGAATCCTTATCAAAAACATTACGCAAAGGTTAAAAATCGTAACCTCAAAAAACTAAACTTTGCACCTAAAATCTTTCATACCGCTACCTTAGTACCCGCGTTCTTTTCCATCTCAGACCACTCCCAACAATACCCACTAAATTGAGGAGGCGAGAGCTATCGAAAACTGTCTGTTACAACAATACAAAGTACGTCCAGCATGCAGATTAAACAATTATGTAGTTAGCCTGGCTCGCTGCTCTGCCGCTATTGGATTAATTGAGTGGGATGATAGCTGGTACATGGAGTATGAAGAGGTTATTTTTGGTTATTGTTGTAAAGTTGTCTTACCGACGATGTAGATGTGTAGTGTTAGCAGTTACACAATGGGTAACCGCGATTTATTGTTTGTATATGGAACACTATATAGCCACGCGGAGCCAATACCGAAGTCTGACAACTAGTCTTACCAAGGGGTATCGTGTTACCCAGTAACTTGGTTGTGGAAGTCAGATAGGCAGTCGCTCCGCGTAAAATACTGGTATTCAGCTGCATCTGGTTAGACAGGAAGCCGATCCCAACGTAGTTGGGAAAAGGCTAGACAGATTGATCTGGAACACATTTTTAGAGACTGGTTACTGGACGAAATACAACCATGTTATAATAATTAGTCTCGTCGTCAATCAAAAAATATGTCTGCCGCCTTTTCCCAACTATGTTAAGGGATGGCTCGTAGTCAATAATTTTTATATAATGACACCTTGTAGGTTCCACCGTGTGGGTCCCATTACGAAGCAGTTTTAAAAAAACAGTGAAGAATAGCTTATTGATCACAATATTCACTATGTGTGGACGATTTCAGAATAATATACAACGCGAAAAAAAAATCAGCTGTTCCATACATTTTGTCGATTTAAGTGAACACAAATGTAGGGAACAGCTGTTTTTTTTTTCGCGATTTCAATGTTGGTTCCATAAAAAAAGTTGTTCAAAATGATAAGTACAATGACCCCTTTTCGGGTTTAGTTTAAAGAAAAAATAACGTTGTATAGTGCGAGTACAGGTTTCTCACAATATTTTATTACCCACACCATATTATTGAAGTCAGTCAATCCTTTAATTTACAACATTTACTTACTCTCGTATACCAAATTGTAATGTTAAAACAAGGTACTTGACGGAAGCTCGTCGATAGCCTTCCATTATTTGTTCCAAGTTATAATTTACTGAATATTAATTGTTGAGTCAGTGTTTTGGCCCATCCTAAACAAACAACTTTTTGAGGAGAATCTGTTGATACTTGTTTGGCCTTTTTAGCTTCGACGAGCATTGTACATGGTGAATAAAAAAAAATTCATCGATTTTTTTGAGTAGAAGCGGACTGCTCTGTGAAGTACTACCAGGGTCATGAGACATTTGAGTAGAAGCGGACTGCTCTGTGAAGTACTACCAGGGTCATGAGACATTTGAGTAGAAGCGGACTGCTCTGTGAAGTACTACCAGGGTCATGAGACATTTGAGTAGAAGCGGACTGCTGTGTGAAGTACTACCAGGGTCATGAGACATTTCAGCTTTGTCTCAGTCTGGGATGGCAATGCACTAAACGAGTAGGCGGCTCATCTGATAGGTAAGATACCTTGTAGCAGACGAGAGCTCAGTCTGTTAGGCGGGGGTGTCGGAAGGCTTAATTCACCAATAAAACCAGTTCTTGTCAGCTTAATAGATTGTATTGCATCACAAATAAATCACAAATATGTCACATCAGTGTACATTAGCACTTAACACTATTATTATAAATACACGAGAAACAAACTACGATTTAACACGACAATGAAATAACGAAATAATAAGAAACAAAACTATTTTAAGGAACTAAATCTAGGGAAACTAGATTTCCTATAAGCTGAGCGCGATACGAAGCAGCAGAGTTACGGAACGCGACAATGATGCTACTTCGTTGGAGATTTAGAGACGACTGAGACAATTCAAGTAGCGATTCAACTGACGATTGAGTGACGATTAAACTAAATTGGACAGGGTAGTTATATTTATAACTTTGTCACATATGCACAAGTTGCGTGTGAGTCACGCACTATTATTAATAGATTGTCCAATTGACCTAGACACCTTATCAGGCAGGGGGTGTTGAAGGGGATCGGGTGTCTGCGGGGTACGGCTCAATTTTGACGGCCAAGAGGTGAAGGCGGGGTAAGGGGTGTGTCGGCCAAGGGATTCCTTATCTCTACCTAACACTGTTTACATTTACGCTACATAGCAATACAAAAGAATTGTTTCTAAACTGTACATAGCGTTATATTTTCCTTATATAAAATGTGCATGTTCTTGTACTTTAATCAAACTAAGAGATTTACAATATTTATAGTTATGTACTTTCATCAGGCACAGAGTTATTTACATTTTTGTATATATATAAGGGTTTTTATGTACTTTTTCATAATTTTGTACTAATTTCCTTTTTTAAACATATGTACGAACCATTATATAAACTATTGGGTTCAAATCTATCTGTTATTATCGTGTTTCCCCAACATTCCACCCCCTGTAACAGGGTTCCACCGCATTACATCTGGGTCTGTGGGAAGCACGACAATCTTAGCAACGGGCCGACGCAGGACCCCACTTATTGTGTTTACATCGACGACACGAATGATGCCGTCGTTGCCGTCGTACACTGCCTTAATTATACCTTTTGTCCACGCACTGCGTTCTTTATTATTGTCCACGATCACTACGACATCACCAACCCGCACATTTGGCACATTATTGGCCCACTTTTCTCTTCGCTGTAGAGTTGGGAGATATTCCCGCAGCCAGCGCCGCCAGAACATGTCGGCCAGGGCGCTCACGCGCCGCCACTGCCGTCGGGAGTCGACGTCGTCTCGGTCAGCCGGCGCGAACGGAGTACTCCCGGACGCAGTGCCCAGGAGCAGATGATTTGGTGTCAGGACCATGGGCTGGTCGTGATCGTCGTGCACGTAACTTAGAGGCCGGCTGTTGATTATAAGCTCGGCCTCTGTGAGAAGGGTATAGAGGACCTCCTCACGGGGTGCACGCTCTTTGAGCGTGCTACGTAGTGCGTTCTTGACAGAGCGGACGAGTCTTTCCCAGCAGCCACCCATGTGTGGGGCCGCCGGGGGGTTGAAGTGCCACTCGATGCCACGACTGATGGCTTCGGCCCTGACTTGACCTTGGTTAAGGTCTTTCAGGGCTGCTCGCAGTTCGGAGTTGGCCCCGATGAAATTTGTACCCTGGTCTGAGTACAGATGCGCCGGCTGCCCGCGGCGCGCAATGAGGCGCCGCAGGGCAAGTATTGCTGAATCGGCGCTCAGCGAGGCGGCCAGTTCAAGGTGAACGGCGCGCGTGGTGAGGCAGGTGAATAGGGCACCCCACCTCTTCTCGCGCCGCCGTCCGATCGCCACCTCCATCGGGCCGAAGTAGTCCACGCCCACTCGGACGAAGGCTCGTCTGGACGTGGCCACCCTTGCGAGTGGTAGGTCACCCATTTTGGGTGGAGCTGGTTTCGCTCTGGAAATTTTACATAGTTGGCATTTAGCTACTACCATTTTCACTGAGGTCCTTACCCTTATTACCCAATACTTCTCCCGTAAGTTATTGACCACGGTCTCATGGTTGGCGTGTAAGGCCAACCCATGATAGAATGCGATGAGTTTTCGGGTCAAGGGGTGACGTCCATCTAAGATAATGGGGTGTCTCTCGTCGAAGGTCAGCACCTCGCAGGCACTCAGACGTCCCCTCACCCGTAGCAGCCCGTCGTCTGCGATCATTGGATCTAAGGGTTTTAGATTGCTGCTATTCGGTACAGGCAAGCCTTCAAGGATGGCTGCCCGCTCGTTCCTGAAGCTGTCTTCTTGGCACAACCTCAGAAGGTGGTTGTGCGCCTCCTCCATGTCGCTTCGCCGCATCTCTGCCGATTGCCGACGTTTACGGCATCGGCCGATGAAGATCAGGATTTGCGCCATGACGCGCTGTATGCGCACCCACGACGAGTAGCGCTCGTACTGTAGAAGTGGCGCTGCTGGTGCTGCTGTAGCGTGGACCCGCTGAATGCGCTCGAGGTCCGCTTCCACCGCCTCAGCCTCGCGACACACCGGCCACCGCTCCTGTGGATCACGCAAAAACAAGGGGCCACGCAGCCAAGCTGCGTGATTATCGGGCCAAGACAATCGGGTCGCTTTGTCAGCGGGGTTCTCCTCCGAAGGTACCCAGCGCCAATTGCCTCGGTCCGATAGTTTATCGATCTCCGCTAATCTATGGGACACAAACCGTTGGAATTCTTGGGCGTCCGAATTGATCCATTTAAGTACAGTTTTACTGTCGGTCCAGTATGTTTTGCGTTTAATTGGTAGCCCTAGCTCGTTCTCCACCGTGTTTGCAAGTCGGCAGGCTAACAAGGCCGCTTGCAATTCGAGTCGAGGGATTGAAACCACTTTTTGTGGTGCAACCCGGGCTTTTCCGATTAGCATGACAGCCTCCCTATTCCCGGCTGCGTCATGCCCAACCAAATACGCTACGGCAGCGTAAGCTAGCTCGCTAGCATCGCCGAACACATGAAGTTCAAGGTCACGAAGGTCAAGCCCATACCAACGTGGTATCTTAACTTCTTTCAACCTTTCTAGGTTATTTAGCCATGCGAACCATGCCTTGGCGTCCTTGTCTTTCAATGGTTCATCCCATTGAATTCCTGACTTCCAGATCGCCTGCATTAGGATCCTTGATTGTATAATACAAGGATAAAGAAAGCCTAAAGGGTCATAAATTGACATAATAAAGCTTAAAAATTGCCTCTTAGTAGGCACTATGCTACCGTTCTTTATCTCTTCGGGTAGTCTTTTAAATGATAGGTCAAATCCTAATTCGTCTTCCTTAGGTGCCCATATTAGACCTAGGGTCCTCTCTTTCATGCCTATACCTTTCTCGAGGGCCACCTTTTCTGGCATATCTGAATTGAGCCTATCTCTGAGCTCTGATGAATTGGTGACCCACCCCCGTATATTAAATCCACCGGAAGCATGGATATGGGTCACCTCTTCAATAAGTTTATTTGCTTGTTCCTCTGTGAAAACACTATCTAAATAGTCATCCATATAGTGTTTATCCCTAATAGCCTGCACAGCCTCTGGGTGCTTATTTTCAAACTCGCCGGCATTCTTATTTAGTATGTAAATTGCCGTTGTCGGAGATGAGGTTGCCCCGAAAATCATGGAGTCCATTGCGAACACGCTCGGCTCTTGGGTCTGATCCGCGCCTCTCCATAAAAATAATTGTGCGCCTTGATCTTGGACCCTTATCTTAATTCTCATGAACATGTCCGCAATATCTCCGGTGAAAGCTACAGGACCTATACGAAACTTCATTAATATACCGGGCAACGAGTTCAAAAGGTCAGGTGCGGTCAACAAGTTATCATTGAGGCACGTACCGTGAGACGCAGCGGCCGCATCGAAGACTAGGCGAAGTTTGCCGGGTTTGTTGGGGTTCACTACGCCAAAATGTGGCAAGTACCACACAGGTGAACTGTCAACTTCCCCCTCCAGCTTCCTCGCATAGCCTTCCTCAAGTAGCCGGTCTATTTGTTTTGAATACGCCTCAGCGTAGCCGGCATCCTTTCGCATACGTCTCTCAATGCCGTATAATCGTTGCCGGGCCTGATTATAATTGTCGGGTAACTCTACCCTATCGTGTTTCCATAATAGCCCTACTTCCCATTGGTTGCTATTGGGAACACGCTTACTTGTGTCTTCTAAGACTTTTAACGCTCTTTCGTTGTCTTTATGTTTACGAGCGTTTTGCGATATACCGATCGCTTCTAGCTCAAATTGAGCTTTGACTAGATCATGTAGGTCAGGGAGGGAAACTGTCACACAATTGATGGATTGTTCAACATCATTACAATTATTATCAAATGGCCCATGAACTACCCAACCTAATTTGGTCAAGGAGGCAACCGGCTTACCAGATCGCCCCTGGCGGATGTCCTGACTGACCAACAGCTGCCAGTTGTCCTGCCCCAGTAGCAGCAGTGGCTTAGCGCCCCTCATCTCTGCGCAACCCAAGTCGCGCAGGTGGGCATTGTCGCTCAACATGGCAGCGGACACCGTTTGTGTAGGCAAGTTCATATTGTACATCGTTCTGCATTTGATTTGATGTTGTAATCCGTTTGGCCCTCTTATCTTGACCTCTACGGCCCTTGAGGTCAGGTCACTGACCCCGTAGCCACCCGCGGTCTTCAGTGTAAGTGGAATGCGCGGGCCTTCTAAGTTTGCAGCTATAGAGCTGTCTATAAGCGATACTGTCGCGCCGTCATCTAATAATGCGTAACAATTATATTCCGTGTTACTATCATCGGTTATTGTTACCGGCACGATTTTTAACAGAGCCGTAGCCCTCCATTCGCCTATGTTCGTGACGCTCTCCGTCTTATCTTTGACTTGTTTTCTGCTATTATTAGAATTAGAAGCTTTATCTGCATGCAATAGTGAGTGGTGGCTGTATCCACACTTATCACAACGTTTTGCGCGACAAAACCTTTTCGGATGTTTTCTAATAAGACATTTGAAACACGTGTTCTTGGCTTTTATAGTAGCCCACCTATCCTGCACGTTTAACCTACCGAAAGTGTCGCAGTTTTCTATGGCATGCTCTTTGTTACAAATAATACATTCTACCGGTACCGTAGATTCGTCACTTTGCGTGTTTATTCTTTGAGCCGACGCTAACGGTACTCTATTATTGAAGGGGCGCGCGATTGCCTTTTGTTGCCTCACGGGCGGCTTAGATGGACCGGGTTCAAACATATTAGCTTGCGAATAATATGACGTAGTACGTGTCAAATGATTTAAGAATTGTGATATTATGTTTAAGTCCGGAGATACCCTTAGGTCCACCCCCTGCACGCTTTCTAACCCCATGGCAAAGTCACCGTACTGTGCCCGCTGTATTGGTGTCAATTTTTGTAGTATTTCACCAACCATTTGCGGGTTATTTAAGTAGCCGTCGGCTCTAATGTTCCTAAGTAGGGACACAACATTTCTAACCGTAGATGTAAATTTACGAAGCTCGCGGCCGCTCTCTGAAATACGCGGTAGGTCCCTTATTTTCTTCAAAACATTTGTTAGTATTAAAGTAGGGTGCCCGTATTCTTCGTCTAAAGCACGCATTATATCGTTGGGATCCGTACCCGACCGCAATAAGTCTTCAACAGACAACTTAGCCTCTCCATGCAATGAGGTTTTAAGTCGAGCTAAGTTTTCGAACGTTCTGAAATTATACATCTCGGTTGTGTCCCAGTACATATTTTTATAAGATATCCAGTCAGCTGGGTCGCCATTGAAATTAGGCAATTCATATGCCTGTCTAGGTACCGGCCGTGGTCGAGCCATGCTTGTAATTGCATCCGCCAGTCGGTCTATCTTACTGTCTCTGTCGCCCGACGCCTCCCTTCGTGACTCTCTTTCACCCGCTCCGTATGTAGTCCGCCGTGCATCCGACTCCCGGGTCGAACCGGGAGGTACACCTGCGGCCGGAGTGGTAGTCACTGGGTACGTCACGGGCAGACGGAATGAAACCCTTTCACCGACTGGCGTGCGCGCCTGTGCTATGGGTACCGTTACATTCGAAAACGGTCCCGACACAGGCGTCCCTAACACATGCGACACAATATTATCACGGTAATCGGTAAGCGTACTCACATTATGGCGATTCCCAGCTATGTTGCGAGGCGCGGCCATTCCAGTAGGCCCGCGCCCCACAGACGGGGTACACAACACTGCATCCTTGTCACTAGGCACTGCATCCTTGTCACACAACACTGGGCTAGGTACACGCACTGTTTCCTTATTGCCTGCTTGAGGCGTCGTGTCGATCCATTGCTCCACTCGTTGTGCTGTACCGCCGTCCGAGGCTGAGTCGTCACTCTCAGCGGCTGCTTCTATCTCAGCGATGTCAGCTTCCATCCTCTTCTTTAGGAGGTTTTCTTTGAGCTGTACTAGCTCACGCTCAGCTTCATACTCGATGCGCTTCTTAATGTGCTCGACGCTCCTGCGGCTATTCTTCGAAGACGCTCTGCTCCGCGGCGACGTATGGCGACCTCTTTCAGGCGCCTGTCCTCCCAGGGGTCCCTCTGACGTACTTCTAGCACTGTAGTCGATCACTCGACCACCCGTCAGAGGGATATTGAGGGCAGACGTCGACGCCATTGTCGGCGCGACGGATGGCGAACCCGGCACTCGTTCAGACTGCATACCGGAGTCCGACACTATTTCTTCACGGCGACGAGCACTTTGTTCCTCTGCCAACCTCCGTAGTTTGCTTCTAGTCGTGATGCTGCTCTTCTGACTCATGGTTATTACGACCTTATCCGGCGACTGAAGGACCAAAATGTAGCAGACGAGAGCTCAGTCTGTTAGGCGGGGGTGTCGGAAGGCTTAATTCACCAATAAAACCAGTTCTTGTCAGCTTAATAGATTGTATTGCATCACAAATAAATCACAAATATGTCACATCAGTGTACATTAGCACTTAACACTATTATTATAAATACACGAGAAACAAACTACGATTTAACACGACAATGAAATAACGAAATAATAAGAAACAAAACTATTTTAAGGAACTAAATCTAGGGAAACTAGATTTCCTATAAGCTGAGCGCGATACGAAGCAGCAGAGTTACGGAACGCGACAATGATGCTACTTCGTTGGAGATTTAGAGACGACTGAGACAATTCAAGTAGCGATTCAACTGACGATTGAGTGACGATTAAACTAAATTGGACAGGGTAGTTATATTTATAACTTTGTCACATATGCACAAGTTGCGTGTGAGTCACGCACTATTATTAATAGATTGTCCAATTGACCTAGACACCTTATCAGGCAGGGGGTGTTGAAGGGGATCGGGTGTCTGCGGGGTACGGCTCAATTTTGACGGCCAAGAGGTGAAGGCGGGGTAAGGGGTGTGTCGGCCAAGGGATTCCTTATCTCTACCTAACACTGTTTACATTTACGCTACATAGCAATACAAAAGAATTGTTTCTAAACTGTACATAGCGTTATATTTTCCTTATATAAAATGTGCATGTTCTTGTACTTTAATCAAACTAAGAGATTTACAATATTTATAGTTATGTACTTTCATCAGGCACAGAGTTATTTACATTTTTGTATATATATAAGGGTTTTTATGTACTTTTTCATAATTTTGTACTAATTTCCTTTTTTAAACATATGTACGAACCATTATATAAACTATTGGGTTCAAATCTATCTGTTATTATCGTGTTTCCCCAACATACCTAATAACCAAACCCAATAACATCAAAAATAAATTTGCGTTCAAAAAGCCTACATAAATAGGCTTCAGAGTAAATGTTAGGAATATGTTCTTCAAATTCGTAGCATATGCTCGCTTATGGCAAGTTTTCCGCAGACCACAGTTGTTTTGAGCAATAGTTGTGCTAAGTTATTTGTCTTTCAACTATGTAAGTTATGGCCAATAGTTCCATTTGGATTGTATTGGTAGTGCATCGTCTGAAACTAATAAATGCGATTACTTATTTTCAACTAGCTTCTGCCCCGCGGCTCAGCTCACGTAGTAACCCTAAGTATACGCAGATTGACATATATCTTAAGTCCTGCCATTGATTGACAAGTATAAACACTTGCTGTGTTTCAATATGAAACGTAACGATGACAGTGATCTCACCTTCTATGTATTCTATGTAGCATTGTGTCAAGTTTAGCGACGCTTAGGTGAGTCCTTTGTTATCCTGTCTATAAGCGGTATTGCCCACTTTCTATAAGCGAACCATTGTAGTAGGACAATTATTTTCTTAAATAGGGTACCTACGTCAGGTGCAATTCATTTCTGTAAAGTAAATCAGAAATGGTGAGTTCCACCAGAATATGTTCTCGCAGCCGATGTGCCCAACGCCCGCGGGTAATAAGTCCCTTCGTTGACTTAATGGGAACATGTGTTCCCGTCATTTGCGGGTTATTTACATTTCTCTATCTGCTGTAGGCAGAACTGGGTAACCACGTTTTAGACGGCTCAAAAGTCGGTATACATAGGTTGGCAGTATGTGTACCAACCGTACATATACTGCCAACCTACCGACCCTACGTCAAATGGAAAATGGTTTTGGTATCTTAATCTGTGCTATAGTGTCCTAGTAAGGCAAACACAAAGGTTTACTTACAGACAACGCACAGCTTCAACCGCTGGGTCCACGCAATTTTGTACAAGAGTTCCTTATATAACGAAGGTGACCACTAAGAAATAATTTTTGAAAGTTCATCCCCTAAAGGGATTAAATAGGGGATGAAAGTTTGTATGGAAATTCATCATTTTTGAAGTACGTGGAAGTTGGTACTTAGACTTGTTTATGAGTAAAAGTTGGTTGAATCAGCGTTTTTCGGAATTTCATCTCCTAAGGGTCATGAGAAGTTGCCGATTGATAATCACATTGGCCACAATACGGCTTGTAATTTTATGTTTTCGCTACACTGCATCTAATAAATCGGTCAATACGTGTTTGTTGTATAATTTAGGGCACTTTGCCGTTGCAACATAGTTACGTTTACCCCCCGCGGTCCTGAGTGGTGTGATGACAATCAAGCGTCATTGTTGCCGAAAATTGACAAATAATTTGGCGACACGCGAGGTAGTTTAGTTGTGGTCCGGGAGCTGGGACGAGAAACGATAGAAATAACATTATATAATACAATTAGCTGCGCCCCGCGGTTTCACCCGCATTAGTCTCGATCTCGTGAGAATATTGGGATAAAAAGTATCTTATGTGTTAATCCAGGTTATAAACTATCTGTGTGCCAAATTTCATCCAAATCCGTACAGTATTTTTTGCGTGAAAGAGTAACAAACATCCATCCATACTTACAAACTTTCACGTTTATAATATTAGTTAGATATTTGGTGGACGTATTACGTGGGACTTCATAGGACTTACCTATCACATAACTAGTTAATTGATTCAGGCGTGACTTTGCGGAAATCTATAATCTATAATTCTATAATATTATTATAAAGATGTAGAGTTTGTTTGTTTGTTTGAACGCGCTAATTTCAGCTAGTCCATTATAAAATACAATAGACGTAGATATATTTAGTAACCTATTCCGCTTAGCTATTCCTCAAGAGTCATAAAAAACCCTGTAAGAAATGGACACGTTTTTCCCCTCTCAACGAGGCATGGACCGAGCGCTGGACGCAGAGAGAGTCTCTGCGCCCAGCGCACGGTACGGTGTGGCAAAACGTCGTGATCTAGTTTGCAATTGGTCAATCGTCATCCTGAGGATGCCTGTAATCCTTAACTTTTCTATGTTTATAACATATTAAGTGATGCACGTCAGGGTCTCCAAGTTCCAGTAAACTGTACGTTTTTGATGATCATTTAATATGATAAAATTGATGATAATTTAAAATGATAAAATTGATGATCATTTAAAATGATAAAATTGATGATCATTTAAAATGAAAAAATTGATGATCATTTAAAATGATAAAATTCGTTGCGTCGCGCGTCGTTTGAATATTCATTTAAAAAAATTGTCGCTTCAGAAGTCATACAATAAATAACAAAATTGGTAACGAAACATTTATCAGAAACACAAACATCAACAAATTATCGATACCCACAGATATATTTGTACTTTCACGCCATCCCGCTAAACCAGAACATATCTGAAGTATGAACAAATAAGAGATTGAGCAGACAAGAACACTTGAAATAATAACTGAGAGGTACCTTTGACCAAGATAGCAGGACCTCTACCACCTTTTAATTATTACGTGTCGACGGGTCACGTAAACTGGTCGTTGGTAATAGGTGTCCATTATAATAAGACACATGCGTTATATATGTGTATTAAAGAGTAATATGCCAATATATATTGGCTATGATTTATACAGGGGTATTCACGCCATGTGTGGTTTATTCCGTAAGTGCCCAACTTTCCTAAGTGGGCTTTTTGTTAATGAGATATTTTCCTTCAGATTGTGTTCGGGAATGGTTTTACTTAGCGATTTTGTAAGTTCTGTTGTTGCTGTATAGATTTTTATGGCTTTTGTATAAATGGTTATTGGAAGTGTGTGTTTTAGCATGAAACCTTTTTTGGGTAGTGAAAATCCCTGGGTTATATTTCTCAGAAGTGTTTCATTAGGTACGATTGTAAATAGCTAAAATTATAGATTATTTGACATTGAGTTTTATTGATCTGAGTTTATGATTGTTGTTGCAGCTAGTTTTCCTATGTTTCCCCTTACAGCTCTTGAGCGAAAGAAAATTTGTTTTATTGTCACAGAAACGATAATTTTAGTCAATTACTGATCTTTTAATCATTATTTGAGTTATATTTACAAGCACGTAACAGGAATAGTGGCAGCTACGGTACCTCCCGTATACCGGATGACATTTTTTACCGTCTCGAGAATAATATGGTGTATTGTGTAAGTGAAACAGAAGCCATACCCGAGAATATGTGCTTAGTACCATTGAGATTGTAAAAGTTCAGAATTTCCTTAAAAATCATGAAAACTATACATCCTACGGCCCGTGCGTAAAAATAATAATAGCCGAAATAAGAGATAGTAAACGGCTTATGCTGCGATCGCGCATCAATGAAAGTTGTACGTGCGAGCGAGACGCACGCACATTTCTTCCTCTTAGTAGGTACTGTACCTACCCTGTACACGTCACGACTGTACCTACCATGCGAGCGGCCGCATTGACCTACAATGCCAATGGCCGCTCGCAGGGTAGGTACAGTCGTGTTTAAAATGTTTCCAAATCTAATTCAAAATCAATGCAATAACATTAATATTCCACTTACTAATAAAGTAAGATAAACCTGATTTGGAAGTAAAATGAACATAAAAAGTACCCAAAAAATTACAAACTTATAATACAAATACCAAATTGACTAAATAAGCCTCGGACCAAAAGCATAAGTAATAAGTAGGTATAACCTTAACACGATAATAACAAAACCTATCTTACAATAATAAAACACAACAAACACAATTAATTAAAAACCCCACCAAGTAATAAGATAATGCAATCCAACCCATCCTTACAAATAAATCGAAAACAGTACCTAACAAGGACACGAACGAACGTTTAAAACTATTCAATCTTCTTTATAATTCGAAACAATACTTGAATAAGCAAGAATACGCGACTGTACTCCAAGCAAAATAAAAAGGACGTGCATACATGCGGGAGCGAGAACATTGACAGAAGGTCGTTCGGTCGCCCCGTTGCTAAGTAACGTCAGCGCGCCTATTTTAGCGTTGCGCATACACACACACACAAAGAAACGTGATGTGTGCGTGAGAGTTCACCTACAGGTTCATGTACGAGAGCCGAACAGCTGACCGGCACTCGCGGGCGACGCAACCGACCGACGCGCACGGGGCGACGCGCGACGTTAGAGTAGGAGGACACACGGGCC
The DNA here is from genome assembly GCA_948473465.1 of Lithophane ornitopus. Classification (NCBI taxonomy): domain Eukaryota; kingdom Metazoa; phylum Arthropoda; class Insecta; order Lepidoptera; family Noctuidae; genus Lithophane; species Lithophane ornitopus. The sequence goes on along the minus strand of OX419632.1, from coordinate 842,323 downwards.
AAGGTGCTGGCGCAGCATTTTGAGTCGAAAAATCGGATGCCCAACACGTTGGGAATCCTGAGAGTCTCGTGCAGAGACCGGAAATTGTAATACCGTGAAGTTTTCTTAGAAATTGTTTTGTTAGAGGCAGAGCGCGGCAAGATCCTTTGATATGTGCCCGAAAAACTGATAACATTTGGTTGGACGGTCAGTGCTGGTCGCCAACTACCAACACACGCAAAGTAGATCTCAACATGTAGGCCCAAAATACTGGCCCAGTACCTTGGCCCAAAATGCAATGCGTACAGCTCAGCGGCCTTTAGGTAGGTACCTTTCAGAGGCAATGATTATCCGTGGCAAGTAGGTACCTAATGTAGGTACCTACTAGGCGTTGGCACAGTATACTGGTCTGTTTTGTAAAAATGTAAACAAACATGTTTGGGTAGAATTCTTATACGATTACTCACTGAATGGAATAATTAGTAATAGGTACATTTTCTGTAGGCTAGGTAAGTATTTAAATGGACATTTATCTGTAGGAAATCTGACGTAAAGTGAGGTTAAGATTAAGCGAAGATGATTTTAAATTAGGTAGGTACCTACATAATTGGTATTTATTATGAAAGTTATCAAAGCATTCAATTACTATGGTAATGGTTTTGTAAATGGCAGTGCAATTACCCAGCACTGTGCCATCACTAACTAAACCGCCCAAGGTCGAGCTGACCCGTTTGTTATGATTATTTTGTGATTTCGATCATTCCTTCATACTTTTGTCGGGCTTAGGACCGTCTATTATGATGTAGTTGAAAACAGTTCCATGTTAAATTATACCTTTTGTCATAGTAAATTGATAAAATGTTACTACAAGTTTTTGTCAATCGTATACAGTTCGATTGAAACTTAATGGTGGCTCACTCGGAACATGAGGCGGATCGCTAGGCAGTAACAATTTCATGTGTCAGCGGGGGGTAAGGGGTACTGCGCAGCGAGTAGCTAACTTCCGAGCCGCCATTAAGTTAGAATAGAACTGTATCTACTACAACATCCTAGGCGTATTTAAAAGATCGAAATCAACTTATTTACAAATTACACTGATTGATTACAAAATGACACTAAATTATTATTATTTACAAAAAATGATATAGGTTTGTACCTTTTTAGCGATAGCGCAGTAATTGTTCAAAATGTCCACCGTTTCTTTCTAAACATAAACTAGCACGTTTTTGCAAATTGTTTGTTAAACTTCGAAGCGTGTCTCTATCACTTTTTAAAACATTAAAAGCGTCTATTATTCGCTGTTTCAAATCACTGACACTTTGAGCTTCTTCGGTATACACTAAACGTTTTAGTTCGGCCCACAAATAAAAGTCAAGGGGTGTTAGGTCTGGTGACCTCGGCGGCCAGTTCACAGGCCCACCGCGACCTATCCACTTATCACCGAATTGGCCATCGAGATATGCGCGCACAGATCGTTCGTAGTGAGCTGGACAACCGTCGTGCTGGAAGTACATGTCTCGCAGATAGGGACCAGGAACGTCTTGTAACATGGTGTCGATGACGGAACGTATCATCTGTAGATACGTTATTCCCGTCAATCGACCTTCGATCCAAACTGGACCAATTATGCGATCGCCAATTATCGCAGCCCAAACGTTTACACTGAAACGAACTTGATGTGCATGTTCTTTAATTTTGTGTGGGTTTTGGAAGCTCCACCAGTGCTCGTTGTGCACGTTGTAAATACCAACGCGGGTAAATATGGACTCGTCGCTCCACAAGATGTTGGCCTCCGCATGGTTCTGCAGCCAGTGACAAAACTCCATGCGGGGTCCGGGGTCCGGTGCATGCAAAGCTTGCACGCGTGAAAAATGGTATGGATGCATGTCCATTGAATGAAGTAGCTTCCACACTACATACTGGCTTACGCCAAATCGACGAGCGGCTTGCCTAGTGCTTCTTCTCGGGTGTCTTTCGAAATATTCCAGTATGGCGTCTTCAACGTGTCTGGACAAAGGTGGCCGGCCCCTGCCTCTGGCATGACTGGGTAGCTGGAACTGTCCATGATCAAGTAACCGCTGATACGTCCGTAATATGAGGGAAGTGCTAGGAATTTGAGGAGCAGGGATACCGTTCCTTCGCAGCGACTGAAGATGTTCTTCTTCTGCGTACATTCGCCTCGCACTGGCTATGTTTTCCCCAGACAAGATATAAAATCGCACCATTGCGAGGTACTCTACATTTGAATATTCGTACATGTTTAGTATATCACCGGGCGGACGATGCATACGCGGAAACAAACAGCGCGACGTCACGCCGCCGTCACTAATCGCAGGTGACTGAAGCGCGGGTGGGACGCGGGCGGGCGGGGATGCGCGAGCGAGCGGCGCGGTGGCGCGACGGCGGCTCGTGCGCCTCCTGATATCAAAGAAGCCGACGGCAAGTGCGGCGACTATCTATCGGCCGCAAAGGAACGGGTGTATGAATTCATTGATAAATTCCGCGCGTTTAGTAGGGTGCGTATGATTTGGATTTCGATATTTTTTCATCGATTTATTCTTTTTTTTTTAAATTACTGTTATTATTGTTTTAGTATGAAAAGTTTACTTCAAATGGGTAATATTCACTGATAGATCAATTTCTTTGAAGGTTGAAAAAAACAAAAAAAAAAAAAGTTGACTACGCCAAAGGCTTCTACTCCGTTCACCTACTATACCCTATGTTTGTCGAGACGGTAAAAAAATTCATCCGGTATAGTCATTCGTATAAAAACCCAAGCCTGACGTGCACAAGCTAAAAAAACATATTATTCTGTGTGGGTGTAGAAGGTTGAGAACCTGAGATCCTTAGCATTGAAGAGGCATGTATAAGCATACTAAGCAGACATTAGTTACACCATTCATCATCAAATACCATAATAGACTAACTAATACAACTATATGAGTCCTCCTCTATACCCGGTCAGTTTCACCCATTTGTTAGATAGCAAATAGGATCCAAACTAGACAAAAGCTAGTTCTATTCGTAGCCAGCCACACGACATGTTGTTTGCGTAGCCTGAATAAATTAGGCCGGATAGTTTGACTGGACATCCGGTCTAAACTTGCACCGGAAGTTCGGTGTAAACACTAGCTGCTATGACATTCATGTTGGTTGTAAGAATCTGTGATTTGCGATGTTTGTACCTGTGCAGATTTGATAAGGATTGTATACAGACTGGCATGGATTCTAATAGAAAATCATGGAGGCAAATATATTTAGATACCGTCATTACTAGTGTCCTCCTTTACTTTGTGTTGAGTTTTAAAACTGTAGGATTTGATGAGTGAGTCAGCCATATAGTTCTTATGAGGTCTATGTTTTGATAATTGATTTTGTATGGGATTATGGAGTCTCTACCTAAGAATTTAAGAAACATTTTAACTTCGCACCTTCCCGACCCATTACTGAGAATAATTCTACGATAGGCTGTAATATGGACAATTTTTTTTGTAATTTCGAACCAACAAATACTAAATGCAAAATTTTGAGGAATTTCCTCCTGCTCCTGCTGAACACTGATTTAATAAAACCGCTCACATAAAGTAAACACCTACTAAAGATTTTTCCACAAGTATCGCACTAATCTAGTCCCCTCCATTGAGTTTCCGAACTCGATATACCTCATCTTCGAAAACGAGCCCGAATGCTGGTAACCTCCCGAACGAAACATCACGAACTCGTAAGAGCAGAAACTTCCAAAAACTAATTTGTTATAAAAAAAAACTTCCCTCTTTGCCCGGCATTCTAATCAACCGTCAAATATTTTCGAACAAAAAAACTTTTTTTAATAACATCTCCGTTTTTTCGCAACAAGAATTCAAATTGAAATGTCATCGCGTCCCGTCAGCGATGGCTGCGTGGCATATTGCAGGGGCTTGAGATGAACTAACTTAGAATTGCACCTGTATTAAAGGAATTTAGAACTTATGTCGAAGCAGTAAGGTTGTGGTCGACTTCAAAATATAGTTGAGGGTTTCTTTACTCCTATTAGTGCAGCGGGCCATGCAGCGAATAATCGGTTTTTAATGAAAAGATTAGTGCTCTGAACTGCTATTGTCGTAGCTGAATCAATGGGATCCCGGACACTTCGGGAATTTTCCAATTTGCCGCTCTCGCTGCGACACGGTTTTATTTCCTAATGTTTGGTGATTTATATCGCGATTGTCTGTTTGCGTTTTGTTTGAGTAACTTTGTGATTAAACGTGGCTTTTGAGTAAGGGGAGCGTGAATGGCAATGGCGCTGATTTATTTTATATTTTTGGTAAGGAGTTAGCAGATTGCTTTGCTCAGTGTTGAGTTTAAAACTCAGTAATATATTATATAAGGTGTAAGGGACATCGACGCGCAAACTGTTACCATGAATTCAGTACATGATTGTAGAGCCACAAGTGTAGAAATTTTTCGTCGGTTATAGAAAAAAATCTGATGTTCCATAAATAAGCGTGTGCTTTTATAAAAAACAGCAGATATTTTTACACGCTTTAATGACATAATTTCTACGCTTGGGTTGGTCTAGATTCTGGACCAACCCAATCGTAGAAATAAGTTGGTTACCACACAGTTTGTGCGTCGATATCCCTTACACCGATAGGTAGGACACAAACACACACACATTTACATTTTTTACCGAAATTAGTGAATTAATCTTATAAATTAATAAAATTCTAGGTCCACTTGGATTTGCTTTTAAAAAAGCTTATAATTTTAACTTTATAAGTTGACATTTTCAAACAATTTCTAAATAGTAAAAAAAAAAAAAACTTTTAAAATTGGCCTTTAACCGTAACTAACTTGGCCAGAATAATTATCTAAAACATTAGATTGCGGCTTTTGAATCTGGTATGTCATAAGCATTCGTGTTCTTGATGTAATAAATAAATATTAAATCTCATCATTCAAATCACTAAAATGTACTTTTTATTTAAACAAATAATCTCTACATAATCAACCAAAAAACATCAAACAATACACTTCACCATTACAAAAAACGCCATTCACAGCAAAAACGTCCGTTCAATCTTTGTCCGTTTGTCTTTGAGCAGTCTCATCTCCTAATGCTTTCAAACAAAACTGACGTCAATCGGGACTGCCGACTGAAGGACTGAAACAATGGCGCATCAAGCAAATCGTTGACGACAACGAATAGCTGCCGATTTTCTTAATTAAAAACGTCTCACTATTGGGACAATGGATGAGGGAAAGTGATGAGTGGTGGCATTTAGGGGTTACGATTGGGGGATTTTGTAATGACGATTTTTAGGTACTTACAATTTTTCAATATGAAATTAAATTATATAGTTTGTTCGGTAAATCGAAATAACTGTTACAATTCATATAAAAAATAACACTATTGAATCGACATTTCCTATCTGATATAGGCTCGTCCTTTATTGTGTGAGACTTTTTTGTAGGACGAGTACGACATAACAGGCAAGATGTTGGTGTATTTTACACATCTACCTCCCCTTTCAAATACAAATCTGATACATGTTGTGTGATGTTATGTTGCGTTATTTTCCACGATTTTTAACTTTGTGGATTTTATAAGTAGGTACTTTGAAAGTAATCCAACCAACATGGACCATTGTGTATTTTACATCTAATCTACAATTGATGTGAGAGTGGAATTTAGATTTCCAATTTCTAGGAGTACCTAAATTCTATTTCGTTCAAAAGAGTTTTTTAGGAAAGTGATCATTATTTGCTATTAAAGTCACTACTGCGGACCTAGTTTCGCTATTGACGATGTGTATGCTCCGTGCTTTGGCTATACTGCGTACAGTATTGTGGATAACGAGCATTTCCAGAAAAATTGTACCGCCAAGCTAAAATTGAGAGCAGTGGTGGCCCAGTAGAGCAGTGTTGGCCCAGGGGTAACGACTCGACTTACTAGTTGTAGGTCATGGGTTCGAACCCAAGCAGGCACTTTACTTTATGTAAATAATTTCATCACTATTGCTCTCAAAACGGTGAAGGAAAACATCGTGAAGCCACAAAAAATTCTTAACGTCTTAGAACAAAAAATTCGAAGACGTGATATTTATCAACCCGGACTGGGCCCGCGTGGAACATTATAGCCCACTCCCTCTCGAAGAAAGGAGGCCTGTAACCCAGCAGTGGAAACATTGTAGGCTGATTATATAAGCTAAAATTGTATGGTTAGCATACAATTTTAGCTATGTTTCCCAATTTATGTTTCCCGAAAACAGGAGGCCCGAGACAAGTGACATTCTGTCAGCGATAAAGATGATGGAAAGTGAAAAAATGTACTAAGTATACATAAACTACCGTATGCTTATGTCAATCCTATTGAAAGTAGTTATTTGGAGGCCGATCTTCAACAGTCACTAAACATTTACGGGTGGTTTTTATTAAAGCCTATCGGGGAAACCAGTCATAATAAAGCCTCCTACATTTTTGAAGGTGCATAAAACATCGCATCGCAGTCGTGTCGTCGTCACAAAGAGAACCTTTGTGTATTTTTTAATTAAAAAATGGCGCGATTTTAGTTATATCCCGTGCCGGGACTGTCTCAATCCTCGGGAGGTAACAATGTGCTAATTGATGTAAACTTTGGTTAGGAGTGGGTTAATCAAAGTTTTGCCTATTTTAGTGAATGAGATGGTAGTTTAATTTAGTTGTTTTTTTTGGGATGGTGAAATGTTATAAGTTGCTTTTGTTTATATTTATTGCCATTTTCTGTCGTATATCGTATAAAAGTAAGCTAAGTTAACAATTGAGTAAGCGGTACAATTTATTATCAAAATTTAGGACGCATGCAGTAAACTTCATTAATCTTTTATGACCGAAGTTTCTTGTGTATTTAGTTGTTGTTGTCTTCCAGACACGTACCTCATGCGTGGTAGGTGAGAAATAACTTTCAGGAGTACCTTACATCTAGGTGTAATGAATAATTAACACCATTGCTTTCGGTTCAGGAGAAGCATTGCTTTTCTGTCTGTATCGATTGTCATCATCTGCAAATGGCAAAAACTTCTGAACGTAAGCCTCTATGAGACTTGTTTGGAATTAATTAAAAATATTTATCAAATTCAAATACTGTTTCTTCGGAGTAACGTTGAGAATCGTTTGGCAAGGACCCGAGACGTTACTTCCACCAATTACACTTACAATTTTAAAATTACAGCCACGCAGAACCCTCTCCCAAGTTTCCTTCAAATATCCCATTAGCCCCTTTCATAAAACTTTTGTGAAAACTTGACAAAAATGTGACAAAAACAAAACTCGCTGCGTACATCCTTTAATCACATTGAAGGACAAACAAACAAACTTTCATATTATACTGTTACACAATAAATCCTTCGCGGACAAGTGGCGAAATTCTAAAGTCGAGATCAGCAGAGGCGTTGGGCTGTTTGGGTGTCAGTGAGGAGCAGTAGCGGAAGCGATTATAACTTATAAAACATGTGATGAAAAATAAGTGGAAATGCCGAAGCAAGAAGATACTAAAGATGGGTACTAAAAGGGCTGTTCCGAGTAAAAATAACAGATTTTCCCCAGGAACGTTACCCAGGACGTTACCCCCAGGAAGTCAGCTGCTTTCTAATGTTTTCCCCCGGAAACAAAAAGTGAGGAAGCGTTTTATTAGTCAACTACTTCATTACAGCTTACCTTACCAAATAGTTCTTTAAAACATTGCTTTTATGAAGCTCATAGAAAACATAAATACGTTAACTGACATGAACCATTAGAAAGTTAATATTAATAAACCATGCTCTAATTATCAACACGTCATGTCTATCCTAACCTTTAATATTATAAATGCAAAAGTGAGTTTGTTTATTTGTTACGCTAAAAAGACTGAACAGATTTGGATGAAATTTGGCACATGGGTAGGCTTTGTCGTGGAGAAGGACATATACTTTTTATTCTGGATCGCAGGCGAAGTCGCGGGCAACAGCTAGTTCTATAATAATCTTTAAAAACAGCATGGTGTGCCACAACCAAAACCTAATTATTCTGATGAATCTTTACCACTTAAACCTCTGTAGTGCACTTAACACCAAACGGACCACTAAGCGCCAAAGGACCAAATAACTTTCACCCCTCCGGCCTCCGCCCCTCCGCCCCGCGGACCCGCGGTCCTCTCATCACCTGTCCACCGGCGTTAAACTTTTAATCCGGCGTCGACAGGCCATTGTTCGGCGGGCGCGGCTGATTACCGCCAGACGGCCTCCGCCCACTTCGCACTGTTGCCTATCTTTTTTGATACTGATTTTGATGCTGGGTTTTGGCTGAATATGAGTTCGTAACAATGGATGTCAGGCTTCAGAGTTAGGATGTGCAGAAATAATTAGTTGTGATAGGTTTTCTGTAGAACAGGATGAAATGTTGTGCCCTTTCGGCGATATTTCGTTTTTAGTTAGTAAGCAGTAACTGAATTGATGGAAAAAAAAACTTGGTGAAGGAACAGTAAGTCGCCTTTGCTTCACACGGGTACAATTTACTAATATGGCGACGTGTCCAAACATCGAAATTTCAGTGCTGTATATAAGTTGATACACAGATTCGGAATTAATTTGTTAAATGATGGTGAAACTCTCATTATAATCCATTGTGTAGTTAAGAATATCTAAGCGGTCACACGGACAGATATGAAAAGCGACTTTGTTTTATTCTATGTATATTTATGTACTTAGCTATGTTTCCATAACTATTTCTTCACTAAATACAATGCTGCCTCTTTTCGTCTTAGTTTTTCTCATAATCAATGAATAAATATCTGCTACTTCTACTTATTGTTAGCACTATATTCATGAACAAGTTAAACACGGAGCTATCGTTCAGCCTGAACTGTTCCAGAGGCAAAGTTGGTGAGATACAACTTGTCTGATAGTCTAGTGTTTGGATAACAATGTAGTACTAAGCGAGGGCTGTATTGAGTTAACAGTTTCATTATAACATGTTTAAAAAAAAAAAACTGAGTGTCGGTAAATACCTGTTTCGAATATTTGCCGGCTTGTAAGGCTACACATTTGTTCGGCTCGGCGTGATTCGGCAGTGGGCGGGAGCCGGGAGGCAAAGTAAAGTATATGCAGATAAAGCCGCTTGGTTTAGCTCGAATTGTGCCGAGATGACCCGAACAGCGAGTGTAGCCGAACGAAAGGCGAATTTGTGTAGTACCTAAGTAAGTAAGTAATTTCTTAAGGTGGGCTTTATTTAAATAATAATAACAAATACTGCCGAATCGAATGTACCGACCCGAAAAAATAATGTTTGTGCACGGTGTGTATGTTTGTCAGTGCATCTTGTGTTTGTAAGCTAATGCAAGGAAAGAAAGAGTGGGCTTAAAGCCTTGGATTCATAGAGAGAATTTTTTCAAAGCTAATTATGTTTTTTATTGAATCTAAAGCAACTTAAAGTGAAGGATAATATTGTGAGAAGGACTTTCCCTTATTCAACATTGGTCACTTCTTATAGCAAGCTGCGGTGATCACAGCACGTTCCGTCTATTTAGAAGACTTAGGTATTGGACAACTTATCGGTATCCAAAATTATTTGTTTACATACATAATAATATCACGCCTTCTTCCAATGGGGTAAGCTGAAACTATAGAACGATGCACCTACTACGATCCTTACGGACTCCTTTTTACCCGACTACGGCGAAGAAAAAAGGAGGGTTATGATTTTGACCGGTATGTATGTATGTATGTTCATCTGTTCCCTCCTATCTTCTAAAGTACTCATCACAATTTGACAAATGAGGTATCGTTGGAAGTGTCTTGATTTTCCACTGGTTATAGGCTATGTGACGTCACATTAAATAAAAAATGGCGACCTCTAGAGGACATAAAGTCAGGAACTATAAAAAAAATATTGTTTAATCGTACCATGTTGGGAATCAAATGAAAGGGCTTAATGAGCACATTTCAAATATATAAATATTATAGCCCCAAAATTTAAAAAAATATAAGTACCGAAAACTAAAACCCAACTAAGACTAAAAAGGTATAAACAAGACCCCACAGACAGACAAATTAAAAATCCGGCGTCACACCTAATCTGTTCGATTTATGCTAACACGTGTGACTCCGGATTTTTAATTTGTCTGTCTGTGGGGTCTTGTTTATACCTTTTTAGTCGTAGTTGGGTTTTTGTTTCATCGTTCCGACATCTGTTCATACACGCACGCTGGTTGCGAGTACTACGCACTTGACCTTTCTGACGAGCGTCATCAAGAAGGTCACTATATTGTCGTCATAGGGCGTCCAGTCCCCTGAGTGTCCGCTCACATTTGACTTGAAAAAAAAAATACCTTTTTTTAGTCGCCTTTCACTGATCATAGTCAGTCACTGAACCATCGTCTTTTGAATATTTGTCAATACACCTTTTAAACCGCACAACGGTGCGATGATGTGATAAGGTAACGCCCTTATCACATCATTCCTCAAACAATGATTCTTAAAATATAAAAACTCACATATTTTTTTATTCCGATGAGTTTATCAAGATGTTAAGGCTGTTACTATAATCAGAGAGAACGTTCCTAGTTACCATGGCAAGTTTTTAAATTAGACGCAACCAACACATAGCTCAGTATCTCATACTTCCTCCATAATATAATTATATGAAAAAGATACCACATTAATCTACGTTAGCAAAGATGGCGGCACCGGAAGTATCGTTGTATACACATACCTACACACATCTCAGGTAAAAGATACCAAGTACATTTAATCACGGCGCAACTTTGCCTACAAGGCGGGACCCGGCGGAGTTTGATGAAAAACTTCTGATACGCGATAGTGTTGGGTATGCGTCTGTGACTAGCTTTATAATGTTGATTGGGAGTGAAGTTCGTGTGATTGAAATGAAAAGTGATTGATATAAAATTGGTATAAAATCTACATAGTAAGAAATTAGGTTTCATTTTCGAGAGTAGTTGCTGCTTTAGACGTAAAGTGAATTTTGCTAAAGTGAAAATTTAAATGAACCGTCAATCAATGCTTACGTTATTTCTTCGGAGGTTACAATGGTTTAAGCACGAAGACAAGCATTTTCAATTTCAGATTCATTCGCGTAAATCACTTCTTGTATTCGAATGTTACTATGAACTAGCACTTCCAACACCCATGTTTTAAAATATTGCCCACTTCATTTCATCGTCAGTAAATTAAAAACGTATACAATTTGTGTAATTAGTTCACGATGTAGATATTAAAAAACAAAAATGACAAACATCTTCATAACAAATAAGTCATAAACGTCAAGCGTTGCTCAATTAGCTCCTATGAAGTACTATGAACTCCAAATGGCATGCTGTTTAAGCTTTTAAATTTCTTTAATTAAGCGCTGGGATTTATTCAAACCGTTAAATCTGTGAGACGGGAAACAAAACGTGATTGCTTGCCGACTTATAATTTAATGCAATTTCCTCTTTTATTGTTTGGTGTGAATGACAGGAGGTAGCGAGTGCGGCTGGGGTTGAGTGTGTCGTTTATACATCATACATGTGATGAAAGGTGAATGATCTTTGTCATTGATGTATTTCTTACTTGAAAAAAAATCAAGACTCAGATTTCAGACCAACAAAGCACATACCTTTTCAAACCGTTTAGTTATTGGATTTCAAATGATCACCTTATTAAAAATATAAACTCAAACTACTTAGACCTCTCTAGTCTGAGTTTACATTTTTAAGATAGATGTCGTCAACTTTGAATTCTCATTTTATAATTACAACGGATGACAAAATTAACTTCAAATCAATCATTTCAACAAAAACAAACTCTTATCTTATCAGCATTGACCATCTCAACAGTCAAGTGAATATATTGTCAAAGCTAGTATCATAAACTCAATGAAAGTAACTACAAAACCACAATAAATACATAGCCAAGCCACAACAATTTGACTTACACCGTTATTTACAAAGACTTTCACTTTCTCTTCCCCGCTCCGCTACCTCCTTTACCCCACACCACACCCAAAGAAGGGTGCAGAATCCTCTTATTGCAGCTCGGTGGGCCGGACCGGGTCCCGCCGCTTGGTTCGTTAACGCTAATGCCCAAAGCTGACGGATGCAGTTTCGGCCCTACACGCCGATCATTTCATGCTGAATTATTGGATTTTTTTTTCTGGAAATAATTTTCCTTTATTGAATTTGAGTAGAATGGTTGCTGTAAGATTTTTGGTTGTGCTGTGAGACAGTAAGAATTTTCTCAAAGCAATTTAATGAAATCTGTTGCTGAGCCAAAATGTTATCTTTTATTTATTTTTAATAACAAACATAATTATATCATTTGACAACTCATATCCATCATCAAATCAGCTGTCAAATGACGACTAACAAAAAACACAGCTCTATACAGTGCTAGATATATTTCTCCTAGAAAAATCAATAAGAATTTCGGGAGTTTTTTTTTCAGTAAGGGAAATTGGTATAGCTTGGGATTCTAATGAAATTGTATCCGATTAATGGCAATAGGGTCGCTCCCTATCACATGGGCGTATACGTTCATCGCAGATAGAGGGTGTGTACCTATACCTTTATTATCTACTGCCTGACTTTTTGGAAATAAGCTTTTATTTACGATACACCTATATTTAAGGCCTGTACTTAGAAAGGCTTTTCCTTCTAAATTTAAGTAATACAAGTATTTTTTTACCGGCAAAAAAAAAAAAAAAACTAAATCACATAAGAAACAAAACCTATTGCCACTTACGCCTATTTACTAACTAACCTTAACAAATATAATTCAGAAGCCGTACTCATAAATAAACTGTAATCCCTCATACTTCTCCCCAGCTATGAATATTAAACGTTTTAATGGCGTTGATTATTGTCTCAAACATTTAAAACCAAGGAAATTGGTCGACGTGACCTCACTACTGATGCCCCGAGTCTTATTAGGGAAGTTGAATGGGATTTTTCACCCTGTGTCCGTGGTGAATGTTAATTGACGAGTTCCTTGTTGGTGGTGCTCTGGCCTGAATTACAGATGTTTTATTCGATGATATTATTGTGATGTAATGTCTTGTCTTAAGTAAAATGTAAGTTCTAAAATAACCGTCTGGCTGCAATGAGCATGGAAATGTGGTGAATTATTAAAGGATTCCTGATAATTCGTAAAATGTAACCCACATTTTAGGAATCGTCCGGAACGTTTCTAGCTTCCGCGATGGTAAAAAACTGGTCCTTTGTTTAGCAAATAGAGTAGTATAACTACTACTAAATTAACTACTAATGGGTTTCCAAAGATTGAGAAATTGTGTTCTTAAATAGGATGGTATCTTGATTCATCATTTTTCCTGCTAGACCGTGTGTCCCATTTCCTTGGATTTTTGGGCAATATTTAAAACAAGGAAGGCCGACCGCCTTCCTTGATTTAAATCTCGCCCAAACACAAACATCTCCATGTGTCTAAATCATGAAAACATACAAAAGGCAAACACTTTTGTAGAGAACACGATCAAATTAAGTCACAATACGGAGCTTATGTTCACTTCCAGTTTCTCATCCAAAAAATATAAAAAATAACTGCCGAACTCCATTTTATTTTTCACTCTCCTGAAATAGTTAAACAAATCGTTAGTCTTGCAAACAGCGAGCGCAAACATTAAACATCTTTAGCAGGGTCTTAGTGAAATAATCTTAAGTTAAAGATACTTAGGCATGACTTGTCTGTCAGTTGAGGGCACAGATTTGTGTGCCCCTCGGAGGGGACATTGTCTTATGAAGGGGAAGCGACAATCTGCTCGCGTTATGACTAAAATCAAAATGGCAATGGCTTGGATCCGTTTAGGGTACGCAAATAAGTGTTTTGTTTTTATGATGGGTGTTTTCATAATGGGTTTTACGTATTTGAAAGGAGCAAGGTACAGTCAAATATACTTACTTTAATATTTTTGTTTGTAGCGCTTTAACAATACAGGAGATACCTATTCGTTTAAAAATTCACAGAACAGTTATTTATTCATCTTTACTTGCAATAGGCGGACTTTATTATACAATGCATTCCCTGCTAGTCAACTTACTACTACTTATTAAGAATATTTTTTATGTTTTACGTGACTGAGGTGAAGGCCAGTAATGTCGGGTAATGTTTTTAACAATTGTGTTTTTTTTTATCGATGATATTTTCTTTAAATGGCAACTATTAGGACCTAACAGTGAGTTCTTAAAATAATACGCAATTTTTGCCTAGCTAAACTAACAAAATCAGGCACCTGAACAGCCGAACTGTCAACTTCCATTTTCCTCTAAAACATTTTCACTTTTGTTTCGTGCGACCAACTAAAAAAATCTATTCAGAGAACATCACTCACTGTGTATCGGGCTTTACGCGCGACTGCGTCTCATGTGTAAATGCCTTAATAATAGGCGCACTCAGGTCGAAAGATAATGTGCCAGCCAAATACTTTGCTGGTCGTGCTTATAAGAGGCTTGCTAATGTATCTCGGGTATACCTAAGGTTGTATTTTGAAGAAGTTTTTGTGAAATATTTTCAAACAACTTGATCGGAAAAGCAAAACAGTGATTTTAATGTGATGTTACAGACAGTATTGTATCTTATTTTCTGGAAATGAAATTCACATTCGTGGTCTTGCACGTTGAAGATCCAAGCAATCTTTGTTCACAGTAGATACTGTGTATTTTGAACACGAGGGTGTTTTATATACGTTTGTGTTATTGATTGCCCCGTGGGTCTAGTGGTCGCAAGCGCTACGGCCGAGCCTGAGGTCCTGGGTTCGATTCTCGGGTCGGTAAAAGTGTTATTGGGTCTGTCTGGTCGATCTGGAATTTCTCAGTAGCAGCCCGGGAACTGTATTGATGGCAATAGACTCGCCTCCTGAGTTTTGACTTAAATATTACTGGCAAAATGTGGATGTACTATAGGTACTCCTCTGTCTAGGAATCCTTCGGGGAATACAGACGTGATGTTGTGTGTTATTGATGACAAATACAATAACAGCAAGTATCTGCCTACGCTAATACGATATACAAAACAAATTCAAAGCCCATCATTTTCAGCATGCATTTGTTTCTACACCCATGTTCACATTAACGTAATCGGGCAAAAAACTGCTTGTCACTTTCTTGCCCGCATCGCAACGTTGCCCATGCAAGTATAAGTGCTAGTTCTTTCGTAATGCTCGTGAGCACGCGATCGTGCTCACAATTTGCTCGTAATGCTCACTGAGTTAATACAAGATTATGGGGATTGTAGACGGAATATTAATCGTTTTATTGGTATAGTGGCAGGTTGTAGTTATTTTCGTGCGTGGGCTTGATTTGCGTGGCAACAAAAAATTGGTCCTTTGTTTTTTTTCATAAAGCTCGAAGTCCGTGAAATTACAGGAACATGACGCTGTGATAAACGTAGTATCTGATTTTAGACACATTGGCAATCATCTTGTTATTTTCGGTGCTCATCAGGTTCTTAGTTTTACGTTTAGTTTGAAAGCAGCCTAAATCATTTATATAAAAAGCGACTCTTGCTGTGACACAATAAAGTGCAATTCAGGTCGCACAGCGCTAATAACCTACAGTTATATTCACCTAGAAGTTGCCTCTCTTTGGCGTAACTCTTACATCTTCTGTCTACGTAATTCGACAAGTCGAGCTCGCCGCGTACCTAGTTTTAGCTTCATACCTAAAATGCGGAGTAGACCATCTGTATTCATCTGTAGGTATATATGATTCGAAAACATAATCCTAGCGCTAGCTTACTTAGATGAATACTTGGCAGAGTAAAGAAGCTTTAGACTCAATCCAATTACTGGTTCTTTGATACAAAACAAAAAACTTTTTCCTTCCTTGATTACCTTAACACGACCTCCTTGGTCCTATTACCTCGAACTAATAACTACACAAGTTCTTCACCCTGTTCGGGACACACTACTGGCTAGAAATAATCAAACTATTCTTTTTCCAAACCTCCGTCAACTTGACGGGGGCTGATTACGTCAGGTGTTCCGTACATCGATGCAGTGACGTCACTATTACGGGAGAAAATAAATTGTCAGAGGGTCTCCCTCGGTTGAAAAAGGGTTGTTTAGTTTTCTTGAGACCCCTAATAGTTGGGTGTTTTGGTACTGAAAATAGCCCCAACTGTTACCGCAGCGCGGTTTTGGAATCTGTCCCTTGACTATAAAATTGCCTAATTTAGTTTGTTATAGATAGGTTTAAGTGTATAAGGTGCTTTTGTTTTGTAGTAAATAGAAACTTAATTGAGTACTTTCCTTATTTACACGAACAAAGTAGTTTTTTAATGAAATGGATTTTATTGTGTCCCATTACATTCTGTATTTTACCATAGACTTTTACATTGTTATCAAAATACATTTCCCGTACACATTATGTTTCTTTTCGCCACTTTAAACTACCCACAGATAGTAATAAAATAAACTATTTCAATACACTACTGAACTTTAACTAAGTTTCCTTATACAGTGCATTTTATAACCGTCTCCTCAGTCGATACATCGTTAAAGACATCTACTTTTTCCCGTATTTCACTTGGCACACCAAATGGTTTTAGTTGCAGCACTCCGCAGTTCTCGATTCAGACAGTGTTGCCACTTGCAGCAGTTTTAGACTTTCAAACGGCATAAAAACTAGCCAGCAATTCGAACTTAAACGAAGACATTCCAGAATTCCAATTGAAGTTAGTGCTCTGTAACAAGGCATTGAATTCAGCGGAGTTGGTCTTCTGAGACAGTTTTTTGTATGTAAGTTTATCGTTTTTTTTTGGGTTGGAGTTGTAAATTGTAAGCCGAGCGAAGTTTTTTGTAATCTACATCATTAGGACTTTGGGATAGTTAGCTGTACCTATATTAATTGACTACTTATGTAATTAATTATGTAATTAAAAATAAAATAAAGTTTTAGTTTTGATCCTAAATAGTGTAGCAATACTTAGTAACTTAAAAATATCTTGTAATAGTTTGGATTTCCTCGAAACGCCAAATAAATGTTTTAGGTGACAGATATTTTTTTGGAAGGGAGCTTCCAAGAACTAGTTTATTACTACCATTTTAAACTACAAATGCACATCGTTTTCTAAACGCTAACATCTTAACCCTTTCACCGCAGCATAAAAGAAGGGCGAACTCCAATATTGACAATGCTCTCTGCGACAGAGCGCCAATTGGCGCAGCATCAGCCTTAGCGATATTTTCTTTATAAACACTAAGATATTTGGTAGGGAAATTGTAGCTTCAAGAGTGAATCGTGTTTTGACAGGTTCTCCTAGTGAAGTAGGTAGTAGGTGCTAGTGGCACTTTGGTTGGAGAGAATTTGGTTGTCATTTGTTTGGGGCCAAAAAGTGTTCGGGCAAAAGCCGACTTTAAAGAGTATTATGGATTTCATAATCGGCTGATCTGACGAAACAGAAAAGAAGTATAATTTTCGAATTTATGGTTATTATTTAAGAAATATCTCTTAATACTGTAGTGAACGTGTACCCAATGAGCAGCGAAGGTATAAAAACAGAAGGTAAACAATGATTAGACAAGTAGCAATTTAAACAAAGCGCTGCAGCACTGCACTGGTTCCATACAATTAAAATGAAAAGCATACAGTATAAAACTTCCGATTCAATTTTGATTATAATCACATTAAATATAGCCCATATTAGTAATTTTAGCGCTTTTAAAATTCTAAACAGATTAACCAGCTTTGGTCAAAGCTGAATGAAGCAAAAAGGAGTATGTAAGGATCGTAGCAGGAGGCGTTCTGTAGTTTCTGCCTACCCCCATGGGAAGAAGGCGTGAGTTTATGTATTAATGGACTATTAGCTTAGCAACCTACTGAGAAAATAATAGCCTACTAACAAATACAGTCGACCACACAGCCAAATCAATCGCACGCATCACCCATAATATTAATGAGCGAACTTGCGTGGTCCTGTGTACAACACATACTATTTGTCTTTGTTACGAACTGAATTAATTCGTGCAACGGTTAACTAATTGAGTTATAGGCATGTGTTAATGCCGCTCGGCGATCTATTAAGGTCGAAGTATTGATGTTTGCCGACGATAATTATTGTGGGACCCTGATGGAGTGGTGTTTCGGGATGATTTGACAGTTCGCGTGTCGGTGACAAATATGGTAGTGGCGGTTGGTTGGGCAGTCACTAAATCGGTCACGGTTTAAACTTGTTGTGGATTGATGTGGGAAACGATTTGTTTCAAAGAAACTAGCTGAGTGATTTGAATTTGTGTTTTCTGAAACATTAACAAAACATCATCATCTCTCATTCGCGTCTGTTTGTGTGACTAAGGGTTAAAAAAAGAAGGGTGGCGGTGTCTTCTTGACAATTACTAAAAATGCTGCAATCACCAAATACTACGTTGCCAAACCACTTAAAAGTACAAAGTTGTTGTTTTAGCTTAAAAAATGAAGCACTCCCACAAACCATTTAAAACCTAGATTCGAGTCTTACGAAACTTACCAGTAATTTGAACTAAATACAGCCGTCGTTTATAGAATCTTGTCTCGAGGCGACCTCAATAGTAGCCTAAAATGAGTTAAGCTACTTTAATCAAAGTAAATCTATTCTCAATTAACGAAAAGGGTCTTCTTTATTTCTTTAATCTATTTCTGGAAGCTTAAGAAATTCTTCATTCGGAAGATAATGAATTTCTTTAAAGGAAAAGGATTAAAAGGAATGGTATTTTAAGGAAATGTTGGCAGTGGGGTGACAATTAGGCCATGTGGTTCTACTCAGGTATCTACTTTAATTTGCTATTTTGATTCTTATGTACTTATTGGTAGGATACAACATTGAAACATAAGAATAATAAGATGACATGCCAACTCCCGTTGGAATATCGTAACGCATTTAACCAAATGTCAATTCTAATCACGCTGGTGTATAATTATGAAAATATTGAAATGTCTTAATTTCAAATTGATCTGTTTATCAATATAAATCACCAATCCGTTATTAAATCAGTTATTGTCACTAATCAACTGTGCAAGGAACTGATTCAAACCGCAAAAATAAATTGATGATGTCCTTATCCCAGAAAATAGTTTTAATAGAAATCATCATCATCATCAGCCTATAGCAGTCCACTGCTGGACATAGGCCTCTCCAATTGCACGCCAATCGGCTCGATTCTCGGCAGCTCTCATCCAGCTGCTACCAGCCACCCTGCGAAGATCGTCGCTCCACCTAGCCTGAGGGCGTCCTACCTTACGTTTGCCGATTCGCGGTCTCCACTCAAGAACACGTCTACCCCAACGGTCATCAGTTCTACGGCTAATATGGCCGGCCCATTGCCACTTCAGCTTGCTTATTCTATGAGCTATGTCAACAACTTTGGTTCTCTGCCGGATTACCTCATTCCGGATTTTATCTCTCAGAGATACTCCAAGCATAGCTCGTTCCATAGCTCGCTGAGCAATAAGAATGAATGAGCTGTTAATAGAAATAGTTTTTTCAAATTCCTATGTTATGTTAATTTTCCGAATACAAAATAAACAAACTTCGTTTCCTAACACGGGACACCGCATACATCTTATTGATTCAATAGATAAAGGTATTTATTTACTGGGTGAGGTCATCTATCTTAATCTAAGGGTCGGTCCGAGTAGCGGGGCTTACTCACTTGTCAGGACGAGGCGAATGGAAATGCCTTTTAGGTGTCTAGTCTACGTGGAATGGAACTGGCGAGGCGTTACCATGTTTGTTGCTGTGATTTTTAAATCCAGACCGTCGGTGTTTTGAAATGTGGTAATGGTATTTTATTGTGGCCGATCTAGGTAGACATTATTGAATTTAAATTGTTTTTTCATTCAACGGTACCGTAATCACGAAACGAAGCATTGATATACGGTTTAATGTAAGTGTCCTTATTATCTTTAAGACAACATTATAGTGAACCTAGGCGTGTGCCTGTGCCTTCATTTGGTAACCATGATTATTGGTGTAGTACTAGACGCTGATGCACAAAGTAAAAAAAATATCATTTGTTTTGGTGTAATTTACTTTATATCCAAAAAACTCATCCAAACTAAATCTGTGCTCATCTCGAGGCACACATTTAGTGTGCAACACCCTCAACATAAAAATAAATAGGCGTGCATTAGTGATGGTAACTTGATCTTAAGACGTATTAATTTGGAGAGCAGTCGTGTGCACTCAACTGTCTCGTGTGCGCTGTGCCTTAGTTAGTATGTGCTCGTGTGTTTGCGTGTTCTGGTACGGTAAATGTTTGGTTTGATATTCTTGGGTATGTTGTAGGTTTGTTTTGTGTGGGGACATCGTCTATTAATCTCTTATTGGGGTGATTTGTCCACTGTTGGGTATAGGACCGTCAAAATAAACGCTGATTGTACATACAAGTTGTTTTGTCTGAACGTATATTCACACCAATGTCTACAGTTAAATGGGCATTCAGTAGCATCATTTTGTTTATTAAAATAATATTTCAAGCGCTTTCTAAAAGGCACTTAGCCTATGCAATTACCTAATTCAAAACTTCCCAAAATTAAAAAAGTCAACCCTGCATTAGTAGAACCATAAATCACAACCCGTCAGTGCTCACAAAGCCGAAATTTGGCACCAGCCCAACGCCCTGTATTATAAAATAAACTTACTTATAAGTGAATACCACAAAAGCGAGTTCGCAATATATTAATTTTAATTAGCCGTTCCCACCAAATAACTAAGTTGGGGATTAAGACTCTTGTATGCTTAACGTAACTCGGAAACTTCGAGTCTGTAACTCCGAGTTTCGATTTTGTTGAGATTATTTTCTGTTTGTTGTTAAAGGTTAACCTATTCCGTTTATGTACAACTTGTTTACAGATTGAAATTCAAACTCAAAAACAACTTTGTGTATGTACCTACTTATACTTTTATAGATCTTTGAGAGTAAATATTTTTTGTTGTTTATCATGTTTATCGACAATCGCTTTCGGGTGATTGGAAGATATATTGTGTCTTAAGGATAGTTTAGATTATTGGGCTACCATGTTGTCTCTGCCCGTTTATCTACATAGTTTATAGTTTCATGATGTGGGTACTGTGTAAGATATTTATTGTTGTTTCTAATAATATATGTATGTACAGTATAATATATGTACAGCCTATGGTGGTGAGGAACATCAAATTAATAAGATAATCAGCTGACTGAGGTTTTAAAAAAGACCTTTAAGATCGATGTTGTTGTCACAGTATTAGAAGCGCTTTCGAATTTAAATAAGGAACTCTATGAAGACCGCAAACGAAATCAGTACATCATAATATTGCGTGTATTAATGATACACTTAAGCCTGCCATTTGCAGCTGAAGCTGCTAACCCACATCTGAGCCGACCACATCTCTATCCTCACAGTAAGCTGCATGACAATTCGTCCATGTATCATGATAAGCCCAGACTAAGTGACGTCACTCCTCATGAATATGCACGCCGCACAGATTGGCCGGCTACAGCCAATCATGTGCAAGTAAACCGACGGTTTACATACTGTTATGGCGATTGTATTTAATGGTAAGTAGGGAATGGTTGATGTTTAAATTAGGAAGGTTATTGGTTGATAATTACAATCTTACAAGCCGTGTGCCCAATGGCATTCCCATCTGCAAAAATGATGAACTTCCATACAAACTTTCATCCCCTATTTAACCCCTTTAGGGGAATTTAAAAAATTCTTCCTTAGTGCTCACTTTCGTTATATATGGGATCACTGTGCCAAACTTCATGAGAGTGGTATTTTTATGTCAGCGAATGAATTTGAGATTTTTAAGCAGATGGTATCATCTTACTCATTGGTAGACCTTCATTCGTTTCTGATAGTGTGCAAAGTTTTGTGTGTGACCGACGCACAAAACTTTGTTTGTTTCCAAGTGCTTCCTATTTTACACAGTAAATATAAAATGAACTATGTACACCATATTGTAGTACCTATTGTAATGAAAAAGCTTCACGTCACTCATTCGTAATAACATCATTAATTTTGGCAACACTAACAAATCTATATTATGTACGCTTAATCTGTATAGTGTCATTAGTTCATAACTTACGTTTGTCTTACTCAATTACGCCGCAGATTACACAATACTGAGCTTCAACTCGCTAGACCTCTCACCTCACATCTTTTAACCCCATGATCGAGCACCGTCCAGATTCCTGCATCTATTTTAAAATAAACTCCAGACCGAACTGTCAAGCGTGAACCGCACTCGTGGGTGCTATCCGTCTTGCGGACGATCCATCATTGGCACAGCGCCACCTAGCGGTAATGCTTGACTTGCAGACGTTGGTGAAGTGAAGGTAACTCGTGGATGTGGGCACTTAGAAATGTGTGGGAGCTTTTATAATGTTGTGCCACATGTATTTTTGTGTATGGAGTGTGAACTGTAGATTTAAAAACTCGTGAATTCAGATTTTGTGGCTTTAAAAACGGTTTCACGGAACATAAAAGAGGCTTAAAACTAAAAACCAATGATTAAATTAAACAAAATTACAGTACTTTAAAAAAAAGAATCAAAAGCTTACCTAGTACGACTACATCATTCGTGGTGGTTGATTGTTCTCAAACGGGACATGATATTTTTTATACATTCGCTATATACAACGTGTAAAGTTAAATGCGCAAAACCTCAGACAACCAAACAGAATTTTAATTCAATTGACCTATTTCAGAGAGTAAAAAATCATTAAAAAAATTGTAAAGGTTTTATGCGGTGTTTTAGTTTTGGACGGGAATCCCGCGTATGAGAAAATTTAAATTGGTCGACAGCAATTTGTGTTTGTTTACCTATTTTGGCGGGTTTGTGCATGTGATGGCTTAACCTATTAATAAATAGACACGGCATCGTTATAAATGAAGATTTTTTGAAAAATGTGTTTCTGCTCGTTATTCTGATCAAACTATTTTCAGGTTTTGCGCATTTAACGTTACACGTAGTATAATAGAAACTGCATTTTCCAATTTCCTCAATAAGGGCTTATGAAATCTTCTAGGGGTAACAGACCCGTACGTACCTCGTTATTCCAATCTGGGGAACACTTGCGCCCCTTCCAAGGTTTGTAGGAAAAAACTCCTAGTGATTGTCTCCAAATTTAATAACAGATTTGAATGACCCCCTCCCCTCGCGTTCCCTACCCGTGCCTCTTGTTCCCGACGACGCTGTATACCCTTCGTAAGGAGATTTCTATAGAAAGGCTGTGACACACTGGATGTTCTTGAAGTTCGATTTTAGTAGGCATCGTTTCATCGTGAAGAAACTAAACAACTATTTTAAATGCAGTCGCGATTTGTCAGTACGAAACAAAAGATTTTTTTTTATCCTCAAGTCGCGTTAAAGTTGATTTGAATCAATAATGATTTGAAAAAATTAAAACGTTTTCTTTGTAGAACGATTTGCTTCCTGCTATATAAAGTTTTGCTTAAGTTTCGATTTGATTAAAGGTCGTTTTGTTATTAGGCCAATTAATTTGCTTCTAGGACCTTTTGACGCGGAAGGAAGAAACTATTGGTAAACAGAATTGTATCATGTGACATATTTCCCTCTTGCACCGCCAAAACATCGGTTTGAGAAGGTATGTAAAGATAATCTTCACAATACTCGGTGTGTCCCAAACTCACGGAGAATTGTTTCATCAAATTATTCGGCCATCGGTTTGCGAATCGAGAGGCCTCAAATACAATGAATAAATTATTTTCCATAGAAAATCCTCCGGAAATTCTCGAATACCATTCGTAAAATTGCTGATTCGAGCAATACTTATTGCCTGGCCGGCCTCCCCAAATAACAAGCGCAATGGTAGGGCAACGCTGAAGAGAGAAATTTTTAAATATTAATTTAATTATACGTAATGGTAAAGGGCTTACGGTACGTTTTTGAAAAAAATTAAGGAGAATTAACAGTTCGGGTGTGGGACAAGTGGTGAGAGGAAATTGCGGTCCTTAGAGCACTGGTCCTTTTAATTTGAATACGTTTTTGGGTCAAGTTGGGACTATTTTAAGATCTGAACGGCTCTACCAATTATCATTGAATAGGGTCTTCTTAGAATGGTGAAATGATCTATTGTGAGCCAGGTTACATACCACAGCCCTCTTTATTTTGACCACTTAATCAAAAATAACAGATGCAAAGTGGCAGAACTGTGTTTACCCACTTTTAATCGCATGTGTCATTATTGATATAAAGGTAATTACTGTCACCAGTTGTTGTAAAAAATGTTTTTTTATGATAACATGGTTATTTGCTAAAAGGTTCACAGGTTTTACAAAATCTCATTTGAAGCTGATAGATCTAAATGTTATGAATAATTGTACTGTAGTAGTGAATAAAGCGGACTTAACAATATTCATAAAGTATTGAGATTCCGTTTGAATTGCGTATGACCAAGGCATTACGGCATGAATGAGAGATTAACACACGAATTCAGCATCATTCATGAATTCACCAGCCTGACAAATCTGACGGATTGAGTGGAATGTGGTTTGGGAGACTGATAACATTGATTTTATTATTGCTTTAATGCAGGATTGACCTGCTAGACAATTCTGGGGATGAAATAGGCACCGACTAATCCAGACAGATAATAATATAATTTATATATATCACTGCTGCTGCTAAATTAAGTTGAAATTAAACTTCAATACAAGAAATATGAGAAGAGCATGACTCAAAAAACATTGAAGATATAGTAATTTTAATTTTAATTATTCCGTTGAATGAAAGTTTCGATTTATAGTAAAGTGCATATTATAATATACAAAAGCGCATTCACTAAAAACACAAATGGCGCATGATAAAATAATTATAATTATCCACTCCTTTTTCCATCGGCACCCTCCTATGAGTTGCGACACATAGCAAAGCAGCCCTTTACAGATTTTTTCAAAGAGCTAAAACTTGGGCCTGACTCGCAGCTGGTCTGCTGTTTCAGCCTTTTCAGACTGAAAAAAGGCTCGCTGTTAATTGGACATGCTTGTTTGTGCGAAAAAAGTGCTGATTCTTGATATACGCGTTTATTGAACAAAACGAAATTCCTTTTTTTTTCATTTCGAGGGACTGTTATCCTGATATTCGGAATGATCTTTCTTTGCTTAGTATTTTGATGGGTCGGCTTTATTTCTGAATGGACAGCTGTTCTAGTTAATTTGGGACGACGACTATCTTGCGATTATTTCTATACCCGACGAATTTCAGACGAATTCGATGCTTGTTATTTGTAGATTTTATTATGATGTTTTAGATTTTTGCTGAATGTAATTTTTATACGTCTGTGAAATCATTTGCTTAGATAGTTCAATGTTATGTGTTTGCTTTACTCTTTTGTTAAAATAAGACTAGATATTAATCGTAAAAAGTAATACTGAAGACTCGTAACTGTAATGGGTAATATTAAGGTACAGTGAATATCAGTTTCACCACTATCTACGTAAGTATAATGTAACATCCACATTATCGGCTAGACTACATAATGCCCTGTCAGTACTCAGTACTGTGCTACTTAACCCACATACGTTATTAGCACGTACACCTGCTTAGCATGTCTTAACTTGTAACCTTATACTAAAGCTTGTTGTAGTTGTATGCATGTGCAACAAAACGTGTAGGAAATTAGACGGAACGGAACGGAAAATTAGACGGAATAAAGGAATGTGTATGTTTTTGACGTAAGTTGGTAGTATTGAAGGCCAATTTATATATTTTTGCTTAGAGTACAACGATTACTTACTATAATAAAGACATCCAAAGCATACAGACTAATTGTTAAAGAAGACTATAAAAAGAACCAAGGTTCGTGGCGTGTTAACTCAGTTTACAATGTTTAATTGAAGTAAAACTAATCCAATCACGAACATTATATTTAGCTTATGAGCAACACTACTAGTGTACCTACTTAAGTTTAAATTCCATATTTTCACATTCCTATTTCCAAACTGAAATAATAATACTTTGCCAGTATTTTACCACCCAATGTTGGAGTTTTCAACACTACCGCGCCGCGTCCAGATATTACTAATCGCATTGTTGTTGGAATTCAATCAGCGCACAATACGGCGGCTTCATTAATGGAAAGTTGCGCCTCCCAGTCGACTGACAGACGGACTGCAGTCAGGCCTGTCGGACTGACGCGAGTAATCTCGTTTGACGCAGATGTCAGATCTGCATTGTTTGATGAATGCATTATTTTTTTGTGGTTATTGTGTATATTGTTATAGGGGTTATAAGTAATTGAAAGTTTTTGTTAGACATATCTGATTGATTTTGTAAAGTGCAGCTGATGTACAATAGAGTTTTTTTCGGCTTATTTCATGCTGACCTCAAAATAGCACACCCTTTGATAGACTAGTTAGTAATAAAGTTAGGGGAGTAGTCTATTTATCACACAAGTTAAAAAAAAAAAACAAGAATACATAGCAAAAAATTGAAACTTTTCCCACATAATAATACAGAATTCAGAACATCCCTGGACGACACTACAAGGGGAAGAATGTTCCAATACAGAATGGATCGCGCTTCAAGCCACTTGTAACAACGCTTAATAACTACAGTTCACAGCCTTCAGTAATTTGTTACTACCTTTATACTCTATACAGTGCAAAAAAAATCGCTTAAAAATCCAATCTAGACGGAATAAAGTTAACCCTGCGATACGCGAGGGGTATTTTTTATCCAATTTTATTTTTAACACTTCACGTAAAATAAACTCTGGCGAAAAACGCTGCATTCATAGACCCGCTCGAATATACGATGGAGCGGGTTGCAGGGTGATACGGGGTAAAATGCACCACCAATTGAATAATCTATTTTGTACCAGTACATAACGCTAGTCTTCAAAAATCGTGTTTAGTTCCGCCATACGCAGTATTGTAGAATATTTTGAAATATATAGCTCTAAATTGCTTTTTTATCGCCGATATCAAAGGTTGGGCAATATAGAGAATACTGGCATACCGGTTTAGTTTGCATAGAATTGTTCGTTAACATCGGAAGCATCGTTATATTTTATGATATAAACGCGAGCTATCAACGGTCATATTGCAATAGATAAAAATACAACGTTAAAATTGGAAAGCTGTGTAATATTTTAACACGAATAATAATGTCAAAGTATCATAATTATCATGGCCCTATACAAAATTGTTTAATTTACTTCGTAATAAGGATGTATTTAAAAAAAGATAAGTTCGTTTAAAATACTTGCTTTTTCTTTATCCATCGCACACTAAAGAGTAATGATATTTCCTCAAATCTTATCACCACACAAAAGACAATAAACCCGGAAATATTGAAAAAGCCTTTACCGTGACATCTCTAATTTAGTAACAAATTACTTCCTATCAGACTCTGTCAAAACAATGCAACTTTCCGAGTCTTCCGAGTCCTTTCGACATCTTTTGGCCTCATTTAGATGTTCTCAAAGAGCGTACGTCAAAGAAATAACGAGTGCCGGACGTTACAGCCGATCAGTCTCGAGGGATGTCTGAAAAGTTCCCTTTTTGCTGAAAATACGGATCTTTGAAGCGTTCCTGGTCTTTAAGACCTTTTGGAGCAGTTGAATGGTTCGTTTTCTGGAGTTCTAATGGCGGTTGTAGGAAATTAATAGGTATTGCGAGCTAAACAATTTTGTGGAATTGAGTTTATTTATCAAATATAATGTAATTCTCTCTATGAGAAAAGAAAGAAAAGTCTCTATGTAATTTGTTGTAATTGGTTCTGAAATATCGACATAATCACTTCTAATTAAATTACAGTACAGTTCTTTGAAGAATTACGCTCTTCTTGATTGAATCTTTGAAATAAGCCTGGGTTGGCAAGCCAGTTAAATCGCTAAAATAGAAATAATAATACACAGTCTTCAGATTCTCCGGTGAATTTAATTTTGCCCTTTAATTTATTTAATCATTATTTAGAAAGCTGCAGAATATAAGACCTAATCGTCTTTTACAGATATCAAGTAACTTGTGTGCCTTAAAAGTCTTTAAAATCGTTCATGTAGTTGAGCCATGAAAACATTTCAAGCAACCAAACAAACTCAATTTTCACCCATTTGTTTGTTTACTTACAGTACCTTTGAAACCAAGTATCTCAAAACACATTCCAATTTCCACTATACACAGCAAAACTACCTCGCAATCCGTATAACCGGAAAAAAACAACAGTTTAACCCTTCACATGCACTTCCTTCCACAATTTTACAGTCCAAATCTAATACTTCAAAACGGAGCGCGCTCATTGGCCGTAGCTCACTAAATTACTCCGTACAATCTATTCTGCGGTATCATTTGTTCTGAAACTATCTGGAATACACGTTTCTATTGTTTTTCCGTTGAAAGGGTCTGTGCTCTTTTGTTTTTGGTGTTGATCCGTGAAATTGAAAATAAATACTCTTGTAAAGTGTATGAGAAAGGCTGGGAAATTGTGTGTAATGGTTTTTCCTGTTTTCCGTAAAGTGAATGAAAGTGAATTTAGTGATGATGAAATGAAAGTTGATAATGTAACAAATGTCAGAATAAGTAGTTTTGCAATCTCTCTCGCCCTATTGCATAGTCTGGCTGGTATTTTAGGTACCAACATTAGTGTTCATAAAAGCTTGCTTGCTTGTTTGTTTCTGCCAAGAAACTAGATCCGCCAAAAACATCGCTAAGACTTTTTGCACTACGCCTAAAAAGGTTCACGTACTCAGCACGGGACCTATTATTTGTTGTTTAATAGTAATTAGTTAGTTTATCATTATTTATGCATATTCATAATAATTGACCTGCCATGTTAATGTTTTACATTTAACGACGGTAATACGGATGGCTGTAATAACGGCATTCGGCACTGGAGTGTTAAATTTATTGCATTTACATTTTTATTAACTGCCTTAATGGATGACTGATATTCGCTTAATTTTTGGATAACATCCAATTGACATTTGAATATACCGCCCTTTGTGTGATTTATTTTGATGAAGGAGTTGTTCATAATCTATTATCTTGTTTCGCTTTCTATAAACGAAATACCGGTGGATGCGTCAAGCTCAGAACCGGTCGAAGTGGCGGTGCTTGGGGGAGGCCTATGTCTAGAAGTGGACGTCTTTCGGCTGAAATTATGATGATGAAACGAAATATATAATAATGTGTTTTTTTCGCCATTGTTGAATCGAGACTTAAAATTGTCTTGGGGATCTATAGAATAGTAATAGAATTCTTATATAATACTAGCTCCTACCCGTGACTTTGTCCGCGTGTCTTGATCCCCGACTCGCCGCGTCGCATCGCATCGCCTGCCCGTGATATTACTTCGTTTTCACTTAGCGTTCTTTCTTACTCTTTTTCTTTTTGCTCGGCTCTTAAGGGTCCTAGCGTGATGTTAAATATAATATATCAAATGGAAAAATATTTTTTCAAATCCCACTAGCAGTTCCAGAGATTAGCGCGTTAAAACAAACAAGCTCTTCAGCTTTATTATTAGTATTAGTATATACAGATATAACATTTTAAAAGCCTAACTCATATAACGACGTCACATTAATCCTGCATCGCGCAATTAAAGTTTACCGTGCAATGGACATATACAAGAACCCAACATCAATCGTTGGGCAGTTGCCCACCAGACACACTGACACAACACCCGTCTAGTCGGAGGATCCTCCCTTTTCTATGGTGTGAGCTTTACACACTGTTCCTCATACCTCCCAAATTACACGTCAATGAGCTCAATCCATTTCCGGTCACCTTCCTAACCTAACACGCATCATTTCAGCATATTTTCCATCAAAACACAGTATGATAATGATAACAAGACAAGTTAACAAGTCGTAACCTCAATATCCCCGTATTTTTCTACCAAAGGAATATTTTGTTCGGCGATGGGCACGCCCCTATAATAAATCTTTGCTCACCTAAAAACCGAAATTACCCCCCCCCCCCCCTCCGCTCACCTCCAGCTTGCCTCACCCCCGATTGGATTCATGTCGCGTAATTTATCTTTCTTGTAACATTTGGAATTGTAAGAGAGTATTATTTTATTATATTTAGCTTAACAAGTAGAACAATGAAGTCTGTTTCAGTAATGTTATATTGTTCCTACACGCGAGGTGGCTATACCATAGAGCTCGAAGCTATGGCTCTCATTGATGTCGGTTGTGCAAACTTCACATAGACGAGTCAGCGCTACGAATCCTATCTTACGTGACGGAACTGAAGTTAGTTTGATAGCTCAGCTATTGTGTTACAAACACAAATGGTCAATACGATAACTTATTTAGATCACACGGTACGCTCACGATGGGTTAAACAAATTGAAATTGATTTGTGTAAACAGTGTGACTTGTAACATCGCCTTGGATGAGTCTATAATTGTGATTTAAATAATTAAATAAATAATATCCAACTTATTCGTAACTAAAATTGTGCATGATGAAGAGAACAGCATCAATCGGGTTTTAATTAAAATGTGAAATGATTACAAAATTGAAAGTCATTTATTCAAACTATGCTGAGAATCAGCACTATTGAACGCCCTTCCTAGTGCTTTAGCTGGGAAGAAGAAGCGGCGCGTTTGTTCTCAGCAGCACAACTGCCTGTACAGTTAGAAGAACTTAGCTACATAAAGATATGTCTCCAATCCTCAACGGTATACATCAACCTTGTTCAAGTTGTCCTCTCCTAAATACTACTCCATCATTCCACTATCAAAAAACACATTTCTATTCGGAAACTCTAGAAATGTTACCCCATTTACTAGAAGCAAGAGAATTAAATTATTTACCTTTATCGATACGTATCGAAGCCTCCCTTGGGAGCTCTAGAGAGTGGGTTTTTCTGTAATCTTAAAGGCTTAATAAAATATTCAGGGAACAGTAGAACGCTCTCGCAATGTTACCAACATTCAAATGATATAGTTGTTCATGTGTTACGTTGGTTATTCATTCATATTGTGCTGTGGGTCTTAATTATGGGATATTGATTAGTAGTCTGTTGAATCGTCTAGGTATGTGTTCTTTTGTCTAAAACCTAGGGATCTTTTGATTAGTAAAACATTGCACGGACTGATCTTTAGTAAGATTTATTTATTAAAGTCAATCCACTTTTATTGCAGTTTGATATACCGTTGACGAGTCAACTTTGAATAAGCAAGGAGTTTGTCAGTCGAAGGAGGAATCTTTTGTGTCTCAACTTTCTGACTCAGAAAGTTGAGACACAAAAGATTCCTCTTTCGAAAAAGAAAAGATTCCTTAAAAAAATATTTTGGATTAAATCAACAGATCGACTCTACTCAAAACTTTTTCACTGTCATTTCTTTGAACTTACTTGACATAAACATCTTTATCACTAACTTTAAGAAAAAACTTTCCTTAGAAACCAACTTGTTAAAATAAAAATCATGTCTTTCTACCACAGTCTACCCGCACTGACAGACTGGCTGACATTTCATCCCATCTCGCAAACTTCACAAATCTTCTAAAGAATTTGTTCAACATTCAGCAAAGAACCCAATTTCTGTTAGCTCTTTAATGAATCCATATAAAGTAGAAAACAACACCAACTTTCACGTGCATCTATAATAACTTTTATCAATAAGTATGAAAGTTGAATATTGCTTGTAGGGGATGGAAGTGATACTTTGCATGGATTTGGGCCTTTACGGGTAGACATTTAAAAACGATTAAAACCCTCTTTTGGGGGGTTGAAATTTAAAAGAGATTTCGTTTGTCCGCGCGTTTGTTTCTTTTCTACATTGATGGCTTGGTTCCGTAGAGTTTTTTTACTATGCACGTGTTGGTTTAAAAGCTAATTTACGAGTGAAAGGAATACACAGTTTTCGGGATGTTTGTGTTTGTAAACATGGAAGATTTTTACTGGGAAAATCTTTTGATGCAATAGAGAAATGGGCTGATGCTTTACGAAAGAGTATCTTACATAGGAATCTCTATTACTTTTGCTTTAACATAAATTTTTAAGAAGCACGAAAATTATAATGTTCTCGTACTGACAAAGATGAATGGGACATTCAATTAACACCTGATTTGCAATGCATTTACCTACAGCATTTGACCTAAGCTTGTCCAAAGTGGCACAAGAAACACATGGCTACCACTTGATAAGCACAAATGAATCCAAAAACATAATAATATAATTTCAACAAGCAACTCCCTTCAATAAGACCCTCAAATCTGGAAGGACCCCCAAATAGAATAAGAGGTAATGTCTGAAGGATTAATAGAACTTAATCCGGCCTCAGTTTATAGCCGATTGATAGCCGGCAGACGACGGAGTCGGGACGATAGCCTTTACGTCTTAAGTATGCTTAGCAAGCGTTTGACTTAATTTTATTAAATATTGGATTTGACTTACGAAATCTTGTAGTTGCAGTACTTTGTTTGGTGAAAATATTTAATTTTACGAACGGTGAATAGCTTAAATAGTTTGTTGAATGTAGGTAAGTAATATTACGTTGTCAAGAGAGTGGCTTTGGAGTGGCCTATGTTGTTCAACGTTATCCTTATTACTTCGCGTGGTTCACTGCTACTTTTAAATAAACAAAACCTTTATCCGATAAGTTACGGTTAACAGATATATCAGATTGTTTATCATAAAAATGATTAAATTGAACTGTTCTAGTGAATAGTGCATGTTTCATATCGGCCGAGAAGGTTTGGACTATGTCTATTTTTCGATATCACAATTTCCTTACAACTAATAGTTTACCCAACCAATAACATCTAAGTTACTATTATGTGTATTTACGTTTGTATTAAGTTATATTTTCCTTTTTTTCTATTATTAGCAAAATCTCTGATGTTTTTATAATGTTGTTGCTACTAATAACGTAATAAAACTTGAAGTCGTCGTAATAGATCTAGAAAGACATTAACAATGCCGATCTAGTTTCAGACGACTGTTATAAATTGTACTGAAGTAATAAAACTGTGTAAACGAAGTAAAGAATGAACACTTGGTTTGTTTTAGATATTAGCACCGACTAGTTATTAGACTCGCGACAATCTAAGAAGTCCGTTTTGACAGCTATCAAAATGCTTTGTGTAGCGATGAAGAAAAAAAAATAGTTTCTTAAAAAGTGATTCTCGAGACATATCGATTGAACATACTTAGAGAGTTTGTAATTTACGACTTATCTACATTGATAAAAACTGATTCTCAAGGCTTAACGTTTTATTACATGTACGAGAACGAAACGTGAAAACGGACTTCTTAGGTTGTCGCGAAATTAGTGTAATTTATTAACTGGCAATAACGTTATACTGTACTCTTTCGTAATCGAGCTTTGAAAGAGAGCCTTGATAATTGTTTTTATTTTTGTTTGTTTTCTGTTTGTGTAAGTATTGTTTTTAGGGTTCTGTACCCAAAGGGTAAAACGGGACCCTATTACTAAGGCTATGTCCGTCTGTCTGTTTGTCTGTCTGTCCGTCCGTCTGCCCATCTGTCTGCGGCTTAGCTCAGAGACTGTTGGTACTAGAAAACTGTAATTTGGTATGGGTATATCTATACATATAAATCACGCCAACAAAGTTTTTTTTTTGGGGTACCTCCCCTACACTTAAAATGTGGATGGTTTTTTTTTCTCGTCGATCCCATGGTGGGGCGTATCACTGGAAAGATAAAAATAATGTGTGTTAAAACCAGTTTTGGATTCGAATCGATTTGAATCCGTATCTTTATTACATATCTCCCTGCAAAATGATTTCGAAAGAAAGAATCGCAAAAGAAAAAAGGTTAAACATTTCTTTATTAATTTAATTATGACCTGCTACCTCTAGGTAAGTACCTATGTATATGACTTATAACTCGATTCCTCAAAGTTATACATCTACTATAAGGAACGTTATATCAATATCACAATGTTGCAATAATGACACCTTTCATTGAAAAACAGAATAAGTAACTGTTAAAACCTGCATAAAAACTCTCAAGTTGCCGACAAGGATAAACGCTAGCATTTTAATTATCTCCGCAAACGATGGAGTTTCTTTTATTTTAAACAAGAAACTACCGTCGTTTGCGAACAGAATTATATTGTAGAGTAAATACGGCCTGATGACTGGCTTAGGTACTCTGTCTTGGAGGGTTTGTCCAGCTGCGGAATGGGTAGAGTTGTAAGTAAGATTCCACCAACACGCATTAGACCCGCGTGGTGAATAGTCGTTTCGGATAGTCAGACGCCAGTCAACAATCTGACAGCCATTCAAGGAGTCGTACCTTGTGTCGCCTAGTGACTGGGTTGTGAAGGTCAGATAGGCAGTCGCTCCATGTGAAATGGTATTTAGCTGGATTCGGATAGACTGGAAGCCGACCCTAACATAGTTAGGAAAAGGCTACGCGGATAATGATTTATTATGTAGCGGTAGACAAGTTTGCTTTACATTAATCGTGCCATGAAGCTGTGAAAGAAAAATATTATTATGAAATTCTGCGTCAACCCACTTTTGAGGTCCCAATTATAATAACCCTTTCTAGTAACTTTGGGAGACAAACCACAAAATTCTTAGTACAAGACTCGCATGAAAACATAAGTCTACTTAACTATAATTTTAATCCAATATAATTACCACAGGAAGTTGGCAAGTGAAGTCGATGGCAATAAATAAATAAAGTTAGCAAACTTCCAACTTCGTACAAGGCTTTTGAAGTTTAACGTTCAAGTAGAATGTTGTTAAGTTTACCACCTCAAGTGCAACTCGTTACAATATTACCCTATGTTACCAATAGTTTGTGGGTCAACGCGAATAAGCAATAGCAATAGCAATTCCAATAGTTTCAAATATTTAAATTGAATAAATAGATGCTTGGCCGGGCTTCGTCATCATCTCACCATCATCTGTTTAGCCTTTTCCCAGTATGTTGGGGTCCGCTTCCAATACTTGTTGACAGGCCTTCACTGTCCTCCCATACCTATTAACATTGTAATTTGAAAATATTGTAAAAGCCATTTTTTTTTTAAAAGAGTAACCGTGCTGTTTCTTGCCGGCTCTTCTCCATAGGAAACGACCAATTGGAACCGTGCACCTAGCTTCTGAAGTTTCATAGGTGCCCATGTAGGTTTATGTGTTTTTTTTATTTTAAATACATCCAAGGTGCAGCAGACTCCCAGTATTTTACCTAGTGCTATTTTATTGTGAACAGGCTATGAATATTTTTTCTAAATTATCATTAAAACACTTTAACATATACGTGTCGAATAAAGAAACTATTTCTTTTGTTTTCGTCATTTAAAAATTAAAAATCGATTGAGTTGGTTGTGTTTACAATGAATCATTTGCATATTTTTGCAAAACCACACATTATTTACAAAAGTTAAAGCCAAAAAAAACTTCTTTTAATGAAGGAGCCTTTATAATTTAAACTATTGTACCTATTTCGATATTCAATCTATACCAAACCACTCACACACTTTCGCCCAATTCCCTTAATTCTAAATACAAAACGAATTACCGTTACACACAGTAGCGAAACTCACCCGCAATCAAAGTTTTTAACTTGGTTGTTAAAATTACACAAATACAGAGCAAAAGGGATGGGGGGCCATATTTATTACAGCAAGTTTTAATTCGTGTCCTCCATCTGTCCGCGGTATGAACAGGATGGGAGAGAGGGATTTATAACGAAATTGACGGGATGATCCGAGAGTTGAAATTGTAGACGAATAGGTAGCCAAGTTCTGAATGAAAATGTCTTGTTTAATAAATTATGAATGTCTTTAAGTATTATTAAAGGCTACTTACGTTTTTTTTTTAAGTGCTTTAATAGATAATACTACGCTCAAAGACACTTCGAATACCAAAGAGTTTCCATTTTGTATGTATGGAAACACATAAATAACTAATATGGCGAAATGTGGGCTCATCTCTGTCTAACCCATTGGGGAATCAGGCGTGATGTTTTGTGTGGTATGTACATAAATAACTAGAAAGTTTTGTAAATATACACAGCTACACAGCACACAAAGTCGGGAAATTAACTGTTTTTCAAATTGACTACATATTTACCTATCCATAAATTCAAATGACAACTGCCATTCTTCGATAGTTGTATGATATGGCAAATTGACGGAGTCTGTCACTTAGGTAAATAATTAATATCCTTGCTTACAGCTATTTACAAAGTCTAGCTATGATAGCTACAAGATTTTGGAAACAGCTATCAGACACATACCTACGTATTCATTTGATATTTATCAAAAACTGTCTAAATAGTTTTGCTGATAAGACTAATCTGTCACTAATTTCCTACCCTAAAGTGTAGGTATTATTTTTGCTTCCATCGACAGCTTTTCGCAGACAAAGAACACCACCAATATTAGCAGCGAGTCTGCTTACCCACAAGGGAAACACCGAGTAGCTAATTATAATAACAACGGACGGAAATACCTTGTGCTGTTTATTGTACAAAGTTTTACTGAAATCCTTATAAACGGTGGCTGGGATTTATAGCCAAAATTGTAGAATTACCGGAATTGCTTCCAATTAGGTTCATTGTGCATCAGAAGTTTTTAAATGTAATGAGCTGAGGCAGTTGTTTGCACGCCTAGGGAGATGATGGGTCTTAGGAGGTCTTTTTCTGTGGGAGTTCTAAAAAGCAAAATTGTGTGGTGCGTTCATTGGTATGTAAATACAGCAGATGAAACTTTATGTGTATTTTTCGTGAAAGTTTTTAAAATTACCACTGTTTTATTTCATGCAGATAACGTGTCATCTAGGTAAGATCCTCACTTGGGTACCAACACTTAGCACAAAGTTAATACTTTATTTGAAAACGTAAAACATTTTAAACTTAAATTCCAACCAGAGCTTCACAGCCAACTAATAAAACCACAACTTTAAAATCTCATTTAATGTTCCCAGCACTTCAAACTTTTGAACTACCGAACACGACACACAGTGCGTCCGATAGAAAATTTTAAAGCAATTACAGTAATTCTTCGCAACAATAAATTGAATCACGAGTGCACAGTGCGCACGCCACTACGCCGTGGACATAATGTCGAGTAACTTCTAACTCGATTCGCCGCACAGGCCGGATAAAACTTTAATACGTTTGCAACGAGAGGCACGCCATCCACGAAATAATTTAACGTTACTACTTTAATCTATTTTATGGCTTGTTAAATGCAAATTTTTAACACTGTGCAGCGCCATTACTGCGTGCTATTAGTCAAATGAACTCAGATTTGCATTTGGAGCTTAAAGTCTGTTAGCACGTGCTTCTATTTTTACGAGTTTTTGGTGAAAAGCCTTAAACTTTGTGTGAAAGTGTCTATGGTAAACTGTGGAAAACGACAGTTTATTAAAACTTGTACGAATATACGAATACAATTTAAAAAAAACTAATAATTTTCATGGAAAACACACAGTGGGTATATTTATGCGATTCTAAGGCCGATGAAACCACTGTGCAATAATCCGAATGTACTAGCTATTGTTAAGTAGGTACATAGCGCCCAAAATTCCAATCTAAAACTAATGCAATAATAATCTAATATTGTACAATTGATACCCAGATGCGCAATTTATATGTATTACGTTGGACTTAAAAAAATACAGAAATCGATTCAGTAGTCAATTCTGAACAAACTACTTTTACCTATGTACACGTGAAAAATTTGGCGGTAGACCACTTTTCACTTTTAAACTCCCTTCCCCTAAGTAATAAGGATAAAATGTGGTCAACCGCGAACGTCTCGGACTGTACTTTACTTTTGAGTTAGGTACCTATTTCAGTTGCACCTTGTAGGTATATTTTTAATTACTTACAATGGCATTACAACATAAAACTCTGAGAAAAGTAATTGAGCAATTAGCCCTGTAGCGTCTGTCCAAGTGAGAGCAACATTAGTCTATCACAGGTAGAGGTGCAGCAGAGAGCTGGGTTGTGCCTGACAAATGCGCTAGCTGGCTGGCTTGGCTGCATCTTGCTTGTACGAGAATATGTCAATGAGAAGCAAGGTAACAGGAGACTTAACTGTCGGGCCAGCCTACTCTTATGGCAAAAAGCTGTTATGATTGCAAGAGGGCAATTTTGGTTTTTTCCTATGATTACAATATTGCTTGAGGATTTTTCTTCAGAAAAGTTTTGGAAGTAACACACAACACTGTGTGCTACTTCTAAAACTGTCAATTGTGTGACGTAAGTATAGCTATTTAAGTGGGCGCGTGCTATTGCAATGTCAAAAACTAGCTACTGCCCGCAACTTTGTCCGCGTGATTTTGTTTTATATATATCTTATGTCACTCGGCAATACTATCGCTTCCCATAAGTGATAAGAATTGAAGTGAAAGAATCACTAGTTTCGGAGATTACCCCTACATACAAACTCTAATAATTTACAACAAAAAAGCGTTTCCCATATAATTATAATTATTCACGCTGAAAAACCGTCGCTAGTTTTATTCAAAGCTAGTTCAACAAAACAATAAATTCACAAAATTTAAAAGGGAAATAAAACGAGTTATATAGTTTAGAGAGAGGAGCACGTGGCTGCGGTTAGGCGCCGCCTCTGCCGGTGACACTGCGCCAAATTAATGGCGCCGTCTGTTTAGCTGAAAAATTAATTAATTAATATTATTATAATTGTGTTTTAATATTATATGTTGTTGGTTGACAGTGCACAGCGTGCGGCATCGCAAAACAATTAGGACAATTTGATCTATCCCACTCTTGGTCGAAGGTAAAAGGGCTACCCCTATTCCTTCCACTTCTCTCGGTGTTGTGCTTTCCTCGCCAATTCACGACGAAGCCATCCAATGTGTACTGGCTTCTTCTCTTCGGTCTATTCTTAGTTGTTAGAATAATAAACACAATTACCATGCGCCCGTAATATTGGTGCAGCATCGGGTTTCAATAACATACAAATAAATCAAATGTCAGTGAAATTGTAGGCTCTCTGCTAGTCCCTATCCGTTATAACAAGGTTATCTACTGCAGGACTCCAGTAGCTTTAGTCAACGACGAAAGGCAAAAGCCTCCCCTTTTCATGATATCCTGTTTTGCACCAATTCTTTCTGAAATCTTTACTAATAATGTATAGTATAGATGTATAGTATAGCCTTACATGTCTGTAGGTATAATCCATACACTTATGTAACCTGTACATGTATGTTTAACCTTATGTATAACATATACGCTTATACAACGTGTAACTTTAAATGCGCAAAACCTCAGCCACCCCAACTCATTTTTAATTCAATTGACCTATTTCAGAGAGAATAAAATTGTAAAGGTTTGTGCTGTTTTAGTTTTACTGGCAATTCTGATCGTTTCTTGCGTCTGCGACGACGCGCTATCGAGGGAGGGGTCGTCACCGGGCCGCTTCGCCGCGCTGGCTTGACGTATTAATAAATAGACTCGGCAACGTTTTTAATTAAGATTTTTTGAAAAATGTGACCTATTTTAAAAAGGGGTTCAATTGATTCAGCTCGATAATTTGAACAAATTGTTTTCAGGTTTTGCGCAACGTTACACGTTGTCTATAACCTACCTACTAATAATGTATAGTATAAATGTATAGTATAGCCTTATATGTCTGTAGGTATAATCCATACACTTATGTAACCTGTACATGTATGTTTAACCTTATGTATAACCTATACACTATGACTGGTTGAACGGCACACTTTTAAGGACATTCGGCTTACTAATAATATTAAGAAATAAATAAAAAACTACACTATTTTTGGATTAAAAAAAACAATGATTTATTGTATTTTTTAATCCCAAAAAAGTGACACTGCCGTTGGCGACTGTATACTTACTAACTTGAAAGAGGAAATGACCTTTCTATCAATTCAATAACGTCCATGGATAACCATTCAGTTTATTTACCTATTGTAAAATGAAACATTAACTAGGTAGTTAGGAATGGCATAATTTGGTATACACGAACTTTAATTCACGACATTGCAGCAGTTCGCGATCCATTTCACGTAACCACGCCATTACAAAGCACACCTCGTTAGCTCAAGTTACGTTACAAAGTATTTTTAAACAGTGTTTTAACATAATTTAATTGTGTAATTTAGAATTTACATAAATAATTGTTTTAAGCTCGTGAACAATGAAAAGAAAACATTGGGCTATATTTCTTCAAGCTTGTGTTGTGTCAATTATGAAAGTAATTAATGGTGGAATTAGTCAAAAGCTCGGTGTGTAATTTTAAATTCTATTAGGTATGTAAGAAATACCGGTAGAAATTAAAGTTAAAATTGTCGTTGAAACTAATAAGTCGACAATCTGGTTTACATTTTAATAACTGCAAGATAAATAAGTTTTTGTTTTAACAATTTACTTAGTATTTTTTGATTATGTTTAATAGGTGGTTTATTACATTATTGTATTATTAATACTTTTAAATTTATGAATGAAATGAAACTGTTTTTAGCATGGATGCTAAATGTTATTTTAATTTGTTTCAGGTAAGTTCCAGTAAACAACCAAATGCTCAAACGCTATTAAAAATATAAACTGGTAAGATAAAAAAGTGACGTCTGTTTTCCACAACAAACACAATACATCGTGCATTTAACTGCGCTTATGTTTTTAAATACAATAAAAACTCAGAAAAAATGGAATAACAACGTTATTTAAAGTAATCACCCATACGAAAACACATACATTTTAATTTTCAACACGAGTGCAGAATATTTTATGACAAAAATGAATTTTAATTGAAAAATTATTACGGATGCGGCCGGGAAGGTTGAAATATTGCACAGTGGGGACAAAAAAACTAATTACGGTGTGACCTTTTGTTACGTTTAACGGCCCGGTGTGATTTAGTGCGATATTTTGTCTACAAAAACTGTTGGACCACTGGGCTTTTGTAATAATGTGGACGGGAGAATCTGTTTAATGATATTATGATCTTTTTGGGGAAAGGGTTACTTTTGAAGCCTAGGTACCATTCGTTGAGTTATTGTTTTGATATGAAAAATTTTGTCTATGCCATTATACTCCCTACCCACATTGGTATTGTTTTTAATAATAAAATATCGCTTTCACCAATAATTACCCCTTCACCATCGATATCACAAAATGTTGTGGGTGTTTGAGATACTTAACGCGAACAATACAATACTAAGACGAAGCTGTAACTGACTGTACACCCTACGCATGAATAGAATTGAATAGAATTCCCTATTCAAATTCCTACCCAGTCTTCTTCGAGCCTATTACGAAAATCTCCGCTATTTCTTGGCCATTTCACCCAACAATATAAAAACTTCAATTTACAGTCAAATTCTTGAATTAAATTGTAATGTACCGGTCCCAATTATACTAGAAGAAAGGGGAGACGGACAGACAAAGCAACATTGTGAGCATTCAGCTCCAAGTTTTAACTCAGTTAGAGGCATTCAGTCTCGCTTACTTCGAGACGCTACAAACAGCTGCTTTGTTTACAAGCTTAAGGTATTTTGAATTTTCGTCGTTATTTTTGTGAAGACCTTTTTAAGTAGACTGCCATTTTTATCAGAACGTAGTTTCACATTTGCTTTTCTGTCTAAAATCCCCGCCCCTCTCACCGGGTATTACATGGGACTTTAACATAACTGGTGAAATGTGAGTGTACTATAAATAGGTACTCCTCTGCCTAAGGTCTAGCCCGCACTGCAAATTTTATTCGTGCGTTATTATTATCTCAACACATGGAACAACTGTAAACTGTAACACAGGCCCCCAAGACACAGGCGCTGCCTTGTTTGGGGACCGCTGTTTTAATTACTATTTTAAATATTCTAGTTACAGTAAGCATGCAATGTATTTATTAAATTTACTTTGTAACAATGGACCAATAAATTATTCTAATCTTATTCTTATTTCAAACATTTTCATTGTACAGAAATTGAACCCTATAGATTAGAGAGCAGAATCCATAGCCTTAATTCAATATCATATCTGTGACAGAATCCAATAATTTCATATGTAAATTTTTTAAATTTAAATCTGTATTTTTTATAGTGTATACATAAAATTCTGTTCTATTCAATTCAATATCTCATTTCCTAGGGAAATGGATGAGATGTCCAAAGTGCACATAATATCAGTTTAGGGACTTTCAAATTGTGTGCGAAGCAACTTAAGAAACACTCCTAAAATTATCACCTTGAAAAGTTTTACTGGATAGTTTACTAATAGGCTTAACACAGCCAACATCAAGACCACTGCACAAACTCCAAAACACACAAACATACTCTAGATATTGTACACATCATTATGAGCAACTTTAACTATGGGACCAACCCTGAAATCACGAATCAGCTGTTCCCTACATTTTGACGAGCTATGCGAACATAAATTTAAGGAACAGCTGACTAATATTTCGCGATTTCAGGGTTGGTCCCGTAGTGAAAGTTGTTCTTAAGTATAACCCTATATAAGGATTAAAACGAATAAAATGTAACCGTGTACAATACAGTTCTAGTCTACCGTCTACACATCAAGACCGAGGCAGTTTCAATTCAAGACGCATCTCAGGACGTTACAGAGTCCTTTATCAAAACAAACAAACATAGCAATTACAAGCGGCCTCAGAATCGGCCCGCTGAGCAATTTTGGTCACAAATTGGCCTCCGTGTCCAGGCCTTGATTGCTGTATTGTATTGGGATTGCTTTCAGCACTTGTCGTAGTGTTTGTCTCCGCACGTGTCTTTTCGAGGGTCTTGTGTCGAGTTGGGTCGCTTAGATGTTTCAAGGATGGTATGGGTTTTTTTTTTTTGTATAATTTATTTATTCACTTAAAATTTCTTATTCTAGGTACATTGCCCCACAAAACTGCTTACGCAGTTTAACTGTGAGATCATTGAGTCTCTCTTACAGTAAACATTATATCAGGCACGGCAGTGCCCCCGCCAGGACGAACCAAGCGAAGCGCAAGGAGGGCACTACCTACCTTTTCTCGAAGCGCTTCGTCGTTTTTTTGAACCCTCATAACTTGGGTTTGGTTTATACCAGATAACCAAAATTCTCGGGATATGATGCCAATAGTAGACTTATTAAACGTAGAAAGTTTCAATTGCAAAGATTTTATACTTTCGGTTTTATTGATATCTAAAAAAAACAGATTTAGTCACTGACTGACTCACTCACTCACTCACTGATGATCATCAAAATTTTCAGGGGACTTCCTGAAGTCTTAGAAAGCTGAAATTTGGTATGTATGCTTGTATTAATACACAATCAACACAAAAAATCTAAAACTTGGAACTTTTACCCCCCAACCCCTTAAACTAGGGGATGGAAGTTTGTATGAGACTTCCGCAAATTTTAATACTAGAGGTCTCAAAATTGATATAGGGACTCCTTGTTATAAATAATAAAATACATATTTCAGGATTTTTAGTAAATCACCTCCCACTCTGTGAATTAGGGGATGGAAGTTTTAAGGGTTTTCCCATATAAACTTAATTTTATGCTGGAGATCTGAAAATTATGCAAGTACACTTAATAAGACAATAATAAGAAGTCTGTGATTTCTTATTACAAATAAAAAATACGTGTTTTAGGTTTTTTTTTTAAATCACCACTCAACCCCTTAAATTAGGGGATAAAAGTGTACATGGGGTTTTTCGTTAGCTTTCAGAATATACTACATTAGTATACTTATATTATACGAATAAAGAGAGTAAGTAGGCTTTGAAACAAGACCCCACAGACAGACAAATTAAAAATCCGGAGTCACACGTAATCTGTTCGATTTATGCTCTAGCACGTGTGACTCCGGATTTTTAATTTGTCTGTCTGTGAGGTCTTGTTTATACCTTTTTAGTCGTAGTTGGGTTTTAGTTTTTATTACTTAATTTTTTTTAAAATTATTTTGGGGTATATTTTTGAAATGTGCTCATTAAGCCCTTTCATTTGATACCCAACATGGTACGATTAAACAATTTTTTTTTTTAGTTCCTTAGTTTATGTCCTCTAGAGGGCGCCATTCTTAATTTAATGTGACGACACATAGCCTTTAACCAGCGGACAATCAAGACGCTTCCAACGATACCTCATTTGTCAAATTGTGATGAGAGCTTTAGAAGATAGGTGGGAACAGATGAACATACATACATGCATACATACCGGTCAAAA
This sequence comes from Lithophane ornitopus, assembly GCA_948473465.1. Classification (NCBI taxonomy): domain Eukaryota; kingdom Metazoa; phylum Arthropoda; class Insecta; order Lepidoptera; family Noctuidae; genus Lithophane; species Lithophane ornitopus. The sequence goes on along the minus strand of OX419632.1, from coordinate 798,276 downwards.
TCATAACCCTCCTTTTTTCTTCGCAGTAGTCGGGTAAAAAGACACCACTGATGTGCAAGAAATACAACACAAAAAAGAAAGAAACAATGAACAAACTAAAAATGATTGTCTTTAGCAATTTACAAAAAGATGCATCTACATGATAAATAATGAACTAAATGAATGAATAATTAACTATTGTCTTACAGAAAAGTAATGAACAGTGAACACATTTTTTACCTTACGCTCTGTGACGGTAGCGAAACGGCCAAGCCACATATTTTGACTAAGGATTAGAGTTTGTGAAGTTAGGGCTTGTAGAGTTAGGGCGTGTAGAGTTAGAAATTTGGCGCTACATGAGATCTGATAACTTTTTGTCTCGTCTTGGCAACATTTTACATGAAAATGTTTTTGGTGGGATTATACTTAACACCTACACTCACATAGAATCCAACAAATATATTTTAAGAATACGTGCACATTTTACTTTATTTCCTTCTTGTCTGATGACAGCAGGCAAAGTGTTCAATAAAACCAATGGTGGTTGAATGGTACCATATGTACCATATGTGGCGAACGAGATAACTGGGTAGGCTTCTATAATAGTAACCTTTTCTAATAGGACTGTCTCTTTCATTGTTATTAGTAAGCGGAACGAGTATTTACAATGTGAACTTTCATAGATCTTTGAAAAATAAATAAGTAAGTAATTATTATTCTAACAAATATTTTTATTTTGAATGTGTACTACCATAGTTTCTTTGATGTTATACAACGGGAATCTGGGCCTAGATTCTATTTTTTTTTTAATTATCTAACCAGTTCAGGCAATGAAAATACTTCTACGACAATCTTAATTTACCCCTATTGTGATTTTTAAACCCTTTACATTGTTACGTAACCCACGACTTCAAGACCCTTTGAAAATAATTGTCACATCTAAAATAACAAAAAGAGCACACACGTCACAATAAGGGTGGCACCCTATATGCAGACCACGACTACAAAGGAAATAATTCAATAAAAACCACAAAAAAATATTATAATTCGATAATCGCGTGATTCGTTTACTGGCTTTGTGACGTCACCGGGACAATTAGTGTTTGATTCCAGCACTAGGGGGCGCGGTTAACTGGATTATGTATGTGGTTTGTACATTAATTCTCAGGGATGTTTTAAGCAAATGTGTGGGTCTCTATCTGGTTATTTTTGTGGGGTTGTGTTGCACTGAGTTCCAATGAACGTTTCTGCCAGTACTTTTATCTATTTATTATTTATTAAATGCGGGTAAATATTTGATGTCGACATGAACAACATGAATGTAACATAGACACATTAAATTTTAACACATTAACAAAGGCAAGTTATAAAATAGACGGTGACTTTTAAAAAACCACGAACTTTTCCCCAGTGGCTCATGGCTCACCTGGGGGCTTAAAACAGTCATTTTGGCAGAATCATAATAGGAAAATATTGTGAATCATCGTAAAATGTCACAAACTGACTGAATGTCACAAAGTGACTGTTTTAAGCCCCCTGCGTGCGATTCACATTACGAAATAATTCACCTGTTTGACAGTTTTCTATGGAGATTCGTAAAATGGTCCACATAATATGAATTGCTTTTGTGTCAAATTAGAGAAATTGCTAATGACAGCTGGAAATTCAGGAAATGAAATGCTTTTAGAGGAATTGCTAATGTGACCGTTTTAGGCCCACTGAGCTTACCAGACTAGGCGGAATGTTCGCTGATCTACAAACCACAAAAAGAATGTTCGCGACCCTGCCAGGATTCGAACCTGGAATCTTCTGATCCGTAGTCAGACGCGTTATCCGTTGCGCCACAGGGCCAGATATTTTGTGGCCGGAACATTGCGACCGTGTAGTCTGAATGTGTACGGACGGTTGTGCCTTTTGTAAGTTTTTCCAACTGAACAGTTAGAACAGTCAGCTGCTGGGCAGTTTATTGCGCATTTCTTCTTCCCAGTTAAAGCACTAGGAAATGGTGAAGGGCGAGCGTTTTGGGGATTGTCTTATGTAATTTTGACGTTCAAAGAGCTGTACTGATTCTCAGCCTAATTTGAATAAATGACTTTTGATTTTGTGCCATTGCGGCTTCTACTTAACTTTTATTAAGCTTTTTTTCAACTATTTCAAGGAAGGTAAATGATATAGGTTCATAAAACAATTTATATACCTGGTTAGACTTACCTTAGCTGTTATTTCTAAATCGAATACTCATTTTTACATACAATGTTAAGACGTGCAAATATTTCAACCAAGTTGATTGAAGAAATCCTAAAACTAGGTACATTGTTCAATTTTATGACTCTCAAGCCTGAACTCATTTTAACTCTACATTTTTATGACAGACGGACGTAGTACTAAAGGTAAGTTCTAACTTTTGTTACATTGTTGTTTGTCTATGCTAGCTCTAGGATCTTACCTGAATATTATGATACCGGCAGATGTATTCTGTAAAAATCTCACCGTAAAAAACTAGGTGTGAAATGTTCTTGAAGTGAGGTGTCAATAGTGTCAATCTTTAGGATCAGGTGGAATGAAAGGTCACTTCACCTAAATTTTCTAGGTGAGATTTTTACAGAATAGACCGGCTGGTAACGTACTTTTTGCGCACATTTTAAGGCATATGAATAATCTAGAGGTGAACGAAGTGAAAACGCCTCCATTTTCATATTTATTTTTATTTAGTCCCAAATTTGGGATAAGGGCAAGAGAATGATGATTTTCAAATTCTATGTGTAGCCATATCCTACGGTGAAACTATACACTACTAACGAATAAGCATCTTACATCATCAATTAATATTAGTTGAACAATTAGTACACGATTAGTGGTCATTGCGTGTGTTCCTACGCTCCTTCATATATTATTTAACCTTTGGTCCGTTCAATACATATTCAGTTTTAAAGGCATTTTGGAAGATAGTAATTGTTCAACTAATATGAATTTATTGATGAAGCAAGGCAAAAAAATGCTTATTCGTCACAAGTGTACGGTTTCACCGTACAATTCATTTGTCAAATATGATTTTTATCCCTGATAATTGTGCCTTAACTTAGCTGAAAGTTACCTACAATTGTAATTGTGTTATTACCATAAATCGCTAAAGTATTCAGTGCTTTTACCTATTTGAATAACCGTAGACCAAGCTACGTAATAAGGTAATACAAGTAATTCGTGGTCCGTCAGTGATTTGTGACCACAATTCGATTGTTTGTGGTAACGTGCGTGCGTGTGTCAATAGGCTAGCGAGTTAGTGGTGAGATCAAATTAGATGTACTTAGCATAAGCATAATCAGCCTATAAAATTCCCACTGCTGGGACATAGGCCTCCTCTATTCGAGAGCAATCTACCACGTGGGCCCAGTGCGGGTTGTTAGATGTCACATGTCTTAGAATTTTTGATTCTAGGACACGCCGGATTCCTCACGATGTTTTTCTTCACCGTTTTGAGATGTACTAACGGTACCTAAATCATCACGTAACTATATCTTATTGACTTTTCATTTAGTTCGAATGATGAGAGAGAATTGGTAGAAGAATCTTTCTGTGTCTGCTTTAATATAAGTTTTATAGAGGACCAAATGTAGCTTACATTTGACAGGAAAATGGTCTACGATTTTTTCATTTTATTAAACCTTTGTGTTGACTTAGGTAAAAGGAAAAGGCCATGCGAGTTTTCCAATGTTTGCTTAATCTAAATAATAACATAATGACGTCATCAGCTCACCCAAACATAACATTAAAAAGTTCTAACTAATTAATCATCGCAGTCACTGAGTTAAGTTGAAAAACTCCTGACACTTTGTCCTCGCATTTACGTCACGGTCCAAATAAAAAGGATTCGTAACCGGACCGAAGGACCAAAGAAAAAAGTAGGCGGGACCCTCCCGGGTGTCGCGTTTTCCGTGCGGGTCGCTTTTTTGTTAAAATGATATTTTTATACGTCCACGTATTGTATTTTTTGGGGCCAAAGGAGTGAATAACGAGATTTTTTGTTGTCTTTTGTATTACCTATATTTTTTGAGAAAAGGATTTTGGAAGTGCTAAGACAAAGGAAATTTTTCAATTGACTAAACAAACTGACGTGTGCTTGCTAAACGCTAAGGAGTGGGCAAGAAAATAAAACACAGATGTAAATACCTCACCAAAGCTCATTATTCGTACTAAGCACCAACGAAAAATTCAGCTGAGCTAATTAAAAGGAGAATGCTTTCATTCATATACGAAAGTCGATCCGATTATGACAACAACAGGATTATCGATCGTCACGCCTGCTCATCGCTTCGCATCGCTTACAAAGCGCTTAAACAGCCGATAGTATAGCTCATAGCTTCCACACAATATTGTCGCTCATTGTGCACACGCCTCATTGTCTTACAGATTTGGTTCAATAATGAATCAACTCATCCACTACACTAACCAAGCCAAATCCGACCTTAATTACTACAGATTTGAGTTTAATTTCGCTCGCAATTTAAAAAGCCGTTAAATGCAGATACAATACAATTCGATTATGTAATTCAAACATATCTGATGGGTTGATCAATTAATTTTCAACTGTATTATCTTCGCTGAGGGTTGATAATTGAGTGATGGGTTTTTAGAGTTGTGATATTGTTATAGGGGTGTGATGGGAGCACGGTAGACTTTGTGACGGGTATATTCACAATCGCGCCAAACGTTCGAGCCACTTATAATGACGAGATTATGTTCCACAGACTGTCTGCGCGTGATATGTCAGTTATTATTAAGTCAACATTAGAAATGGCATTGTTTCGGTGTTTTAGAATTGTGGTCTTTGGGTCAATGGTTTGTTGTGATGCTTGTTGGAACGGTAGATTACATATTGACACTATAAATTATGTCAGCCTATAAACTTCCTCTACTGAATATAGAATTGAGATTAAGGCGAGTGACCACCTTTCCAGGTTATTGGTATTCACGGTATTTTCTTATTGTCAGAAAAAGGAAAGTTGTTTATTCTAATGACGGTTGTTACGTTACCGTAGTAATTATCGTAAACTTTACAAAAAATATCAACTCAACATAATTCTTCCAGTAGCTACTAACTACCTAAATCACGGGTATATTTAATTTAAAATAACATATAAAACGTCACGAACGACACCATTAGTATCCAAAGACCAAATAATATTAACAAAGCAAACATTTGCGTCTCAAAGCTCCAGCATCGCTTAACAAACTTATCAGCGGGAAACACTTAATCGTCTTCAACTTAAGACTACTTTTACCAACTTACCGGAGAGAGGAAGTTGGAATATTCGTCAAATATCACGAGTTTGTGTACGGTCAGCAACAGAACTAGAATAGAATATAATATAAATCTTTTATTCGCTATAATGTATGAAATACAGATATGATGGTTTTTTACAGATTGTCACAATAGGTACCTTACGGGTACAGCAGCATTGTCGGATATTTGAGTTTATTATTACTATAATAACAATATTACAAGTAGAAACCCAAAACTAAGCATCAAAAAATCTATAACATAATTATAAATCAACTAAAACTTTAAATAATCAGAATTACAATATCTACTTCATACAAACATTTAGAATTACAAATTAATGTGAAAACATTCTTATCAATTTACCTACAAACAGCAACATTTAGTTGAGTGTGAGAGTGAGATTAAAGCCAAGCGCAAATTACAGCCGCAACGGGCCGTAGTGCAACAAATTTTCTTACAAAAAAGTGCGGTGCGGCCCGTCTGTAGTGTGGGTTGGTTCATAGAAAATGTACGAAAATAATGAAGGAGGATTTCGGCGCGGCAAGCCCCAAACTACGTTACCCTCACTGTTATTTTTACATAGTAATACGATCTAAATAGACCCAAAATTATTCGATAATAATACTCTCTTAATTCGTTTTCAGCATTTCATGTTATATCATATAACACCATGAGATGAGAGGTATCTCAAAACACCAGTTACAGTTTTTTTTTCTTCTCATTAATTAATAATGATCAAAGAAGCTGAAGTGTAAATCAACTTTTTATGTTGGCCGTACCAACTTATTTGTCAAATATCACAAGTTTATGTAGTTAGTGAATTGACACGAGAACGAGTATGGTCCTAATTACTGCAGGCTCTGTAACGGCTACTGTGTTGCGGTGGGACCGGGAATGCGGAAGAGATGGATGCGGCAAATTATGGTGAGGCATGAACAAATATAAAAAACGCGTGTGTATGGTAACATTCGTAACAATCACGAGACTACAGGCTCTTTACCATCTTTGAGAAGCTGGTTTTGATATTGTTTAAAAAAAACATTTTTTTGCGGATCCGACACACGAAGTTTGTTTACTACCTACGAGACCTAGTAACTAATTATTTTGATAAAAATATTCCTCGTGAGTCACAGTATCCTCGTAGCAAGTAAACTAACAAGAACAAAAAATAAAAAGTACTGAACTACTACTTAACTGATACGGATATTACCCAGTGTCTATGTCCTCTTGTAGTTTTTTTTCTTACATCGAATTAAAAAACTAGTGGCGTAACAAAATAAAAAGGTCAATAATAAATTCTCCTCCAATGCAATAAAGCTCGGTGTACAAAAACGATTAATCTGGCGCTGTTCGTCTAGATTGCGATCTATTGGTCGCGCGACTGTGTTTCGTCGCGTCTGTGTTGCGTCGGGACTGTGTTGCGTCGCGTCGCAAATTGCCGTCGATCGTGTGTGCTTGCTGTTGCATTGTTGCGGGAACCTATAGGGTTTACTAAAGGGTTTGTTAACTTGATTTATTCGGTTTATAGGTATTTTGTGTGTTGTCTGTTTTCTTTGTACAAAGGTTGAATCGTTTTGGCTGTGGGAATTAAGAAAATGAATAAATTAAGGTATTGGTAACGGCCTTAACCGTAAATAGTTCTAGAATTAAATGAACATTACAGGAAATAAATTATCCTGGGCTTCGTTTGAGAATCTTGGATAACAATCAAAACCTAAAATAACAGCTAAGATTTTGTAAAACTGGGTAACGAGAGCAATTCAATATGAAACATTCTTAATGGACGTGACCTTTTTAGTGCATTTGTATCTACTAACGTTCAGATGGGCTATATTTATGCTTGTCCCAATTGAAGTAAATAAAATACACCATCCATCTCCGCATTACGCAGCTCCACGTTACTTCGTAAGTATAATACAATCAAAAGTGCAGAATATCAAAACGGGTCACATTCAATACTGGCGGGCAACACATTGGAGTGCGGGCATCAGTTACCCGCAAATTGTGGGCAGCTGCCCTGATTGGATTACTGCAATCTGCCTGTGGCCTGACTCCGTTGGATATTACTCGGTTTAGAATGTGTAGTCTTTCAATTTACGATGTAGACTGGCGAAAACTGTTTTGTTGTATAACTGAGATCTCAACTGGCTGACCAGACACCACACGGACAGAAGCGCTTCAAAAATAGCCAGCATGTTCAGAGGTTCGGTTTACAGTGAAGAATTTTAAAACGCTATTTCTTCTCATTCCTAAAGTGATTAGGAATACGCCAGACCCTTCAATATAGTATCCCAGAAAACTACTTATTTCTCTAAAACATTCCAATAATTTCAAGGAACAATTATAAGTATCGCGCCATCTTCTTATAACCCAACATAAAACCATCTAAACTACCACAGAATAACAAACTAGCAGTCTACCAATCCTCCAATGTACGCATGACGTACGAGGGGGTACGCCAGCCTACCCTCTGATTGCATTACTGCAACTCTCACTCTGTGGCCGCAGGGACGGCGTTATATGATACGCAGCCAGTCATTTGGACAGGTTTATGCAATAATGACGCGTTATTGAATTATGGAGTAGATTTATGTATATCACATAATTTGCGTACTGATTAAATTGTCTACTGTTTTGGTTATACTGTGGCTTGTAGCTTTTAACATATTAATTTATACTGTGCTTTGAATCTGTTTTGAAATTAATGCAGTATGTATACAATAATCAGTATTTTTTGGGATTCAAAATAAAATCTGTCATGATGAAGGGTAAGTTCAGTGGGCTCAATTCAGTGTCTTTTCATTATTGTAAATATTAGAGTCCTTTCTCGTAATAAATGTCTTGTATTAAAGCTTATATTATTTTTTATTTATCGACCTAGGTTTGGGTATTATTTCTACATGTTTAAAGAAAGAAAGATAGGACATTTTACCCAGGTTAAAAAACACAAACAAACAGAAGAAGCTTAGATAACACATTGCAATCCAATATTGCCCTATTCCACTTAACACGATACTAAGTAAAATATCTCGTTTCATAGTATCTAAGCTAGTTTGCCACATAGCGTAAAAACAAACCCCTCTATGAGCTGGGATTGTGAGCTAACGAAGCGTGTGGTTATCATAACTTTGACGCTGTAAAACGCCGTTAACTTTTACTGAAAGAATTCCTGTGTATACAGCGGGACGGTTATTGTCGGTCGGTAAAGGGAAACTTTAAAGCCTGGTTATAATTCGTAGAGTGATAGGAAAATCAATCATACCAGATGATTGATTTTAGGTTAATACAATAAAATTGAAAATCAATCATCTGGTGGTTAAAACAATAAAATTAGGTAAGTAATACGCAAAAGATAAGTTTATTTATTTTTCACAGATAGTACCTAATTCTTGTCTCCTATTAGCTCATGGCTAAGTAATAACAGCCGCATGGATCAATACATTAGGTAATGCTACGCTTGCCGTGGTTGGTCCGTGGATGGGTGACCATCTTTACATACCGAGACTTTCTCCGTGCCACGGAAAGCACGTTAAGCCGTTATTGGTCCGGTTGTAGTTCGTGGATCTATGACAGTCGTCAAAAGCCCCGAAAGTCCAACAACCAGTATTACCAAGGGGTATTATTCAGTTACTAGTGTAAGGACCGAACTATTTATAAGCTTTTGGTTATATAAGTGTAAGTACTGATCTATTTATAAGCTTTTAGGCTATTTAAGGTAGTGTATGGAATGAAACTTTGAATAATCTCACAGACATTTATTGGAACATAAAACACTTTAAACAGGTTATTATTAGCACCAGAAATGACATTATACATCTTAGGCTTAGAGTACATTACATGGCTGGTTATATTATACAATTTTAAGAATAATAATAACCAGTAGCACACAGTATTTAAATATTAAAGACAAAATCAACTGACCTGGCCTTGCTTCAACGGATAATAATATTTCTATACAGGGTGACTCTTTTAGTCTTTACACTTCGGCGTCGCAGGAACAACTAACTTGCGCACGGCCATGTCGTCGTTTAAATAGACTAGGTGCCGCGCGCGCAGCGGGTGGGGCGCCCGCCGACCGTTACATGATTCAAGCCAGAAGACGGTAGTTGATAAAATAAATGCGTTTATCAAAAATGTAAAACGCATTTATTACACCCACTAGGTATAATTATGTAATGAGTTACTAAAATCCTAACAGCTCGGCCATCCTGCTAGAGCAAGTCCCTTCGCTCTTTTGTCTTTCGAATATTACGATTTATTATCTATTTATTAATGACACAATTTGTATGAATCACCATTGCTTGATCATTAATTTTAATAATTGTACCTACTTAAATTATTATTACAATGAATGTTTAGAATAAAAATAAAAAAAACTATAAAAAAAATTATTTCAAAAATAATAGAAATACAAAGATGCAATTTAAAATAAAGAATTATACAATACCTACTTACTTTTTTTTCTTATACTTACACTATTTGTAATAAAAATAACGTCTTATCACAAGGTATACAATATTATAAATTAGCAGAAACATTACCGCGTTCTTAAATAATATTTATTATAAATTAGTTTTTTAAATAATACATTCACTTCTATGTCGATGTCTTATTAATGCAATATTACATTACAGCAGGTTTTAAAGCAGTATTTTCTATGATGTATCGTTCGATTGCTCGGATCCCGATGCTACGTTTTCACATTCGGACTCCGAACTACCATAGTTTTGATTAAAACTAAGCCATGGTTTCATTTTATCTATTGCAATAATGTTTTCATAATTACGATAGCCTTTTTTTTTCGTTAGAGGGGTATCCGATACTAAATAACGATCATTGGGCAATACTTTAACGATCCTGTAGGGTCCTTGAAATTTCATAATTAATTTCTTGGACTTACCCGTATTCGGGATTTCCCTTCTCACACTTACCAAATCTCCGACTGTATAGGATTTGTTCTTAATACGCTTTGAATCAAACCTTACCTTGTCTTTAATCTGTTGGTCATTGATTCTTTCCCCCGCTTTGCTTCTTTCTTTTTCCAGATCTTCTGACGCAATAGTTTCTATCACTTCGTCGATGACTTCACTGAGCCTGTTCTCAGTCTGACTTTTGAGTCGTACGCCAAATAATAGTTCTGAAGGGGTCTTACCTGTAGTTTTGTGCACTGTAGTATTTAGTCCAATTTGCACGTCAGGGATAAATTCGTCCCATGTTCTTTCATCCTTACCATGCGTTTTAGTAGAAAGGGCATCGATGATTGTCCTATTAAATCGTTCCACTTGACCATTGGCTCGTGGCGTAGCGACTGCGTTTAGGATATGTTTTATACTTAATGATTTTGTAAATGATCGAAAGTTATTACTTGTAAAAGAAGTACCCTGATCGGTGATTAACCTAACAGGTGTTCCGAAATAACTAATGTGATCTCGAAAAACTCTAATTGTGGTTGATGTCTTTGTATTCTTGACGGGTGAAATGTTAATGAACTTTGTAAAACCATCTATTATAACTAGAATATAAACGTTACCTCGTTTGCTACGAACGAACGGCCCCAGGTGATCAGCATGAATAGTATGAAAAGGTATCTCTACCTTTGGGATTGGATGTAACTCACCTTGCTGTTTCCCCGTTGTGCCTTTGTGGTGAGCACATTCTAAACATGATCGGACGTATTTTTTTACGAAACGTCTCATCTTAGGGAACCAAAATGATTGTTGAATTCGAGAAAGGGTTTTTTCGAAGCCAAAATGACCGATGTCATCATGGTTCATTTTAACAACTTGCCAACGCACCCCTTTCGGTACTACCCATCGAACGCAATCATCACCGTTATAATTTAATAAACGATATACCTTACCGTTCTTTAGCTTGTAGTTTCCGACTATTTCAGAAACGTTTACGGATTCCGGATCAGTCAAAATTTGTTTTATTCGGGAGATCTCTCCATCCGTGGATTGGACCGTTGCGATCCAATCCTCCAATTCGGTTGATAGAACGTCAAGTACGTGATCTTCTATAACCGCCTTGTCCACCGGATTTCTACTTAAAGCGTCTGCATGCGTCATACCTGTACCCGGCCTATACTCTATTTCGCAATCAAACTCTTGGAGTTGGACCCACCAACGAGCAATTCGCGAAACTAAATCACGCTTTATTAAAGTAGTACGAAGCGCGTTGCAGTCCGTTAATATTTTAAATGGAATTCCAAGAAGATAAACACGGAATCTGCTGAGTGAAGCTACAACCGCAAGTGTTTCTAATTCAAACGAATGCATTCGTTGCTCATCTGGGGTCGTTTTCCGACTGAAGTAAGAGACTGGTTTGAAAAGACCTTCGTCGCATTTTTGCATTAGAATACCCGCAACGCCATACTTGCACGCGTCAGTGTGTAACTGAGTCTCCCTTTTTGGATCATAAAGAGCCAGTATCGGACGAGTAATAAGAGCTTGTTTTAAAGAATTGAATGAGTTATTTTGTTCTTTAATCCATTTCCACTGACAGTCCTTTTTCAAAAGATCCGTCAATGGTTTGCAAATGACGGCAAAACCTTTTACAAATCTACGAAAAAAGCTAGCCAAACCGATAAACTGCCTTACTTCGTGTTGATTCTTTGGTACCGGGAATTTGGCCACTGCTTCGATTTTGCGAGTGCCCGGTTTAATACCCATAGAGCTAACTTCGAAACCTAAGAAGTCTATTTTGTCAAAGAAGAAATGGCATTTGGAAAGTTTTAATGTTAGTTTTCCTTTGCGTAAAAGAGTTAGCACTTCCTGAAGCCTAACAAGACCTTCCTCAAACGTTGGTGCCGGGATGAGGACATCATCCATATAGACTAGAGCATATTTAATTTTTGCTTCAGAAAGTATTTTATTTATGGTTCTTTGAAAAACTGACGGGGCATTTACCAAACCAAACGGCATCCGAGTGTATTCGTATTGACCGTCTGGGGTAACGAATGCAGTTTTATCTTGTGAAGACGCGCAAATAGGTATTTGATAGTAGCCGGATGCCAAATCAAGGGAAATGAACAATTTACTGCCAGCAAGTTGATCTAATTGGTCTTCAACTCTGGGAAGGGGGTAATGATCCTTTTTAGTTCGTTTATTTAGAGCACGGTAATCGACACATAGTCGTTTTTCACCGGTCTTTTTTTTAACAAGCACTATCGGATTTGCGTACGGCGACGAGGACTCTCTGACTATACCTGCGTCAAGCATTTCGCCAACCATATCGCGAACGAGGTTCCTCTCCGCTAAAGACATCCGATAAGGTCTATAAACTACCGGTTCAGAATTTTCCAACTCTATTAACATTTCTCCCGCAGAGGTCAGTCCTAAATCTTTTAAATTAGAAGAGAAGCAATCGTTAAATTTATTAAGTAAACATTGTAATTGAACTTTTTGTTCATTTGTAATTGTGGGACCAACGAGTAAGTATTCATCGAAGTTAGATTCATCAAAAGAGACAACAGAGACCTCTTGAATGATATTAGGGAAGGCACGCGTCAATAATATATTTTTGCCAAAGGTTATTTGTGAATTGCTCATATTGAATAGGATTACTCGACCTATACCCGATTTAAGATCGTATCCTCCGGGAAATAAATAATATTCACTACCAGGCGCACCCCTCACAGAACCGTTGACATATATTTTCCCATTGAAATGATTGCATGAATGTACTGGAACGGTAGCTATTTCACACGGCGACAAAGAAACGTCTTCCGAAACCCTCAAAAACAGTTTAGTATCAGCACTAGTTTTTTCAAAAATAATTTCATTAGGTGTTTTGGTAATGATTATGTCAGGCAATTCCGTAAAAGTGTGTCCCAGTAACACGGGATATTTCAAAGCGTGATTTTCGACGATAAGAATTTCAATATTTTCTTCTATACCTTGAACGTTAACATTAACCCTAGACCTACCCAACGGACTAACGTAATTTCCACCTATTGCCCTCATCAAAGGTAAATCTTTGGTATCAATAGATAGTTTTAAACTTTTAGCTTCGCTTTCTCTAATAAGACTGCATTGGCTACCCAAATCGACGTGACAAACTAATTCTTCATTGTTGATCAGGATATTAAGAATATATTTTGAATTTGACTCACTTGATGTTAGTTCTGATACAAATTTTTCTTCAACAGTGTCCTTTTGATTGCTGTCTTGTGGTTTTTGTTTTCTGAACCTACAATAAGTACTTAAATGGCCCAACTTACTACAATTAGTGCACGTTGTTGATGTCTTTCGGCAATGGATACTCTTGTGGCCTTCTTCATTACAATTGTGACATACTAACCTTTTCGGTTCAGGACCATTTCGTCTGGTGGAAGCGGTAGTTCCAGTAGCTCTCCTATCATGTTTTTGATGTCTTTCCCCGGCATCTCTAATAGAACCTATTTTAACGGTTTTTATGTATTTCAGTACCTCTTCAGGCTCACGGAATTGAGCAGCCTGAGCACCGACTCTGACAGCGCGATCTTCAATCCCGTTGAGAATACAGTCGACCGCTTTACGACTTTTTATTCCGCATCTATTTAGTAGATTCATTTTTTCGTAAAAGTAGTGCTCCAATGATTCGCCATAACGGGCTTTTTTGGCCAACATTGCTATTAAAAGTTCTGCGTAATCGTCACGACAAGGAAAATTTTCAACCAATTTTCTTTTCCATTCGGTCCATGAGTAAAGGACTGTGCTGAGACCCTGGTACCAAATTTTTGCAACACCGGTTAATTCTCTGCACACTCCTCCACTTTAGTAAGCCACATCAAGATGGTTTGATCTTTTGTCATTGGATCAAATTCTGGTATGACGTTGTTTAGGGAAAGTTTGGAGCTAGACCGACCTTTTACATCTTTAAGAATATTCAAAAACTTATCTAAGATACTGTTAGTATTATCTTTATCATCTATATTAGTGTTTACACGTTTAGGTTTCTGAACATTCGGGGAATAATGACGTCGTTTTCTTTGTTTAGAATTCGTTGAATGATCAGAATTACTACTAGTTCGCCGTCTTTTATTCCCCTCGCGTCTGTCACATATTATATCGTTAGTTTGACGAGTTCGTTGATTATGTCGTTTACCCGGTGAAGACCGATCCTCTGAACTGCTACCAGAATAATCTACGCACCTTGAATCTCGTGATCTACGACGTCGGCGTACTCGTAGCTTGCGGGATTTATTACGTTGTCTACATGCATGTTCCGACAAGCGTGACTGGTGACAACGTTTGGTCGACGTTCCTGGTCTTCGAGGTTGGCCGCTACGAGGACAGAGAATTATAGACTCGTTGCTTGAGGCATACGGCGAATTCTCCCGATGCTGATCTGCGCCTGCAGCCGCTCCCCCGGTAGACATAACTTCGTGCCTGCTTGATACCAGCACCGTGCCCAAGTTACTTATACTTGATAACAGCACTTGTACCCAAGCTTTAAACTTGATAGCAGCACTATGATAATTAACGTGCCCAAGCCTTACACTTGACTTGATAGCAGCACTGATGATTAACGTGCCCAAGCCTTACACTTGACTTGATAGCAGCACTGATGATTAACGTGCTCAAGCCTTAAACTTGACTTGATAACAGCACTGATGATTAAAGTGGCTAAGCCTTGATGATGGACTAGGCCAAGCCTCGATGATTTATGTGCCCAAGCCTTACACTTGACTTGATAGCAGCACTGACGATTATTTTTGGTTTAAAAACTGAAACTAACAACGTCATCACTAAAATGATAATGACGTTGTCAACACCAAGTATTGAAGAGCACGCATTCGAATGTTTTTAGAAAGATTTAAATTTAAAAAAAAGAAACATTGCAATTGTGAAGCGCCTCCAAAGGGTAGTTCTGGCAGCTGAGTAATGATGTAACACTTCCAGAGGGTAGCACTGGTAAAACTGTGTAATGCTGTAATGCTTCCAGAGGGTAGCCCTGGCAAAGCTGTGTAACGATGTAACGCTTCCAGAGGGTAGCCCTGGCAAAGCTGTGTAATGCTGTAATGCTTCCAGAGGGTAGCCCTGGCAAAGCTGTGTAACGATGTAACGCTTCCAGAGGGTAGCCCTGGCAAAGCTGTGTAATGCTGTAATGCTTCCAGAGGATAGCCCTGGCAAAGCTGTGTAATGATGTAACGCTTCCAGAGGGTAGCCCTGGCAAAGCTGTGTAATGATGAAGTGCTTCCAGAGGGTAGCCCTGGCAAAGCTGTGTAATGATGAAGTGTTTCCACATTGCAATTAAATATCGTACAAACATTCGAATGGAATAATTATATTTTACACAGTATAGTATTTAACACCTTACAACAATACACTAAGGTATCATGTCATTACTCGTCTTATTTATAATTTAAAAAGAAAAAGAAAAAAAATCTAAAACAAAAAAAAAATACAAGCAAAGTTTCCAACCGATAACCTGTGGGCAGGATAAACGCATTTATTACACCCACTAGGTATAATTATGTAATGAGTTACTAAAATCCTAACACTAGGTTGTGGAGGTCAGATAGGCAGTTGCTCTATGTAAAATACCGGTATTCAGCTGCATCCGGTTAGACTGGAAGCCGATCCCAACATAGTTGGGAAAAGGCTAGGCAAATTGAGTAGGTACCTAATTCTGTAACTCGTAAGCCCGGAGACTCGACATTACTATACGTGCTAGGTATGTAGGCCATACACAAATTATTTATAATTGTGTGTCATGGTATCAGCGATATTATGGAGGAGCTATTATTGCTCAGGCACTGCGCTCATCGAGCCGATGAGCGCTCCTCAATCAACTATTTTATTTACTCTGTGGTCTCTAAAGCTGTTTAAGTATTCTGCTCCTCTAGAATATTATTATTGTCTCAAAAAACAAGACATCAACGATAAATTACTCTGCCTTATTTACCAGAAATAAAGCGTAGATACACAAGTACAGGCCAAGGTAAACGCACGCAAGAATTACCGAATCGCTCGCAGTCTACGTAACGTGATTGTGGGGTAACGAAGCATGCGGTGTACTACAGCTTTATGTCACGAGGGAGGGGCGTTGGTGATCTGCGTAGATATCGATGTTGCTGACAAAGATTTTTTATTTATGTGTTGATTTTGTAATCTAATTAACGAATGATTAAAAATAATCCATTAAACTTTAATAAATTTTTTCATTGTGTTTTAAACTCATTGTAAACTTGTTTTGTATTTTATTACACCATCCACATAATTTCTGCTGTAAGGCATTTTGAAACTATTTATTTACTACAAGTTAAGACACCAATGTAAAGAAGTACAGTCTATAAAATATTGTCAAATTATAAGCGTTTAGGACTACCTCGAATTGGTAGAACGTTGTTCGTGTTTGTAATTTAGTTGTGGTCGAGTAATGAATGATGTGCGGTTGAACGGTACGCAGCATTATATATTTTTAGGGTCGTCCTACACTAGTTTCTTGTTTCTATCATTATTGATGTTGAAATAATAGTGTGTGAGACACACTACACTATTATTTTGATCATCTCTGTACTTCTATTTCAGTATGTAAGTAGATAATATATTAAAAAGGATCTAAAACCCAAAATCTACACAAATTTAATTAACCACTCAAATCTCGTAAAACTACGTTAATTTCAATGGGCAAGTCCGTCAAAAACCGTATTACCGGACAACAGCCTGCACCCTTTACCCGCGCTTCACGGTTATTTAGCCACCCCTATTTTAAATGGGGAGAGAGTTTTCACCGACATTTATATTCTGGAGTGAAGGAACAATATTGTATATTGGCTTCGACGCCAATCTGACAAATAAAGGAGTATTTGCTGGCTGTAGTGTTTGCAAGCCAGGACAGCGTCTGTCAGCTTTGATTGACAGTTTGGTATCGAGCTGCCTTCCTACGAAATTGTTTTTGCTGCGTGGTAGCCAAAATAATAGTGTACAAGTTTTTTTGTGTGACTCGATTACTAAAAAGCTATCGTATTTTAGTAACTTCTCAATGTCTAGGTTTTGATTAAGTAAAGCTTATGAAATGGCAAGTGTTATATTTTTGTTGTTGCTTTAGAAAATGTCGTCAAAATTATTCATGAGATTCTTGAATAATTCCTACCATTGTCCCATCACTTATACCTTCAGTTTATTTTAGTAGTACTTTCATGCACACAGAGGAATTAATTTCCTTGCGGATAATGGAAGAAAAACATTGCCCGTTATTTGTTTGTCATCTTGCGAAGTGCCAAGAGGAAGTGAAGTAATAGGTGTTACGATAACATTTCCACAACGTCTTATTGAAAGACAAAGTTTAGTAAATTTTTAGAGAAATATTTTTTAATTTCTAACTTAATTTTCTGTCCCATTACTCAGCATCATCATTTAAGCCGAAATCCGTCCACTTCTGGGCATAGGCCTACCCCAACCATCGCCAGTTCGACCGGTTCTGTGCTTCTCGCATCCAGCGGATTCCTGCGGCCCCAATAAGGCAAAGTCAAAATTTTTGTCCAATAAGTTGAGACTTACCCTATATTGTGTCTTTGACCTTTAGAGCTTACCTTTAAATGGGTCACAATAGATTGCTACCTAAAACAGACAGATATTTGTAACATTCTCTGACAAAATGTTCGATGGAAAGTAAATAGGAATTACAATGAGTCTTTATTTAACCTACAGAAGAAATAAATATAAAAGGAATCAACAGACACATGTTATAACGACACCACAGAGCTCTTCCACGTGTCCGTGATATAACACATTTCATTAATAAATGTTATATTTCAACATATAGTAGCACAGCCGATGCGGGGTGGTTAATGATAGCAATAACACTAGCAATCGGGAATGAATAAAAGGTGTAATTTATGTGTTTCTACCCCCAAAATGTGGCCGTGCAATTACAGGCTGTATAGGGTAGGTAGGGAGGTGAATCTATGTCGATAGATAGGCTTATTAAAATTTTAGAAGGGAAATGAATTGGTTTATGACTTGAATTGTAATTTTGAAATAAAGTGGCGTTACGTTTTATTGATGTGGTAATAGATACTATGGTAAGATGGATAGGAGTTACTGTTGAATTATAAATTATTGTAGTCTGAATACGTGTACTTACCTAAAATTATAACGATAAATTATGACGATATTTGTTTACCTACATCGAACTCACTTTTAAACCTGTTGTAGTACCTACTGCTATTCTAATGGTAATTTTAAAACTTTCCTGTAGTAACTAGGGATTTTTTAATTTAATTTATCATATATTAACAGCAATACACCACAAGTCGCCTCACATAAATAACTAAAGAACAAAAATTAACAATAAACCATCGAGCAAGTCCCATCCCTAAAGACTTTAGGAGAGGCCCATCCTACTGTAGGGAAATGCTAATGATTTCCCTTCAGACACCATTTTAAAGGTACAGTCGTAATGAATATTCTATTTAAGTTCTATACCGTCCTGCTATAGATTCCAACCATTGTTCCACGACTTACTTTAAATGTTATTGTTCAGCAAGAATTGTTTCACTTTGTGTACCGTTATTAGATCACTGTTAAGTGTTTAGGTAATTTTAAGTCATTGTGAAAATAAAGGACTGTTTGATATTTATGAGTAGGCTTCGCCCATTGGCTCTATTGTTTGTGTCTTATCACCTACAGTTTACCTACCTTAGGCCTACGGAATATTTAGAGTATTAAGGCTCTTACATACTGACGCCGCCGCATTGTTCGCCGTTAAGTTTTCTCAGAAATTGTTTTGTTAAACGTCGTGTCGCGCGACATGTCGCGCCAGTATGTAAGAGCCTTTAAACGGTACTGTAAGTCGTTTGCTTTGGCAGGGGGAAATAATTATGTGTTTTTTTACAAAGGAAATAAGTATTACCGCACTGAAGACCGAACTAAACAATTCTAGACATCACTCGTGTCCTCTTATCAATGAAAACATCCCAACATAGAGGCTGTATTCAGTAATACATCGGCTTTAACCATTGGCCCAGTAGTAGAGCAGTTGTGGCCCAGTGGTAGAGCAATGGTGGGCCAGTGATTACTGCCCCGACTTACGAGATGTAGGTCGTGGGTTCGAACCCAGATAGTCGATTTACTTTGTGTAGATAATTTCATCACCGCTGCTCTCAAAACGGTGAAGGAAAACATCGCGAAGAAACCGGCATGTCTTAGAACCAAAAATTCGAAGATATGAGAAGCACTGGACTCGCGTGGTTTACAGCCCACTCCCTCACAAAGACAGTGGCCTCTGACATTGGGTCCCAGCAATGGGAACATTATAGGCTGATTATGCTACTTTGTATAAGCTCAAAGATGGCGGCAAACAATTTCCATCCGTTGGGCCATCAGCCTGTTTAGCAACTGACACAATAAATCAAGTCTTCACTTCGTAATTTGTACAGTCGAACAAGCTATTTGGTTTACAGGCCAACTTGCAAAGTTGCACCTAGTGTTAAACGATCTTGTTAGTGTGCTGACTAGTAAATTCTTTCACATCACTCTCATAAGTTAGTCATTAGCTTAAAAAGTTATTACGCACTCAATAAAAATAAATATTTGCCAATATTTTTATTTTTATCCAGTTCTTAATAATTTTTTGAGGTGTAAAGATCAATGAACGTAAATGAACCAAAAGAGAATGTAAGGAGTTTATGTATGTAGGTGGTGGACAGATGTTTTTTGCCTGTATACCAAATAGATTGTTCAACTATATGTACGTACCTACCTACTTTGTTATTGTACATACTTACCTATCAGCATTCAAGTACATACGAAGATTAAAGAGAAAAGGATAAAATCGCAGGTGAAGCCACATTTTAAGCATAAATTCTAAACGGGAATGCCTGGATCGTCTTGAATGGAGAGAAGTAGTCTGTAGCTGTGTGAACTACGAAATGTGGCTACAGTAGGATAAGAGAGGATACCTGTGCTAACTTTATGAGGAACGAACAGTGTTATGTATGTAGAAAGATATAAAACACGAAACTGGGTGCTGGTAGAAAAATATTTCTTTATTCTCGTAAAATTTTGTTTTAGTAAAGAACTAAGTTTGTGAAAAATGAAGTCTAGAGTGGTCATAGGTGCAATGATTATTATTCTTGTCCCAAGCTTTAGCGTAGTTAGTAGCTTATAGCGTTTGATTATAATTGATAAATAATCAGAAAATTATTAGCAACTTTGAACCTTGTCTCACATGGTGCGTAGAACTTCCAAAATGATTAAGGGATACAATAATGCACTGTACCTGAATATTGCCCTCAAGGATCGATAACATAGTTGAGTTTAAAACCTTGAGTAATAATCTGCACCATATTCTCATGTTAAGTATTATTTATATCATTTTGGGAAAAGTATTTAAACATTAACGCTCGAAAATATATCTAAGTGAAAGTAGGTAGGTACCGTTTTTGCTTACAAAATGCTCACCTAAAACCATTATCCATACTTTACTGTAACATAAATATAATAATTCCACCACACACATAACATTTACATACAACAGATGTTCTAAGCGTACAGTTAGCAATCGAAATTATAACTTCACACTGAAAAACACACGCTATTTCCAACCTTACACCACATACACATACATACCAAGTTTGTTTAATTAATTTCTGAATTGCCTAACAGTCATGGCTGACAAATGTACGCGGGTACGTCCTTTAGTGTGTCGCGTCAGATTAAATGCAGCGATCGTTGTGAGGTGAATTGATCTAAGATGGGTAAGGGGGGTGGTGGAATGGCAGTCACATGTGGAGGACAGGGTGGATGAATCGGTGGTTAGAGAGTTTGTTGGTTGAGATTAGAATTTAGGCTGATTGTCAACAGTCAGATGTAGTCAAAAGTGCTTGTATCAGTTGCAACTTGCAATAGGGACCTATTTGATTCATAAATTGAACATCTAAGGGAGAGCGTCGTTTGAAAGTCAGCGCGGTAGACAATTTTAAACTTATCAGTGCTTACTTTTCTAGATTGTAGAATTTATGAGAGATTAATTAAATTATCGCGCTAGCTCTATAGACCAATCAACCTCAGGGACAACTAACTACTTTTTACCTACCCTACAACATAATAACAATGTTCTGACCAAGATTAACTATGTTTGGACTTTGAAAGAGTCTGACCTCTGAGTTTGTTTCGATGTTTCTTCTCAAAGTAGTCGGATAGGAAACACCTACCTCATCTAGTGTTGATATTATTGATGTGTGTGTCATCATGTCAATAGGTAGTTGTTATAAACCTACTTATAGAAATAAATATAATATAGCAATAAATGCAACATAAAACAAAACGCATCTAAGCTCACGTGTGTTTATGCTTTGGAGCCTGGCTGGCGTCATGTGCTATTCAAACACGTAGACGTGGTAACCTAACAGAAATCTCAACGTTGTGGGATGAGTGAAATAATACCTAAGGTATTAAGACAGGAAGGGAATACTGCCAAGATGTTTTACTAAAATATCGTTTGAATACTGTTGAGCACAAAACCTTTATGCGCATCTAGTTTTAGAGGCAACTCAAAAACAACTACCTACGTAGAAGCTAAGGTATTACAAACATAAATACTTCTTTTAAAATTATTAAAAGAAACCATTTCTCAGAGAAACATGAATTCCCAGACCTCAGTTTAACCGCAGTTGAATGCAAACTGAAACACAAACCGAAGCAAAATAACTTAAAAGAAGCAACCAGACACATAGATTCTATTCCCTATGGGAAGCAGACGGGATAAACAGGAAAATCCTACGAAATAAACATGGCCTTTTAATTTTAAATAACATATCGATTTATCATAAACTATCGGCTTGTCTGAGCACAGAAATAAATGTTTTTCCGTTTCGAAATCTATTCACAAACCTCTACCTTTTAACCTGGCGAAGTTAAACATTTTCTTTTAATTTAACATCCATGTCTTGTTTTGTTACTGCTGAACTTGAACATGAAGAAACATAACCCGCAATGTATGTCGTACAAATGTTAGCTTCCGCCAATTGGTTGATATTACTGAGTAGGATCCCGCATACAAGGCTGAATGAACGCTGAATCCTTTGTAAAACATAAATTTGATGTTCATTGCCTTTTAGAAGATAGCTTTTAGATAATTAAAGTGTTGTAGGAATTGAAAAACCTAATTTTTGAAATAAAAGTACTTAAAAAATACTCACGTAAAACCAATTAATTAAAGGTTACTTACTTTTAATAGAAATATATTTTTATGGTCTCTTTGTAAGTAATTGATCGTTGGAAGTAACGTGGGTAGTCTTAATCAAAACCCAGACAATTCGACTTGTATGACAGACATTCATTTATTTTCTTTGACTACCAATTCGAAATAATGATTAGAATATGAAATAATAATCTTAAAAGTCTCGTCTACAGGAAGCTTGTATACCTAATTACCTACCATCCAATCATTCATAGACTTCCAATTTTCCATCCATCGGCTGACTAGCCTTTTTAACTTCTCAGATCAAGAGTAAAAATTCTTTTTCTCCACTTTTGCTAAAGTCCGCCTCACAAAAATCTTAACAAAAAGTAGAAACACCATAATTAAATTGTTTCCACAGATAAGTCTCTATAAGAAATTTTCACCGTTGGCTGGGTCGCGATGTTTTACTTCGGCTTACAGTGGAAAGAGGGTAAATGGGGGGGGGGGGGGGGAGGTAAGGGAGGAGATTGATTATGTGCTCACGCACCGTCAGACATGTGAGGTAATTAAATGTAATGATTGCAGGAAAACTGAGATTTTTTTGTTTTATATTTTTTTTCTTTCTTCGTTATTTCGTTATTATGGTTTTTGTTTAGTTTTGTGTGAATAAGTGGTTTTTTATTTGATGTAGGTCAAGTTTATGTGTAGGGAAATTCATGTAATACATATTATTATGATTGTAATCCGCTTTGGTATGTTGTTGTAGAAAATCATTCAACTGAAGGTTTCTATTGCATGTATTTAATTTTCATCCTCTGTTATGTGACGACTTTTTCTATACCTAATGACTTGCTTTATTGACTTGTCGTTAATGCGATTTAGTGTAGTGTGTAAACAAACAAGGATAAACCATTTAGGCCTCAAGGAAATCACCCGAAAACAACACTCAAGACTACACTTGGTGTCAACCCCTACATTTCAAAGGTTCTTTTAACAAAACTACTTACTAAAAACCGCCCAATACCGAGAAAAAACAAACAGAAATTTCCTTGTTTTTTTCCACACGCTCGCCTTTTAACTCGCGTCCTAAGATCCGATATTATCCCCTTCATCCGCAACCCTTGTTTCCCCACTATTTAAGTGGCAAATAAAAATGTTATCAATCGAGAACACCCGACTGCCGCTGCCGGCCTGTCCGGATTACGTTGGCACACTGTGGTTACCCTAGCGTTTGTTTTTAGACAAATACGGAGCAATTTGCACCATGTAGGCATGATTGAATTGGGTGTTGATAAAAATGACTCACACTTTTTAGAATTTGCAGTTAAATTGATTCAATTACGATTTGGCTTAGATCGCAAGTTGTGTAGTATTTAGTTAGACTAACCAATGTAGTGATTGTTAAACTTTAAATCGAAAATAAATCTTTTAAACCAGCCCTTTCGGCTGCAATGGCTTGTTCGTTAAATATCTGCTCAGCGGTCATCCATCCCAAAAAAACTTTAAAAATATTTTTTTAAATATATTCTTTGGAGTCTCTTCGAATTACTTGAAGAAGTTATTTATGTTTAAGGAATGGATTTATAATGATTACATTTTTATCTTGTAAAGCCCATGGTATCCATGGTAAACAAAAGTTGTGCAACAGTGTTGCGTACTCTATAGTTTACCATGAATATGAGGCTTTAAGATAACATCGATTGAACAAAGACAATATTATTATTCACTACCATAGAAAATCGAACCCACATAGAATAAAAAGTTTATTAAGTTTTTTACTTCATTAAGTATCTTAACTGAGTTTACTTTAAAAACCAAACACATAACTTAGCCCATAAGCCTTGCTCCCCTATGTTTATCAATCGGGACCAAGTGCCGGTATGTCCGGATTACGCCCGCAGCGTGGACACCCTACCGTTTGCCTTTCTTGTTTGTTTTTGTCCGACTGAGGCAAAAAGAAGAGTAATGATTAGCTGTGTGTGTGCTAGGTTTAGGATAGGTAATTATTTAGATGTCTGGTTTTTATGTCTAGTTGGAAAGTCATAATTATTTCAAGATTCTTTCTTTGATAAAATTGTGGTGAAATTGTAGTTGTAGCCTGTCGGTGTTATTGTGTGGTTTAATTAATTTTGGTTGAATTAATTACAATCTTTAATCATAATCGCAATACTCGAACGTCTATCCAGTGACAACAAACACCCAACACAGTGCATTCCTTCCACTCCCCGAGCATAAAGGATTGCTCGCTATAAATCAAGTTACTTTGAACAATCAGGCACAGACTACACGAGAGTCTTAAACACAGTCTCATCGATAGACTATTGCCTCTCAGTTCAGTGAGAGCCAATGATTGTTTCAATTTCCTGTTCAATTGTTAGTCTAGACACGAGGTCTAGCAGCGAACCAGTTCATGTTCTAGATGATAATTATATATATGGAAATATGGACAGACATACACACTCTTCTCAATTAAAACACACAAATGTCTGTTCAAACAGACACAGACTCTGTGTATCTCTTTAAATTCAATATAAAGAGAAATGTTAACACTTACTTGTTGAAAGCTGATGACCAGTCTGTGCAGGGTGTACGACTACGAGGTAAGCTGTAAGAGAGGTTATAAGCTTCTGAATCTCAGTATTACATAACAACTGCCAGCGGTTAAAAAGTGAACTCGAGAGCGAAATGCCCTGTGTTTACGCCCCAGATCCGACACTTTTCCAAAAAAAAATATATTATTAAACCCATCATCAAATTACCACAAATACTAAGAATAAGAACCAGCGAATATTACCACCAGCGTTACGTACATGAAGCGTATTATTCTTTACACAAAGAAGGCACGCAATTTTCCCACCACTCGCCGTGTCAGAACCACTGTCACTCCATTCTTAGAGATAATTTACTTTCCTAATAGCTATTGTGCTGGCCAATTATTTTGTTTGTTGAATCTGTGATGGTTTTTAGTCGATATCTACGTTATTATTTAAAGGTAAATAACTAGACAAAATAATTTAGTTGTTATTTTGAGTGAAAAACATGGTAATTAAAATAGGGGTCCAATCAAGATAATGAATTTAAACAATCTTGATGCTTGGGAACATCTTTAAGAAAATGTCTAGTGAAAATAATAAAGGAATATTCGTGCCAAATCTGTAAAGCTTGCTTCCTTGTTAGAATTAAGTTCGTAGCAACTGTGTAGAGGACCCGTAGCAATTCGTAGCTAAATCGTAGCAATTTCGTAGCTCGTAGCAAGTCTATTGTTGAGACCCAGTAAATTGTAAAGTACCAAAATGTTAAATTTTTATAGATCCTCTTATACGTTCACCGATCCAAAAAAGGCGTATTTTTACAAATGACGTAAACAAAACGCGTCGAATCTTCGTGGGAGTGGCAGAGATGTCAGTGGCTCTTGACTAATGTATGCTGCCTCCCTACCTAGCGGAGATACCGTGAATATACGGCCGAGGTTAGGCTTAATGTAGATGTGTGGCGAATTTGCGGAGTCTGGTGGTTCTATGTAGGTATAGCGGTTGTGGTGTGTGGTATATGTATATGTGGATATGTACATGGACGACTGTGTAAGCTTGGCTAGAAGGTGAGGAGGAAAGGGTCTAAACGATTATTGGCTTTGATGGTCTTAGACGTGTTCTTTCGTTTTTTGTCTTTTGTAAATTCCTTATTTATTTCATTATTCAAAAGCTTAATATAACCAATTGAATACAAAAAAAAACGGAAAGGTTTTTACTATCGTTATGCAGCCTTTGCCAAATTGGACTCGTCATTTAAAATGTGGCCATAGCCTAACGTTATGGCAGCCAATAATTGCGTTTACTAGAGTTTTAAAATACTTTTTTTGAGTTCTACACTAAAACCAAAACGGGCACGAGAAAGTTACCCAAGCCTTACATTTTGCTGATATTATTTTTACTATCTACCACTTCAACCAGTCTTTAGGCCTTATTTCATTCCCAAAGACAATTCAAAACCCCAAAAAGCCTACCACCTCACAATAAAACTTTATCGCTACGCATCTTCTGATTCTTCAGACTTTTCCGGATTTCTCCGGATCCCCTGTAAATCTCGTAAAATTAGCTGGCCGATGGCGGAATTCCTGCGATCTCGATGTTGGTCGATAATGGCGTCTTGTAGCAATAAACAGGGGCTGATAAGTGGAGAGTGGAAGAAGTGCGGGCTTAATACCGCGCGGTGATAGTGTGTGACTGAGGGCGAGCGGCCCAGGGAACTGTATAGAGTTGTGGGTGAGAGTAACTTGGTAAGGTATTGTCGATTTAGAAATAAATGGAATTCTCTCTAAAAGAAATAAGGCTTTTTCTGGTTGAATTTATACGGAGTGATAGCTGCAGATCAGTTACTTGAATTTCTTCTGAATCAAATTTAATATATTGCTTTTCTGTAAGTACTAATTCCGTAATGACATGTAAAATATTTATGGCTTTTCCCCGTTGATGAAATTTCGATTTGATTCAGTTTACCCCGATTTCAATCTAGTGTAGGCTCCTATGACTTTCAACAGCACAATCTTGATATCCTCATGGAAACGATTCATGAATACTGTTGTACGAAAACAAAGACACTTAGTGGAAGTGTTAAGCACCCCCAAACTTGTCTTTTCCTCTTCCAAACCCAATAAGCCTTATATTTACCAGCTCTATAATCTTCCCATTGTCTGAGAGCCGGTGAGCCGCCGGAACTTTAAGACCCTTTCCTTGAGACGGACAAGTTCAATAAATTGGAGGGCGACTGCGATGCAGCCGTTAAATTGCTGTATATCGTGAATAGGGTGCATAACATATATGTGTGGTATATTTGTGGTAATATGGCTGTGGTAAGGGGTTATGACCAGTTTTATTTAGTGCAGTCTTGGAAGAAGTTGTGGTTGATGATAATAAAACTGGATTGTCCAGTTTCTGTGTATTATAAAGTAATAAAGACTAAAACCCAACTAGGTACGACTAAAAAGGTATAAACAAGACCCCACAGACAGACAAATTAAAAATCCGGAGTCACACGTGTTAGGGCATAAATCGAACAGATTACGTGTGACTCCGGATTTTTAATTTGTCTGTCCGTGGTGTCTTGTTTATACCTTTTTAGTCGTAGTTGGGTTTTAGGTTTTTTTTTTTTTTTTTTTTTAATTATTTTGGGTTATATTATATAATTATATATTTGAAATGTGCTCATTAAGCCCTTTCATTTGATACCCAACATGGTACGATTAAACAAAAAAAATTGTTTAGTTCCTGACTTTATGTCCTCTAGAGGGCGCCATTTTAATTAATAAAAATAAATTACAAATAATTTAATGTGAAGTCACATAGACTATAACCAGTGGACAATCAAGACGCTTCCAACGATACCTCACTTGTCAAATTGTGATGAGTGGTTTGGAAGATATGAGGGAACAGATGAACATACATACATACATACCGGTCAAAATCATAACCCTCCTTTTTTCTTCGCCGTAGTCGGGTAAAAAGAAACGGTGGTCCAATGATTCTCTTAACGCATCATCTTAACGTTGAATCTTTTTTGGTAATTGAGAGACCAACCATTATTTAACATGATGAATAACGAAAGGTTGTTGAGGCCCTTATCCTTTTACAACCGGCCTTGGTCTTTCACAGGCCTAACTATTTTGTGCCATCATTCATGTTCTGGACTAATTTACCTCTTACGTTGTTGACTCACCTCGTCAATATGACACCTCAACCATGATAATTATGACCATAACTTTATTTTACAAGAAAACTTCACTTTAACTTCATCGTTTAATAACAACTGTTACTTGGCTTAGCTTCAGGAATATATCATGTCAAAAGTCAAACTCGCCTCTCAAACGCCATATTTTTAGAAAGGTTCGAGAGGCTTTGTAGATTTTGACACACCTACCTAAGTATCTCGTAAATACTGAACTAAACTCACGCTATGCAGCTCTCAGCGCTGCAACAAAGTGTGAACGGAGGCACTGATCTGAGCACCTTCGACAGTAACAACACAAAACAGAATAGGTACAGAAGGTCAGCGTCATTCAACATGGGACATGCACGCAAACATAAACCGCGTCTATATGCGTTCGCGTTTCAGTTTCGAAAAAGGAGAGAAGAATTACCTACATATTTTTGGAAAAACCACTTTAATATTCACACATAACATTCAGTTTGAGAAACAGCTTGAAAAAAAAAATTCCGTATCACTTACTAGTCATTCTGAAATCACTGAAAACTATGTTCCTATAATGAAAATAATATCAATTGGAAACAAGGAATTGACTACACGAATACATTCACGACTGACATTATTATGTTCGAGCCGACCTTCTGTACGTATCTCTTTTGTTCTTCAACGCAGTAACACGGTACATTCACGTGGTTCTCACGCAAATGCCGGCGCTTTTTTTACGTTCATGTACTGAAGCGCTTTACTGCTGTTGGGTAAATTGGAGTATATTGGGACGCGTGGACGACGAGCTGGAAACGTGCAAACTTTTCTTTAATCTGACTGGGAAATATTTTGCCTGAAATAATGTTGTTACAGAAACCCGCTTACTAGACTTAGGTATGCTGCATCACAAGTAAAACAGTTAAAATAGAATTGCTATTACTTAAACAGCCAAAAGATAAACGGCAGTATTGTTAACATATTATCAACTCAACGATTGCAATTCTGCACAACTAAACTGCACACTAATAAATCTCGTCTGCATTACTAAATCACTCTCCCTACTTGTAACTCACAACTTACAAAATAAGCAAGAAACAGAGAATTTCTTTTACTTCAACAAGAACAACACTCCAAGATAATGAAAATATACATCAAAGTTGTATTATTTATGTATGGACTTCTGTTTATCCTTATCGCTATCGTGAAGGTATTCCTTCTAGGAATGGAAAAGTTTATTCGGAACTATTAGTTCCTCACTAGTCTTTAGAATATCGAGTACCTACCGGTTAGTAATTTTCAGTTCGTTTCACAGTAAAGGATTTCATTAAATAAATAAAATTGTTATTTATATTCATACACACAATCACATCTCTGCCCTACCCTTCGCGGAATAAAGACGTGTTGTTATGGTGTTACATAAACGGTTGGTTGACGCTGTGGCTAAACATGTCACTGTTACATGTATACAGTTCGATTCCGACACAAAACAATATTTGGATTTTTTCTAAAATCATCCACTATACAAGAGACATTCCTAGTCTTTGAAAAACTTTTAAATATTACGTAGATTTAATTAGGAATAGTATAGTAGTATTTCAATCACTTCCATACATAACTGTACTTATACTATAACAGGATCAGATTCCACCGCATAGCTATAGATGCAAGGGATTTATAGCGGGACGCAAGTGTTGAAGTTCCCTTTTATGAGCCCATGAGTCCACGGGTTCGAATCGATGGCGTTGTAAAGTGCCGCCTTGGTTTACAGGAGACTTTGATTTTGAGAAATGTGGACGAGGATTTATGGTAAGGTTATGGGGAAAGACGTGGGAAAAGTCAGTAGTAATTATTTTGTATCATAGGTTTGTTTATAGATACTAATTTCCCATAAACAAACACCTAATTCGAAATATCAATTAGTATATTTTTCTTGTTCGGGGTAGAAATCGAAAAAGCAACTCAATAAGCAAAAAGACAATTACGCAACCATTTCAGTAATGGAGTCATCAATCCTAAGTACATATATTATTATATTTTTACAAAATATTTTGCCTTCGGTTCATATAGGTTGGGTTATTTTAACCCAACCTATATGAACCGAAGGCAAAATAAGCTTAAATGAGAGAATATTTATGTTATATATACGCATTTTTACGCCACTATATAATAAAAACCTTGAACTAATCTTGTATTTACTCATCCGCGAAATACGTGTTGATTTAGACTATTGACACAACTGTCGCCTCTGCTCACCCTCGCGGCCCAAAAGGCGCGATACTCTCCAAAATTAGAGGTCCCCACAATTCGCACAGATGTACCCGGGCATTCTCTGCGAACCGTAATCTCCTTATAGGAAAGCCATACATACAATTAAACCTAACACTGCTTAAGCCAAAGACAGTGGCTCTAAACATTTTGCATTAGCACTATTTATTTAGGTAGTTGTTGTTATGATCAGTGCTTGTTAGTTTTGTGTTAAAAGGTGTAAAAAGCGTGACTATGTAGGGGACAAACTCGGAGATGTGTGTATGTGTGTCGGTGAACATCAACAGGTCGAGATACTAAATGGGAATAATTATCACAAAGGTAAGGGCTCCTATATTATGTTGTAAAAAAAATTTTCATGTAGTAACTATAAATAAATTAATAAATAAACAAAGATCATTATCACTTTAAAAATAACGACACTAAATAAAACGTTCTCGATTTTTTTAAATATCTGACATACACAAATTTTAAAACAGTGTCCTGGTACTGCATAAAAACAGTATATTTTTCACCATTTTATCATTCTACATATTTGGAAGTGTCAGATAAATTACTACGCGTGTGTAACAGTACATGGTTTCGAAATTTTGGAGTACACGAGTGCAGTTTTTTTCCTGGATTTAAAATGTATTTCCTGTCCCGTCCTACTCAGGACATAAAACTACGGATGTAAATAATAAAGTTTGGAACAGTCCCATAACTAATGCTCTTGTGTCTCCACACACTTGCAGTTCATTATATATTTAAAATTGCCAGTGACAAGGTGAATGTGAACAAAGTATGTAAGTTCTTGAATTTATAATAAATAGGTACACTTGTAACAGTCGTACTGCAAAGCAAAAGAGGATGACGGCCATTTGACCACCATAACAAGTGACCGGTTTGGTTGTGTTTTCGTTCACAATATTATCTTAATTATTATAACATTAAAGGAACATTGGAAAACTGGTGCATCAGATGCACGTTTACCGAATCACGTTTTGTTGCAATTCATATATTATGTCCAATATCTTCTAAATCACTATGTCAGTCAGTGCTATCGATATAAAAATAAAGACGACTCATTCCACGCCCACATCATAAACTTTGACAGCCACAGTCCGCCATTGTCTCCGACATATCCGAACGGTTGCTAAGAAGGTTTTTCAATAAAATATTAACTTGCCCTCGGAGGGACAGAGAGGGCTCGGGAGGGATTAACCGACGTTTATCCCCGCATTCCGAGCCGAGGCGACGGCTTAACACGGAGACGAGACTTAATTTAAACAATTGTTTGTTTTCACTCTTCAAATACATTGAGATTTTCATGTCGTTCTGTTGTGCGGTTATATTTGACGTGCCGCCATTTTGGGATATTTTCCTCGTTCGGCATATTATCTTTGTTGAGTATCTGACTGTGATGCATTCCCATTGTACCTAGTTCTTGAGATGCATGATATTTATAGGTTTATGAATGCGTAAAATTGTTGTTGCTTACTCTGTTTACAAACTTTTTACCAAAAAATACTACAAATACCAATTGTGAAATAAAGTTATGTGATTATTTTTTCACTAATATTTTGTGCTATCTATCGCCCCTTTTTGTACAGTGTGGTTCGCAGAATCGTTCGCTGGTTTCCATACCTACCAACAAATCACCTCTATGTACAGTCACGGACTTTAATTGATGAGCCACTTGGCACTGTTCACATTTTAGCCGGGCATAGACGGTTATACTCGTACTTCCAGGCACGGGAAGTCATGTCTTCGTATTATAGAAGAAGAAAATTATATTTAATATCTTTACCGGTTGGCTAACCTGAGAGCCAGAACTACAAATTTGACGGCAGAGTGACTACCCAAAGTCAACCAATTGCAGGTCTAACAACCGTAACCTAGCGACGATTGTTTGTGGCGTTACTATGGCTAGTAACGTTAGCGAAAATAATGTCTCTGACATCGACATTTCAACTGTCAGTCTTCGGATAGGTTTGTCAGAATTATCGAGTTATTGAGGTCAGATTCAAAGGAGGTCAGTATCAAATAGATTCGATAAACATTGTATTTATTTTTTATTGAGAACTTATTAGTCAACCTCTATGGATAAGACTATTTCCGATTACTTTTGGTCAATTGTTTAGGAGCATGCGATTTGAGTTCGTGTTTAATCGTGTAATCTTGTGAATATATGAAACTGCAAAATTGAAAAGTTTGAAAGTGGCTCATCAATTAAAGTCCGTGACTGTACGAGCGCATACTACATAGGTACGGGGTTTCAATTTATTAACAGTTTAAAACCATCGGGGGAAGCACGGGGATGTTTTCACCCTTCTCCAATACCTAATAAATTGTAAACGTATGTAACGCCTTGAGAATGAGCGCCTCTACGACCATCTGTCTTCGGCCCAAGCGACCATGTTGCGAACGTAGTTTAAATGGTTTTCAATGGAAAATTTTAAAGGTTTGTTATAGGTTTGGCTAACTAGTAGCAGAAGCTTTGAAGAGTAACACAGCCCATAAATATCACGGCGAAACATGGTAATTTTCAGTAAAAGTCACCACATTTACGGGAAGAATTGCTGAGCGCATTTTGTTGTGTTTTGCTGGCAGCACCACATTAACGCGTCATTTTCTTAATGAAGATTCTTTGTCTGTTGCGGAAGTCGTGCTCAAATAATTTGATTTCACGCGGGGATTTTTTTATTTGAACAGCTTGCAAACGAAACATTATGTGTTTTGCATTTTGCATCACCACATAACGCTAAGTACGACAAATACAATTTACACCAAGCCCGAAAAAAGATAATGATTTAGACATAAAATTTGTATCATTAAACCTGTCACCACCAAACACCCCTTCATTATTTCCAGTCCACTCCACTCCAAACTAAATCATTAGCCACAAACAAACAAAGAAAAATAAAAACAAAATCCTAAATCTTTTGAAACGTCAAAAATAAAAAGGTTGAAAACTTCTGTCGCTGACATCTTCAGAGATAGGCGTGCTTACCCCAGAGTGCGGAGTGCGGCGTGAATATACAATGAGACAATAGCGCCCGCACCCTGATAACACCATTGCATTGTTGGATGAAAACATTTGGGATTATTTTTGTTTGTATGTGGCAAGATTAGATGCTAGGTTATGTGGGGCAGGTAAATTAAAACAGTCAATTTTGGTCATGTGATTTTTCTTTATTTTTAACGGCAATGACCCACCTGGTACAAATTGATTACTTCATTACGCGCTGCGTTTGAATCAAACCAAGGTAATGACGATTACCAATGCTTTGTTGATCTTAGGCAAGTTACGTTGTAACTGTGGCTATTATATGAGGGAACATAAACAAAATAAATTCAGAAAAGAGTACATAAGAGGTAGTCTGAAAGTGACACCGGTGACTGAAAAGTTGTGTAGAAATCGGTTATCATATGGGCAAGTGATGCGGAGGAATGAGGAAAACGTTGTGAGGAAAGTTTTGAGTATGATTGTGGAAGGCTATACGAATATGGGAGACCAAAGACACGGTGGATGGACTGTGAAGATGATAATATGGCTAGAAAGGCAATGAGTACCGAGATGACGACTAATAGAGAATGCTTGGAAGAAAAGGACATGGTGCGCCGACCACTAATAAATTGGGATAAGGCAGATGTAAACGTAATTTAAAATTGATTTGTAAATAGTTATTGTTGTACCTGCGTACCAAAACGTTTTCTTATGATGTTTGGATAACTTTGAAAACGTATACTTAGACTTAGGTAATCTTTTGTAAACTCTCCAAAAAATATCTACATCTTTTATCCAAATAACAATGTCATTTCAAACATATTGGTTTCGGGATTGAGCGTTTAGCTAAACGTTTTTTTTTATGGCCAATAACTTTCCAATACATTGCAACATCTTTAAAATATTACTTTAAAAATCACTTTCTCGACTTCTCCTTACTGGCTCTGATGAAGCATAGTTGAATTTATCGTACCATCATGATGCAAAATACCAAGGGCCTCCACAAAGTATAATGCACCTTAACTTTCGGGTAACTAAGTTGTTTTTTGCACCATGTATTGATTGAACGAACCCCTTCCAATTGAGTGTGAAGTAAGAATGAATCGGGAACTGACGCAAGTAGTAACTTTGTAGTGAATGATCAATCATGGAGGATAGAAACCGTGACGTCACTCTTTACAACTAGTTTCGAAATTCAGATTTTGAAAGTCATTGAAGTTGAGCAGGTTTATGAATTCTTTTGAGTTGTGAGGTATAAATAAGTAATGGAGATCAAAAGGGATCAGGCAGGAAGGGGGCAGGCATCTTGTGTGTTAGATTAACATATTTTATGGTGATTTTCCATTGCATGATTCGCCACAGAGGTGATACAAAAGAGTGGAAGGGATGATGGAGTTACGGATCATTAAGTAAACTCAAGTAATAGATAGTGGGCAAGATAACATACTTTGAAGGAATTACCTACGCACCTGACTAGCGACCAATAATGACTAGCTGCAGAGAAAGGTATCATGTAGTAACTTTGAGATTGACTAGCCAATGGTGAGTACATAGAAAATGTTGTGTTAATTATTAAACACAAAATTTTAACATTATATTAAACATAAAGTAATCAAGGTATACTGCTAGAAAACTAATGTAAAGTGAAAACTATCAATTAGCGTAGTGAAAACGTTGTCTAAATCCAACAACAAACTGTTGGCAATGAAATGCAAACATACAGACGAGACGCGCCGGCACTGTGGTTGTCATTTGTTTAGCTAGTGACGTATGTACCTACCAACTGATATGCGTAGGTAGATAAATACCTCTGGGCCCATAGCTAGAGCTGGTGTCATAAAGTTGTGTCATTAGAAATTGCTTTAATTCTGAGTTATGTTAAACTTCGTTTCATCCATG
This sequence comes from Lithophane ornitopus, assembly GCA_948473465.1. Lineage (NCBI taxonomy): Eukaryota > Metazoa > Arthropoda > Insecta > Lepidoptera > Noctuidae > Lithophane > Lithophane ornitopus. Next base: position 763,063 of record OX419632.1, on the reverse strand, counting down.
TGATAACTAACTATGTAATATGTAAACGATTTAACATTTTAAAGACTATTGTAACGTATTCGAAAATGTGCAAGATTGACCCAGTTCTCAAGACTCGCAGGCGCATTTTAAATCAATAGCTAATAAAGCTTCGCTATAAAACCATATTAAACTGAAAAATACTATATCCTGTATTTCTGTAAGCATTAAACTGGGGCGTAAAATATACGGGACTTCGCCATTTTATTTTTCAGTCGTAAACCATTTTACTACCACCTTTATAACCTGCTCAATAATTTCACATAATATATTATTTCAGACGTAGAATTATTTCCTTAACTTTATGTTACACAGTTGAAGGAATTGTAACAAATGTGATTTGGAGAAAATTCTTAATTATTACGTGCGAGAGTTAAGTGATTATTTAAGTGGGTTTAAGTGATCGTATTTCCTATTTGTTACCTAGCACCCGTTCTGTTTATATCTGAAATGAATGTATGTAACTGAATCTAGACACTGAAAAGTTTTATCGAAGTACGTACCAGCTGATGCTTTCCCACGATTTGCAATTGTTTTTTCTATCGTTCATTCGTGCAATCAAGTTCATCAATCTATATCAACCGTTTTGTTTATGTAATTATATTCATTCTATGCAGGATGGCACCATTAATATGGAAAAAATCCATTCAGTTTTTTAGGGTTCCATATCCAAGTGGTGACAAAGGCTTATATTCCTAATCCTACGCCGTCTATCTGTCTGTATATTGTAACATTGTAAAAAAAGTTAACTAAGTATAGTAGTTTCGTGGAACAGAACTCTCAGTGCGCCAGGCCGACTCGCTTTTTGTTAAAAATGAGCTAGAAAATATTTTAAAGAGTTTAGCCGAACACCCATGTAATTTTCCCCAGACCATAATATTTCTTTGATCTACGAATCCTCTAACATTAGTCTTGAAATAGTGCTAGAGCTAAAGTTTATCCAGTAAAAAGCGATAAAGAGGCGCGAGCGTGTTGGGGCGCGGTAAAATAGTGGATTTTATTGCCGGCTTGCTCGCTGACGGCTATTTGTCTATTGCATCGGTTCTCGCAGCCTGTGGGGTAAGGGGCAAGCGCGAGAACTCTCGTGAACTATCGCAGGGTAACAGTTAAATGTAGGCAGTGAAAGCTTGCTCGCTGATGAGTAGGTACTTGTCTATTGCTGAGATTCACGCAGTCAGTTGACGAGGAGTACTGTTAAAATGAATATTCCTAATGAGGTTTGTTGACTTGCTTGCTGATGAGTATTTTTCTGTTGGAGAGGTTTTCACAGAGTCCATGCTTTGATAAGAGACTATTGCAACAAGTTATGTCAAAACAAGTGTATAATGTAGGTAGGTACTCTAGGGATCACCAACATTTTCATAAGTAGCTATTTAAATCGTAAGACAAAGGACAGAACAGTTCCGTTAAGATGCTTAGAATGAACAATTTATTTAGAAACAAGATGTTTCGATGTCATCTATTAAAAAGAAGTGCAACTTAATCAAGAAGTATTTAACATTAATTAATGCGCTTTTGACTTAGACCACAATATACTGTCCAGAGCTAAATGTACCCTGAATATTTACAAGGCTTGAACGTGAAAATGTTCGTATTTTTCGAAATCAGAGAGCACATACGATGACTGCATTTTGATTGATCTAAAAATATTTAGTTTGATCACTGAATGCCGTTTCAGTTAACTGCTTGTGCAATATTTCGAGTGCGGCTCGTTTCCTCGCCTATTTAATTAAAGTTTCAGCGGTTTTATTTTAATTGGCACTACTATTTTGGACGTATTTAGAACAGATTGGCTGGCTGACTGACTGACTTTCCTACGGGTGACATGCGGGTGTACAGTCATGAGCATAAATACCTTACAGTAAGCCCTCGTCCACACAGTCGATGTTTTTACGCAACGATCTTTGACTGTGTACTGGGTTTTCAACTCTCGTATTGATCCTAGTGACTAACACATTTGTTTATCGACCACACAGACAACTTGCCTACAAAAGGATTTTTTCAACTAGGTACATTGTGAAGTTTGTTCTTGGGATTAATTCATCACAACTTCGGAACCCTTCATTGAGCGTAGTCCGACACGCACTTGGCCGGTTTTTTTTTTGCTGTAAAATTATATTGTATGGCATTTTAGTCTGAGCTAAATGAATGAATTCACTTTCTTTACTATCGAAAATTAGTTACAGTTTACAATATTTTCATAATATTGAACTGTCGAACACCTTGTAGATTAAAATGAATCATTTCTTTTGTTTGTTTCAGTGGAAATCGCGGTGGGGTGTGGTGACGAAACTATCTCCTGCTGCAGGTAAGTCCTTAGAACTTATTAACAACAAGGGTTTTCCATACTTAGGCAGAGGAATACGTAGGTACAGTAGGCTGCACGTTAGTGGTAACAAAACCAGTATAAGCTAGCCTGTTATTCTCTCTACTGAGTTTCAATAGAATAACAGGCCAGCTTATACTGGTTTTGTTACTACGCAAGACCAGCTCAAGGTCAAACACGTGCTTTAGACTGTACCTACCTGGTTCTCTAGTTATTCCAGCCATTATTTTATAGCCTTGAATGTCACAAACGAAATAAAAGCCTTTTATACCAAACAAGCTTACCCACTATGCAGATGTTTACTTAGTGCGAAGATTTCTTAAACAGCAAATAAATATAATATATATTTTCTAGAGTAAAAATAAACACGAATATTCTATTGCGTATCTTATTCAACGTGTCCTTGGAATTGTCTAGAAGTATTTTTTTCCTGTTTTATGTATTTTCCTGTGGTTCGTCTGGAATGTATCAAAGAGTTTCTATTACAAGAACCTAATCCGCTTTGGTTTTGTTGGAACTCTTTATATCAGACTGATATTTACTCCGTGTATAGAATACCTGATTCTGTTGCCAATAGGTATTTATTTTAGGAGCAGTGGTGGCCCAGCGGTAACGGCTTCGACTTACGAGTTGTAGGTCGTGGGGTCGAACCCAGCCAAGCACTTTACTTTGTTTAAATAACTTTCTCACAACTGCCTGCTCTCAAAACGGTGAAGGAAAACATCTCTAGGCATGTCCTAGAACCAAAAATTCAAAGTTTCAACATTGTGACGTCTACCATCCCGCACTGGGCCCGCGTGTCAGATTATAGCTCACTCCCTCTCGAAGAGAGGAGGGAGGCCTGTGTCCCTGCAGTGGGAACATAATAGGTTTTTTTTTTTTTTTTGAGTGTGGTAATCATCAAATGACTTCTCAGACTTTTACTGACTAAAACCCACCCGTGTTCCTTCAGTTGCCTGTTGCCAAGGTCCCGGTATCCCTTTCGGACATTCCCGCAACCCTGGCAGGAACATTATAGGCTGATTACGCATTTTGTTTCGTTATCGTCAAGTATTGCACTCAACTGTTGTCTTAGCAAACTAGGTCTTAACACAGCCTCTGATTATCATCCGTCTTTCAACACCAATGAATGGGATGAAAACGCACATGCGATGCTTCTCATATTGCTGATGTCCTGGTAGATCGCGGTGACCACTTACCATTTGGTGGACCGCCTACTTATATTCCACCCAATAACATAAAACATAATTGAGTAAAGTACTGCAGGGTAGATTCTGATATACAATAAAAAGAATAAAGGTTCTGCCATTAAAATCACAATCGAAAGGTTTTGAATCTTAAGCCCTGTTTGTTTGAGTTAGTCGAGCATTTACTGGAGAAGTTTACGGCGACGACGTATTCCCACGTTCCGAAACAAAAGAACTCCAAACCGTTCCACTCACCTTTAAAGAAATTAACGTCAAAAAAATAACGAATTACCCCAGAACAGTGCTTGCTTGTTCCCTCAACTAAGATATTAATCATTGGCCTCTGACCGGCGCGACTGTTACGGAACCCTAAATTCCTGCTTAATTTAAGTTCCGTATTTAAGTAACATTAAGACTTCGTGTTAAGCAGACGGCTAAGATCGAGGGTAGATAAAGAGTTTTGTTGCAAGTTATGAGATGAAGGCTTTGGGGAAATATTAACAAAATGTAACATCTTGCCTGTTTCCCCAAAGGGTGGGCAAGAGAATAAGGTACTATGAAAATACTCCATTTTGCCAAATATGTATATCCTCTGTAATTATAGGCCTATTGTCATCGTCCGGCCCAAATCCAGATTTCGAGCTGCTACTGAGAAATTCCTGAAGAAAAATCTCATCTCTTTCCTTAACCCTGGGAATCGATACCAGGGGAAGCTCAGCAGCCATGTAACAAACAAAACGTGTGCAGTAGGAGGACGTCAGGAACGAAGTACGTTCTCAAGAGTGATTTAAAACAAAAAGAACAGCGTACCAAAAACAAAAAGCTTGGAGACTTGATGATGATAACGCTATTTCGTTACCTGACGATTTCTACTAGTGAACTCCTACCGCAAGCTGCGTTAAAGAACTTTATTCCCAAAATTTGGTAGTAGATTTAAGAACTCATTTTAAAACTTGAAGCCAAAATGCCTGTAGCTAAAAGCCTGACTGGCTAACAGACGGACAATCAGGAAGATTAAAAGTATTACCATGTGTTAAATTGATCACTGCTTATATTGATTAAGTCCATTCAAGTCCCTAAGCTTGCAGTTTCAATATCCATTAACTGAATATCAGCTCAGCCTTAATTGATAATTATAGGAGCCTAATGCTCTCCTCGACTCAATGTATGGTTCCTAATAAGGTAGGTATTGCCGAAGGTCTATTCAAACCATTGTTTCCAATTGATATTAGTTCCATCACACAGGCATCAACTTTATATTAGTGTAAATTAAGTCGATTTTAGACTGATTAGTACTATTGAAATAGTCACTGTGTTACTGGGGACTTAAAAAATATATCCAGCAAAAGGTGGGTGTTCTGTACGACTCTGCTGTGCCTACACATAAAAACTTAGTAAGTTTATTGACATACAAATCGCTAAATGCTTACTCCATAGACCCTCTGGCCCTTACCGTTAAAGTACAAATTTTTTCATGAAATATTCCTGTTTCCAGTTAAACATTCAGGAAGGGTGAAAACATTCGTGCTAATTGTCATTTGTTAGGCGGCTGATAGATTAGATCAGTTAAAAACAGCTTTGTTTTATGTGTTTACTAACCATTGTGGTGGTTGTCGACGATATCAGTGCAGTTATGGCATCTGTCATAGTATAGGATTTGATGTATTATACATAACTTACCACACCCTCAACAAGCTGTCATACCGACTTGTTTTCTACAAGTCTTGTCAAAAACATGTTGAGTATAAAACATGATAACTATGAACATGTGTATTGACTTTGTTCAGACATGTATCTATTTTATTAATTCACTTTTTTTGAAATTCGCATAACTCGTTTTTTCGCGATTTCAGATTTGGACCCATTGTGAAATTTTTTCTTAATGATGAATACCTCTTAAGAGGATTTAAACGACTAAAATTTCACCCTGTATGTGTAAAATCCAGCCATGATAGAGCATCCTGCACAATAAAACCCCCACAACAAAGCAACTGCATCTATTTTAATCCAAGACGTTCCTTCGACTGTACGCACATAAATAACGGAAACAAATTAAAAAGTCTGAGCGGCTGATATTGCTCGCCACATCGCGGCCGGGTCGGCAGGGGCGCCACTGCATCGGGACTTTCATTACGACTGATACATTGGTATGTAGCTCATTTATTACTGGAGGTTTTAATCTTGGGGATAAAATAGAGCTGTTTAATTTACCTGTTTGTAAACTTTGGCGGTTACAGTTGGCTCTAACATTAACCCTTCTGGCAATCTACTCTCCTTATAAGTCAATAGGTTATTCTGGACAGGTGTCAAATTATCTAAATTACTCATTGTTACAGTGTGTGAATAAATCCTAACTAATATTAATGGATTTGGATGAAATTTGGCACATGGTTAGACCATGACCTGAAATAGGATATAGGATACTTTTTATCCTGGATCGCAGACGAAGCCGGAAACAGCTAGTAACAATATTATAATTATGTTATACTTTTTGATTTCGTGTATTGACGTTCAAACAAAGTAATCGCGTCAGCCGATGGCATCGTCTTGTGATAATCATGAAAATCAGAAAAATCTACCAGAATACTGTTGACAACGCTGCGCTGCAGATGAATTTGTTGATGTCCTATGATTTTTTTCCCTTTACATATTGCTATTATTATATTAAGACTGTTAGCTTTTACTTTATTTAAATATTCGTATTACCCAGAAACTGGGTTGTGGAGGTCAGATATGCACCCGGTTAGATTAGAAGACGACCCCAACATAGCTAGGTAGGCAGATGATGATTATCTTGAAAATTCAAACAATTATTTGAGTAATATTTTAACTACGACACAAATGAGCGATATCTTTGTAATTCGAACACAACGAAATTATATATTTCTTTGGATGATCCGTTTAGTAATATTATGGCTGGTCTTAAAATAACTGGCCCACTTAATGGACTTTCATAAGATAGATAATCAAGCTGTTAACATATTCTTAATTCCCACATTTATGAAAGCCTCGCCCACTAAATTCTCAACTAACTTAGAATATTCATAGAATATTAGACCACTAAATATCAAAGTTATAAACCCTATTTCAGAAGTTCGGTTGCTTACCGAAGTTTCGAGTTTCACCAATAATTATGCAACGGTAAAAGAAAACTTTCAGACTTATATTACTTACGCTGCGTCGCCTTTGATGACGTCATAAATAAAATTCCCCCTCCCTACGTATTCTTACTATCGGCCCTCGCAGACTTTATAGGTAGTTTGCCTTCCGGCTACGCTTGGGATGTTCCTTTTATGACTTATTTTTATTCTAAGGAAATTATCTAAAAATAAAGATTACAGGATCCCTTTCTGAAAAAAAGAAAAAAAAAGAAAAAAAATAAGGAAATTAGTAGAAAGAACCTAAGGGCAATCAGATAATGATAAGACTGATACGATATTTTATATTCAGTACAAAAAAACAATTTTGGTTCCATACATTCTTATTTCTGTGAATGCTGGCAAAACATAGCGCACTACCTAATTTTTAAGATCTTGTATGTAATTATTACCTATGTTTCACAAATAAACTATTCTTATTCTTCCTGTTTGCGACTGTCGAAGTCCAAGGCTAAATATTTACCTACATACAAGGTGAAATTGAATTCATAGGCACTAAATCAATCCTTATCAGATTAGTTATCTCTTTGTGTTATCAAACGCTTTGACAGCTATGTGTACTTGTATCAAACTTCAATATCGTTTCAAGTAAGTACATTTTTTGTGAAATAACATTGGTCCACATAAGTTTGTTTATTTACAAAGGACCATTTGATTTTCATAATCTTCAAAAAGGTGAAGATATAATCAAATTAATTCAATTCAAAATATATTACCAACAAACATAAGCACATACCTACAGCCAAGCCCTTCTTATTAGAGGATCCGGGCGAACCCCTGCGAGGTCTTAAGGAATTCAAATTACGGATTTTATGAGCGCGAAATCTGTTTAATGTCCGCTCCTACGTAGAGGGTGAATTGAGACTACAAACTATTCTAATAATATGGATATTTTTATTTCACGAGATCCAGTGGTCAGGTTTTACTTTTGTCGTAAGTTTTAATAAAAAGAAGGCTGTAATAATTTATGATCATGATTTTTTTTCTATAAAATTATTATGAAATAGTCAATTATTTAGATACTTTGTATAGCATGGGCGCTTATAATATTTTCACTGATTTCTTCATCAAAATTATTGGCACGAGTTACGAGTCCACCAGTTTACTATCATGACTATCTTTTTGTATTGTAACCACTTGGTTACAGCTTCAGTAGTGTTTTTCGTAAAATATCCCTCGGTAGGAAATAATTATTGTAATACCTGACTTATGTCAAAATACCCGACTTTGTTGACTGCGATAAGCCACTCACTTCTGGGCCAATCCTTCTTCTTGGGGTGGTTTTTAGCGCAAATAATCAGCATTGCCATCCAACGTGGCAATGCTGATTATGGACATTTTGGACATTTTTCCCATTAACAGCGATGCGGACGAATTTGCCCAATGACATCTTCCCCTTTTTTAAATTTATTTATTTCTAAGTATAATTATGTAAATTCCTACAATTTGTATATTATGTAAATAAAATATCGTAATTATTATCATTCTAAAATTGCATATTTTCATCCTCAAAGCTTTTCCAACACACTGCAATATTAAATTCACTCAAATTATCAAATTCAATAAAACTGCTTGTTAAACAAGAAAGTAGCAAAGAGATGCCGCTTCAGAGCCCATAGCTGCAACAAATTCCCTCAGGTCGCGGTGTTGCTACGACGAATAAATTAACTAAATGAGATGTGCAAACTTCCCCGTATGGCTAGTGTTGCCAGGATTGTTGCAGTTTTTGGACGGAAACTTTAAACACGACATTTAAGGTGATGTATGAGAGTAATTTGTTTATTTTATGTTATGTTGGGTTTATTGAAGTATGCTTGTATAAAAGTTAATAAAGTTTTCCTATTTTTAATTTAGTTAAAGTTAGGTAATCATTTATATAGAATATTTTCTTTTCGGTTATATTGAATAGTCAAATGGTTGATTATTGCCTTCATGGATATTTCTGTCACACGAGTCCTACCACCAGTCTACTTTTGGCTTTAGTTATTTGTAGGTATACCAAATTCACACTTTCTATAATAATATAGCTGTGCAGTTTTAATGATTCTTTAGTTACAGCACTATTTTATACAGAGCGATTATTACGTTACTAAGTTACTGCTTAAAACTTCGCTTTTAAAGATAGCGGATTCAAAATTCAAGACAGAGCGTCTTTATGAGCTATCCAGACAGATTAACACACAGGAGAGTAGGCAGGGGAAGTCGAAACTTATTCATTTATGCGACAATCTTCAAAACTATCAAATAACAAAATGAAATGTATTCCGAGAACTATTTGTAAGTAAATTCGTTTTAATATACCCAGAATATTTTGTAAGTTTATATGAGAATTCAAGATTTCTCTTAGTTAACATTTTTTATTTAATATTACGTAGAAACTAGGTAAATCGGAATAAATCCTTGCTAGCCCTGAGTATAATACAGGCATTACAAAAGAAGTCTGATTTTGGTGGTTTCCATTTTGAGAACTACCTACTTAAAGGCCGCTCGCAGAGGGTTCGTCTTGACGAGTTTTCCTCTGATTGGTGTTCCCTTGCCGCAGGCGTGCCTCAGGGTGGCGTTCTCTCTCCTCTTCTCTTTTCTATTTTTATTAACTCTGTCACCAGAGTAATTTCTTCTCACTTCCATCTCTACGCCGACGATCTGCAGCTTTACAACCATTTGCAGAAGCCGCCGTGTCTGCCATGAACAGCGACCTGAATTTGATTGGCGAGTGGTCGCGGTCCTTTGGACTACGAATCAACCCTAGGAAATCCCAGGCTATAATTATCGGTGGCAGGTATATGCGGAATAGGCTGGATGTGGCGTCGCTGTCTCCACTCTGTCTGAATGGAGTTCAGATTGTATACGCAAACACGGTTAAACACCTGGGGGTGACAATGGACTCCTACTTGTCGTGGACTGCCCATGTTGCTCAAGTCAGTCGCAAAGTGCACTTCACGTTCCATTGAAATGCCTCCAGTACTTCTTGCCCTTGAACACCAACATCTCCCTTGTCCAAACTCTCATTCAGCCCATTATAGATTACGCCGATGCCTGTTATTTGGATGCGACCGAGGAGCTTTTAAATAAACTTGAGCGTTTGCAAAATATCTGTATTCGTTTTGTTTTTAACCTTAAAAAGTATGATCACGTTTCTTACTTTCGCAACCTACTCAAGTGGCTCCCTATTCGACTTCGCAGGAACTCTTGGATATTGTGTCTACTTTATAACCTTCTTCACAATCCTAAAACTCCATCCTATCTGCGGGAGCGTTTTTCCTTCGCCCGTCCTTCTGATGCACCTTGCAGGTCGCATCTTAGAAATCTCCTTAAGTCCCCTCCCCATTCCACTGACTTCTACTCCTATTCCTTCACTGTGCACGCGGTGCGGTTATGGAATTCCCTTCCGCCTGATATTAGGGACTGCCAAACTGTTGCAGTGTTTAAAAGAAGAGTGAAAGAACACTATCTTTCCACTTCATCATAGTTGCGTATGTGTTATTTATTATAAAGATATATATTTATGAAGTAGGTATGTATGTATATTTGTATGTAAGTGTATGATCATATTATTTGTTTTAGTTTATTAAGTGAATTGTTTTGATTATTATGTAGTTTACTTTCTCACGAATTTTACACACGGTGTCTACATCTCTTATCTACTTTCCTATCGCAGGTGTGCTGGAAGAGATTTCTTTAGAAATAAGTATCACCTTTGTACGTCCTTTTTTCTGTTCTTTTCTTCTTCTCAGTTTATTATGTGTGTACATAAATGGTTAAATAAATAAATAAACTAATCTTTTATTTGGTGAGCCGCTTAAGTGCATATTTACGCCTCTACAATTTCGCTCGTTGATTTATTCAATTAAATATTCTCCTCTCATTCTATCACTTACATTACCAGAGTTTCTAACAAAAACTTGTGCATCCTACCGAGTGAAAGAGACGGCGCTTTCATCTCGTTTTACGGGCAATAAATCAGCCAGTGTTGCACGCTGCATAAAAACAAATGCTGAACTTGAAGACGGTACACAAGGCAGGGCAGAAGAACAACTTGCAGAAAACAAATGAGTCATGTTGTTGTTGAGTCAAATTATTTGAAAAATAAAATGGAACTTGAATCGTGTTATTCTCTTGTGCCACTCGTAGGGGCTATTTTAATAGCCTATGTGATAATTTAATGCCGGTTTGTGTTGAACAATAGTTAAACAAGTACCACACACCATTATGGGTTTCATCGGACTCAGAACGAGTTTACATTAGAGCTTTGGATGAATTTAATAATCAAGTTGAAACAGAATATAAGAGTTTACGATGTCATCCTGTCGTTCTACCGTGAACCTTTTGTGTGTCTCTTCTCTATGTGAATTCTAACTTGGATAGCAGAAAACAGTGTGATTAAAAAAGTACCTGTGTTCTCTCTCATGAGGTTTGCAGAAACTATTGCTGTTTGCAGCGTTTAGAGTTAGTTGGTTTTTGAGCAGGATTATAAATATACAGTGAAATACAGAATGTGAACAAGACACTGCGGCAAGAGACTCTTTATCAAGATTCTATTGGTTTATTTTAAGCTAAGCCGGTATAGTGCAATGTTAGACTAAGCCGATTTTTCTGCAGAGTAGACCAGGTCCATCTTATTACAAAACGAGTTCTCCAAACCTTTGGGCAAACTTTATTCGGAGTAGGGTAAAGTTCTTAATACAAAATTGAAAACTTAAGGATCACGCGCATTAGACGGCCACGACCACGAACACGAATAGTGGTCGCAGCGACCAGGTAAACTATAGAAACCGCATGAATCGCGCACTTGGTCGCAACGGCCAACTCGCCACAGACCGGGCCACGGACCACGACTGGCCAGAGCCGTGGCCGTCTAGTGTTCGAGATTCCTTTGACTCGGGCTTGATGTCAGATGTAATAAGAACTTTAACTTTGTCGGAATAGAGTTCGAAATAAAAAAGGTATCGATGGTTTGAACCCGGTTCTAAAGATAAACTTTGTTTTTTGTAATAAGGCCGCATGGCTCATTATCATTCTGGTTTTAAAATAGGTATCATGTTTTGTGGTCTGTGGCAAACATCTGTCGCACCTATTTTATTGACACATGTTTTTTTTTCGCATTCTTGCATTTCTAACATACCATCTTATAATAATTTTCCTAGACTTTTATAACCAGAGCAGGTGCACCCCGGCTTAAGCTAAGCATAGCGCACTAAATTTAAGTTTCCATTTAGCTTTCCTATTAAAAATGGTAACAAAAAGGACCAAACCGTGTCGCTAATTAAAATTTTACCTAAACTGCACTGCATGGACCATCTTATAAATGCCAAAGTCTAAAAAGATCCGTACGCTAATAGAATATTCATGGTGTGAGTATAAATATTATGTGTTCTAGTGTTTTTGCACTTTTTGTGTGAGTTAAGTCGTTAAGTTCATTTTGTGAGTTTATTCGTGAAAAGTTTTTAGTGTTTCATAAATAAGTTGGAATAGGTAACATTTTGCAGAAATGTATTATTTTAATGTTCCTGTCATAAAACATGCAAGTGATTTATTTGTTTTTAATTTACTTAAATGACTTAACAGTGAACAGTCTGTCGTCGATAGTATAATTGGTTTTCAAGATGAAATACTTTTATTGAATTTTATATACAGTATTTTCCACCATCTCAAACGCCGTTGCCTTACAAATAAGAAACCCACAAACTATCTAACAAATAAACTTACATAATATATAACTTAAATCCTAAATACACTGCCTCACAATCCCATATCTTAGTTCCACAACATAATCGAATCTCATCGACTATCCAGAGAAGAAAGCAGTTAGTTACAATCGCACTGGCATTTTATTTAACATTATCTTACTTACTCTGCTACACTGTGGCGTGAAATTGGAGTTTATGATTTTATTCTGTGCACCCGGCTTCTCGTTTACACAGATGACTTTATATCCGCTCTCTCTGAATATTTAAAACGTTAACCTGTTATTTACTGATTTTTGAACGAAGTAGAGTGGATGCATCTCCCTTACCTACTGTACCCCTTTCATCCTTGTTTATAAGTCTTGATGGCACGCTTGTAGGTAAGTCAATAAACAATTTTATTTATCAATGTTTATCTACTTTGCAGAGTTTTTTGTGAGCAGTAAGGAACTGCATGATAATTATGCTGCATATAATAGAAGAGATTCGTACCAACTGGCGACTTCTTATTCTCAGCAGAGGCTACTGCCTACATATTTAATTTCCCCATACATAATAACTTTCCCCTCTTTCACCCCATAATCATAATAAGAGAAACATCCAACCCTAAAAACTATAATAACAGCTCATAACTTACAACGAATCTCAGCCATAAAATGCAGGCGTTTAAATTTGCATAGAGCAAAGTTGGCGCCCGATAGTTCGCGATACGGCCGCGCGAGGGCGCCACGACGGGGGTGAAAGAAAACCATCGTATGTTAATATATTGATATCGTCCCTTTGAGAGTACGTCTGCGATCTGGACACGTACGAACAAGTTTAGAAATATGGTTTTTGTGTGAGAAGTTTCGAAAGTCTTTGATGTGTTCAAATTTTTTTGATTAAACTTTTGGTCCTTTGGACTTGCGCATTTTATTTGAAGACATTTATATAAAATAATAGATCTGCTCTAGACCTGAGCGTCCATTTATAGTTAAAGTATTTTAATTTCTACCTTTAGATATACCCTGTCAAAAATAACCTTTATGTCTCCAACATGGAGAAAAAAGGCAATCATATTTTTTGCCAAAACTTGCCACAAATAAAAAACAATAATTTCACGAAACATCGTTATGATAATCCATTTACATTTTACAATAAAAACAAACAACGTCAACACAGTCGCATCTAAATCTTTGTTTTCACCGTTCCCGACCAGATAGATCGACTCCTATCCGGCGCGAACCGGAAAAAACTGGATTTTCTGGAGTAAATTGGTTTCCCTCAATAAGTTCAAGTCCCCTGACAATGGGAATTATTCTCGTGCCTATCTTGTTATTCCAATTTTGGGGTAATTTATTTTTTTCCAGCGAATTATTGAGACGAATAATGCTGAGTATTTTATAATCAACTTTGTGTTGTGTTGTATGGGAATTCGCAACGATTGCTGTGGAGTTGTTCGATTCATGTGCGTAAAGTATTACCTTTTCCTTTGCTGAATAGGTTCTCCTGTTTTTATGGTGATTTCACCTTTGCGCGATGACCTGAAATTGAAGTAGGGTTTAACCCTATTATTCCTTTAAATGGTGTTGTCCTGCAAAATAGTGAGGTAGGTATGATGAGTACACATTGCATTATCTACCTACATAATTATTGCTGAACTAAAAAAATACTAAAAGCCTTTGTGTATCCACTGCTACAGCTTTATTTTACTTTTTAAAGGCAAACAAAAAGTTTTAAAAAGGTTTAAAAACACCGGCAACGCACTACCAAATATTAGCATTCAAAACACAAACAGAGTCAGAAAACGCGTTTATACTACGGATTATCCCGTAACTGCCTTTATGAAGTAGCGGCGCATACGAAACCGGATAAATCCAGTTCCAACCGGCCGAGTTATGGCGCAATATTCTCTAAGACTGCGGGACCGCGTACACTAGTATGCTCTAGCTTGTTTATTGTGTGTGGAAGAGATTGCGGTACAATTTAAAACGGCCATATTTCAGTCTACTAGTTCATTGTCATCTTCCTAGCCTAGGCTGTAGTCTGGTAATATTTGTGGCTTCCTGTCTTACCAGATGCTATGTTGTATTTTAGACGGAACAAGCTGCCTTCAGACCGCGAAAACTTGTTTATAAGTAAAATTTTCCAAGACTGAATATTTTTTATTCAACCCTCGACTCATAGGACATTGGTCCTAAGAGTCGTGGATTCTAAACTAAACCAACCATTGTAACTTTTACTAGATTAAGTAATTTATTTCTGAATTATAGTCACCTTCTAATTAAATCTAGGTCGATGCTGACTATTTGTGTAAGAAAAGCTATTGTCCCTGATGTGGGACTTATAATATCAGGCAAATGATAGGCGGAAAACTATTAGTTTATGTAAAACGTGGCTTATTATATAAAATATAACCCCATGGTTGTCAATAGCTAACGCCATGCTCAGGAGTGTTATATGGAGCAACAAAGGGATTATGGGGGATGGGCAGAACAAACACCTGTGTGTTAGAAACAACGTAGTAAGTACATATTGACGTAGAATTTAGTAAAACGGCATAACTTGATAGCAGTATATTTTATATGCTGGGAGATTTTTCCTAAGCTCATCGGAAAAACCATTTTTTTCTGTTACTTATAATGTATAAAAATCTAGTAAACAGGTGCCTATAGTAACTTAGACATGATAGTTTCCTTGGTCCTATGCCATCGAAGTGGTAGATTCAAACTATGCCATCGAAGTGGTAGATTCAAAAATCCAAGTCTGCAACACGTCTCCTGAATGTATAGTTATTCAACTCTTGCACAGACACTAGGTGCAAATTACCCCATGTACAGATGGTTGATTTATTTTAATTTTCGTCCTCTAGTGAAATGTGCCGGTTTGAACCATTATGATGATCGTGTACTACCTACATGAGCAACAGCTGTGGCCTACTCCCGAAATACTATACCAAGATACCGTACAAACTAGAATTCTCCTCTAACTCAACTCCGCGACTTGCATCAAGGATGCACGTACACAAATCCTTTACCGCACAACGCAGATATCTTAAACTAGCTACATCTTATCTTATCTCAGCCGCACTTGCATATATTGTTCTAATCCTGCTTTGCTTGGAATAGTTATGAGGACGAGTTGCTGAATTCTGTTGCTGAAATGGCGTTGTTTTAGGTTATTGGATTGGCTTTAGTTTAGTTAACTTTTAAGAGTATGAATTGAAACACATTTGGATTAAATGCCTGATTGATAACTTATGAAGTTGAATTTGTTTGATACAAGACCATTTTTTCTGTTTTTTTATATTACTGTTTTCTTTGTATCTCTCCCACCATACACATAGTGTTTTTTTTTTTTTTAAACTTATGCTGCAATTACTATACCTATCACAAAATGAAAACTTTCCACAAAACCTACACTTAAAGAGGTCGTTAGCAGAACTGTAATTACTCAAGATAAAAATGGCAACTGACAAAACATACCACAACAAAAGGGAAACAATAGTAAAAAAATATTTCATCGCACCAGACATCTTTGAAAAACTATACGAGTATTCGAACAAATTCACCCCTAACTTCGGGTTATTGCTGTATAAAACATACATATGTCTTCCCCCGGCTGCACGTGGCTGTATAAAATATTTAAATCGGTGTGGAAACAAGAAATCTCATTAATATCTGAGTAGTGCAGGTAGAAGTGGAATTGTGGGCCGGTTTCATAAGGAAATAATGAGAGTTGTTCAGTGTGGTGTAAGTGGGTGAATGTACCGCCAAATTGGTGGTAGATGTTTTTTATTGGCTGAAAAATTGGTGAAAAACTTGGCTCCATTTATTTTAGTAGGTAGTTGCCAAAGGTGAAGTGGTTTCTTGGGAAATATTAAACCAAAAGTAATAGAATTAAGTACGTCTGGTTTGAACCTGAATGTGAGAAAATTTGCTTATTTTATATTTCTTGGTAATTATTAAGAAGTTCCGCGGCACTTCCGGAAGCCTATTAGACGTAATAACGATAAAAGTTCTATGTCTTGTAGTTGTCAGTCTCACAAAGTGTTATTGTTTTATAAATATTCTACAAATGTATCTTTTTGTGGTCTCTCAAGGCGTTATTACAAGGCGTTGTTACATATTGTTTTAACTAAATAAATAAATAATATATTTATATTCAAAGGAAATGGATGTTCTAAATTGGCTACAAGAATCGCTTTTCTTTTTATCACAAACCATATTATACTTCTCCCCATTGAATCCTGAAATAAATTCATAGCAACGCAACCATTCGAGACATAATACTGAATGCAATTTTCTTATGTACATAAGGTTTATCTCCCCTCACTTGTCCGTCGGTTATGCTCGTAAATTCGTAATAGACGTGACCATACGTAAGATTAAATATTTGACATGTATTAAAATGATGCTGGGAGCTGGGAAGTGGGAAGTGGCGGCTACAGGGCATGGGTCCGCGAATTGCTTATGCATGACTATAAAGTTCAAGTCTAAGTTATTGTCTGACGGTGAGTGTAACGATGACAGTAACATGGCACACGAATTTGATACATACTCAGCATGCATGGGTTTTCAGAAAAGGGTACATTGTTGTAAGGGTTTACCTTCATACAACCAGTTTGTGTAAAGTATAATGCTTACAGGGCCATTTGGAGTTCTTCCAATTTTTAAATACTGGGGTGATAATTGTGATAATAAATACTAAAGCAAAATTTTGTCAAGTTCCATGTTAAAACCGAAAAGAAGAATAGAACATAATGCTAAGTAGTAAAATGGCAAAAATCCACGAACTCGAAAAAAAAAAGCAATCATTTGACCCAAAAAAAAGTTAACAATGCCGTGATAATTTTCACAAAGCTACCAAACGCCTACAAAAACGCGTAGCCGAAAATATGCTACGTAACAGATGTCTACGACACTCCGTAGCCGCGGGTGGTTTTCTTAAATGCTCGTACTTAAAAAGATGTCAAAATTGTACAGAACTTGAGTAATTCCTACGGATTTTTATGTCCGGTAAGTTTCGGTCCCGTAAAGTCGGTCCGGACTTTTACGTGCCTAATTTCGTGTCATTTTTCCTCTAATATATTTTATAGTGGGTTGTTAAACTGTAATAAAGAATGGGGTATGTGTTCCGTGGAGGATAAAGCTGGATTGTACGTGTAATAAGTTCTACATGACATCTATGTGGCGGCTATTGTTTTAAAGTTGTAAGTAGAAGAGTTACAAAGATTAAATTAAAGGTGTGGGTGAACGAGTTAATCCTTTTGTTGGTTTAATTTTGGAAGAACTATAATTTAAATACAATATACAGTGCAAAAAAATTGGTGATTGTCAGCCTAATTTAAACAAAATAATAATTTTTGATTTAATCTACTAAATAAGGTATGCTCACAGTCGTTCTCAGTACCACATTCATCATTAATAATTCTCTCTCCAGCTACCGCTTCCAATTCCTCCTAACTTTAAATTGAATTTAAATAACATTTAAATCAGCATTTATTCAAAGTTTTCCTAACTTCCTACAGATCTATTTTTCTTCAATCAACTGTATAATCAGCTATGTCGAATGATAACAGACGTGGCTGAGTTTCGATCTGCAGGAGCTAAGCTAAACAAAATTTGTATCGAAGCCAATAAGGCGCCGCGGAGTGCCTGAGAAAACAGTGTTAAGACCTCCGGGAGAGACAGGGAACCAGCGGACTTGGAGGAGGAAGCGATCTAACGTTTAAGATGAGAAAACCTCAATGAGGTGAGATGACCAAAGATTTAAATGCCAAATTATGTAGCATTGTGGTCAGGTGCTGGCTTTTAGAGTTAAAATTCACGGTGAAAAAAATAACGTAATACGTCTCATGTTTCAGTGACAAACTTTTTGATCATACCAATTATTATCAACAATTCGCATGATCAAAAAGTTTGTACTTCATATATTTAAATGTAGTAGATTAACTTGTTTTTTTAAATTTTATAGTGAAAATATTCATTCAATTTTTCATATCGCTAAAAGTGGTCGTACCTCGTGGCTCAACGCTGCCCCTACATACACACTGTTGACTTTCAAAGAGTGTTATGAATAACGTTTCAAACCAGCTTTTCTTATTATATGATGTGCCTGACTTCCATTCCGGTATATAAGGGCATCGGTACTTTGAGTGTGTACTTACGTTCCTTACAAAATGACACAAAGTCGAAAAGTGAAGTTAAATATCTATACAATTTTATTCGCAGTAAAAAGCGAAGTTGCTATATTGACACTGACAATTGGAACAGTAGAAACGAAATAGGCATACATACATAACATCAAGCCTGTATTCCCCGCAGAGGTTAGGCAGTGGTGTAGGTACCCTATAGCACACTCATATTTTGCTAGGTAAGACATGTAATAGGGGCGAGTCTATTGCCATCAACCGGGCCAAATCCAGAGCCTGGGCTGCTACAGAAAAACAATCGATCTCGATGCAAAAATCCAATAACTCTGCAAAACTGCAAAGATGCAGGAATCGAACCCAGGACCTGACGGTCAGTAGTAGCGCTTACGACCGCTAGACCAACGCGGCAAACAAAATAGAGTTTCAACAGCGCAACCCAGCAGCTACTGTTGATTAGTATTTAACAAGCAACGAGCGACACCAGACTACCGCAACGCGATTACTTTCGGAAAATGGTATCCTAAGGCAAGAGCAGTTACTAAACATGGTTTTGAACGCCTTCACCAGCCGTTACAGGACCTTTCACGCACATTACCTCCTAAGAAAAAAACCTCGACTTTCTCGTTTGGTACATTATCAAAATTGCAATAACATTACACTTCGATGGCTTTGAAGATACAATCTCAATTCCGGTCAGGTGCGAGCCGTATCACGAGCAGGGTTCTGTACACAACGCCATAGTGTAATGAGTTCGGGCCACGATTTTATTACTAGCGCACCGACTTACATATTAAGTGGTATATGTTTATGAGAATCGGTTGTAATCTCGAGAACAGCTCTTCAAAAAGTGATTTGAAATTCATAGAGTATATGCTCATTTTTTTTTTATGTACTTTATTGTATTTTATTGATATTTCATGTATTGGCTTTCGTTAATATTGAATAAAGCATGGGATATTCTAAAAAATGGCAAACAGGGGAAAACATTTAGACTGAGGCAGACAGAAACACTCAGGTAAGTAAAGTCTGAAACCAAACTCGTTTGTATACCGGCTATCAAATCTCAAAGAAAACCTTTATCCATTACTTAAATAATTTAACAATCACGCCAACCGACCTCAGAAAATAAACTACACTAATTTTTCATGACCACCCTCTGTGCTTACCCCGCTTGTGTAAGCCAATTACATAGTACCAATATTTGCTAATTATTTGATTGAGTTGAGTTTCCCCTCCCTTCAGAGTACATAGGAGGAGCCATTTTTTTCTGTATTGTACAAACAACGGGAAACAGAGGCTTCAATCAATTTTTAATTTTAACAAAATGTTGGTAATAAATATAATATTTTATGACAATACACGAAAACACATTTCATTTTTATCTTCTTTCCGATTTTGAGATGAAAAGAAAACGTAATGTGTATTTATATCAGTTGTTGTCATCTAACGGAATATATTTCAATAAAAAAAAAGGTAGGATGTCAGGAATATTAATATTAAAAATAATGGGGTTACTGTTAAGCTATTTGTTAAGAAGTCTTTTAACAATATTCCTAGAATTAACATAAGAGCTTTAGCACACACAGCAGATAATAAATTAATTTATTAAAGACTAAGACAGATCACAAAGCTATAAATGAAGGAACGTTAGATATATACTACATTATGTACATATTATTTATCATTCACACTGAGTCAAATGCCTCTGTTTTGTCTTTTCACTATGTTTGTCTAAAATGAGAAAAAAAATTAAGAACGAACCTAAGGCCGTGTTAAAATCATTTCCATTTCACATTGAAAAAGTAATAAAACATTAAAAATACACGATATACAATCATTCCCAGCACTCAAACCGGGCAGCATCCCGCAGTTCCACAAATGAAGATAGATGGGCCGCGGGTAATTCTACTAAACAATGTAATTAGCGACAGCCGAGATAAATATGTATGTACAGAGCGTCAATCTATAGGTACATTGATAGGTATAATAGGTGAATACAAATATTATAAAAGAGTAGCCGTGGAGTTTCTTGCCGGCTCTTCTCCATAGGAAACGACCAATCGGAACCGTGCACCTAGCTTCTGACGTTTCATAAGTGCCCATGTAGGTTTATGTGAAATAAAATATTTTGATGTTGACATAGTTAATGAAAATTGATAATTATATGTATGTGGTGAAACACGTTGATGTATATGTGACTATTACAGTCTAGCGAATGACGTAAACTACAGACGGAGGATCGACAAAAAACCAAAAATTATCACTATTAAATTGGTGAAACCTATTCGATACTGGATTATTTCCGATAAAAATATGTTTTAAAATAACTAATAGCTAATGTCGCATTTCGCTGCGTCGGCGTCGCGCGTCGGCGGCTCGTGGCTGGATACACGTCATCAATGCAGTTTCTATGTGCTCGGCGTTAACTGAAGGAATTGCAAGGTCGGCGATATCCATTAGGGATCTGTACTTAACAAGTGGATTTATTTCTGTAAGTAGGTTTATACAGTTTCACAATTTTTTTTTAAACTTGATTTGCTAGTATATCCTATCTGACTACTCTGAGAAGTAACACCGATATAAACTCAGAAGTCAGACTCTTTTAAAGTCCAAACATAATCTTAGTCATGTGAGGGCTTAGAGAGGCATTTAGATTAGTCTGAATTGGTATTTTCAGGAAAGAACAGATGTGGTGGCCCTGTTCATTACAGGGAGCATTTTCAGCAGTGTTTTGTACAAGCGTAAGATAGGAGTTTAATACAAGTACTGTCTTATTCTAAAACTAAAACATAATGTTACTTAACTAAGTTTCTTATTCTTCAACAAAAAGTTCTAATAGCTAATAGCGGACCTAGTACCCCTCCCTGCGACACACCTCTTACTTCCTCCAACCTCTTCCATCAAAAAGTAATTCTGAGTGACAAGCCCGTAATTAAGCAATCGCCCCAGAACTTTACTTAATGGCGATCAATTTAAACTGGAAAATTTCACGTTAAAACAGTGATTTATCCGACGGCCGACACATTAAAACTTTGGTAAAGTGTTTAATTTTTAGTCTTTAATGTTATTATTTAATTTCCCGACCACCTGTTGTTTGGTAGCATTTTGTTCTGTTTGAGAGCTGTATGGTATATTTCGGGTTCGTTGTTGCGGTGTCGGGACTCATGATCGCCTGTGGGGTTAGATGTTGTGTAATGGATGTGATTAGTAGGATAATTAGGAGCGTAATGATTGTAATAAATCTGTAAATCCGGCTAGTAGTGTTTTGTTTCATAAAGTTCTTGAGTTTCCCTATCTTGTCTCCATTTACTATAGCAGTCTTCTTATATGAGTATGTTTTAAACATTGGTAACAAAAAATAACGTGTAATTTCTTTATAACTTACCGTGGAAAGAAAGTGCCAGATGATTGAAATAAACATATGAGCAGCTTGATAAACTCCTCCATTCAATTATAATATATATTATTAATAACATTTATACACATGGGAAACACAACAGATGGCCAAACGAACCCCTTAATTCCAACTTCTTAAAAAATAAATAATTTTCCATTTTCATTGCAAGCAACTCCCAACTTCTAATGATGAATAACAAAATAGTTTATGTTTAAACGACAAACAGCCCTAAGCTATATTAAAAACATGAAAATTTAATATTCCCATGGAATACAAAAGTAACTAACATACCACTTAAACTGTCCTCCTTTGAAGTTAAAGATAAACAAGTGTATAACTTGAGGCTTCGCGGAGTGACGGTTTAAGTCTAAGGCAAATATTTTAAACGCATCAAGACATCTCCCTCTGGGGGTGGACGTGACTATTTGTAATGCAATGCAAATGTTTGAGGGATGTTGTACGGCATATTAGGGTACTCTGCTTGAGAATATTTTTTTCGTATTTAAAACCGGCCAAGTGCGTGTCGAACTCGTACACGATGGGTTCCGTATCGTATTAAGATCAAGCACAAAACGCCGAAAAATATACATTTCTTAAGAGATAGACGCAACCTGTGAATATTTCAACTGTCTGCCTATAGTCTAGTTCATGAGATACAGCCCACTGCCAGATAAACAGCAGCAACAGACGGACGGACAGCGGAGGTTTAGTAATATGGTGCTAGTTTTATCAAAATGTGTCAATGAACTGCTACGAGATGACTTTTTATAAATTAGCAGCAACAGAATCCTCATTCCTTGAATTCGTTTTGAAAATTACTACTCCTTTTTTCTACCTTTTTGTTGGTTTTTATTTTAAATTCTAAAGATGTTAAATGTGCTGACAACGGTTTTATTATTATTAATTTAAACGGTTATTCCAGAACTATAGTTTCAATTTTAAACATTATACGGTGCTTTCAGTATGACACATGTAATAGTAATGTGAATTTTACTCCTGAGAGTATTTTTATTGTTTAGTTGATTGATTGAGAGTAATTTTAGTACAAAAAAGTAAATTGAATTAATTAAATTATGGCTTGCAGCATAATCGGTCGAGTGTACAAGAGGGGCGAGTCATCAAACTTGCGACATGGCTGGCTAAAGATATTTAATACTTACCCTCCCTCGTCAAACATGAGAAGTATTCACTCAAAATATTGCACCACGGTACAGAAATGGAGATATTTTTTAATTTTAATAATTAAGTAAGTATTTATTTATATTATATTCTTTCGGAAAACTTACAGCTAACTATACCTACAGTGTTCTTAAATAATATGAAATTGAAGGCCATTTACAAGTGTCACTGATATACTTATAATAAAAACGAATTAACAGTAGATGATGAAGAAAATAATCTAAAACAGTTCGTCAGATAATTTAAAAACCTTTGAATTAAAACATGGATTATCAAGGCGAACTTATTGGTAAATGAAATCTAATCAACCACTTTAGTTTCATGCACATGATTATCTGTTAACCTTCCAACATTCTACTTCTCCCAAATTGACAAATAATTTAACAGGTAGCATTAACTTTTGAGTCGTATCATATTTGCAACGTCGCGGTGTGCGACAAGACGGCAAGTCGCATATCGAGTTAGCGACTGAATGAATACTTTATCATACATTTATTTTTTATGAATATTTTCCTACGGTTAGTATACTTGGAATAGCCGCTTACTGACAGGACGACAAGTGGTGGTAAGGGGAGGAAAACTGTATTTTTTGTTAAGAACGTCTGTTTATTTGGATGAGTTACTGACGAGGTACTTATGTACTTTCGAGATGCAAATAGTACCTACATGGACCTGAAGAGGAGAGGGTCTATGAGTTACAAAAATATTCGCATTGGATACTTTACATGCCTACCAACATTACTGATTATCTCAGCTTTCTCTTTTATTTCTTGTTGACAAGAACCTTCCTGTAAAATCCCTCAACAGAATACTAAACCCAAAAACCGTATGGAAAAGGAACCATCTCTGGCGAGGCACAATATAAAACAGATAATAAACTGAATGGACACAAATGCACAAGCTACACAACGCATGTGGTTTAATATTTTGCATTGTATTCTGTTCTATAATCGAAAACTAAAATTAATAGAGTTTTCCTTCGTTGCTTTTCTTGTAAATATTTAGTTTCATACAATGCGAGTTGCTAGGAAAGCAGTTCTGTGTCGCAAGATGTATTGTATTATGTTTTAACTTGATGTTCTTCGTCTCTCAGAGATTTAAAAACTCTGGTTTCTAGAACCTTTTGGAGATCGCTCAAACAAATCGTCTATATTTAATTGAACTAAATTTCGCGCGACAATGTGTATCTGGTAAGGTAAATAACCAAACAGGAGATTATAATGAATATTAGATTGTGTTGGGGTTGGATTCTGTTTCAATTCATCTGCAATAATCCACAACCGCGGCGCATGGGAATATTATTCAATAACCTAAATATCTAATGCGAAACCGCGGCTTCACCCAAA
This sequence comes from Lithophane ornitopus, assembly GCA_948473465.1. NCBI lineage: Eukaryota > Metazoa > Arthropoda > Insecta > Lepidoptera > Noctuidae > Lithophane > Lithophane ornitopus. Next base: position 738,635 of record OX419632.1, on the reverse strand, counting down.
CCGCATTCAAATTAGATGATAATACCAAATATGAATACATTATTTGAAAATCTAAATATCAAAATTCAAACCAGATTGACGCGTATTAATTAACGAGGCGTCCGAGTTATCGCAGCCCGTTGGGCTTGACGCCACGACCGCGGGTGTTGTACAGGAGCCTGCAATTATGTGATGTGTTCAGTTAATAGTATCGGTTAGATATGGACGTTTAGTTTTGGTACTAATTTTAGCAAATAAACAGTACTTATATAAGCAGACTATGGATACACTCACACACAGTACCAGTGTATCCCTGTCCATTGAATCTTCTGTTCACCTAAATATCGTATAGTTGTCATCTACATGTTTCTCTATTCTCTGAAAACTTCGTACTGGCCCCGTACGGAGTTTTCAGAGAAAACAATAGAGAACATCGTAATTAAAAATGAATTCTATAATCTTATAAAATGCAGAACCTCACCAAATCTAAAACATAACAGAAATAAAGCCGATACCGATTTTGCCAAACATGGTTACCAATTTTACAAGATTCGATGTTACACATTGTTTCCCAAATTACCAAACACAAAATCTTTTAACTAACCAGAAAATTGCCAGCTCCCGCTCTATCGATGGTTATCTCCTGACCGTATTGTCAGCGAGGCAGCAGCTCGGCTAATTTCCGATTAATCTGTCCATTATTTAACCTCTGTTTAGCGAGTGCTGGATTAGGTGCAATCAACCGTTGTTGTTGCCCACCATTTAGTTGTCGTTATGTATGAAATGTCCGGTTTAGTGATTCCATTAATAATTTTGTTGGTGTATGGTCATTGATTTTAACGTGAATATTAAATATGCGTGACGTAACATACGCTCTATATGCGAATACTAAATCACTGCGCTAAAAGAGTTTATTTAAAAACGTTGTTTAAAATGAAGTAAACATTAACGTCTGCTTTTCGTCGTTTAAACCAACGATTATAAGTTTTAATAAACCCTGTTATATTAACATTGTAGACTTTCCTATACTATTATTCTTCTATGTATCATAATAAGCCTCGTTTGAGCACTCCGTTTACAACGCAACTTATAAGTTATAAGTTAAATCTCCAGTCTGCTGGCCCGCGCCCCCTTCACTATATTCGACAGTTGACAGACCCTTGTGTCCCCAAAATAAAATTATACCACTCGTCCCTTCTTAGGACCCAAAATCCAAAATGCAGCTGCCTCCCTTCCTCATCTCTTTTGAGTCCCTCTTGATATGTTAAGACTATCAAAATTTGCATACTTATAGAGTTGCGTGCACCGGAGTGCAGCTGACATGTTCCCACTCGGATTCTATTGCTCTTTTTATCGCTGCGTGGTGAAAAGGGGAACATGTAGTGAGTTGCAAAAAATACATCACTATATTTTTTACTTCTACCTATACTGAAAGTAAAAATGCAGTTATGTATTTTGTACAAAAGCTTGTTTTTGTTGCCATTTGCTTTTGGACATATAGATTTAAGTTAAAAATAAAACAAAAGACGAAAAGCTAGTGGGGTGTCTTTTCAGCCAAAGTAATAGTTTGATCCGACCGAAAATAAAAATGCTGTAGTTAGCCAGAAGGGCACAAGCTTTATAACAATTTTAACAATACAAACAATAACAGTAAAAACAGAAATATTACACCGTTTCTAAACATAAAGGTACCATACGTGTGTAAGGAGGCCGTTAGCTTTTGCTTGGAAATTAAAAATTTAACACAAACTGGCTACATTTAGGTAAGTAGGTAAGAGGGTAGGTACACGTATGTACTACCATGATCAGGATACGAATACGGAAGTAATGAACAATATGATAAATGCTTTTCTTTTGTCTTTTGGGGTACCTTGTGTTGGACGTAGTGACTTGTAAGTAGTGTGTTGTATGCATGTAAAAATAAATGTAGGTGCATTTTTTATTTAGACTGATTTAATTATAAAGTAAGCATTACACACTAAGTAATTTTGCCGTGTTATATCCATTTCATAATAATGTCAAAGAATGGCAGTTGTGGAAGGAAGGTAGTTAATTTTCTTTTACAATTAATTTCACTGACTTACTGTTTACCGTTCTACTACCTACATAACTACAGTAGAATGATCTTTTTAAAGCTTTCACTATGCTTTCACCAAGAGAGAAAGAAAACACCAGCAGTTCTCCTCCACCCAGGGAAGCTACAAAATTCGTCACTAATGGTCAATGTTATAATAGAATACATACCCACGTCCTGATAGCCAAATTCAGCAATTTCCTTCCCGGTAGTGGTTATGGCTATATTCTCTCTATGTCCGTGAACTTTAGACGGAAGAGAACGTTAATGGTTTAACAAAATCGTGGCTTGAAACCAAAATACGGTTATAAAATAATTGGTTTTATTGTTCAACATACATATTTTAATAGAAGTCCATTTAATTTATAAGCTGTGCTGGTAAGAAGCGCATTTTTCACTCAATTCCATTGTTTTCTTACAACAATAACAATATATCAGCTGGAGTGAGACAGACGTACACCGGCGGACAGAATGTTGGATGCATTCGCATGATTTATTGCATTTATTTGTTTTATGAAAAGTATTTTAGTTTTGTTAGCTTCAATGTGAATGTTTTAAACAGGAAGTGAATACCAAAAAGGATATTCCAACAATTTGCCTGAAAATGGAAACGAATCAAATAAGACGCTGAAATTAAAATAATGAAACTGAAAACTTATAGCTGCCCGTAACTTTCCGTCAAAATACTGAAAGCTGCTCGCAAAAACTCTAAAGATGATTTCACAGTTCAGAAACAAAATGTCTGTCTGTTTATTTTCTTCCTCAATTCGCTTACTTTTTTTAATGGCAGCTATGTGCATAATATTCATTTTAAATTACATTCAAAACGATTTGGACGCAGATAACCCGTAAATGTTATTCAGCTCAGAACTCAAAACGATCGTTTTTGGACATTTCAAGACTGTAAAATTTTATGTTTAGCTTACCTTTATCGAGGGTTTATCGTCTCGTGGAAACCGTTCCGGTTTAAAAGAAATGGGTAATCCGAATTATGGCAGCCAGACAGCTTTACTTTAATATTCAGCTTTCTTCTGATGTTTCTATTTGACTGTGATAGTTAAATTTTTTGTTGACCGTTCTTTTATTGTCTGTACTCTTAAGCGCTTGATCACTTAGATTGATATTGAAGCTTTCAATAAATCCTTAAAATTGTGCTGCCTCTCTTTAGTTAGCAAAACATAGCAGTCTTAAAACCTTACCATTTCAAATTTTTGAATTGCTACATAAATTCTGCTCAACTACGTAAATAACGCAATGAACGTGGCTAATCTTTGAAAATGAAAGGCACTACCATCGATTGCCATTGAATGTGCGTTGAGCAATAACCCCCGCTGACCTCCTTTATACATACATACCTACGTGTTTGTATGGACATAATAGATTTTGAAACAATGGAAATGCCAAATAAAACAGCCCAGTTATTCGGTCCCGACGTGTAGTGAAGTTCTCATCTTGTTTCACGCACCATGTACCACGCGTTTCGCCGCTCGCATGCAAACTGCATTACCAAGACATAATAGTATAGCTACTACTGGAACGTGATAAATTTTATTTTATTAGCTGATAATGCCTTTTGTTTTGATACTTGAGACGTTTCTTTAGTAATGTGTTTTGTTTAAATTGTGCTCGTACCATTTGCTTTCTGAATTTGGTCTACGAGATATGAGGCAATGTTGCCTTCCTTTTGAATTTTATAGAATTTCCAGTTTTGGAATATCTTGAAGAGTTCTAAGGACAGGTTTACAGTGGACTTTGATAGATTGAGTTCGTTTATTAGACATCACACTTTTCAAATATCACTAAGCTTTTAAATCAATAACGTGAATAATTAACTTTTTTTGTTAGCTGGGGCTACATTGTCACGTTATCGCGAACTAAACTTCACGCGCTCTCTCTTGCACGCTGCTTGACTTCTCGCTGAGCAACAGAGGGCGCTTGAAGTATATTTCGCGATAAAACGACAATGTAGCCCCAGCATTATAGTTATTTTATACCTCAGAATTTTATTTTGAACTGTCTCTGTTCAAAGTCTTTTCTGCAATAAATTACAGATGTAAAAAATATCGAGCTATCATAATCCAAACAGCAACATGGCCATTACATTTACAATCAGCTAATACACATGTATTTATACAATTCTAATTAGCTAACATAATGTCTCGTAAACAGGGACATATTCCAACATAGTTAGGTAAACAAGACGCGTTCGCAGCTGCGATCATAATCGTAACAGGAATTACGACTCGCGAGTCATCTTGCGCGGCTGTGATTACTTTATGTCATAGTATATGCAATGAAACAGATGCCACAATGACATATTATACCAAACACTGCGTTAAATTGAATGTTGTAGGAACCAATAGTAAAGTATGTAGTGTCTGTTTCTATTATTATTAATGTAACAAACATCCAAATTATCAAACGACACTTAACTTGAAGTCGTCTTTTTTTTTCGCAACAATATGCCCCTCAGTAACAGTAAGCTTTTAATGTAATAAATAATGTGGCACCACTTAATTAAAATGGTATTATTCATTAAGTACTCAAACCGAAACGCTTCATTAAAAAACCACCCGCGCGAATTTTTGCGAAGATTGATTAGGCACATACACACGTCAACTTTTAAAGCTGGATTACGACAAACCAGCTTTAAAAGTTGACATGACAGAATCCACAGTCTAAACACACGTTTCAAACATAAAGAAAAAACAAAAAGCTTTCCTTAGATGACAATTTACACAGGAATAACAAATTGGCTACGATAAAAACGGCCTACAGCAGGATATACTGTTATCTCCAAAGCTTGCATATACTACAGCAGGAAGATGCCATAGGCGCATAATTCACGCTATGACACGAAATTCGTCTCGTTGCTACGCTACGTCTTCACTCATTTTTTGTCACGACAGTGTACGCAGTCACATTTGTACGGGAATGGATACCCTGACGTATTGTGCGATTTTATTAGTATGTTGTGGGTGCAAATGTGGTTTTTTACGTACCTAGATGTTGCTGTGCAGTTTGCATATGTAATACGTAGAACTTGTAAATGTAAGAAGACATTTATATACCTATCTGAAATAAAAAATGTCAACTTTTAGTTGCTGTTACATGATGAGAAATATTGAACGCGCGATAAAGAAATACTAATTACAACAATTTCTTCCTGGTGAATATAGAATAGTTTTGCTTAGATAGAGCCTTAGATGCAACGCCTTTTTTTTTTTTTTGATGTTTGGAAATCATCAAATGTCTTCTCCCGCTCTGGGCGGAGCGGAACGGTGTGTCAGACTTTTACTGATTAAAACCCACCCGTGTTCCTTCAGTTGCCTGTTGCCAAGGTCCCGGTATCCCTTTCGGACTTTCCCGCAACCCTGGCAGGCAGATGCAAGGTCTGTTGATGAAATTCTCTCAATTTAGAACAGACCGCTTTTGACTGTTGGTGATACCCACTGAAATGTGATTAAAAACTTCCCCGTCTTTGAATCAAAATAATTATGGCACTTTGTAGATACTTGTCTAAGACTGCATATGAGAGACTATGAACGATCCCTTAAGTCGCATCTCTAAATGGACCATCACAGGAGCCTCACTCAGTTTCCCAGTAGTTACTATAACTACATCAACATAATTAAGACGCTCTGACTATTAGTCCTCCGTCACTGAGAATCATATCACTCGGCCCATGCGCCATTAATCAGACTACGCGCCAGTAAGCCGTGCCGGTAGCACTGGTACACACCACTGGTAGCCAGTTATGACGTCACTGACGCCAGAACATATACGTTGCCAACCTTACTGGTTTGATTTGCGGATTGATTGTATTTGCTGCTGGTGGAGGTGATTAAATTGTATATGTCATTATCAGCGAGGTGCTTAAGAGAAAGGCCATTCAAATTAGTTCCTTAGAGAAGGAAGACTAGTAATTTTGGTACTTTTCGTATATTGGCAGCGGCTGTCTGAGATAATCTCATGCTATGGCTCCACAGGGTATGCAGGTTAGGTTGAACGGGGTACATACTTAATATAAGTAGGGTTCACGCCGGTAGTACACCTCCACCGCGAAACCATAGCTGCGAAACCGCAGTAGTTCAATTCAACTGGCTCGCGTCATGTTCCGGATTTTTCAATATATTTTTTTTATTTCCTCGCACATTGCATATTAATACGTCGTATGATACACGTGCGTAAGATGATTTCCGACTCGTGTCGACTTATACTAATCTAATCCTAAGCCAATAACTTTCAAAATCAATACTTACAACCGAAACTTACTAACCCGCGACGTGAAACTTACATACAAGTATAGTTCCGAACATGTTCACAAGATGACATGAGAGGTTCAAACTTGGTTTAATCACTGTCATAATTCAACTTAAGCCGGGTCGGGTCTAGCTTATATTGGGTTACTTGTGATCGAACTACTTGGATTTTAGTTGTATTACTATTATTCATGTTCTATTTCGTTTGAACAATCGAGTTCTGCACAGTGTAGGCGGGTGTCTTATATAGGGACTTCGGATCATGGCGGACGGTCAGGCGAAAAGTTTATTGAAACCGTAATGAGTAACTTTTTTGATGGTTGATTGATATTTAGTTCTGTAAATTGATTCAAGAAAACAATTTTACACGCAAAAAAAATACAATAGACAATTACGATTGACCTGTTGCAAACCAGAACACTACGTGTTGCAACACCGAGCGCTGGACGCAGAGTGCACGTCGTGGTCCATTTCTTTCAGGGTTTTTCATGACTCTTGAAGAATACTAAAGTGGAATAGGTTACTAAATATATCTACGTCTATTGTATTTTATAATGGATTTCCGTAAATTCACGCTTGAATCGATTAATTAACAATTTTACACGCCAAAAATGTTTTAAAACTAGATGAGGCCGGTGTTTCCTATTCGAATAGCCTGATATAGTAGTGGCGCATCGCCATAAGACTTGCAGTGCATAACAGTAATATAATGTGACTATAACTGGACCTGCTTTCAGGAAACACTCTTTTATTTAAACTTTCATTTTTAGAAATAATAATCACTCTCCATCTTATCCCTAATCCGTACATTGAGAAACCTCCTAGCTTACCCATTAGTCGGAGTGCCGGCCATACTGCGACCATCTTTCATCACCATTTATAAAAAAAAAAAAAAAAAAAACAAGTTGATAAAATTGTCATTGCAGTCGGTCTGTGACACACACCGGTCCCCCGACTGCAATGACAATTTTATCAATTTGTTTCTTACTTTTTTAGTTCGTTTTTTGGCAAGGCAGTCCTGTTTTTACACGACTGTTTAATTATTTATTTTTATTTTATACATTTTAGTGGCAAGTTTTATTATTTTGGAAGTTTAGGTACTTTTTTGTTTATGCAATAGTTGGCATTGTGTTAATGTTAACATTTTTTTTATTACTTGCCTAAGTATACTGTGTGATGATGAAAGAATTCTAATAATAACTCAATCATCTACCAAACTATTCACTCATTTAGACATTTGCAGTCTTACTAAAGTCTGATTAAATCGTTTGCAGCCAAAGATGAAATGTTTTGCATGTACACCCTACCAATATAAAATTTCTGCCAATAAATTATATAGTTTTGGAATGTGCTCATCAAGGCCTTTAATTGGATACCCATCTTGTAAATAATTGAAGATTTTTTTTATTTTTCATATTTGAAAATGGAGCCATACTGCCGCCATATTGATTTAAAACAAAAAAACATCGCCTATGTCACTCGGGATATGTAAGGATTCTAAAGATATCCCATACATCCAAAACCGTTCAGGCATTTTAAAGTTATGGTGGAATGAAGAAACTCACATACAGACATACAAGAACTCTGAAAACATTACACTCCTTTTTGGACAGTCGTGTAAAATGGCGATCGTCATTAGAAGATCAATAAGTTTTTAGAGGTTCCATTAAATATTTCCCTTTACTTTATATTATTATTATTTATCTCCAGCTAGCAGCTTTTGCAGAATATTTCGCCAACACTATCAAGCATACACTACCCGAAACACAATCTGAGCCAGTCCACTCGCCAACAGATAAAGCAGCTGCTGTGCCAACGTTACTGCGGATATAGTCTGTGGACGTATGCGCCTCGCCGCTTGTTTGTACGTCTGTTTGTTCGGTGAAGTTATGTGCGTGTTAGCTGCTTGTTTGAATGGCGTTCGTCATAGTATTTCGTTTATTAATGAGTTGGTATTTAGATTTAGTTGTGCAGGTGTCTGCGTAATATAATTATTAATGACAGTTTATGGATCTGCTTTGTAAGGATTAATACGATGATGGATGGTACCGGAAAATGTACTAACTACTACAGGTCATTAATGTCCATTATTTTGGAATGATGTTTCTGCATGAATCTTGATTCGTTTGACTGGAGTAGGACATCAAATTACAGTCAAATATTACTTAAAAACAGACTGTATGAATGCCGTTTTAACTGCTTCTAATCCATTTATAATTTTAAAAACCGAGTATCACACACAAATGAAGGAAGGACATATAAAGAGGTGACCAACACGATTTACTAACCCAAAGAACACTGAACTAAAACTTAATAACTAGCCACAACAGAAAAAGAAAATATTGACATATTGTGTTTAAAATAACGAAAAATACAGTAAAGTAAGGTAAAATTAACCGATGAAACATTAAATAGATTTGAAATAATGGGTTTGGAATCAAATCGATGGAAGGTCAAATTGTCGGCCATCGCTTTCAACAGAATTATTAACGAAGTAACTGCCATACTAGAAATCAGTGCCCTCTAGGCGAACCCTACCGTGTTATTAGCTATTTCATTTTCAGGCATTTACAATTACTAGAATATTTAATTTTGTATCAATAGTCAATGTTGTATATTGAATATGTTAGGTATTATTAGTTCAGTCTATTGATTACTTCGACTTTGAGATTGATACTGTTATTTTAAACTCGGTTAGTTTATTATTTCAATTTTTTTTACACGTATTTGTACTTTCTTTAGATGAAAATGTCGTATAAAGTAATAAAAACTTGGTAAGTTTTATCTAGATGCACCTAAGGCTTTTTGAAAGGAATTTGTCCTTTGTAGCGATATCCCAACACTTTAACAATCTACTTTCTACAAATATTTATAACATAAAAAGCCACAAACAAATACCACTACCAAAATAGCGCACATTTTGTCTTTGATGTTTCCTTCCCTGTCGTCAACGCCTTACATTATACTCGACGAAAAGGGAATTTCAACAAAAAGTAATTAAATGTGTCGTGAATCGAACACCTCGGTGCACCTTGTGTTTCTCACGGTACACAAATTATACACAATTATACAGTACACAACCAGGAAAGTTTCAACGTACACGAACGCTGGGAGACGAGTTCTATTTAATTCCGTGTATATTTTATGTGAATGATGGTTCCGTTTCCGCTCATTTTGGGAGGTAAATAATACTATTAGGAGTTTCGTGGTAAATACCACATTTTGAGAACACAACACTTACTTTCACTTTGCATTTTCATACACTTCCGTTAACTTTAATTTAATTAAAAACATTAAATTCAAATTCAATTATTTCGGACAACAACGATCCATATTGTGTTAGTACTACAAAACAACTTATATTTTAGTGTTAGTAGTAAAAACTGTTATTTTTTAAGAAATGTGTAATTGATAATTATATACAAACAGTAAAGTTGTTTTTAAAGTGTCTTTACTACTACGGTTGCACTACTGTGCAACCGTAGAATTCAAACCATCGATATCTAGAAATTTAGCACGGTGTTAGCTATAACTAAAATCAGTTCGTAATGTTTTCAATGCTGGGATTCTAGCCACTCTGTATGATTGGGATATGGCCCGCTCTCTTTTTGGTTTTTAAGTTGTAAGGCATGCTCTTATCCATAGATTGCACTTCGTTTGCACCGTTTTTAGGCAGTAACTTGTAATAAGTAACTTCTTCAAAATAATCAATAGACTCACTCATTTTCAAGACCACTTCCACAATCCTTCAAAAATAAAGAAGCGCATTTTCTACTAAAAAAACCGGCCAAGTGCATGTCGTACCATGCACAATGAAGGGTTCCGTAGTTGGGATGAATTTATAAAACAAACTTAACATTGTAGTTGAAAAACTTGTTCTCCGATACAGAATGTATGGGAGAACATGTTTTTACAACTGCAAATTTAAGTTGGACGATTATTACTCGGTAACTTGTGGAGCCTACGTAGCGGTGATAGTTTTCCTTTTAATTTCGTTATATATACTACTGCCGTGAATTTTTTCACAAATCAAAACCCAAACATTTAGCTGACAGGGGGGGGGGGACACTTGGCTCTAACAAAAATTAGCACTTTAAAGCGTAATATTCCGCAAACGGATCCCTTAATCCAAAAATAGTTGTAACAAACTCACATTATTTTTAAACGACCTTTCCAACGATACCCCGCAACATGGGATAGACGAGAAAAAAAAACCATCGCCACTTCACGTGTTCACCTCCCCTACACGTAAAGTGGAGATGGACCCTAAAAAAAAATCTTTTTATCGATTTTTTTTACCACTTTGTCGGCGTTATTTATATGTATATCCATACCAAATTAGAGCTTTCAAGTACCAACGGTCTCTGAGCTAAGCTGCGGACAGACGGACAGACGGACATGGCGAAACTATACGGGTTCCTTGTTGACTACGGAACCCTAAAAAGGGGTCAAGTATGCTAGTCTAGTAAAAACAAAGTACTCATTAAAGACTGAAAGAATCCAATTGCGAACGAAGACTTACAATGGCGTTTTCTTCTTTTGATTGGAATTACATTAAAATTTCCTTCAAGTGGAACGTTGTTGAGGCGTCAGATACTCTCATCGTCAGATAACTGACGATGAGAGTATCATGTCATCAGTACATGCAGATGGGTAAAAAGTGGTAAGACGCATTTAGGTACATTTCATTTATTTATTTATAAAACAATTCACATTGTATTTGAACATTACATAATATTATTATTATTGCAAGCAGAGAAAGTTAAAATAGGCACATATCAAAAATCAAAAGAACCATCAAATATAATGTAATTGGAATTAGGTAATAATTCACAGTAAACTATAGATTTTCCTTGCATTTTCAATTTTTTTATAAAAATTGTAAATACCGTAAAAGCTGGATTCAACCTTGGATTTAAGCTTGTTGCACAGGGTTGGGGCACATGAGGCTGCCAAAAAAAAAGCCAAGTTAAACTGATCGTTAAGTGACAATCAAATGTTGTATAGAATGTTACGGATATTTTTAGTGCAAGACGCATTTTACCCATATTAAGGTTATAAAGCACCTAAGGAATCCTTCCCATAACCACACAACAGGATCACAATAACCACTGAAAAGAAAATATAAATTATTATAGCAAGTCACCAAGTAGTTGGCTGATCTAGGGGTGTCACCACGTATCCCGGGAACGTTTAGTAACTTGTCGTGCGGATAACGGGACAAATAAAATATCCGACAAAGTCAAGTCTCTAACTATTGCGTTCTAAGAATTGATCAAGTTCGACTGAAAAACTAGGTACCCGTTATGGTTTAAATTATATTTTTTAAGACAAGTTATGACTTTGTTTGTCATGTATTTTTGTTGCAATAATTATTTATTTTACAATTTATGAAAATCAACTAGTTACATAATAATATTTTTTCAATGTGTGGGACCTAATTTCGGTGGCAAAATTGTAACTTAGATAGCTTTATTATCAATTTACGTCAAAGGAGATCTTTAGTTCATCTTTGCTATCCCTGTTGACTTGACCCCTGAAAGTCTAAATTGTAAGTTATTATTTGAGTTTGCTTCAATATTACGTATTTTTCCCACTTAGTATATGTAGACGATGTTTTAAGTGACTCCATCACTGTTATTTACATAACAGGTAGTGGTATTCGAATTTGTGTGGGGTAGGTACCACAACAAAAAAGTTAAAAATAAAAAAAATTACATAAAAAAAAACAACCGTGTTCCAAAAAGACACTAAAAAGTGAAAAATACCATTAATTTCGCAAGTCAAAAAAAAGTGGCAAAAAACGAAAATTGAAATGCATAGACACCGACTTCTGAAGTTAAAGTTATTTTTCTCTTTTTTTGTGTTTTTTGGAAGCCGGTTGTTTTTTTTCGTAAAAAGTTTTCTTAAACCCCATCTTTCTACATAGATTTGTGTTCATGTTTATAGTTGTGACAATGTCAAACTTATAAAGCCGCGGCAGTATCGCGGTCTATAAATTTAATAGAAAAGTTTCATGGTCTTAAGACTATATCAAAGACAGACCAATGTTATGTGCAGTTGCAGTTTTATATCGGATTTTACAACTATGTCCGCATGTAACGAGATATTTTTATTTTATTTTCTAATGGGAAAGCCTGAACCGTATTGATAGAAGGTAAATATTTACGGATATATACAATAGAAACTTCTAGTAAGTACAAAAAGTTTAGTTCTTCTCTCTCTAATTGCATAGGAAAACTCAATTACTGCATCAACTACTTGTCCAATAGGGACGTAGAAATAACCGCGAACGTTTAGAAACTTGTCGTGCGGATACCGGGACAAATAAAAATATCCGACAATACCGCGCTGAAACAATTTCTCGTTTTGTTCTCTTTTTATGAATCAGTTGAAGTTTGTTCGGGAGAGGTTTAGAGGAATGGCGTTGTCTTTTGATTTGTTTTGTTTTAGAACGATGAATAAGTGTTTACAAATCATCTCTAATAAAGAGTATTATTATTTAGAGAAATGATTGTTCTTTTTGTGAGTGTACCATGTATTGTCTCTTCTTCTTTTCTTGTGGTTAGTGGCTAATCTGGTGTCAGAGGTATATTTGAATGTATTATTTCTAGAATATTATGCAGTTTTATTGTTTAAACTCAATCACAGCTCCATTCATTGAAATAATAACTCAACTTAGGACGTAAATCGGCTGTGAAATCGAATAACGTTTATTTAAAACACCTTATCCTTCATTAAAAAAAACATTGCCCACAGCTGCGAACATTGTGAAATAACTCTTAAATTAAATTTAAACAACACCAGAAAAATATTTGTTCGCAAAATATCCGAACAGTTGAAACATTTCACAGTATTTATATTGTAAATCCGACGCGATGACGTATGAAGTGACAATATCCGCTAACTGTCAGATTCGGTGTTAAATACGATTTCATCCTCACAGAAAACGATACTCATTAATTTTATTAGCTGACGTTTAAATCTGAAACAAAAAATCAAGTAGCAGTGACTCCGTACATCGTATGATTGTAAAGCATTTTACATAAAGTATAATTTATTCAATCATAGCCAAGAAATGTTTCTGATGTTTGAATTTGCTAATATAATGTTTCGGATGTTTAACCTTATTCTGCCCATTGAACATAAACATAGAAATCTAGCTCTGAAAAGTACTCCCAGCATCCAGCTCAGAAAACACATCCCAGACTAAAAATCGCGCAACCCCGCCACAAAAAGATTTAAATCCGGATCGTCGTCACGTCTTTGCATTTTTCCCAACGTTCCTCCGTATCGGTGTGGCTCAAAATCGCAGGGAATGTTGGCAATGCGTCGCCGCACTGCGTCTGCCGTATCCGCGTATCCGCTGCGTGCAGTTAGTGCGGATATTCTCGGATATTTATGAACGGACAACGCGACCACTGGGCCGTGGGTGATTTAAATTGTCCTTGTTGTATTTCGTGGTCGCGGTACATAGGAAATTAACTTGGAATTTTGAAATATTTCGTGTTGGTAATGAGAATGTTTTTTTAATACACTGTCAAATATATGGGATACTTTTACGAGCCTTCACGGGACGGTTGGCGCAGCAGTTTTAAAGTGTTGTGTTGTTCCGAGAGGCTTCTGAACTTCGAATCTTGAAATTTTACTTGGCAAGTTTGTGTTTGTAAATACTGTTACACTTATGATAATAAATAATGCAAGCAAACATCCTTAAAAAAAACCCTGCGGTTTCTGAATTTCTCTTTCCAATAATCAGCATAAATCCCATATATTCCTCATTCTCTGAAATCAGCACATAGCGCCACAAATTGCGAGTGCAAACAAACACGCCATGTTGTGACGTCATCGCGTCATCTCACACGAGGTGTGTCAACAGCGAGTCAACTGAATAGGGGGAGGATACTGATTGTTTTACATTATCATCCGTTGTTTATCGGGAACATTCTTGCTTACGGATTTTACCTTGTTTGTTTGTAAACACGCTGACGGGGAAGATGGGTGAAGAACTACCGATGCCTTGTAGTCATCTTCAATACTGAAAGTATTGCCAATGCGTTGCCAATCTTTGAGGGACATGTTGAAAAGTACCTACTGTATAGGTAGGTTCTTTAAATATTGCAGGCACCCTGTGTCCTGATAATTTACTTGGCTTTTTAATTTATTAAATGTATGTTAGTAAGACTGTTGGCAATGATAAGTTAATGAATGGTTGCAGTGACGTTTACAAAATATAAAAATAATCTTATGATAAACAGAATAAATAAAAATTGTTCTTTTATTTTAGTACCAGAGCCCCTAAAAATGCACACACTGCACCATTTTCCCGCACAAAAATGACATGTAAGTTCGCCGTAGCAACAAACTAAGCATGTATAGTGACGTCGAAACATGTTGAACACACAACGCAATGAACTCACGAGTGGAGTCAACGCGCGGGGAACTGATTGTTTTAGATTATCACGTGCTTCACGCTCGTTTTGTTGGGTAAGCAGTGGTTCAAGTGCTACGAAGTGGTGGCTTTAAGTGTGTTGCGGTTTTGTGAACATATTCACTGTTGACTGGTTTTTGGTGTTTTATTTTCAGGCCAGACAAAAATGAATGAAACTTGAAAGAATGAGACTTCGATGGGACAGCATACTAACTTAATAGTTTTCCCATGATCAGTTATTTTATGTAAATAGTCGACCAACCAAGTTTGTTTCAACCATTTAATCATTTTCTTGAACCCTGCTGTTTTACAAAATATTTTTTCTTAGAAAAATATTCTACTCAAAACTCTACAATTCACACAGCAGTACTCGCAAACCATATTTCCTTTAATCTCCAACCTCTCAGCATGACTAAGTGGTACAGACAGACAAACACTATCCGTAAGATAGACTC
Organism: Lithophane ornitopus; assembly: GCA_948473465.1. Taxonomy (NCBI): domain Eukaryota; kingdom Metazoa; phylum Arthropoda; class Insecta; order Lepidoptera; family Noctuidae; genus Lithophane; species Lithophane ornitopus. Next base: position 723,434 of record OX419632.1, on the reverse strand, counting down.
GTCTGAGTCACCGGCAAGTGACTGGAGAGTCGTTGAGTGGCGCCTCGCTGGCCACATAGTGGTGTGGCCATGAGAACTGAGGTGTATGTGTTTATATTGTTTCTAGGAACACGGTGTTACATATAAACACTAGGCATCCGTTGTAACATAGGTAGGCATACTCGATTGAGTCACTGGCGGTTCGCTAGTCGGGTAGTGGTGTGGCCACGATAGCTGATAGTTAAGTGTTTAGATATTCTTGTTTCGTGCACATCTTGAGTGAAAAAGTGAGTAGTAATCTTACAATATTTTCTCATTCAGAAATATTGAACTTATCACCATTACACCGAGTGAAAAGACATTTTCGCGTCAAAAGGAGTGCTAGCAACAGGGATGGTTTTATTGAGACTAATGTAAATAATAAAATTGAACTGAAATATCAGAAATTTTTAGAGAAATTCCATTACGGGCAGGAGACACTTAATCAATCTCAAACTCAAAGCATTTATTTCAATTAAACCAATTACAGGCACTTTTGAACTGTCAAGGTGTCGGTCAGTCAGAAAGATAAAGTCTGTTCCAAAGCGTAGTACGTTCCCATTGAGAAGGACGGCAATAAACTTCATGGACACCCTTTTAAATGAAAATATTGTAACAAAATATGAATTACATAATTCATGTTGACATGATGATGAGGAATGACAAACACCAACATTAGAAAAACAATTATAAAGAATTCGAAACGAAAAGATTGTACAGAAGTCCTATTACAAATTGAACTTTCTCTCAAACAACGTTGAGAGCAATTTTTCTATATTAGGCCCTGTAGACACTTCACTATCCTCAAGATGTTTACGGTCGCTCTTGTAACATCGTCAATTGAGAGTATTGATGAGCCTCAGTGTGTCTAAGCTCAATGATTGCCGAGTACACATCTGTTGACAATCTTGTGTGCACTCCGAGACAAAAGATAGATTTTTTTAACTTACATGGTTTTCTATGCGAGTGAAAAATTAAACATCCAGCCAAATAAAAATGAGTGCGTTATCTTGAAACATATAAAATATATTTAACAATCTTGCATAATTTATACCTAACGGTTATCATAAAAACACTAAATTGAAAAGGAAACCAATTTTTTCCCATTATTTAAAGTGCTTCACCTCACAGGAAAAAAGTGCCTTCATAATTCTTAAAGATTTTCTAATACAGTCATAAAACCTCTCATCTCATGGCACCATGAGTCACCGCCTCGCCATGGAACACCATAAATTATAAATAAACATTATTATTATGCGAGCCATGATCACGAAGCCCATTATCTGTCGACTTGCCTCGACGTGTGTATTTACCCTTAGATGTCATGCTTACTCATGCGAGAGAAGATACTAACACAGCAAAAACATAATCTTCTTGACGGTTGAAGTATGCTTTTAAACTACAAGGAATATTACTAATTGGATTCTCAAAAACTAAACTAGCCTATTAGGTAACGTGTTACCTAAATCCATAAATAAACTTTCTTCGCCAGCTAGAAGCGGAAATAAAGATGATATTAATTTAATTATAGTAGTTTAATTTATGATAAAACTTTTTACAAAAAGAAACAACCGATTTCCAAAAAAACACTATAAAGTGAAAAGTAACTTTAATTTCGGTCGAAACTTTAAAAAACTTTAAGTCGAATTGAGAACCTCCTCCTTTTTGAAGTCGGTTAAAAATATGACAATAACTTAACTTTTTCATGTTTTTGATTAACAAAAATATTTTTTATCAAAGCGAACTAATTTTAAGTTAAAACAACACACAGAATAGTCTCACCATAATTCAAACTAACGCAAGACATTTAATTTTCATTTGTGAGCGAATACAAAATTAATCGTTGCGTAACGTTAATTTATGCAGGCCGGCCCGGGGCGCGGGGCAGCGGTCACCAGGAAACGTATCCGCAAGGGGAAATTACATCGTAAATATTAGAAAAATAATTATCAAGCTTGTAGTAGGTACTTGTGTAGTTGAAGTGATGTGGGATTTGATTTGTGGTACATACATAGTTGGCAAAGTGGTGTGTCTGTGTGTTTGGATTTCTATTTGCAAGTGGTAGTGGGATGGTTCAGATTTAATGTGTGATTTTCAGCGAGTTGGTTAATGTTGTAGCTACTTACATGGGTAACTCAATTGCGTATTTCTGGGCAATTGCGGTTAACTATAAATTCTCGGCAACAGCGAGCAATTTACGGCAATTCCGAGTTTTAAATTGTCAAGGGTTCTACTTTCGTGTACGCTAATGACACTCTGTGTGGTTAAAAAAGGTCAATACCTTAGACCTTAATTCTTTAGATGAGATTTTCAAATAAGAAAACAACTCAAGTATATTAAGTTTTTTACAAGAACTACTTAAGAATGTAAATTCTTAAGTTCTCTGGCAAGAACTACTTAGGTATTTTTAGGATCTAATTTATAAATAAATGTATAGGTACCCTTAGGGAGATTTTGTAAACGGTTTTCGTGTTATTTTTTTCGCTATTGTTAGTACCACGTCTTTGTAAAATCGTATTTTATGTAGAAAAATAAAATATGAAGTATTTTATTAGCTTTAAACAACAGTTAATAACTAGAGTACCGGTAATGACGATCATACGATAAAAAATAACAAGTTTTTTTTATAAAGAGAAGGGAAGCGATTATTTTCATGGCTTTTCTTTAAATAACCATAAAAGTACGCACTTTAATGGCGTTTTAACTGCCGCGGTTATAACTGACTGTTTACGGGAGAGTTTACACCTTTTCCTATTACTACTAAAGTAGAACAAAAAGTTTACTGCTGAACTAATATATTGCTTTCCTGATAGTGCAGAGAAAAAACGTAGATTGTATGATGACTTGTTGAGTTTTCATGAAGTTTACAGAGACCACTAGAACCTAGTGATTATCTTTCTGGTGGATCTGTAGATAGCGATCGCAGTGAAAGGATTAGAGTGGAAACTCACTCTGTTATCTACACTTTATCGCTCGGGGAGGCTCTTTTCATGCACCACTATATTCACAGATTCACTTGATGACTTCGCCCTGGGGTGTTAATCCATAACGATGGGACACTTATAATCGTGTCGAATCTGTTCTGTTGTCTGCATGTTACAGGAACTGAAGTTGCCAATTCTTAGCCAAATTCTGGACCGGCTCCATTAAGACTGACACCGACACGCTAAAAGAAGACCCTTCTGGTAAAATTGTAACTGGCCCTACTCTTATTAATTTAAAGTTAATATTGCACAGAATACAAAGCCCCGTCATATTTTCCGGGATGACACATTGAATATATTTCTACTCTTTTTTGGCCAAACTGTTTTCTGAAATGGAAATTGTAAAACGATAAACAAGCAAAAATAAACACCATATTTTACATAACAATAATTTTAATTACCATTCCGAATATATCAATTTATATAAAACACAAATAAATGAATCAGTGTAAATGTCATGAAATTAAACGTATTCATTTATGAAAGTGGTCGATTTACGAGCAGAGTGCCGGGCGCGTACGCGCGTAGGCGTTGAGACAATAATAGGCAATTACAATACAATATGGCGGGGGAAGAACCACATATCAACGTATGTTGTGATATACTGTATGTGGGTTTGTGTATGGTCCTGAAAAAATATTGGGTACCCACCTAATGCCAATTTCCCCGATGCGAGTTTTTGCATAGACATTTTATGCATTACTAATAACCGTACTTATTAGTGTTTGCTTTATCTTGTAAATGGCTTTTCATAATCATCATTCAAGACGCATAGTAGATTTTTATAGCTTTATAGAATTGACCATTTAAAAGCAGGCCCATTCAAAATTAATTATCCTAAATGAGACAAGTGCCTTTATTTTGGCACCCAAATGAATAAAATTGCCTCGTACCTATTTCAAATCCCTAATTTCCCAACTTTTCCACCCAAAACATTCGCACACAACTCTCGTGTTATCAAAACAAACGTATCAAGCGCCATCAAGTCACAGCTCGGACATTAATAGGCCGTAACAATACAATATTGGTGCAGATAGCAGGCCGCATCGCTGGCGTGCCGCAGTCAATCGATGCGCCTTATTGCGCCGCGCGGTATGTTGCATATATGCGGTGGTTGAATAGTGCTATGTGTACATAGAAGGATTTGGACAAACAATGCTTAGAACTTTTCAGAAATCTGCAAATGAAAAATGTGACTCCAATAACAGCTCGGGACTCGGGAAATCTGCAGAAGAAAATGAAGTTCTTTAATTGTTGATCTTTCGTTCCAAAAGGTCTTGAGCGTATAATATGGTGCCAGATAAAGAAAATCAATCTAAATTTAAACTGTCATCGGTTACCATCACGTGAGATAGTGCTGAATCACATAACTACTCAATCTGCCTACTTCATATTATGGTTATTGGTATAGTACGGTTATTCTATGCAATCCATCTTGAAACTAAGTAAATAACATAAGCAAAAAACATTTACCAAGCAAAGTTCTCTTAAATACATTTCGCTGTTACTCGTGAATATTTGTCAGTCGCTAAGGGTCGTCAGAAACACAAAACTGACAACCAGTCTTAGCAAAGAGTATCCTATTACTTACCCAGTCACTAGGTTATGGAGGTCAGATAGGCAGTCGCTCCATGTAAAATACTGGTATGAGCTGCATCCATTTAGACTGGAAGCCGCAGCAGTCTAAATTGTAAGTATTGAACATAAATCTGCAGTCGTTCAGTTACACAACAACCTACCAAACCATCCATAGCTTCAATTGAGTCTTTATTTGTCATCAGAAATACGAAATAAAGGAAATTAGTTGGAATTCCGTACCCAAACAGAGGAATATATTACATACCTATAAAAATTAAAATCACATAACAATCAGCAACTGTCCTTGATACTCACGCCAGTTACTTACGAGATGCAGCATGCCTGTACCAGCCAATCATAAATCACATAATAATGAAGCTAAACTCAATAAGCCAATGATGAAGCAACTAACACAACGGTACACATAATGTCGCAGTCAGGGTTGTCAATTTATAAAAACTATCAATATATTTATTAGTTTTCAGGCCTAATTTACCATTAAATTATTTTCTCTTTAAGAAGAATATGAACAAGATCAAATTGTTAGAAATCAACCATATCAGAAAATGTTGGCCCTGTCCAGATAAAATATTCATATTTGCAGTTAGAATAAAAATGCAACACAACAGACAGTAGAGTAACTCTCTGTTAGGAATTTCATTTTTGAAACCATTTTTTTATATTGTGCAGGCTGGGCGTTCGACCATGTTTTATAATTGTTGCAGTATGAAAACATGGGTATATTTTTATTATGCTGTTCGGTATCGACAGCACGTAAAAGGTTTTTTTGCGTCGATATTTTCGCTATTTGAAAAACCGAGCTCTGCACATCTGAATCATTATCATTAGCTCTATTAAATGTCATCAATTTTCAATCGGTTTTCTTAGCTTGATTAAGTAATAAAATATAAAGTAAACAATAAATAAAGCAGTATATACATACCTAATTGTCTAACTGTTGGTTAAATGCATATAAACACGAAGAATGAGCAATCATCATCAAGACGATACTAGCTAATTCAGTGTTATCAATCTTCTACTTACGATTAATTTAATTTTAAAACACCTACCTACACTCCGATATATTTTTTGTTTCAATTAAATTATTTTTTTTCCCGATTAGTTAGCTGGTATTATGAATGTATCGTTTCTAATAACCCTAACCAAGGCTGGCACTTGATTATCGAGTGACAATTAGCAGCAGGCGCCGTCAGATGGCGCGCGCGTTATTGCCGTGACATTAGCTCGCATGATCCATATTACCCCTATCTACTCAATATGTTCGAAGTACTATTGGTGATTGTGGTTAGTGAGGTGGGATGCTGTGATAGTGAATTTAATTAAGGGAGTTTAATTTTCAATATAATTATTGTAATCAAACGATTTTTATTTATTAATGTAGACATTTTTTCTTCAATATTGTGACTGTATTAGTAAATGCATCATTAGCATCTTAAAGTAGATACTTGTACCTGCTTTAATTAAAAACTCCCTTGATTTCTCTTTATATTCAATCCTATAAGAACGCTGAGAATTTGCTCAAGGTTACCAGCTTATCATTTATTCTCATCCACCAGCTCATTATAAAAACCAACACAGCACTCATAAAAAGAAAGAAAACATTTCTCCCCTTACCAGACAATGCAAGCTAAATTCTTGAATTTTAAAACCAGAATCCCATGCAACACGCGAAGGAAACTTAAAAAAAAATCAAGCTGGACACTTCGGAGCGTTACAAAACATTTTCCTCGAAGAAAAGGCAGCGGTATCCGCGCACCGCACTATCCGCGGATTATCCGCAAAATATTTTCAATATCCGCAACTTATGTAGATACGTATCCGCCTCGGAGCGCGCAAACTTCGCCAATATGCGGCGGAATCTGACAATACTTTTACGTGCGTTTTACATTTTAAAGCGATTTCCATTTGTTTTACAGATTATGGAGATTTTGTATCAGAAAACAATAAAAATCAACAAAGCAAGAAACAGAAATCGCCAGTGACTGTTGATTAGCGCTTATTCCTTCTATGACAAAACAGGCAAGCTTGCTAAAATGCAGGCTGATAATACTAGAGTGACTAGTGCAAAAACTGATCAATATAAAAGTAAAATGCCTAATATTTTTGGACTTCCTTTTCGAATTCAAATCAGCTTAGAATTAGACGGAAGTAATTTATCGTAGGTAGTTGTTACCACAGAACTGAGGTTAGGAAAACAGACGGACGATTTAACAAGCGTCGCCCCTCGGGTTTGTTTATAAACAAAGTGAATGTATTACCGAACCTCGTTCCCGTACAAATGGATTACTTACTATGAATAGTTTTACACTTTCACATCATTGACTGAGATGTAGCAAGGTGAACTGTGCTTTAAGGAGTCGTAATTAGAGTTTATATTGTTTGTTATTCATAAGATAAAGTCGTTTCAGATGTAGTTAGCATTAGCATTTTAATATTCTGATGAATTGCGAAAAAGTGCCAAATTTTTACCAAGGTACTCATTTCTAAAGTAGAAGGAAAGGTAGATAATGTTTAATATTTTTTAAGCTTTATTGAATTTAAAGGTACCTACCTAACAATTTCTCCAATTTCTCCTTCATAAATACTTTTCGTTTTCTATTCTGATTGAAATACACATTAGTAACAATGAGCTATGTTTTTACGTCTGCGTGTATGATATTTATTTAGATACACAATGCATACAAGGTACCATAATCATTGAGCAAGTAAATTCTAATAAAATTGGCCTTCAAATCCACTTAGCATTACTCCACAAATTCGCGTGCTAACTATGAAAGAGCTCTAGCAGATTGCTACAGAGGTGTCGGCGGTGTCGGCAGTGTCGGGAGTGTCGGGCTCTCACCGCAACTGATTGCAGCCGCTACAACTTGTGTTAACATGGTAGGAACGAGTGATCGCTTACGGCGGTGCGGTGGGAGGAAACTCGATGGAAATGAACAGTTTTTTGTGAAGTATTCGATGGCCAGTGTTTAATATAATATAATTAAAACCAGAAGTTGCTTTAATTTTTTTTAAAGGAGTTAAATAATGATGAGTAAAAAAAAAGAGTAAGAAACCGCAGAACTTGATTTGAAATCAATCTAAAACCAACCAAAAAGTCTTTTGTGAACTTTTGTCACATTACTAATACCTCTGAAATAAAATTAATATCACTCTCAACTAATAAAAGCGCGCGTCTCTGTCGGTCTGGTATCACTCTAACATTGCAAGACAAACGTTGCGGCGTGAAGACAGTGTACCGGACAGGCGTGATTGAGTGCGCGAGCTCTTTGGCCCGACTTGTTAGCGGGAAACTATGTTACAGTTAGCATTACGAATGACTAGTTCTTGGTTCGTACTTAATCGGTGCTACTTCATGTTGGTTATATCGGAAAAGTCGTGATGGCGAGGCGAGGTTTTGGGTTCAAATCCGGGCAAGTACTAATATGATATTTTCAATTCATTACTTTCTGAGCTTATTATCTTGACATTGCTGACATCAGTGAAGCAAAACATCTTGAGGAAACCCGAACTTATAGTTAATATAAAACTTAACCAACCCGTCATCACCCGGCGTGGTGAGCAACGCTCGTTCCTTCTCTGCGAGGGCAGAGGGCTTTACCCTGCAGTGGAACAGTTATCGGTATCGGTTATAGGTTTTGTTACACCCACACGATTAACGTCACAAAGTTATCAACTTTGTGACGTTAATCGTGTGAATCGTGTGAATCGTTGAGGGACTTGATTAGTCACGCGAGCAACAAACCAATATCAAAGAAAATGCACGAAATCTTAGACGGTAAGACAGTAACTAAACGCATCAAGAATCACAGGATGTGCTATCTCCCACATGTTCACAGACGCGGCAAACCACACCTATTATATGCAGCAATACAGTACAAGGCCAGATCCAAGAAAGTAGGCCGACCGATTTACACATGGAACGACAACCTAAAACAGGACATGGCGCGCTTCGAAAAGGACATCGACTTCTGGATGGACGCGGCGGAAGATCGAAACAAGATCAAGAACGCAGCCAGCGAGATATACAAGAAGCCTGAAACGGACAGCAGCGAGTCCTCGGATGAAGACACAGAAAACAGCAAATTGTAGCATAGCACAGCAAGGAGATAGAAAAGAGCCGAGAACACAGCATAATTATCTCCGCCAACGGATTCAACGGTGAAGATTGAACGAAGCCAACGGGCGGCGACGTCGTAAAAGATGCCCAACCTTATATAAATATTACCCGTCTCTCCACTAGTCCATTGCTTACTCAACGATGCATATCCGGTAGGCTCGCAAATCCCCCCCTATCCTGACGGGCACAGTCTTCCTTACCATTACCCGCGCCCTCCGGTCTACTTCTTGATATGCAAAGGCCTCTGTAGCCCCATGAACCATGAGGGTCCAGGGGCTAGTGCAAATACTGGGGTTCATTCGATTTATCGAGTCTGGTTAAGCCACGCTGGAGTCGGTGCATTTCATTCTTTCATTCATTCACCCACACGATTAACGTCACAATGATGCGTCGATCAACAATTATTGTGGCTTGAAAAGCACATGGAATAAAAACCAATTTACCTTGTGCTAGTCTTTCCATAAATCAACCAAAGCTGAATGTTTTCATTGATACATCAACACTAATGGGACGCTATCAATGTCAGATCGGTCTCATTGAAAGTAGATCGGTTTAGTGAATGGGTGGGGGTCGATGGTTTGCGTTTTGTGTTTGCACATAACGATTTATTTATTGACATGGTGTATTTATTTATTTATTGGATCGCCAACACAATAACAATTTTATTATGCATGTTTACATAATAATATTAATAAGCCCTTATTCTGAATATCAAAGTTAACATCACTATATATATTATAAAACAAAGTGCTCCGCCGCGTCTGTCTGTCTGTTCGCAATAAACTCAAAAACGACTGCAACTACTGGTTTTAGTATATAATTTGAATTTTTTTTTTTTCTATGAATATATATAAATGACAGTGTTATTTTTAGAGTTTAAATATTTTCTAAAGAATATCACGTAATTCAGAGAGACCGTGACATAGGCCCCCTCTAGCAATTTCCATTGGGTTCTGTCTCGCGCTACCCTTCTTCAGTAGTGTCCTGTAGTGAGCCTCAGGCCATGCGCCCATCTCACTTGTTGACGTCCTCTATTACGTTTACCGCATGTTAACATAAACTGGGACAAATACAAGTGTGTGTGTGTGTGTGTGTGTGTGTAGGGGGTGTCTGTGTGTGATTGACGGATATCGTCTGGGTGTTAAAAGTACCATGACAATCTTAGATGGTACGTTGGTGGGATAGCAGGTTTTTGTGTATAAAAAAATGTGTACATCGATATTACAAACATTGATAGTACATAATAAACCGTACGAAGCAAGGCCGGGTCGATAGTATTTATTATGAGTATCTCTCAGTTTTTCATTTCACAACATTAAATCTAGTTAATATGGATAAATAAGAGGCATAATAATGGCTGGCGGGGACTGTACATTATTGTGTCGTTAAATGGTTATATCACAGCAGTATACCGGCAGGATTACGTATAAAGGATGATTATTTATTTTATGATATTCATGTAAAATTGACTGTAACATTAGTTGGAAACTGCAGATTACCACGATCGATGGTTTGAAGACACGGCACAGATGAGCCATATTGGTAGGTATTTGACGCGTTTAATTTTCATTTAAACTTTTAGGCCCACTAGCATTAGACATCACTAAATGAATTTCAAACATATAGTTTACGTCAATCGTTTGAAGATGACATAAATAAACTTACGCATTTTCCCATGGTTTTAAATAATGTGTTTAGCGCTAAACGTATTTAGTTATTGATGTAGTGCAATCGGGTCTAAATTTTATTTGAAACACGATAAATTTTCTGGCAATATTGATTTGGTTGTTTCAGCAAATTCCTAATAATAATTCGTTCTACACGAGTTATCATGCTTTCAGGCTTTTGAATAACATCAATACAATACCTACCAAAACTCTACAAGCAATTTACCAAATGCGTATAAGAAACCCTATTCTCCTTCCAAGTGCTTTTTAGATCACTCAAGAAGTTCAAAAGACTTTTACGTTCAAAACGCCGGACACAAGTTTAGTGCACACTAAACTCGCACGATTGGGACATGGTTGGGACAGTAGCCATCGCTTCCCACACTCAATAAACCCATATAACTGGTCTATAACCCATCGGATGGGTCACAAGCGGTTTTATTCAGTTCCAGCCACAATTTATTAGGAGAATACATTTATTTTTCATGATTTTATTTTATTTCGGTATGGGAGTTGTTTCATTCGGATTTTATTCTCGAGTTATTTGGATTGATAGCTTTCCATTCTTTGTGATTCATTTATTTGCATTGTTCTGTTGGATCCATGCCTCTCATATAGTCATTACTATGTGAGTTGCATGTCATGTTCAACAAACAATTTTCAGTAGTGCAACGGGTGGGATTCGAATTTGCTTTCGTTCACCAATCTGAAGAATTATCTATTGGTTATTTAAAAAAAAACAAAATATTTTATTTCACACAAGCCCTATGCGTGTGTGAAATAAAATATTTTGATTTTTTTAACGTCAGAAGCCAGGTGCACGGTTTTTATTGGTCATCTCCTATGGAGAAGAGAATGCAGAAAACTCCACGTTTACTCTTTTAAAAATAATTGGCGTTTATAATATTTTCAAATTACAGTGTTAATAGGTATCGGAGACCAGTGGAGGCCCGTCAAAAAGTAAAGCTTTCTCATAATCTCGCTTGTAAAAAAATTACCACAATAGCTCTGTGACAACTGTAACGTTGCCGTTGATTGACAATATTGATTGAGTGCTGGTTGTTACAGCACAAATAGTTGGATAGCTGTCGCCATTCTCGGGTTAGATACGAAACAAATATTATATATTTATAATGAACAGTGGTTATTCTGAATTTGGACTTTTATGCATTTGTTTGAAACAATCCTATTCTGCTGCAAAGTTTATTCTGGTATCAAAGACTTTACTGACGTTTGACTGACTGCTTCCAGAAAAAACTGAACTGCATGATTACATAAGCATGGGTGTCCCCGTGTTCATGTAATTTGTCACAAATAACGGTAGAATAATTTAATTTCCCACTAACTCGGGCGGCAATTATTCAAAACAATGTTAATGTCGGTCGCATAGTGGTGGAAACGCTGGAAATTTAATAACAACATCGCTATCTGCCGGCATTATACATTTATCAATAGTATCTCCTAATAGGGGTTGTATTACAATGTCTGTATTGATAACAGTGCGGTTTTTTGGGGTGGAGTGCCAGTGATGTAGTGCGTGTAGGAAGAAGATCCACCAATTATTTAATGTTTAAAATTTTCTTAGACAAAACCACTAAGCTTAGAGATTCTGGTAACGGCATGTTCCCGTTCATGCACAAAATAAGTTGTTGTAGCAGCAGTTTGAGGGTCAGAAATTGAGACAGAATCAAGCATTTTTTTTGTACACTGCATAATAATAGGTACCTAATGCATTCTTTAGTTTATAATATTACTAGCTTCCACCCGCGGCTTCGCTCACGTGGTATGTCGATAAAAAGTAGCCTATGTCCTTGCCCAGGATGCCATCTTTCTCCATGCCAAACTTTGTCGAAATCCGTGCAGTGGTTTAGGCGTTAAAAGGTAACATACAGAGAGTTCCTTTCTATTTTTTAATATTAGTATTAGTATGGATGTGTATATATTAGACTAGACATTTTAAAACTACCTGAATAATAGTAAGAATTACGTGCTTACTATTGTGATACTCGCTTTTCTCTACCCAAAAACTATTTATTATGTAAAACCGCTGTAACTTCAACTAGCCAGCAACATAAGCCAGCCGTCGCACTATCGTTCGGAAGGCGATTACAAGGGTCGTTTGACATTTATGTGGCTCGTGGCTAATTGTTTATTTAATCCCGACCACATCGACGCCGCTGTAGCCAGTCAACACCGGCTTTACTTGCCAATGGATAAACTAGTTTCGAGATATTTACTGCTTTATGCAGATTTGTCGAAGGGTTTTATACATCATTTTGTGAAAGCGAAGATTTTTGGTTGTTGGGGATTATGCAAATGAGGTTAATTTAAAAATAGTAGGAAGATAACTTGTTATAAATACCAACAGAAATTGAAAATTAAAATGGTTTAGGCCCTTGAAGAAGCATTAGTACAAACAGGTCAGAAATAAATTAAAAAGAAGATTGGTTCTGGATTGGTAAACAAATTATTAATTTTTACACGAGAAAATCGAATCGGAATTATGCAAAAAATACCTGTCAAAATGACCACACAAACTTTTTGGGGTCGCATTGAAAACAGTACATGTACTGTATTGTACAGACATCGCTTAAACAATCGCATTACACTCACACCTACGTTTAAATCGGCCAAATTGCATTACATCCAAAACACGTCAAAAATTATAGAAATCCGATTAAATAGTAACGAATACTACACACAGTCACCGAAATATGACAACTACTCCCGACAGGGCCTGATTCGACGATTTTCGTTCAAACACGATTCGTCAATAATTCCTGTACCAAGCACTGTCTCAATATTGGTACAGCGTTAACGAGTTGGTTGATTACCCACTTGAATTTCAACTTTATGAAGCTGTTATTAAGGTTGGTATTATCTTGTGTTGGTGACTAATTATTTTATATAAATATTTGCCAATTACGTCCGCACTGCGATTTGCTTGGCGGACGGTTGTATAATGACGGGGTCTCCTATACAGGTAATAGATGTTTTGTCAATGAAAGGGGGACTTTATTTGTATGTAAAGAACGATGGTATTGTGTGGGATTGCTCAATCAGTTGATATTGTAAATTTATTTATGTTGGGAGTTAAATAGTGCTATTTTTTACTTCTATTGATAATTAGAAATGTGATGAATACAGTAAAAGAGCTTTTTAGGCCAGGTTCTTGTTTGTGGTTTTGGAGTAGAACCAAATTCAACCCATGCAGAAATATAGCGTTCGATCTGCTCCGCATCGCATCCACCTTTTTGGTCCAATTGTCAAAATATTATTATCGATACGACAATTGGTTAATATCGTATTTTTTTAATTTCTTTTATTAATACGATAAAATATATACATTGGATAAACTTCATTACTCAATTTACTAAATTAAAGGACTAATTAACTATACAAATAAATATAAAAACAAAAGGACACAGGCGTCGAAGTATTCGTACGCATCCGGAAACGTGCCCAGAAGACTGGCAGCATTGCCACGTTGAATGGCAATGCTAAATTATTTGGCCAAAGACCGAGCCAGCTCTTTGGTCACGTGAAGTCTCAAACAGTCGGTGAGAAATTTTCTTAAAAATGAATATCGTAATAATTTTTTACGGTACATAATATTATACTTGACGATTCATTATTTTTGAAGAAATTAAAGCCTAAACTTTTACTACAATCTACTTGAATACAAAAAATAACTCAAAAGATTATTTTATAATAATTTTGCTTACATTTATAACGACAAGTACTGTTACAGTCAAGTGTCTCATTACTGAACGTTATTAAACACAAAACACTTCAGCCTCTACTCGATGGGACTCTGTTATTAAATTGACAAAAATAACAAATCTCTTGTGAAAATAAGTTGTTGTTTAATACTTTGAGTTTAATAGTCTCATAAAATGAGATATTATAATAATTTAAAACCTGGGTGCTAAGGGCTCTCAAACATTTTTTTTATTTTAAGAAATTGTCTCTTAAGAATTTTTTTGCGTTGTGTTAACCTACATGGTTGGTGTTAAATACAATTCAGAATTTTTGTAGTTTCTGATAAATGTAATGGGGCTGCCTTCTATTTGATTATAACAATATTTGTGAAATTCAACTCTTGTTTAAGTTAATGTTGGAATAATGTCTTGAACTCTTTTTTGTTACCCTTAGAGAAGTGTTATATTGAAAGAAAGAAAGTTTATTTAACTTCGACCAATCCCGTCTTTACAAACAGACATTTTATTTCAATCCACAGTTTGATAGTATTTTGAGTAGAAACTCATACAGGGCTCAATAAAACATTTCTTGCGGAGAAACTTCGCGACAACTATGGAGTGTCGAGACGTTGGGGACAACGTGTGTGTGTGTTGTGTGTGTGCACTCACAGCGTGTGTGTTTTATAGGGTTCCCTAGTAAAACGGAGGTTTATAGAGTCGTACGGAGTTTGACGGTGGGTGGTTTTTATTTTTCAAGATTACTAGTCCGCAATTTTTTGAGTGTAACTTTTGACACAATTTAGAAACCATAACATCCGTAACCGTCTTCCTACACAATTTATGTGTGAGAGACACAAAGTACCTCCAAGATTTTCTAAAGCTAAAAAGTTTACAAAATAGCCCAAAATATTATTTCAAACGAGCAAAGGAAATTGATGGATTCCTTACTCGAGGTATAAAAATAACTTGTCAGTAAATAACAATTATGGTTCTGAATATTCTTTATACGAATACATTTGTGCACACAATAACAAATTATTAGTAAAATTCATTCCATAGCCTATAAAAATTAATCACTCACATACCGAACCCTAACATCAAATTGCACACAAAGTACGCCTCCAAAGAAACTTCATTCAGTATTTTTAACTCCGCACACAACTTTTATAGTACCCGCGACATAGCGCTACGAAGCGCTACGCCGCCTACGCCGTCTGGGACGGCACCAAGGGATTTTGTTAGCAGTTTTTTCATGCTACGTACCGCTACGGTTGCTACGCGCGTTGCAAACAAGCGTTTAAAATGAAAACTTTGCAGAATTTCTACTTTATTTTCAACTACATGATACAGTTTTGATATTTTTACGCTGTATCCTTTATGTGGTGAGCAGAGAGGGTTGTTTTAAATTTTTATAATGCTTTTCTTGGTCTATCTTCATACGTTAATTGAACATACTTACAAGCATTTTAAATTCATTTAGACTAAAAATTGCTAGTCTTTTCTGAAGTCAGATACCATAATACTTTTCAAATCAGCACCCGTCTGAGCGGCGATTTATTGGATAACCGGTATCTGCGTCCTAACTTCGTCTCGATAAGCAGGACTCCACAGATCGGACCACCTGATTGCTCGCTCTCTCGAAAAGTCGCGCGACTATATCAGTAAAAAGTTTGAGTTTAGGTACATATTCCTAAATTTCTTTGAGGGGGTATATTGCCAGGGCTTGAATAAAATAAACGAGATGACGACGAATAATGAGATGCGTTCTTTATTTAACTTTTATCAAAACGTGTAGTATCCAGGTATTGTAAATATTGCTTTGATATCTTAAAACTTATCGTATATTTTTACTGCACCTATTCAGCTATGTCTAATACTCTTAAATTAAATAAAGATACTTATGATGACCGCTATATATATAACTTCACATCAAGTGAGAAAGTGATTTAACGCAAGCCTGTCTCTGCCCATTGAAAAATTGTAATTTTGTATGTATATCCGAGCGAATTTAGATACGCCTAATTGTTTCGATAAGCGATACGACCAAGATCTCTACCTACCCCATTACCAAAGACAACACAACGAATACCCACGTACAGAACTAACAACAAACATATCCCATTCAATTTGCAAGCGATCATTAACATGTATTAAACTAACGAATGCCACTAATTTAATGACGCCCACAATTATTATAATTAAATTAATAAGTTTCACCTTTGTTCTGTGTTGATCATTTGGCTGCGAGTAATTAATTTTAGTGTGTTATGATTTAAAAGGTGTGAGTTTATTATGACGCGTTTGTAACGCTTTTGTTACATTAACATTGGTTTTTGACCGCAACCTTGTTCACGCTACATTTTATCCAATTAGGGATGTAGTTTCAAAAGTTCCGTTAGTACACCCCTATGCAAACAGGAAACATTTACTAAAGAAAAATACAGTGATTTCACGAATTCCACTGAGCCATTTCAAATAATCCATTCCTATAAAACCCTCATTGACAAAAAATCCCACTGTAATACCCGTCTCTTAATCAAACAAAATATAATAAAGAAATGCCAGCTGTTTCTTTCCTCCTATTTAATGAACCAAAAATACATTCATCGTCTAAATTACAAAAGAAATTATATACTTCTGTGATATAAGAAAAAATATTCTTTAACATAAAAAGATCGGGTTGTCTCAGACGTGCCGATAAAAAGCGATCGTATTACTCGTCTGACAGCCCTACCACGAAATTAGGACAATGGCAGCTTTATCTACTGATTCCCATTCCATTGATCGTTCAACAACGAATAACTGGAACTGTGATCCTAGATACCGCGCAATGTATTTCGTTGTGATGTAAATTTCTGGGGGGATCCAAGGTCGACGCTCAAAGCATCAGGTGATAGCTATTGGAGAATTTTTCGATCATTTATTTTTATGGATATCGTCGATTCGGGTCGGTTTTTCGACATACTCGATGGCCTTTAGAAGTTTTTTCATTATTTTATCGATAATAATGTTTAGTGGAATATGAAAAAAGTTTAGGACTTAAGCTATTGTTCGAATTAGCTATTATAACTCATGAAAAACAATGAAAATAAATTATTCGAAAAAAAATATAGCGTTTATCCTGACTTAATTAAACAATGTCATAATGTAAGTATTTTGCTGAGTAATATTTATGACAGCTGACTTACAGAAAAACAGTGCTTTTCCTATACAATAGCTGTGTTTTGGCCTGCATTAGGACTGTTCACAGGCTAATAATTATAACCAGGTAAACAATGAAGTTAGCTGCCAATCAAAATTACAACAAACTATGAATAATTAAAACAACAAAAGCCGATGGTCAAGACGTTAACCAGAAATCAAAGCCTAAATTCTACTTGTTGCATTAAATATGTATTATTACGGTTCTGTGTATTTTCTGCAGGTACCTATTTACAGGAATATTTCAGCTTATTTACGCAATAATAGAAACAAAGCCTCTTTCTATTGACTGAAAAGCATCACCAGTTATTTTTCCAAGCATAGTGATTTTTATTTAAAACTATTTTTGCCCCGCAGCTTTGCCCGCGTGCTACCGGGAGAAAAAGTAGATATCGTATGTCCTAACCCAGGTCATAGTCTACCCGTGTGTCAAATTTCATCGAAACCCGTTCAATCGTTAAAGCGTAAAAAGATAACAGAGAGACTGTCAGACAGGGTAGCTTTCACATTTATAATATTAAGTATGGATGAACTACTAGTACTACTAGTAGTACTAGTAGTTCATCTATCATCTATCCTATTTTAAACGTAGTTGCGCCTTCTACGATGCCCCAATATTATTGGTACCTATTGTTATAAGTAAATATTAACCGTTGCAAACATTTCCAAAGGGCTGTTAAGTTATAATTATCATGTTTCATACCTATTATGTACGATATCTCTTACAGTCTTACGAAATTAACATAACTCGTTATTTTTCATGTCTTCAGGGGACAGAAATTTATCGTGAGGGACAAAAGGCAATCCCTGTGAGACGGGAGTTAGCCACATGAGGTGAAGTTACCGCACGTTCGCTGCTCACCCAATAAAAACTACGAGCGCTGTGCTGTGTGTGTTTATGCATACTCTAGTGGAGTTTTGATTGTAAAGGTGTGAACATATTGAGTGACAGACAACTCTCCAGAAAAATTGAATAATTTTCCTCTTAATGGAAACTTAGTTGTAAAAAGTTAATATTATAATGTTGTTTATAAAGCTGTTTTTTTTTTCTCAGTGTTTAATGGAAGTGGGCTACTTCATTCACTTAACATTGTAATGGGATTGTTACTTCAAAACATTTTTCAACATGAACAAACAGTTAGATTCGCAAAGAACATCTGCTTTTACATTTTTTATTACATAATTTAAATAATAACATAACTGCTAAAATGTGGGTGCATTATTATAGTTACACCTCTGCCTAACCTTTCGGGGAATATAAGAGTGATGTTACCTTAATAATAAAATATAATTTGAAAACAAAATTTCATTACATCACTTGTAACAGAAGAAAACCTAGCAACAACTTGCTTTCCACACAGATTCTTCTAAATTATGTACTTGCGACCATGAATAATGTGTGAAGCTCACTCCTATACCATAATTGCAAACAAAGCAATCCACTCAAGAAAATACCTAAAATAATCTTATTCAAAAATTCTATTCCAAATTCAAAACACACATAAACACCAATGCGTACGAAACCTAACCAAACTTTTGTCCGAGCTCGAATAAAAAATAAAAATCCCTGGCTGGTCTATTCATCAGACTCTTTTCATAATCGGCCGCCAGGGGGCACTCCGGTGATTTTGCATAGTGGTCGGCGCAACTTGTACTGAACGTTTATGTTCAATACCTATCGGTATTGGGTTCGTATTTTGGATTGGCGTTATGCTTTGAAATGGAGTGTTGACTAGTTCTTGCTTGTAAAAAACCTTAATGTTTCTATATCAATTTCTGTACGTTTAATTGCCTATCAAAAATCAGATATTTGTTTTTAAAATTAATGATCATAAATAACCTGGGAAACTTACACCTCAAACCTTGAACCTCTGATTGTACGTGCAAAGGGTGTTTAAAATAAACAGTCACCACTTTTGGAAGATAGATTATAACCGCAGTATTTTTAATGTATCATTTACTTATAGGACGCTGCTAATTTCCTGTTAGCTACAGCTATAACTTAAGTCCTAATAATTTCATAAATCATCAGCCACTTTAATCCATAAAAACTTGACTTCTAGACACCACAAGAAATAAACAATTCAATATGAATCCATATCTCAAACCCTAAGTAATAAACGCAGATAAGACAAGAGCCCAAAGATTAAATTTTATTATAAGGGTAGATCAATTAAAGACCCCTTCCCACAGTCCCAGGGGTCTCGTGAGCGGGGGTCGCAATTATACCGTGTACTATGATGAATGACTAATATGTAAGAGGTATTTTAATTAATTAATTGATGCGTTTTGTTTAAGTAATTAAGGAATAGGTAGATAGAAAGAAAATCGTAAAAGTATTTTTTAACCCCAAAATGTGGTTTTAATTAACCCTTTGTTTAGATTCATCATAATCTTTAAAGCTCTGACATGTCGCTAGTGGAATATAAATACATCCGATTATGTGGTAATTAAAAAAGCTTGGAAGAGAATATTGCCATCTTTCACCTAATTAATATATGTTTGAGGTTTTGATAACAAATTTCTCAGAAGCAGCCCGGAGTTCGGATTTGTGTCCGGTTGATGACAATAATATGCTCGCCCGTATTACATCGCACTAGGGACTTAAACACAATTGGCGAAATAATGGGGTGCTGTGTTTTGCGACTTTTTGTCTGTGCTAAATAAATGTACTTCTTTTATTTCTTTCTGTACATCTCTATATACTCATTCGGAGAAAACTGACTTGATGTAATGTTAAAACGGGTTTTGAGTTAATAGAAAACGGGAGAGTTAAATAAAATATAGGTATCAGCTCCCAATAAGGATGCTGACAAAATCCTCTTTATCAAACCTTCCATTAGTGAAGAAGTGCTATAATACCATTATCTTTGAAAGCCTGTTATTCATTCGCTACCAGCTCAGTAGACATGGATTCCTTTACATTTTATACATGAACATTTCGTCTGCGGCTCATAATCCTCTCTGCATACAAAAATAAGGCTCACCCTGTATTAATCTCCTTAAAAAGGGCGCAGGCCTATGTATTATGTTCATTCCAAAGCTATACACATCCTTGTTATAAATGTGAAAGTAAACCTCTCCGTTTGATTCGTATATTTTCACGGGTTAACTTCAAAACAGACTTCATTTGATGTAAACCTTTTTTAACCTATACGCACAGTACAGAAAGTGATTTTATGCAATCATAAATTTAAAAAAAAGTTAACGTAAATGAAAATCTTGCAATGGTAGTCTCTAAAACCACATACGTTGTCCACATTAAAATAAGCGATTAAAAGGTTTTTCCCTTGTTACAAACTCTTAGGCGAGTAACACTTATAACAATTTTCCTAATAATAATGGTCCCAATGTCAACTCCTTTACAAACCAAATAAACAAGAATAAACTAATAAATACTGCAAAGGGCTTATAAAGCACCTCTTCCGAATCACTCCCTAACCCACTGACCTCTGACCTCACGTCACAGCCTCTTCCGGCTCCAAGTTAATCACCCACAAACAAAACTTTTGCTAATAATAAACTTTTTCATCGTATTTTGGGACAAATCTCTTTAACTATACCGCAACCGCATCTGGTCGTAATAAAAAGTTTCACCGTCATTGTGGTAATGGCCGCGTATTGATGTTTGATTATATTTTATGGCTCGAGTTATGTTTGTTTGATGGTGGCACAGTAATGGAGGATTCTCTTGTTTTTTTATTGGTATTTTTATTTTTCATAGTTATCGGTTTTCACACGTCCTGCTGAGTATAGACGACATGGATCCGGAATTATTGTTTAAAAAAAAAGTCAATTTTATTAACAGCAAAAGGAAGAAAGAATAGGTAATATTTATTTGACAACAGTTTATGAAACAAAAATACAACAAATAGAAAAGTAAAAACAACAGTGTGTTCAGAGTACGCAGTGGAATACATTGTAAAAAACACAAAATTATTTTTACGTTGTGAAACCCATCTTCATGTTGTGAAAGACGATCGTGATTACATTTTAACTAACAAACTTGGGTTACTATTCAACCAATTATTCCATTGTATCCCAAGTGCTTCTAATTACGAAACGTTACCAATATGATACCGCCGACATACATACTTGCTCTAAAATCATTTAGCAGGAACTGCAAATAATTATAACTATAGGTAAGTACTTATACGCCTAAACTATAACCTTTATTCTCTATACATAGAATAGAGAACAATTGTGTAGATAAATAATAGTAAAACCTATTGTAATAAAAAGGGTCGGCCAGCGAATCTAAAAAAGCCAGCGAAAATAAAATTTGCGTTTCTGCAATTAGTTGCTGGTCAGTATCAGCTGAGTAATTGCGTAACACACATAAAATGGCAAAAGATTGCATTTACTTTAATTTTGTCAGTTCAGGCACGTTCATTGCGTTATTTACGTTGTTGAACAGACGAATTTATTAAACCTATCGAAGAAATGGATTAGAAATATCCTTCAAAACTCTCGGATTTTGATTGAAACTGTGTAACCGCAATTGATTCAGGTTGTATGTTGATCAAAATATGACTGATGACCGTTATAAAATATGTATTTACGGAATTATAATCATTATCAATACAGCTCTCTAAGCTCAAATAGCCCCATTGAATGGCTATTTCATGAAGTCATGACATTAGATAACTAAACTGCAAAAAAAACCTAAGAAAATTAGAATTTCAGCTTACCTTAGCGCATCCCCCTTAATCTAGAAAGATACCACTGGCAGGTACTTTTCAGCTCCGTCTCTAAGAATGGCTTTGAATTGCAAACTCCTTAGTATTGTACAGTCATACATCCAACAGGTGCGAGGTGATCTGAAATAAAAACTTTTAACAAAAAAAAAAACATACGACTTCCAAAGTGTCTTTGCTTTTCAATTTTCGTTTTATGCCACCGACTTCCGAAATTAAAGTTATTTTTCACTTTTTTAGTGTTTTTTTTGGAAGTCGGTTGTTTTTTTTTTTGTTAAAAGTTTTTATTTTTCACTTTTTAGTTGTGGTACCTACCCCACACAAATCCGAATACCACTACCTGCTATGTAAATAACAGTGAAGGAGTAAATAAGGAAATCATCTAGATAAACTAAGTGGGAAAAATACGTAATATTGAAGCTAACTCAAAAACTACGCAAGCAAAGTTAATAAAATTTAGATAGGACCACCTCGGAAGCATGACATACCAAACAAAATCATCAAAATCGATTCATAATTGGCGGAGTAATCGAGTAACACAAAAACAAAAAAAAAACAAAAAACCTACACACGAATTGAGAACCTCCTCCTTTTTGAAGAAGTCGGTTAAAAATGGGGCTGAGTCTATTATTATAATAATCAGTAAGTTATTTACCCAGCAAAGGGACTTCATGTTATACGACCACCAAAACATAACAATATTATGATAAAATGATGATATTTCTTACATACTTACCTATTCCATTCATAAAAATAATACCGGTCTTAAAAAATATATCACTTCATAAATAATAACATCATCTACCCGTTTTACGAGACAATAAAATGCTCGTATATTATGAAAATATTTCTCTGTACACGGCAAATGCATCTGCGTTTTATAGGCAGACTATACTGGCCATTGTTTGAGCCAATGTTGGTCGGGATCAATCGCAGATTCCAGGGGAAGTGAGAAATGGCGTAGGTTTTAGGTATTGCATTTTCATCTGTTGTGATAGTAAGTAACTATAAATTATGGTTGTAATGTAGGTATAGCACGCTGGCAAAGTATAACCACAGTCATTATCTTCTCAAAAGGCAACCGGTTACCATTTCAGCATTTATCCACTTTAAAAGCCTTTTCTCTGATATGTTGTTCTGCATATTCCTACTTTTCCAGCCAGTAAAATAATAACGAATCTCCGTAGACCAGCGACCAGTGGGCGCTTAAAACAATAATATAATAAAAATAATTTCAATTTGAGGAATTCGTTAACTTTACAAAATTGAATGAATGTGTATGTGTGTATGTTTTTATTTACCTAAACCGCAACTATCTCCAATATCTATCAATCAACGAATCCCATCAAACACTGGCCCATCACACATCCAACATTGGTTCCACACCCATTTCAGATGCATTAATGGATATTTGTCCCCCTGTATGTTCAAGCTTACTTTTTGTGGGGACCGCCAGGGGACATTTTTGTTCGTGTTGCCGATTTTTGGCACTAATAGAATCGGACTCAACCCGTCTGTGCCAGCATTTGATGGAAACCGTATTGTATACTGAGTGCCAGTGTGATTGGGTTTCACGTTTTAAATAAACGCAGATTTATTGAGTGGAGTGACTAGTTTTTGGGGCTGTATTGTATGTGATATTCATAATGGTTAAGCATCTAATACAGCGCGTGAACGGTTAAAATAGACCGATATTCGACGAATAAGCCACCTTTCCTCAGATCATCTATCTCGAAAACAGACAGGGTTAAGCACCATTTCATGATCAGTTGGCATTCTTCTCTGCGCTAATAATGATAATGACAAGCCGAGCTGTGGACGTAAACAGTCATTGGCTGCGTAGGTAGGTACCTACTTAGTGAGTACCCCTCACGCATACAAATACCTTAGCAGAGGGGGTTAAATGAATGCAGGCGTCCGTGCATATGATAGTCACTGATAGAGTTAATGTGGTCATCTGTCATACACAGCACAGTACACATTTTCAAGTCTATTTATCCTGTCACCTTCTGGTACAGTAGGTCGCAACTCAGTTATATCAAAACCATTATAAGCTGGGCTCGTATTCTATTGAAATTCCGTACTACTTTAGGTCAGCTCAAGGTCAAAGTTTTGCGGTGGACTGTACATAGGTACCGACATATGAATCCGTTTTGTCTAACGCAACCAATTTCAGGGTTAGTAAACTTTACTCGCCCCCTTACTAACAAGTGCATATTTTATGTGCCAAACTGTAAAGGTATGTACCCAAAGCACCAGCGAAAAAATTACCCCTTTAATCTCGACGATACAATTGTATGAAATTAGCTCCCCTACCTTATCAAAAGTCCCTGTAACTGCGAGAATATGTAAATGTTATGTTAGTACGAAGAATTAATCGCTGCCTTTTAATTTATACTGTCGCCCACAACGCGATGAGCGGTATAGTTTCCTGTGCGAGACTTGTTTTAAGGGGTTTCTAATTAATTTGGTTACTTTTTTTTTGTTTTTATGCTAATAAAGATGGAGATCTATGCGTTTTGTGTTAAGGATTCCCTTTTATGGGTAGCAATTTATGGTTTAATGTCTGTTTGGTATTGTTATTTCTTTCCGGTTCATTTGAATGGTAACAAGTATTATTTCTTTTTTTTTTAAGGTTAGAACTTCGAGGATACATTTAAAACCTTTTTTATTTAATAAGATAATGGTTTAATATATTACCTTTGTTACATCCCTATAACCTTTTAACCCGTAGCGAAAAGGGCTCATACACCAGTAAAACAATTTATAATAATACAAAGCCCAAATACAAAACACAGAGGTACAACTCTAAACGGATTACCGAAGAAATATAAGCTTAATTTATTCCCGAATCAAATCATAATTCTTCATTACCAAAACTCGTCGGAAATTACCGGTGCAAACCCGATACTGTGAACAACATACCGTTACTTTGCATTGATAAAAAGTAACGGTTGGAATTGACGGTAAAGTTGCACAGAGGTGCCACCTAGTGTCCATTTCCTATGAAAATTTCATTAGCTATGTGTACTGCGCTCAACGGAACGAAAGATATACGTCGTTCCGTAAACGATGTTTCATTCGATGCTTTTTGTTAAAGGATTACCTACAGCCTTGGATGCGAGGACCATAACAGCTTTCTTATTTGGACTGTTTTTTAACAGCCGTGTTACTGCTTTAATAAGTGGAAAATTCGAAAAGATACTTTATAATGCTGAAAAAATAGTAGCAACTGAAAATGTGTAATTCCTACTAATCATTTTGTAAGATAGACTAAAGTTAACTAAATAATTTAAGAACTAATACTTACATTATTTAGGATCTAGGAAACACTGTTGTGTCTCCTAGATCCTAAACTTATTTCAACTTAAGTCTTCATTTAAAACAGCTATCCAAAGTTGTAAATGTTATTTGTAGTACCAAGAAATAAGTAGGGTATAAGTAGATAGTACGAGTATTGAGTTTGAGATAGTACCATAACTAATTTGGTTATTTTATGAGTATCGTGATGTGCCACATTTTGGTATCTAACCTCCCATCACTACACCGACTACAAACAATCCTACATGTGCTTCAGTAGGGGAGCCTGCATCCGGGACAGCGAAATTTACACGCAGTCGAATTAGTCTGAACCCCTCGCAATTTGCATGGCACCCCTTATTACCAGTGGCTACGTCACGGTAATGACGTCATTCTGGAGGTGGACACGATCATCTTATGGTGTTTGTCGAGACAGTTTCAACATAGTCTGTTTGGGGCTTTATTGAAGCACAAGCTGTGGTAATGTTGATATTATACTGATGATGTCATACATGTGCGTGTAGCTAAACAACTACGCTATTATAAAAGCATTTTTACGTTTTAAATGCTTTATTATTGCATCCAATTTCAGCCCTCATTAACAGCTTGTTCGCAGTAACAAAACGCCATCATTGTATAATATATTGCGTTTACATAATCTGACCCGAAATTGCTAGGCTGATCTCTACTTACACGTGAAATTGATACCGTTTATTGGTTATATGAATCTATAACGCGGTAAATTATTAACCTTAGACAACACTTACGTTATTTTAGGCATTTATTACGTTTACACAAGAACTAGGCAATTCAAGTTAATTCACATTTTATTAAAAACTTTGGTTCGGCTTTCGGCGTAGTACGCCATTCCTAAAAGCAAGTCATAGTCTGTTGTAAAAGTATCGGATGAAAATATAAACAAACGGATCAGTAAACGTACCTGTGGATGCTAATTTGTAGTGCTATTTACAAATTGAGTGCTTTGATTTGATTATTAAACAGAACATGAACACATAAAACCGAAATTCTAATTTAAATCAGCATAAACATGTTTTTATCTGACAACAGTGAGGTTAATTTTATAACCTCAATTGGCATCGATGCTTTTTCAATTACAATTTAATAATGTTATTTAAACAATATTTGTTCGATAAAGTGGTTTACACTTTTATCTTATACTTTTGGAACAGACCGTACCTACCCCTACGTAACACCGTGCATATCCCTACGTAAGGGCTACCGACCGTCCGGCGCTTTACGAGCGGATAAATTAGTCGCGGCTCCGTCCGATTTGCATCTGATCTCGCATTGTACGGCACACACAAATTGCTCGTCTAAGTCACGTAGAAATTCGAACACAATATGCTGAAGTTCTATTTACTTCGTAAGGTATGCTGCTGTAACGGCTACAATAAAAATATTGCAGTTTGTCCATAACTGAAAGGAAAGACGTCATCTTAATGACAGTGTAACATTGCAACAAGACTGTAATAAAAGAAAGTTAATAACTTTTGAAGACTGCCTGAGGTAAATTAAACTTAACTGCATCCAACAATATTTATTGCATTCATGTTGTTTACAAGGTGTTGCAGATATAAGTTTCACACATGCACCGTGCTAGGGTACCGCAACATACTTACTACTACAACTACTTCCCCCACAATATTACAACAATATGATAACCCTCTTTCTAGGACATTCAGGTTTAAAAATGATACTCGAGTATAAATTCACGCGCAGATACATTAGCCGCGGCCCCACGCGATTTGCATCCGATTCCAAATTACCGGCTAATGGCCGCCGCCTCACGTGACACGTGACGTCACTCGTTACCACTAACATGGATTGGATGTCGACTAAATGACGGTTATGAATTCCAGTACAATATGGGGAAGATTTAATTATAGTGTTAAACAACAAGCCATCCAAAACAATAAAAATGTCGTCTTACATCTGTGGATAGCATGGATATTTTCTCTTTTTTAGGTATCTCTTCCTCCATAGTACCCAACTAACATATTTGCAAGTTTTGTGTTGTCAAAGCCGTCTATTTCAATAACCAAAAATCTAATATCTTCCCTTCCACACGATTAATTAATTCCCCAACATTATCAGCACTTAATTCCACTGAATAACAAGCTCACAGCAAATCGCGCGTCACCCGCGACCACAACCGCATACAATGGCACGTGTCACGAGCATAAATAAAATTAAGGGTCGTCATCAACCCTAGCGATAAAGAATCACCGCTCGCCACTCCACATTTGGGCACTAACAATAGTATGCGATAAAGTGATGAGCTGCAAAAGGCTCACAAAAACTAAACAAAACTAAATTTATTATGATATCAAGACTCGTAGAAATCATTTCTATACTACAAAGAATGTCTTTGACAAGCTGGGAACCAAAAATACTGAAGACTAGTTTCAAGGGTGTTGTTCTCTTATTTACAACACATCGCTTTGTATTTTTTTTTACTAGATCGTGTGAGCATGATTTCAAAACAAGCGCTCGAATGTTTGTATTTGAAATCTGATAATTCCGGGAAAAGAAATGCACGATTATTTGATTTTTTTCTATCCCACATGCAAGCTTGTTATCACAGTATATGGTCCTTCTGTCCATATCCGTTTTGTAATAGTACTTTCAATTTGTGCCGAATTTACGGCGACATCATACGGAGGGGGATAGCCAGACATCGGACGCATAAATTAGAAAGCGAAAGGGGATAGAGATGGAAATGATGGGACGTACGAGTGTCCCGAAAAGTGCGTGGTTGTTGTGGCAGAAAAATACGGTTTAAAAGAATGTTAAGTACGATGTCAAAAAGTAAAAAAATCTGAATTATGTTATTCTGATTTTAAACTTTCTTACAAGGTAACTAAATTATAGCATTTAACTTTTTACTTGTAAAAATAATCTTACTCATGTTTTGCAAGAAAAATTTGTCACGCCATTTAGGGGAAAGAATTCGTTCTGCGTTTTGCTGAATGTCAGCTTATTCAACTTAACTCGTATTTATATTTTCAACGTATTCACATAAGCTCACCAACATGACACAACAAAATTAATCTTTTCATGCAAATCCTTTATTGCAAACTAAAGCTATCTCGTGACATGCACTAATTAAGTAAATATTTTTCTTTCATAATCTTCGCCATTTTGTTACCCTTATTCACACATTCGCATTAGGCGAGGGTTCAAAAATCGTAAATTATCGCTTTATGCACACTGAACCGATATTTATTGTGATTTATAATGTTTAACCCTATTTTGATCCGAGCGATAACAGTGGGTGCTCACCCTAACGTTTGGTTTTTAGATTTTTCGGCGTAAAGTCGGATGATTGGAATAAAGTGTGTAAATAGACTTAAAATTGCGTACATAACACAAAGTTTCCCCGAAAAGGTAGACAGAGGTGTAATCATTTAATGTATACGTCTTTTAAATAACGAAGCGATTCTTCTGCCATCCGAGCACAAATCTAGACATCGAGTTGAAAAATTTCAATTGAAACTAAGCCCGATACTTAAAAATGTGCCCGATCTAGGGATTGAACCGTGACCTCCAGTTTCGTAGTGGCGCTTGTGACCAGTAACGAGACAGTCAAGATGTCTTAGATACTAACTTCCAAAATACGTAGTAATGTATGTGCTTGGATTTACAATTGAAGTGGTTGCTATCTGACCTTTGCAGCAGCTCTCAAGGATTTGTCCGCTTTTCCCAAAACCTATCATATTACCGTTATTCTTATAATAGCGGTAAGAGCCGGCACCCATTTACTAAATAAATTTTTAGAAGATTTTCATATAAAATCTCGAAAAAAAATATTACGTAAGTTAATCTGCAACTGTTTAAAACGATTTTGTGGCATGACAGTCACTGAAACTAACGGATAGACTCACCTAAAACATTTTTCGAAAGCATAATCAGCTCATAATTATAATCGTATTGTAAATGACCCTCACTCCGGCCTAGATAAACTTCACTAATGAAGTCATTACCTTACCATAACGCCCCATAATTTAATACCATAAAGGCGAGTACCCAAGAAAACGCCATAAAAACAGGCAGACTAATTAACTTAGAACAGTTTCTTGGCAGATATTTTTATGCGGGTAGTTCAAAGCGTTTCCTCAGGGAAACTGCAGGTGGTCTAAAATGAGTCGAAACGGCGCTAAAACCTACCGTCTTGAGACTAAAAGCTGGAGGTTTGTTACACCGTTGCGTAACACGTGAAATAAAACATGAAGAAACCTACTTTGTTATGTCTTTTCAAATAAATCAAATAAAGATCTACTACTCGCTTTGTGTCTTTGTACTTCTTTTCTGATTGTATTACTGAGAAACCTTTGTCTCTCACGTAGTGATCCTGAGGATATTGTGTTAGTTCAGAATTAACAATTTTTGCATTCGATCCTACGATCTAATAATATGACCACTATGGTTGTAGTAGGTATATCATTCATATTTTTACATCAATAACTGGACATAGAATGAATTCTTATATGCCAAAAAGGAGCAACATTTAAACCTAACTTAATAAAAACCGTGGTCATAACGTTATGCGGGCTGTAGACGTTCAAGTAATTTGAACAAACAGGCCGGTTCAAACAGTTTTATCAAATTGGCATGTATGTGTGTGTGATATGAATGAGTTTTCAAATGGCATGAAGAAATAATTATGAATTTTACATTTCTATTTGATCAAACCGTTTGAACCACCCTGTTTGATCAAATTACTTGAACATCCATGGCCAGCATTAGTACTAGTTTCCATCGACTGTTCGATGCAGTTACTATCGCAGTAACTAATATAATAAAATACACAGTCTACACAGACATGTAGTTATCTCTTTGTTTACCTGTCTGCATCAAAATATTGTTAAAATGTTCAACCGAATTTACACCCTTTTAGGCTGCCCACCAATTAGCCAGTAACTCAATTAGGTAATAACAGCAATATTAAGCTGATGCACTCTCGTCTGTGCACACCTGTTAATTATGGAGTGAATAGGCGAAGCTGTACGTATAATAACTAGGCGAAGCATTACACACCATTTTAACTGAGGCAAGTGTGTAAAGTCAGGCTTACCTACCAACTTAAATTGTCCGTATTTTCAAATCACAGCTATCGTTCTTACTGAAATGTTTATAACAAAGTTGACGTAGTGTGTCAATTTGATAAAGAATTAATTTCCCTGACTGTACAAACGTACTTTAAAGGTGGAATAATGTTACTTTATTTCTTGACATGATTTACGATTACCCAAGTAAAACTTATTCTAATAATGGCTCGGAAAGCTAAGGAGGATACCTACTATTCGGATAATCTTAATAGATAACTTCTATTATGTTTTACCTAACGAACCACACTATCATAGACACGAACTTTTGTCAAATTCAATAATCCTGTTTATTTTTCCAATATTCCGCGTCGGTGTGAGAGTAACCCTTGAGACATCGGCATCGAGCTAAGTGCATTGCTATGTCATTAGCTTGAAAACTTCCAAAGGCGAAGAATTAGGGACGGTGTCGTTCGCAAAGAAATTCATAAGTTTCTTTTATGAAACTCTGTCGTATTGCCTTTAAGGGGCGACTTTTGTCGGCAGATTGTGTCTTTGAATACTTATTCTTGTTTAAATGGAAGTTCTTTGTCGTGTTTGCGAGATAGTTTGCTAAGGTAATGATGGAGAGTTGAGTGTTGCCAAGGGATTTGTGGTGAGGAGTTTTATGTAGAGTTAAAAAATAAAATAAACATTAAAATGGTATTGGTTTGAAGCTCTCCCATAGCTTGAACAAGGTGTCTTAAACGATGACGTTGATTACCACGCTTGATCCCTCTGTTTTGTCAATTTGAGATTTTTGAAATGTAGGATTATTCTCTCCTTACTTTTAAATTAAATTCATAAAACTGATACGTTGTGATTAGTTAGTTCCCAATAAAACCTTTGTCGAAACAAACAACAGAGGTGGTGGAGCTTTACAAGTAAAAAGGAACCACGTCCAAAGGATATTCTAAGGAACAATAACTAGGTTTCATCTCAAAGTCTAGATATACCAACCAAGACTGAGACTTGGGATCGCCCTATCTTCGTATGATCCATTTAGACAGGTAATTCATTTACAGTCGAGCACGACAGTTGTTTTAAGACCGACAGTGTGTGACTTGCCTTTGGGGAATGTCATATCGTAGTAACGTCTCTACGATACTGGAAAGGAACTAGTGTTCAATATTGTTAGGCACTGTGTTCCATACCTTTCTAAATAAAGGTATTGTAAAATATGACTACGATATTCTGTCATATTGGCACGAACATAATAACTATTACCTACGACAGATTGCTCAAGCTGTGGTCATATGAGTAGCGGGGTCCAGCAGAAAGCACCACCATCTTTGCATAATGACCATGAATGCAACCTTCTGTGTGCAAATAATAACCTATCGACACTGTGTTCACAAAGTATAAAGCGTTCTACAAAATAATACAGTAATAAGTACAGTAGGTCACTCGCCAGTGGAAACAAACCCAGTATAAGCTACGGAGTTTCAAAATCTATTGAAACTCCGTATTACGCTAGACTAGATCAAGGTCAAAGTGTTACTATCGACTTGCGGCCTGCAGTACTCTGTATGCCAAAAAAAATGGGTTAGCTCTGACTCCAGATATTGTACCTAATTTTATTGTAATTCTAGATGACAAACCCATAACTCTTATTCCCGCATTATCTGATCACTAATCACGCGGCGCGGCGTCGCCTGTGAAAACAGTCGCTATGCTAAACAGGAATTTACATTAGCAATGTGTGGAATTTGGATGCCTCGTCTATTTGACGGTAGTTTGCATTAATTATACCGGCGCTTGTTTTTGGCAGTGACACTTTGCACATATTATCTCTCAACATATTGCACCTTATGCATTTTTTTACGGTTGAGTATGATAATTATGTTGAACTTTCTATGAGAAATTGCAACCACCTACGATCTTATTTAGATCTTTAAATCTACATACCTTATCGACTCTGCGAAGTAAGTAGTTACGCATATGAAAGTCATTCGTAAAGCAGGCGAGATGAAAAATTACAATAAGAAAACAGTATTTTAGCTGTCTCTCACGGCTAGAAGAAGTACAACGTCCATGGGCCTCCCACAAACATCGCCAAATCGTTTCTTCAAATAACATTTAAAGTAAAAGTCGAGCTATCCCAACCACATTATCTCTGTCCTATTTAAATATGCCATTTAACAGATAACAGTAGAAGTAATCGTAGAAGCGCAGGTTTACGAGCTATAAAACTTGAATGAACGTCAACTGCATCAATCAGGGATGGCCCAGTTTGTGGTTTATAGGTTATTATGGGTATCGATTGAGGGTTATTTCATGATTACACGTAATTTTACCTAACTATACACACATTACAACAAAATACAGACACTACACGTACACAAAGTAGCCAAAAACCTCGTATTCAACTCGTACTCAATCTAGTTACAGTTTAACAGCTGTATACTGTACCCTTCATATCACATAAAAAATAATTTGTAGATTACAAATAAGCCTTTAACACATTTTAGTTAGCATCAGCACACATATCAAGTATCAACACAAGTCGAGTACTGAGTAAGCTCTAAGTGACGTCAAGTTATTTAATTTAGTGCTTGAACTTCAAGTCAGCGAGCACTTTGTAACTTCAGCTGCTTGTAATAACGTTAGTATTCGTATATTATTGTAGGGATCATTCTAATTTGGTGTAAACACTGCTGGTTAGATGTAGGTTGAGTTACTGATAAAGTTAATTGTTGATGTTAAATTTCGATAGAGTGTGGTCTTTATGAAGTTTCGTAGATAGAAACAGAATTGTATCTTTATTCTGACAAAAAAATACAACAGACGTAGATATAATAATAGCTTTATTCTGACGTCACATCATCATCCAAACGGCTTGGCTAGCTAGATTTCTATTGGAACATATTATAATTATTTAGTAAAAATAATCCCAATTAACAAACACCTCGTAATGGAGATTATCTCAGCAATTTTGGGATAGCATTTGTACGTCAGTAAAGTAAGTCGATTAACACTGCTACTTTTGCACATCTTCTTTGACACAAAATTATTCGATACACTAATATTTAGTTATGTATTTTTTCAGCATCCTAACTAATATTATAAATGGGTTTGTTTGTTATGTTTTACGCTAAGACGGCTGAACGGATTTGTATGAAATTCGGTACATAGGTAGACCCTAACCTAGAGGAGGACATAGGCTACTTTTCATCCTGGATCGCAGACGAAATAACAGCTAGTTTCGTATAATTGCTTATTTCTTCTGTTCCGATTGAATAAAACTGAAGTGATAACCGACTCTTATCCCTCAGTGTACCGCTAATAATCACCCCATCCATAGTTTTTGCATGCAATTTCTAAGGACTAAAAAAATGCTGTAATAACGAACCTATTCATGACTCTTGTACAAATTCAACCTTTTAAAAAAATACCAATACCATAAAATACCAATACCATACAATACCATAAAATTCTCATCATTATCGTGCACAATCTTCAGCAGCTTTATGGAAATCTAGAAAGAAGTTCGGCATATATTGGGTTTTATCGGAACAGACTAATGGTTCTTACAAAAGGCGCTAATGCGAAATAAATTGTCGACGGGCGACCCGCCCTGCGTACCGAACATAGAAATATAGCGCCTGGATACGACAGGTTAGATATGAAGCTGTACTTAAGCACCTAAGTCTATTTTGTGAAAAGTTTAGGTCTTGAGAGTCGAAATAAGTATTATCTGGTTTTGTTGGTTAAAATGTGAACGTTTTTATGTTCACGTATTTTCATGAAACATGATTACCAAGATGGAGGGCCGAACTTGACTCTATGGATAGATGTGTGTGGAACAAGGAAAGGGAGACATTTGCCCAGCAGTAGAACATTACAGGCCAAATAGATGATTTTCAGTCATTACGAGTGTTATTTGGTTAAGTTTGTTTTCGAAACCGTGGATGGATTAATTGGTACCCTTTCGACTTCGGTATGTTTGTTAACACAAAAATAGATGTGTAACCAACCAACCAAAACCGGGTCAGATAAACCTTATGCAGTTAAATCCGCACTCTCTCTTTAATTACACTCATAAACCCACTTAAAAAGTTACACTTAAACCCAACCACTTGATGTCACATCTATAGACTCAATATCCTGCTCAGATCCTCACCGGCTCGCTTTTTACAACCGGAACCGGATACGACTTGAGCCTTCAGGAAACGCTCGCGTGTTTTGTATTTAGGTTAGTGGTACACTGGGAAGTGTGTCCGAATGTCCGGATGTAAGTGTCGTCGTGATGGTTCGGGGCTTCGTGACAATTTGTGGCTGTGTATGGAAGTGGGAGGTACTTTTGGTTTAATTATAGGGTATAAGGTTTAGATAAACGATGTCGGTTACCTATTATTAGGTACGTGAGCATAAGCAAGTTTTAGTATTCCTCAAATACCTTTTATGGTAATAGGCACTTTGATTTGACATTTCTATTTGGACGCTTATTTACAAGCGGAACTCCTATTCATCTCGTGAAGTGAAGAAAATTATAGACTCATACCGAAGACAACAAGTTTCTAGGTGAAACTACTTCATATCAGTACAAAATCAATTATGAGCTCTAATTTCTGTCCAAAATTTTAGTAGACATTTTCTCTGTAGACGTTTTTGGCTATCCGCACAAACCAAGCGAGGTGTACCAATACCTTAACCGTCAGAATCAGATCTTACATTTAGGCGGTCACAAAAAAACTAACAATTGTGTTAGCGTTTTGTGCGCTTCGCTATCGCATCGCCATCGCTCCCGCATCGCTGGCAGTGTGTTGTTAACCGCGGTATTTTTTGTTTTACTGTCTTTTTGTTACAAAATTATACGTTGAATTATTTATATAGTAGGAGAGATTAGAGTTTTATATTCTCGGTTAACAGGTGCTCGTAAATGGAAAGTTTTTGGATATAATCAATGCTGTTATGGTTACTAACTTCCTGTGCGAACCTCGCACTTATGACTGACGGTGTGTAAGGCAAAATCGAATTGTTGTCATCTGTTGTCTAAACTCTGAGGATGGTTGGAGGATGGTGTGTCCCAGCAGTGGGAACGTTGTAGTTTGATTATGTTTATGCTTATGCTAGGCTAAACAACTGGCAAACATTTTATTATATATGGAGTTTGACGTAAGATTGACATTGAAACACCATCTAGCTGTTTAAGAAATAGATTTCAGAGTTTTCACAAAACTTAAATCAATTAAGCAAAAATTATCTATTAAATTCCCAATAACAATAAAAAGTAGAACTTTCTTCCAATATCCAGACCCTTCAAGATTCAATTCACTACCTAAAAGCAACTCTTCTGTGTCTACCTACTGGCACCTACGTAGGTATAGGTTACCAACACGGGTTCGCACTTACGGCCCCCGACGAGCAGTGTCACCTGTAACCTATTTACTGGTGATCGATTGGAGCAAGTTTTGAGGTAACCCTAACTTCGTCTAGGTTCCTAGGTAGCAGAGACGCCTGTATCGTGCTGATACTAATTAAAATTGATAAACTTTCTCTATGTGTCTATGTCGTATAACCACAGCTTTGATTTATACATACTGTTTATGTGTCACACACAAACAGAAGTCTCACCAAGATTATCGTTAAACCATGTTTTGTAATTAATAAAGAGGAATGCGGTTATCTGAATACCTCTACCTCCTACAGAACTTTCCTCTCCAAACCCTAATTATGCACAGATTAAGTAACAGATATGCAAATGCTCTCATTCGGTGGAAGGGTAGGCAGAGAGGCCGCTCATCAATCAATTAGAGCAAGTAGCGTTTTATTACAAGTCTGTCGCTGACGGGTGTGACGAATGGGACGCGATGTGACGGAATAGGAGATGAAGGCTTTGTATGTGGGGTAAGCAGAAATTTAAGAGCATACATAGAAATCACAACTGATGGTGTTGGGCAGGTATGTAAGTAGTGAGATAAACATTTATATATTTCATTGTTTTTATTCACTTTCACAGCCTATTTAACATCCATCTTTAAACGCTTTCCCGTAATGTTGCGATATTAATGTTGATTTTATTTTGTTTCAGGTATGATTGTGAAAAGATTGGCGTCTTCCTGTGTAAGTAACTTATAAGCACAAAACAACCGAATCATGATTTCCATTGCATTTTCGTTTCTGAGGTATTTCTATTACCCCAATAAGCTAACTAGGAGTGTTCAGTGGGTATGTGCACGTCAGTTTATAATTCAACGAGTAAGAATATAAATCCCCACCTCTCACTCGTCAGTCTACACCTTCAAAGTAAGGCTATTCTCGCAAACATCCTGCTCTGATATCTAATAACAAAGAAGATCATTTCCCTTCAAAACACCTTATAATATTCAACTTAATTTTAACACACTAATTACTTACCTCCTAACATCACAGACCCAATATCTGGTGGGTCATAAATTCGGTTCATAATAAACTTAATTATGAGCGATAACGCCAGTATGAGACATCTTTACTGGCCCCCTTGTAATAAAATATTAATTAATCTTCGATGGACGATAAACTGGAACATGATAATATTGGGTCAGTACCTGTTGAAGATAAAAGTAAAGTTCAACGTAATATTAATGTTCTCTCAAATAAATGATGAAGAAAAGTTATCAATGGTGCAGTAGCTAAGAAAATGGCTGATTGTGTTTCAGGTAGTGAATTCGAATATTTTTATACGTATAACGGGACCAATCGGTATCTATATGTAGTTAGTGTCATAAGTATGAGGTTTTGAATATTCTATAGTTAGCAACGTATTAACTTTAAAGGTCAAAATTGTAAAATCAATGTATTAAAAACTTCTCTGAATAAAAACTAAAACCCAACTACGACTAAAAAGGTATAAACAAGACACCACAGACAGACAAATTAAAAATCCGGAGTCACACGTGTTAGGGCATAAATCGAACAGATTACGTGTGACTCTGGATTTTTAATTTGTCTGTCTGTAGTGTCTTGTTTATACCTTTTTAGTCGTAGTTGGGTTTTAGTTTTTATTACTTAATTTTTTTTTAATTCTTTTGGGGTTATAATATATATATTTTTTAAATGTGCTCATTAAACCCTTTCATTTGATACCTAACATGGTACGATTAAACAATATTTTTTTTCAAGTTCCTGACTTTATGCCCTCTAGAGGGCGCCATTTTTAATTTAATGTTTCGTCACATGGCCTATAACCAGCGCACGATCAAGAGGCTTCCAACGATACCTCTCTTGTCAAATTGTGATGAGTGGTTTAGAAGATATGAGGGAACAGATGAACATACATACATACATACATACTTACATACATACATACATACATATATACATACATACATAAATACATACATACCGGTCAAAATCATAACCCTCCTTTTTGTTTCGCCGTAGTCGGGTAAAAAAACAGAGGGCCCTTTCAGTTGTTATTTCTAAATCAACCAGTACATAATCAGCCTATAATGTTCCCACTGCTGGGACACAGGCCTCCTCTCTGTGAGAGGGAGCGGGCCGTAATCCACCACGCGGGCCCAATGCGGGTTGGTAGATGTCACATATCTTCGACTCGTCTTCGAATCAACCAGTAATAGTTGTTAATTTTTATAATTTTTATATTTATGATAGTGGATATGTTATGGACCAAGTGATTATTAGGACATTATGAAAAATGCCCGGGCAGTTTGAAAAATGCCCAATATGAGAGGGCAATGTGATAACAACTATTGAAATAATCAAATTGACCGGGCATTTTTTATAATGCTAGTCACCTATGGGGCAGTATAATTAAAACCAGATTTTACATTTCAATCTTAGGTTACGATATGTTAGGTTAGGTTAGAGTATGACAACATTTATCATTTGTCGAACATTTCAATCTTAGGTTACGATAGGTTAGGTTAGGTTAGAGTATGACTAACAACGCACGAGCCGAGTGAGCGAAGCGAGCGTGCCGCGGCAGCGAACGGCGATGTGCCAGAAGTGAATCGCTTTTGTAAAAGGAAACAGTTAAGTTAGGTTACATCACATTAAAGATAAAGTAAAATAACACTCACTCACTGAGCACTCATCAATACACTCACTCATTTTAATTGAACTCTACTTGAAAGTTGGCATTCTGCCACTTAAGTTTGGCAATACTTCGGGCTATGTCGGACATGTCGGTTACCTTGGTTCTCCTACGGATCTCTTCATTTCAGAATCAATATTTAAAATCAAATAAAATATTTCCATTCATAGACACTCTGCTGACCTATGATAACTTTACCATAATTAAATGTTAAACTGTTGTTAAAACTGACTGGCCGGACTGGAGCGGGCGCGGCTCCGAAATGCGAGCCCCCACCCCGCGCGATACCCGCACCCCGTGCAAAATACCTGTGTATTATCAGATTGCCCAAAGACCACAGGGCAATATTTATAATGACGAGGCAATGTGATAAATAAGGAAGTTCAAATTTTAATTTATTATTTTGCCCTAAGTAGCTTGTCATTATTCATAATGCACGGGCATTATGAAAAATGCCCGTATTTATCACTTGGTCCATAACAGATATACTTAAATTTATTGACAGACAACGCTTCCTTTTGCATAAGTGTTCCTTATATAGCGAAGGTGAACTAACAAACGAAGGATTTTTAAAATTCATTCCTTACCGAGGTTAAATCGGGGAAGAAAGTTTTTATGGAAGTTTGTAATTTTTCTAGTGTTATAACTTTTTTTCTCTACCGCAATTATTAGTAAATTACAACCTGCCAATAAAATTATTCATCTTCAAGTACCGAACTCGCCAATAAATCTCGTCATTGTTTCACTCCTCGCTCCAGTAACTGCACATGACTATGTTCATAACCCATCCGTCCTGTAAAACAGCGCACCAGCTATGTCAAGTACAAGCGTGCATTACCGAGTGTGTTCCCGTAACAACTGTAGTGACGTAAACGAGCTAAGTTCCACTGTTGGCTTACTACAACTTGCATACATGAAATTGCCCAGCTTACAGTTTGGCTTTGAGGAAACATAGGGAGTTTTGTAAGGGGCGTCTAAAATTGTTTGTTCCAAGGATTCCATAAAACTTTGTGTTTTCGAAGGAATATCAAAAACAGCACACATTCTGTGACCTTTCCAAACGACGAAAAAAGATGGAACCTTGTGACTGAGGTCATAACAGTCTTTGTGAGCAGATTCTTGACTTTACTTTACTAGAAATGGTATTCAAATAATATTACAATCCTGTAAACACTATAAATCCGCTAACATACATTTCTACTGACTTTTAGCGGCAAGAATTGTAAGACGAAAAGTCGACAGAAAAAACATTTTATATTAGGTTATCCCTTATCAGTATCAGTTCTTTCAAACAATTGAAATTAGGACTTCTTCGAAATCATAATCGCCCAAAATGATTGGAGGGGGCACTATTTCTTCGAATCGGAAAATATTTGTAGCTAAAGTGTCGTAGCGGCTTAGTTCTTACCCGACTACGGCGAAGAAAAAAGGAGGGTTATGATTTTGACCCGTATGTATGCAGTATGTATGTAAGTTCATCTGTTCCCTCATATCTTCTAAACGACTTATCACAATTAGACAAATGAGGTATCGTTGGAAGCGTCTTGATCGTCCGCTGGTTATAGGTTATGTGACGTCACATTAAATTAAAAATGGCGCCCTCTAGACGACATAAACTCAGGAACTAAAAAAATAATAAAGACTAAAACCCAACTACGACTAAAAAGGTATAAACAAGACACCACAGACAGACAAATTAAAAATCCGGAGTCACACGTAATCTGTTCGATTTATGCCCTAACACGTGTGACTAGTTGGGTTCACTAGTTGGGTTTTAGTTTTTATTACTTTTTATTACGTTTTTATTAGTTTTTTACATGAACTGAAAAGCAGTGAATTAAATTATTTTGTCCCAATTTAATGTTGATACTTTAATTTGCTGTTTTGAGGAGCTCGTGGGTAAGTAATAACAGCCACACGGGTCGATCCATCAGGTTAAGCTACGCTTGCCGGGGTCGGTCCGTGGATGGGTGACCATTTTAACATATCGAGACTCCTCAGTGCCTCGGAAAGCATGTTAAGCTGTTGGTCCCGGCTGACATTTGTGGAAGAAGCCCGAAAGTCTGACAACCAGTCTAACCAAGGGGTATCGTATTACCCGTTATCGTGTTACTGGGTTGTGGAGGTCAGATAGGCAGTCGCTTCATGTAAAATACTGGTATTCAGCTGCATCCGGTTAGACTGGAAGCCGACCCCAACATAGTTGGGAAAAGGCTAGGCAGATTGATTTGACTTTAATTTGCTGTTTTCTCCACTAGCGGCCCCGCTCCACATCCCGTCACCCATATTATTCCATCGCACGACATGCCCGTATTGACGTACGTTAACTAGCGGGTTCTCGTGTGTTTTCAAGAAAATTAACAAACTTCCGCCACTTCATCGTGTCGTCGTCGCTCCGAGTTTTTAAACATGTTAAAGTTCTTTTAAACTGTTTGATATGTGGTGTACTGAGGTTGGTAGTTCATTAAAGTGGTGTTTATAAACTTTGAAGTTATGGAAAAACCTGAAATATAAGATGAGATGGCTATGGTGGGTTGATTTATTCAAAGGGGTGTTTATTGTTAAAACAAAAACCAGTTAGGTAAGATTTTCATAATTTTGAGAATTTATTAGCTTGGGTATTTGTACATATTCAAATTAAATATTTCAAAAATGCTCATACAACACGCTATCAACATTGCATGTCTGATTTCCAAGCTTTGAACAGGACCTAGTTTTTTGGTCAGTCGTTGATTTTTTAACTGCACACGATATCAAAATCTCTTGAAAATACAAATCAAAATTAACACCCATTCATTAATTCAAAGATAAAACCCTCACCAAAGATCAATAGATCCAATTACACCAATTCGACTATCAATGAACACGACGTCCTACAACCAATTAGAAGTAGAAGTGCATATCCGACACTTATCCGACACTTATGTCGGTAGTTCTGCAAGTGCCGACTCAGATCGCGGTCAGACTAACGAGCGTCTAAAGTTCAGACAGCGAACTGTTACTGAGAATGTATGGATGACGTATGTGTGTGTGGATGTTATTTCAGTGTCTTGTTCTTGATGTCAGTGAGTTTGAAGTTAGTTAAATGATTGGGATTGTAAGGGTGATGACAGTTCTTTTGAGTGGAGTACTTGTTGCTTGTAGGTGCTGTTATTTAAGTGAATGGAAAGGTGAGACTAGATCCTAGGAAGGAGTAATAAACATATTGCCCCAACTACAAGTAATACGGCATCAGGGTGGACCACACGAAGACTGGGATCTTATAATGGGATTATCACCAAGACTGAAAAATCACTAAACATTTTCTTGACATACATAGGTACTCGTAACATACATAGGTACTCGTGAAACGCAGTATTGGGACTTCCTTCAGCCAAAAAGGCTTCAAGAACTCCTGAAAAAGACAGCTATCTTTTAATAAATCATCTATAACAGAACTATCAAACATTGTATGCCAAGGAATGTAGTCCACGTCACAAATTAAATGACCCAATTCATGACCTGTTAACAAACATAAAATCTGAACTAAATCTCATTAAACTGACATTATTCGTTGAGTCGCAAATCCTCCAAGTTTTGCCTCGCCTGGCAAGCGTCTGCCCACTAAATCTTAGTTCGGATACTCTCGGATACTTTCGGACATCTTCGGATACTCGTATCAAGAAGTTCCGTGACGTCAACTTTATAAGTCGACATTGGAATTTTGATGCTTTAGTTTTCACACTTAATGTGTTCTATCTGGAACTTGAACAGATAAGAAGAATAGTTCTTGAAGTAGTTTAGGAGATTTAGGACATAGTCACTAGGCAGCCGCTACCAAACGGATGAATAAAAAACAATCTGAATTTAAATGGAATTATCTACGAATAAGTATACCAAAACTAATACAAATGTCTAGTTTATGTGCTACGTATTTTATGGGCTTATGGTGTCCTCAAACTCAAAGCATTTATTTCAATTAAACCATTTACAGGCACTTTTGAATTGTCAAGGAGTCAGTCAGTCAGAAATATGAAGCTAGTTGCCCATTCCAAAGCGTAGTAGGTACCTATGGAGAAGAACGGGCAAGAAACTCCATGGACACTCTTTTAAATCAAAATATTGTTACAATATAATGGTTACATTATTCATGTTGAAATTATACATGTGAGAACAATGTAGAAAGC
Source organism: Lithophane ornitopus (assembly GCA_948473465.1). Taxonomy (NCBI): domain Eukaryota; kingdom Metazoa; phylum Arthropoda; class Insecta; order Lepidoptera; family Noctuidae; genus Lithophane; species Lithophane ornitopus. Next base: position 680,838 of record OX419632.1, on the reverse strand, counting down.
ACGTTAAAAGCGTCCGCAATTCCAAAATAAGCACAATTCAAAAATTAAAATAAGCCATGGCAGCTAAGAAATGACCAGTCACAACTGACGGCGCCCGTTCACGAACATGACGCATGGATCAGCACCATTCAGCTCAACCATTTTGAAGGGAGCTAAATGATCCAACACATACGCCACCACGCAGTGGTGGCCCAGTGGTAGGAGCAGTGGTGGCCCAGTGGTAACGGCCATGACTTACGAGATGTAGGTCGTAGGTTCGAACCCTGACAGGCGCTTTACTTTGTGTAAATTATTTCATCGCCACTGCTCTCAAAACGGTGAAGGAAAACATCGTGAGGAAACCGGCATGTCCTAGAACCAAAAATTCGAAGACATGTGACATCTACCAACCCGCACTGGGCCCGCGTGGTGGATTACGGCCCACTCCCTCTCACAGAGAGGAGGCCTGTGTCCCAGCAGTGGGAACATTATAGGCTGATTATGTATACGCCACCACCAGCGAGACATTTGAGTGAGCATGACATTCCCAGCCGCCAGGGCACATTCAAGTCAATGAAAGACAAAATACCCGGTAAATGGTAGCTCTATAGTACATAGTACTCACACCTGTGCAATTATATAATACAAAGGAGAGATTGAGTTTATACAATGCAAAGATAGTCTTACAATCTTCAGCAGCTCCAACAGCATTTTCGAATGTTAATTAGTTAGTTGTGGTTGTGGAGCAGGACCAGCATTAAGCCAAGCATTTTTATCAGAGATGTAATCCTCCAACTTATAATTTGCCTGCCTACATAGTGTGCGTTTTATACAAGTTTTGAATTTCGTCTCATTCAGTTGAAGTATATGGGGAGGGATTTTATTGTAACATTTTAAACAGTACCCCATGAAAGATGAGTCTACTTTAGCCAGTCTGAAACCTGGTTGAACTAATAAGTCCCTATTTCTAGTACTATAATTATGTCTATCGCCTCTTTTACTAAAAAGATGTAAATTTTTTCTTACGTGCAAGATGTTTTCATATATATATTGACAAGGTACCGTCATGATGTTAATATCCTTAAACAGTTCCCTTAAAGAATCGCGCCTGCGTAGATTATAAATGGCTCTGATCGCTCTTTTCTGCAGAATAAAGATAGACTCGATGTCTGCAGCCCGTCCCCATAGTAAAATACCGTAAGCCATTATGCTATGAAAGTAACTAAAATAGACTAGCCTCACTTATCTCTCACGGTAAATCATTATTGTGCGAAACTGGTGATTAAGATTAACGAATAATCAATTCTGTAGATGGACCACATAAACCTTAAAAAATCACAATCAACTATTCAATCACAAAATCATTATATTCAAATCAAGTTCAAGCACATCTGTGGCAATAAAACAATATTCAAACACAGACAAACTACTGACACAATTTCCACCCCATCAATTACGCAATCTTCACAAACGAAACTAGAGAAAAACTTCAACTAACACTTTCAGACTCTTACTTACACTTACACTTTTTGTCATATTCTGAACTGGAACGAGTCTCCCAACAGTCACAGACAACTCGATTGCTAGTCCCAATCGTTACCAACTCAACTGCGCCTAGTCCCCATTGGCACCAACTCGACTTGTCCCAGTCGATTGGGACGAGAAATATTTTAAAAGGCGCATTAAATCTAACTGGAGGAAGCGCCCGGCACACTCGAGCACTCGAAGTTTTCTCTTAGATACGTCGAGTGGTTCTTTTCGCATTAATTATTTAAGAAGGACGCTTGAGATATTATTGTTGTACATGCTCAGGGACGTGTAAGCGACTGGAGATAGGCTAAAGTGGGGTTTTGGGACGAAATTATTTTAATTTTTTGACAAATTAATAAGGGCGTAATAAGATTGCGTTGATGTTGGCGGAAAACTGGGTTAGTATTTTAGGGGTATGAGGAACAGGGTGTAAAGTTCACTCATACTCCATAGAAAAGGGAGGATCCTCCAACCAGACGGGTGTTGTGTCTGGCGAACTGCCCAACGATTGATGTTGGGTTCTTGTATATATGTCCACTGCACGGTAAACTTTAATTGCGTGATGCGGGATTTATGTGACGTCTGTTTGATGCGTAGTTCGCATGTGGCGATGTAGATACCGCCACAGTATAATGACGCGGGAAGATTGTGTCAATGTGTTTCGATTCTTTGTTTGAGCATGACAGCTTGTTCAGTGAACACGGGCACTCTACAGGGTGTAAGGGACAGCCTTCCGCAGACTGATGGGATGATATCATACTAAGACGACCGATACATTAAATTATTTCAGGAACATTATGGGAGTCCAATAAACCTGATTTGTATTATTATCTCACGCGCAATGTATCGTTACCGTGGCAAAACCCACATAGCCGCGCTCCCCGTGTCGGGGGGGGCGCGCTCGAGTATTTTAACATCCATTGCTGGTTTTTTTATTTTTGCTGTTTTATTTACTGTTATTTATAAATGGAGTGCTGCGTACAGAAAATGTAATTTTACATTGAAATAAAGGAATAGTACCTAACTGAAAAAACGATAAAAATATGAAAATTTTCCAGAGAAAATTCCAGTGGAATATGATTCAAAATAAGAAGCTGAATGCCCCTTTTTAATTTGCGGAAAGCTGTTCCTTACACCCTGTATAGTAAGGATCAATATGGCTTGCTGAGATCATCCAATAGGCATTACACTTAAGAATTTTACTACCGATTTGATATCATTTAATTTTAGACACATCATTCTTTGGAATGTAATTATGCTTTCTTCGTATAAAAACAAAATAGATTTTCATCAATTTAGAACTAAGTTAAAATATTAAACTGAGCTCCAATATCAATACTTTCTCCAATTATGAGCCGTTATTCGAAAGCTCCCATAAACCTATGAAACATAATGACTAGCCACACTGTTCGGAATTGGCTGAAACTGAAACTCCGCTAACAAGCGTCTTTTTGCCGGCGACAGGCGCGACGTCGCAAAGAAGCTGCGGCTTTAATGTGGAGACAGGCATACCTGGACCACTACTACGAGATTAAATTATGTATATACGCGGTGAAAAACTGGCCCCACATGTAGTGAAAATTTGTTTACCAGGATTTCCATCGAGTGTTTCTTATAAAATATTAATGATGATATTTTTCGATGTCAATAAAATGTAGGCTGGCTGAGTTATTATAGGCATTTCGATGCTTGATATGTAGCTAATCTTTAAGGAAGTCTGACAAGCAGAAATAAATAATTTGATGATGTAAACCTCATAACTTGTTTCAATTATTTGTATCAATTACACATAAATAAATACGTAACCTCACGCCTTTTCCCATGGGGGTAGCCAGAAAACAGAGAACGCCACATGCTAATACTATTGATCGAATCCACAGAATCTTCAAATCGACCGTATTTTTTACAGGAAAGCCAACGATTTCGGAAATAATCATCTCAGCATCCATCACATAAGTTTAGTTATCTTTTTATTGACTCTCAAATACACACATCAACCATTGTAAATAAGCACACCATTCAAGTGAGTGAAAAAGATTGTAATGCAAATAGTTTTACGGGTTATTTCCTTCGGAGACTTAACTTTTTGCCGACGTTTTGAGCACTTGTGTTCACGTCTCAGGGGATTCCAGCCATTGTGTGAAAGGGTTATCGACGCAAACTTTGAGGCTTACAAACAATTTAGGGAACAATTGTGTTCTTTCAAAATATGTAAAGGCTGCACGGGAATTTCTGATTCGTGTGTGGTAAAGAGTGTCTGTTTTGAAACTCGATAAATGAGACGATACATTCGGCGAAGTTGTATTTAGAGTCACCTTTATTTTTCGAATCAAATGATAAAAACCGGCCAAGTGCGTGTCGGAACATGCACAATGAAGGGCTCCGTAGTTAGGATGAATTTATACCCAAAACAAACTGAATTAGTTGAACATGGTCCCCCATGGTTTTTTTGGTTATTTTTGAAAAACCGCTCAAACTAAACAAAAGCAAATTAAACGTATGAACACAGTAACTACCAATTTATTTAAACCGTAACACATGGACCAGTGGTAGCGGTAATAAGGACATATAAAACTTAGCGATACCACAAACTGGCGCAAACTTGTGTATTGTTCGCAGTACTGTGTGTTTAACTGCACTGTTCTTTAATGCACTTACTTCTTCTTACGTAACAAGCGTGTGGTTTTGGAAAATGCATAATTTAGGTATTAGGTGATTTAATATCGTGTTGAAAGAGCAAATTTTTCTACCTTTGAAAGTCAGACTGACTGCCTAGGTCGGACTTAGGTATCTTCACTCGCAGAGGCTCTTCATACTTATGCCATCAATTAATTGATCAATTTATTATGAAAAAATACCAATGCTCGAGCCTTATTGCCATATATGCTGGGTCAACCCTTAATACTTAGCACAGAGTATTAACAAAAACCGGCCAAGACGTGCATGTCGTACCATGCACAATGAAGGGTTCCGTAGTTGGGATGAATTTATAAAACAAACTTAACATTGTAGTTGAAAAACTTGTTCTCCGATACAGAACGTATGAGAGAACATGTTTTTACAACTGCAAATTTAAGGATGGTCGATTATTACTCGGTAACTTGTAGAGCCTACGTAGCGGTGATAGTTTTCCTTTTAATTTCGTTATATATACTACTGCCGTGAATTTTTTCACATATCCAAACCCAACCATTTAGCTGGCAGGGGGGGGGGGGGGACACTTGGCTCTAACAAAAATTATCACTTTAAAGCCTAATATTTCGCAAACGGATCCCTGAATCCAAAAATGGTTTTGACAAACTCATTATTTTTAAACGACCTTTCTAACGATACCCCATGCCATGGGATTGACGAGAAAAAAAATACCATCCCCACTTTACGTATAGGGGAGGTACCCTAAAAAAAATTATATTTTACGATTTTTTTTTACCATTTGTTGGCGTCGTTTATATGTATATCCATAAAAAAATACAGCTTTCTAGTACCAACGGTCTCAGCTAAGCCGCGGACAGACGGACAGACGGACATGAAAAAATACAGCTTTCTAGTACCAACGGTCTCAGCTAAGCCGCGGACAGACGGACAGACGGACATGGCGAAACTATAAGGGTTCCTTGTTGACTACGGAACCCTAAAAATGAAACATAATGGTCGTGTCCAAGCTTACATCAACAAACTCATAAATAAAATTAACCACAAAATAAATTATACCGAACTAAATAATTCTCATGACATTGAGCGGCGATGCATACAACCATAACCACTTGAACTTCCCCTTAAGTGAAGCACCGTGAAATAGGAGTTCCCTAGCCACTCGTAATATAAAATATATTTTTACCAAAATATCAGTTCTGAAAACGAATAAAGGATATGCAAATAAGCAGATGCGCTATGCTAATCTGACTAGCGGGGGATGAATGGGGTGCAGTTCAAAAGAAGCACTCCATGCCTTTTTAGCTATGCTTGCTTTGATGGGGGTATATTATAGTAGAGTATAGGGTACGTCTTTGAGAATGTCTTCGGTTGGCTTGAGTGGTCTATAGCAGTGTGCTATTAGCAGAAATATATTATGTATTTTGGCATTTTAGAAAGATTTGTTGTGAAAAAAAGTGTTTTGAATGGGGTTTAATATAGTTTATCTACAACGCTGAACAGTAATGTCCTATTATCCTGTACGAAAAACATAAATCAGATAGATGTAATGACACAAAATGTCAGAAGAAAGAGGTTTATTATCTCAAAAATCCTCAACTTATGAAAGAATAAAATGTACCTACAACAACATGACGGGCAAGTAAATTGCTGACAAAAATTTGACAATCTTTGCTCGCCCTCTCCACCCACATCCAAAAATTTACCGAATCACTTGTCAGAACTACCCACAATTTAAAAAGCACATCGTCAAATCCGAACAGAATGGTCTCCAATACGTTGAACATGCAAATACATGCATGCAGTACACATTTGCATATGAATCCTGCACTTTTCGCTCGCCGCCACCACGCCACAGCGGAACGCCTCATTGGACAGACAACCCGTTATGGGTATCGAGATGGATGGACGGTATATTATGTATCTAAGTGGTGTTGTTAGTGGTATAAAAGTGAAAGTATTTCTGGAGAAAAACGTTTTATTTTAAGCTACAGTAGTGTGTAGCTTTGTTGCAAAATAATAGTTGTGATATATAATTATGAATATTTATTTATTTATTTAAACTTTTCGCACACAAAAAGGTACAAAGGCGGACTTAATGCCTTAGGCATTCTCTACCAGTCAACCAAGGGTGGTGAAGAGATTAGATGACGGGTGCTCTGATTGAGAGGAACAAAGAGAAAAAAAAAATTAAAAAAATAAGGAAAAATATATATATCATAATGCATTATAGATAAAACAGTTTTTACAGCACATAAATACGCAATCAACTTATGATACATAAATACTTACATACATATTTACTATAATATATACCTATAATATATATATATATATATATGTATACATAATATACAAATTCAAGGCAGAGAGGTGTATATGACTCTACTCTATTTATTTTGAAAAAATCTCTGCAGTTTCCGCTTAAATGCATACCGACTGGTGGCCGTCCTGATATCAAGAGGAAGCGCATTCCAAAGAAGAATGGACTGAATATGAAAAGAAGAATGAACAAAGCCAGAAGTATGAGAAGGGCAGAGTAGGAGAAGATTGTTAGAAGAACGCAGATTCTTAGTGTGTGAAGAACATAGATATTGGAAGTGAGACACAAGATAAGAAGGAGGAGTGGGAGAGTTGAGAACGGAGAAAAGCGTGGTCAGAGCACGCAAACTTCTTCTTTGGCGAATGTACATCCATTTGAGCTCAGACCTATAGCTCGAAACGTGGTCATATTTCCTCAGGTTGAAAATGAACCGAATACAGTTGTTGAGTAGTCTGTCAAGCTTATCCAACAAAACTGCATTCAAGTCAAAGTAGCACACGTCACCATAGTCGATGATGGGGAAAATTAAAGTCTGCACAAGCATAGTTTTCGTCTTAGCGGGCAAAAAGTTCCTCAGACGATACAGGGATCGCAGAGTACCGCTGACCCTTTGACTAACACTAGAGACCTGGCGTTGCCAGCTAAGTGTCGAGTCCAGAGGCAAACCAAGATCCTTCACAGTAGAAGTAATGGGGATGACGGTGCCATTGAAAATGAGTGGAGGAAGAGCGCTGAGCGTCACCCTACCCATCATGCGTGAGCTCCCAATTACAATGGCCTGACACTTTGAGGGGTTTATTGACACCCCAAAACTATCAGACAACTTTTTGATGGCATCTAAATCTCGGTTTACATCCGCTATAGCGTCTGATAAACCTTCAACCCGCCCAGCTGTATATAATTGAAGATCATCGGCATAAAGATGATACGAACACCGAAGACAGTGAGTTATAAAATTAATGAAGATGGAAAATAACAATGGAGAAAGAATACCGCCTTGCGGAACACCAGCATCCAGGTCGCGCCAACTCGAAGAGCTCTCATCAACGCTAACCGACTGCTGACGTCCCCGGAGATAAGAAGAGAACCATTCCAGGGCCTCGGGTGAAACCATAAGATGAGAGAGGATAGAAAGGAGAATATCGTGGCTGACGGCGTTAAAGGCATTGGAGAAATCAATTAATACCAGAACGGTAACCTTGGTATCCTCCATCGCTTCTCTAACATCGCTACAGTCACTTTAAGGAGAGCGGAGGCTGTACTGTGCCCAGGCCTGAATCCAGACTGAAAAGAGCTAACAAGGTTGTTCCGGTGAACAAACCCTGCAAACTGCTTGTGTACGCAGGCCTCAAGCACTTTAGACAGGAACGGGAGAATGGAAATGGGACGGAAATGACTGGGTAAGGAGGGATTTGAAATTTTAGGGAGTGGGCGTACATACGCCATACGCCACAAGGATGGGAAATGCCCGGAATTAAGAGAAAAGTTGATGATGTGGGTAATCGGAGGGAGAAGGGTATCAAGGATCCAAACGACCATACTACGACTGATGCCGTCACAGCCCACAGCCTTGGATTTTATGGACAGAATGATGATGATGATGATAATTTCGTCCAAGGTGACCGGAGAGAGGTGAAATGGTTCTATGATTGGACTGGCTAGGCCAGTAATGTAATCGACCGTCCGGGACAACATTTGGGTATCCAAATGACAGGTGCGCGCACAGGAATATGGCGCGGAAATTAGAAAACAGATTGCAAGAGAGTTTAATTTAACGTTTTTATTCATCCCTACTATTAAAAACTATTCTTGTGCTGGGGGTGGGTTATTCCGATTGGCAGAGCACAACGGAATAAAAGTTAAGGATGTTTCTACCTCGTAAAGGCATAAAGCCATGCTTACAAAAATGGCGACTGTTCCCCACATAACAGTCACCCGTTCCATATTCAAATACAATTACTTTTCACCACACAGTACACAGTGCCAATCTGAAACGAGCAAAGTTAACAATTTCTAGCAAAATCTATCTATCGCTCGCAAACTGCACTAACTGCATACAAAACCTGGAAAAACCAATTTGTCGCTCACAAAGACCCAGTTTGTGTGTAGGGAGGATTTTGCGAAATATTTGTGAAATACTGTGAACCACGTAACTATTGCGGACGTGGTACAAGGAGCGTGTTGTTCGGAGCTTCGGAATGACACCGCGTTGTAAGATGTGAGGGCTGGAAGTTGTTCTTGATGGTTCCTTGTTAGATTTGAAAGGATCATTTTATTGTCATCGTTGTGTGTTGCGTAGCTGACAGAAATAATCACTTTTGTCATCATCTGGTAAGTATAGTCGACCTCGAATTGCTTTACCACATTTGACAACAATTCTTAGTAAATTGAAATTTCACTAATGTTGAAATTATACACAAATAACTCAAATAATTAAACTAACTGTCACAAATAGACCTTGTATGACGTACAAGTGGTATTCAACCTTTGATAATAAAGCAATTTATTAAGAGGTTGACAATACAAAGTTCCCAGAACACAAGATATAACACAGTTACAACACTAGTCTGCATTTCGCCAAACCAAGAGACATTAATCTATTTAGTATGTAGCCAGAGAGCGTCTCACGTTCAATCCATGGGCACTTTTTTATTTTCACTTTGCTAACTCTCTGAAATGTATCAGTATTTTCGCCTATTTAACAAAAATAATGGTTAGACTAAACATTAATATTATTAAACCTCTCGTTATACTAAACAACAGTCAAAATAGTAATTAGCATGAAAATCACGTACGGTGGGTCCAGTGTACGCAAAAATATGCGCACATTTGTGAACGTTACATCCCTAATATCTGATTTTGTGATCTCTGATCCCTGACCGATGATTAGGGTTACGATCGCATTTTGGTCAAATAGGCATGATTTTAAATTAAGTTGTTAATGTAATTTTAATAAAATATTGCTTTAAAATAAGTTTGAACACGATTGTTGGTTAAGGATTAAGGTGTAATCGAACCGAACAAAAAAAAAAACCACGACCGAATTACAAACTAGCTACGATCGCGTAGCCCTTGCTACGCCGTAGCCACTGCGTAGCAGCGTAGCTTTACAGTACTCTACTAAAGTATTGTATGACTTATATAACTATGTTTGTGGGTTTACAACGATAGATATAAACCTTATGTAGAAAATGTGTATTTCTAAACCTCATAATAATATCCTTCCTCTCTTTCATCTAAAAACTCGACTCCTTTTATTAAACACCATTATCATGTCACGTAGGAACTATACGTTAAGCGCCCTCTGCCGGCCAGCTTTATAAATAAGGGTGACCAGAGCAAAATTATATGGTGGGCGTGACGCCTGGCTCTTTGTCCCGTGAATATTAATATTAGAGTTATGTCGGTAGAAATAAAACTGTTTTATTGACTCTGGGGGTGCAGCTGAAGGAAAATTGATAATAATCTTTTGTTAGCAGCATTCTTAGGCCGAGGTCTAAAGTTACCTCAAGTACTTATGCTAAGCATAATTCCTGTCACTGTCGCACAACTGTCAAACTTCAAGTGCAAGATAGAGACAGAGTATGAGTAAAGAATAGTTTTTAGTTGTATCCCAAAGCACGTGCTTAGTATCGTTTTGTAGATCCCGGCCCAAGACATATTATGAGATGAATACATTTAACTAAAGAGGTATAAGGTATAATAAATATTTAAAATTATTCTAATAAACGACTGGAAGAAGCGAAGTGAGGATAGCTGATAAAACTCTTTGGAAGCACAAGTTGAGACTTCAAGAAATTAAGTTTAACAGACCGTTAGCCTCCTTTCAGCTATAGAGCTATAACTAGCAGTAGGGATTGAAGATGGAATAGGGAGGAGATAATTTTTTAACTTAATGTACTGTCATGATTGCGTATTACGTCAATTGGCCGTGTTAAAGCCTACAACCAAGCATAACACTATCAATGAATAATAGTTGTGATTTAAATATAATGAAAAAATTAAGTAAGTAGTCAATCAATCAATTAATTTTGCTTTGCTTTTCCCAACTTGGTTGGGTTCGGGTTCCAGTCTAACCGGATGCAGCTGAATACCAGTATTTTACATGGAGCGACTGCCTATTTGACTTCCACAATCCAGTTACTGGGTACCACGATAGCCCTTCGTAAGACTGGTTGTCAGACTTTGGCTTCTGAATTTAACGAATGTCATAGATTTACGAATGAAGCAGTAACTGCTTAACGTGCTTTCCGAGGCACGGAGGTATCTCGGTATGTTTTGGATGGTCACCAATCGACGGACCAACCTCGGCCAACGTTGCTTAACCTTGAAGACCGAGCCGTGCGGCTGCTATTGTTGTTACCAAAAAAAATCCTAAGCCCCAACACAAACTCAAAGCACGAAACTTCTAAAACGCCTCTTAAAGTTCAACAAGGCAGCTTAACTCCGAGCCCTGAACTTACATAATTATTATAATTTAAAGCCCGCGCATTAAATTAGGCATTTTAATGAATTCCCTGGATGTGGCGCTAAGCTGCACTTGTATATTTTAATATAATAGAATGTAAAGTTTGGGAAGCTAGGATTATGGTAATGATCTCTATTTGTTGTTTATTGTTTTAGTTTGCGGTGGACAAGTGATGGTTATTGCTTGTGTTATGGTATTCTTGTTAAGACTATGGTGGTTATGAACTAAAAAAGGCTTGGTATATAGAATTTGAAAAGAAGCATGAAAGTAAAATAAAAGCAGAATTACGTTCTTTGAGAAGCAAGACTATGAGGAATAATATGATAAGAAAACAGTGCGGTTTAAAAGAAGATGTAGTGACAAGAATTGAATAGAATATGCTTAGATGGTTTGATCATGTTGAGACGATGAACGAAAAGCGACTAACAAAAGGTTTTTACAAGGCAGATGTGACCTGGAAACACCGGGACGACCGAGGAGGAGATGTAGTGACCTTATTGGTGATGTGCTTCAGAAATGTCAGATGCGTAGTACTCGCAACTAGCGTGTGTGTATGACCAGATGTATGCAATACAAGTCTTGCCCACCAGGCATTAATGACCTGACGTATTCGTGCTTTCCATCTTCTTCCATCAATGCCTCTTTTGCCGACCGCCACAGTAATGTACTATATCTAAACAATCTAAACATAAAAATGAAAATATTTTATTTTACTTGTTAGGTTAACAAGATACTGGCAATCTCTCTCGATTGTAAGTCTGTTCATGTCTTCCAATTCACTTCCGACATAGGTTGTGGTTATTTGTGCCCCACATTATTTTTCATATTCCAAAGTTCCACTATATGCAAACAACTATAATATGCCTTAAATAAATCATCGTGAACTTGCAATAACACAATAAACTTGCAAAACAAACTTCCGAAGCGGCGAACAAATTACATCGTCCAAGTACAAGGTGCTTCTGCAAGTTACATACGGTGTACCTGTGAACCGTGGTATTATACCTGGAACTAATATCATAAACAGGAAAGTTTGGATGTGCTGAAAAATGGTACGAGTAAAGGCGAAGTGTGTGTCCGGTAGCATACTAGGTAACATAGTAGGTATTTCTGCAGTCGAGCAGCATTGCAATGTTGTTATAGTCTCAGTGTAATTACGGCCAAATGAGACACTTTACATACACAATAAGCAAGCAAAATAGCTATCAATTCTCGAGAACGCAATTAAGTATAATTAAAAATATCAAAACATAAACGTAAAATAAGTAGCCACCATCTAAGAATAACAGTTTCCCATACCTTCTTAAAAATAATAGTATGAATTCTTCATCGAGAAAAATAACCTACCTTCATTACATAAGACGCTTCTCCCACCCCGTATAACATTATGTATCTATTCTGAGTTTCCGACTGCTATACGGAGCTGTTGATTCTGACGCTCGCAACTTTGACACTACACTACACTTACACTTATGGAATAAATCACCTCTCGTTCCGGGAAATTGCTGACTTGTGCTCGAACGATACGCCTTAGGGATGGGAACAGTCGATAGTTTGTCGATAGTTCAAGTTGTCTTCGTTGTTTGAGATTTTTCTTGTTTGTAAGTAAAAAAAAAACCCAGACCGGGTTTTCTTTCTGTAAGTTGGATAGTATTTAGTTTTGATTGTTTAATATACTATTCGACAACGTCATTAGTGTTAATATGAACAAAAAGTAATTGACATAGATTCAAATGGAGTACAAAGTGAACTTGTGTTACAACTATTGAAGGACATTGATTATGATTAAGATAGATCCTTTTAAGACAGGACAAACTGTGCTGTGTTGTGCTTATAAAAACTGTTATGTCGTTCTTAGAAAGCAAGATAATACAATGTTTATTTACGCTTGCACACAATAATAAATAAATAAAGTTGCAGCATATAAAGTATCCAGATACAAAAATAAGAAAACAATAATAAATTTTACAAAATAAAAGATTTAAAATGGCAACATTCCGTTGCGCCGTCATCGACTCACGCACGATAAAAATAAAGTTGTGGATCTGTGCGCACATACAAATAAAATAACTTGATTATTTGGTCAGTGTTAAGTTTACGCAATTGATTTGATTCCAATTACGAGGATGTAAAAAAGGTAATGAAAAAAAAAAGAGTGTTTTTGTCTAGTTGTGATCAGTGTTTGTGAGTTTTTGTGCTAGTGAGTAAAGCATGTGCAGATAAATGATAAACGCAGAGATGTGAAAGACTTTCAACAGTTCAAGATAATAATGCTACATATGAATACCACAAATGTAAGAGCTACCCTTATTTTCATAATCATTATATTTCTTCTTCTTCTCGTGTCAATGACTCATATTATTTAGTCCGACTAGTACGTAACAGCATCAACAGTATTGTGTAAAATCAAGAAAAAACAGGTAAAATTCAAATTCAAATTTCAGACATGCGTCCATAGTGTTAGTATACAAGATAACTTAAAGACTATTGTTAGTAAACATGAAAATGAATTAAGTTAGTATACAAAATAACTTAAAGACTAAAAGCCTAAAGTAAAAGCCTGTATAGCCCGAGTATAACCGATTCAGCGTCACCGACCCGAACGTGACAGTTCAATTTCGTTCAATGTTCAGAAAGAGCGCAAAGTGCGACTAAAGAAGTTTTCACTTCAATATATTCACCTGTATATACCATTCTATCGATAGCGATACTCTTCCATCACTACGACACTCCGGCTGCGTCATGTAATTTCCGCGGTGCGCCGCCGTACGAAGGCGGACGAATGCGTTGTCAAACTCGCTACGCTAACTGGAGATTAGGACAAAACTGCACTGTGCAACCGAACTGTGATGAATGTTATGAGTTAGATAACTTGTTTGTGACGTTGTTGCGTTTTGTTGTGAAGTGGATTTATTTATGGACCTTGATTGTAAAATATAATAATTATAAAATAGGGTGCCTGCTTTAAATATTTTAGTCAGACGGTAAAATTTAAACTGTTAGCTTCATCCAAGAAGCTATGCTCAGCCAAGGACTCACCTTACCTTGCTTACAGTGTACTATCAAACTTATGTGCTGGTCAGTTTGATAGCACACTGTGTGCTATCAAACTGACCAGCACATAAGTTTGTAATTTGGGAAAGTAACAAATTAAAAGTCACATTCCAGAGTTCAAAGCCGTAACTAACTTATGCTTGAGAATCGCATAAGTAAAGCTTTGGGATTTTCCAACGCTATTTTAAATATGATGATACAATATTACCAACCTGTTCTTCGCTATTCGTTCTAACAAAATGTAAATGTCTCACACTTTCATCTGAGTTCCGTGGCGCGACGTATTTGTAGTTAAACTCTGACGGGAGATTAGAACACAAACTGAGCGCGGTGGAACCGGCTATCAGTGTTGTGGTCTCGTCCATGAATGGTATGGCTTGTCGTTGTTATGATGACGGCCTACAGATTTCACATCAAATCTGACGAGAATCGTCATAATTGGTTTGTTAACATCTAGCACTGGATATGAGCTTCCTGATAGCTAGTTAGAAATGAAGTTCCAATTTTCTTTAGTATTCTGATCTGTAGCAACTATTTGCTATAGATTCTACAAAAAAGAACGTCAAGTAATATTAATCACAAGGAATCAAAGTAATAATCAACCAATTCTATGGGTCTGCTACGCCGTAGCACTCTGCTACGACGTAGCTAGTGACATGTTGTGTACACTACGCCGACTAGGACCCATTACTTTTTGTTTGTTCAGTGATCGATTCTTTTAAATAAGAAGTTATTGTCATTAAAAACGCATGCAATTTTTTTCCTTTAACTGTAATTGTCAAATAATAGTTTGTTTAGAAAGTCTATTGTACTATTGTTAATCCTACCAGCGCAGTACGAATACCCTTACAAAGAGCAGTATTGCGTGAGTGCGAACATTTCACAGTAATCACACGCCGCGAAGTAGAAGTTTAGGTAACTTTGTGATGAAATGTGTACCGAATTTAGTTTGGGGTTGCAATAATATGCTATCAGCAGAATTTTGTGGTATAATTGCTAATTGAACTTGTTTAACCTATAACATATTATGATTTTATGACACGTGTGATAAAATTACATTATAAAGGGTAGGCTAACGGATTAAGTATTTTATTGAAGGTATAACTTACAAAAAAAACAAATTGTAAAATGGAAAACCGTTTAAACAGCATCAATCAGAACAGAGTCAATTTTAGAATTGTTACATCATCTTAAATTCCTAAATCTATGTAAAATTGCTATAGGTCCACTCATATTTGATCTGACCAAAATTATTTTCGGATTTTTATAAACACATTGAAATTTCTGAATTGTATTTTATACAATGACATTAATTTACTTTGTAAAGTATTATATAATTTTAATTATTGTGAATGTGAATCATTGCTTTTTTTTCAGTTAGTTTTAATCATGGTCTGGCAGTTTGAGAATGTATGCGGTCTAATCAAATCTCCTTTCTTTGGTATTGTTCTTGGAATCCTGAGTGTGTTGAGCTGCACGATTACTGACAAATGCGTGCACTGGACAGGTCCACTCAATCTGCGTGGTTCTTTCCTCAAGAGACCATTTCAGATAACAATCTACATGGGCTTCACATGATCTGACCAAGATTATGTCTGGACTTTAAAAGAGATTTGACGAAAAATTTCTTTCTTCTCAGGGCATCAAATAGGAAACACCGACCTCATCTAGTTTTTAAAATATTTATGATTAACGTATAATAGTTATTTATACAACTGTTATATAATAAGGGGTATTAAAACACGAATGTGTGTGTATCACATGAGTGTTTTAATACCTAATTATTTACAGTTGCATACAAGATTTTATCTACACCCATGATATGAATCCTCTATAAAAGGTACTTAGCAATACTAATATCAACTAAAATGGAGGGATACGCTCGTGAATTCGATTTTTTCGCATTCGAATAACATAGATGTTTTTTGTTTTAAATTACGGTTTAATGTTAGTGAAACGTGCCTGCATGACAATGTTCTTTTTTTGAAATGAGTTGTATTATGAAATTTAGTACAACATAATAACACCCGTTTGGGTGATACTATGGTTACTATGACAACATTATAACAACCAGTGTTTTAAAGTTCGCAATAAGCTAACTGTTTCAGAAACTTTTATAGAGGATTTATAGCATGGGTGTAGACAAAAGTGTTTGTACAAACTACTACAGAATTAAAATCATTTATTATTTACATTTATTTTATGTCTGTAATCGGCATGGTATAGTTAATAAAGAGTATTCTATTCCTGAAAAGTTTGAAGCAGGCCGCAATAGACCAACCTGTTCCTACCTATAGGAAAGCGCAATACAGAACAATACAGCAGGAATCTATAAATTGTCCTACAAGTTACAAGCTAAGATATACTTCGACATTTCAAGGATTTATCGCCTATTAGGCTAAGTTGAAGTTAGAGTACACAGCGTTACTTAGCTAAAAGCCGGATTTTATTGGGATTAGAAAACTTTTGAAATATTTTATAAAGATTAGGAGTACGAAAGAGTTTGCAAAGTAATAAAAGGTTGCGCCATACCATGCCATTTATGGATAATTTATGTATAACAATATTAACATAAATTATTGTGATTAATATTTAAACTTTTCTTAAAACTATGCTTTGTCTTGAGTTTGAATGCGAAGAAAAGTCAAAGAGAAAATGTTAGTCAGATCATAAAACTACGCTTCAGTAAATCTTAGCATTATTTCATTTAAATCTTCGGCAGTACATCTCAAACGAGACTAAATTCAAGGGAATTGTCTGTAAGCATACTGTAAGTAAGCCATAAAATCAGCTTAAGCGTTTAACGATACTCCATCTCGGGAATCATCCCTAAACCCATTTGATAACGTTATTTAAACAAACATTACATGCCCGTAAAACTTTATGACGTACTCCAAAAATACTTAAAAGAACAATAAAACAAATAAACTTGGGAACGCTATCCATTGCTTGCTAGCCAGGGCAGACTATTTTATATAGGGAACACTGCAAGCCATCAAAGCTTCTACAAGCGATAAGTTCGCTTTAAAATTCCCTTTAATTTCTCGTGGTTAAGGGCTCTGTGGCTACCTGCTAAGGTGGCTATAACAATAAAACACCGGGGACTGTCCCGATAACTGGCGTGGAAGAGATATATATGTCTATTGTGACCAAGCAATCACTTTTGCCAGGATAATGCTTTGAGTCTCGATTTTAGTTTGAATTAGGGCTTTAATTGATTAATGTCTGTGTGAATGTGCTAATTGTCTGATTAAGTTATTTTTGTCAATCATGTTTTGATATCGAGTTATTAGTAACACATTTAAACTAATATATTGATACAATTTTGTTTCGTTCGCAAATTAATAAAATTTATCAATTATCGTCGCAACACATTTTCTTTGCATTCTAAAATAAGTAATATCTTTCGAAATAAAATCAAAAAGAAAGTCGGGACTTCGTATTTTTTCCTTACAACTTTTGAGTTTTACTTCACCATATTATATTCCTACACACACAAAGAAACCTCAGAGTATTTTTTAAATCCAAAGTAAAATGTATGTTACAAACCAGCCTGCCTAACAAATGTCTGAAAGATGCGCGGATCACGGCCGAATGCCTTTTGTACACATTTACTTGCATTTAAAAGCACATCAGAATCGTATCCGAATTAACATAAAACCCAGAGGGCGATAAAAGTACACAGTACAGTTCGCTAGGGTTGTCAAATATTTTTAAGTTTTATTTTTACAATGAATATCATGCACCGAATTAATCTGTTATGCAAAATACGCTTTGTAAATTCAAATAACACAAAATGTATTTATATTGGTTCAAGGCACAGTACAGAAATTGTCTCAATGTCTCTACTAAAGATTTTGGTATGATAGCAGAATTTAAATAAAATGTATCACTTTCGTGTCATCCCGCACTGTCTCACAAGCTGTATGAGTTTGACAAAGGATAACCCTCTGCGGAATAAATGCACAATATTGCAGATCGCTTAATCGAATGTCTGTCAGTCTGGTTAAAGTTTGAAGCTTGATGTACTACGCGTCAGTTTGGAATGACGCGACAGGTGGCGCGGCTCGAATAGTCTAACTATTTGAGAACAGCCGCGCCATCTATCGCGCACGTTTAAAATCTTACCCGTAATAAAAGCGTTTTCACATATTTTTACCCGACTACGGCGAAGAAAAAAGGTTATGATTTTGACCGGTATGTATGTATGTATGTATGTATGTTCATCCCTCATATCTTCTAAACTACTCATCACAATTTAACAAATGAGGTATCGTTGGAAGCGTCTTGATCGTCCGCTGGTTATAGGTTATGTGACGTCACATAAAATAAAAATGGCGCCCACTAGAGGACATAAAGTTAGGAACTTAAAAAAAAATATTGTTTAATCGCACCATGTTGGGTATCAAATGAAAGGGCTTAATGAGCACATTTCAAAAATATATATATTATAACCCCAAAAGAATTAAAAAAAAATTAAGTAATAAAAACTAAAACCCAAATACGACTAAAAAGGTATAAACAAGACACCACAGACAGACAAATAAAAAATCCGGAGTCACACGTAATCTGTTCGATTTATGCCCTAACACGTGTAAACTCCGGATTTTTCCTCTCCGAATTTAAAGGTACCAGAGTGAATTGACAAAAAAAAACAACATTTTCAAAGTTATGAATGCCAGCGCTGTCCATTTTTACGGCTGCAATATCGTTTATATACAGAATGATGAGCGAGGCTCGCAACTCAATTAGCTAATGAAAACGTGCTGTTTTGATCAACTTAAACGTAGTCAAGACTTGCGACGCTTTTTGGCGTATTTTTATATTTTACTTGCTTACTTCATAACTCGGTTTTAGCTTCTGAATATTTAAAACATTGTGTAGGATGTGAACTGCGTCGCTAGGGGAGCTCGAGACATCTTCTCTTGTAACTTCATGAGGAACGACTGAGGGGTTAAGTTATAAGCTGGGCTAGTGTTGCATGTGTTATTTTACACTTGATGGTTATTATGAAAATAATAATAGTTTTTAATACAAATAATAATAATAAGTTTTAGAGTTTAATTGCGTAATTACATAACGCAACACTTACATAATTATCATTTAATTGCGTACGGATTAGTGACTTATATTTACCCAGATTATTAGAAAAGATGTCTATGTCTTCTAATGAACCAGATAAGGCATTGTACTGCTGGGTCATCCTGGAAACCGGTGAATGTTTACCCAGATTTGTTCGGTATCGTGGGGCTTTGAGTAATAACGCGGCATTCGGGCCGTTTGTAGCAACTGAATATCAGATTCAGTCAGGATTATGCGTGTCAACTTCAGATCATCCGCAAATAGGTATGGCGTAGTATATTTAAGTACGCTTGTAATATCATTTACAAACACAATGAAAAACAATGGCCCCCCCCCACATTGGACCCCTGTGGTACACCTGAGGTTGCAAAATAAGGGTCAGATTCATCACCCTCTATGACAACTAAAGACGGCCTATTATTAAGGTATGACTTACACTAATCCAATGTGGTACCGGTGATACCTAGGGACTGAAGTTTAATCAACAATAGATCATGATTAACCCTGTCGAAGGCCTTCGAAAAATCAGTGTATATTGCATCTACTTGTAGACCCTCATCAACTGCGGATGTTAACTCGGTGATATAAGTGACAAGATTTGTGTTCGTAGACTTTTTAACCACGAAACCATGCTGACTTAAGGTTAGGTAACTTATAACCTGGTTGTAAAATATCGGGTACACTAGTAATTCAAAGACCTTAGAGAGAGTACAAAGAATCGAAATTGGTCGATAGTTAGATATCACTTCGCGCTTATCGTTCTTGTGAATAGGCACTATTCGTGCCCGTTTCCAGCGTTTCCGTTTCGTTATTTTTTGGTTGTTTAAGCAGATAACGCACTTACTATTCAGTCATGTGTAGTAATAATTTCAAGAGTTTGTGAGATATTAATATGATAGAGTAAACAACGGATAGTAATTCTTAAACAAAAAAATCAGATCGTAAAACTTACGTAATATATAACCTATGAACATTATTACGTAAAACTTACGTAATGTTCTATTAAACAATAATAATAATTATTATTATTTAATAGAACATTATTACGTAAGTTTTAGATAAGTACAAATGCAAAGTGCAAATGATTTTTTTCTATCTTTGCATTAATTTTTATACAAACACACACGTATCGCTCATAAACTTATTGCAAATAATTTGGTGGAATTGATAATCCATCAAAGCAAGGAGTAATCATTTCACACCCAATTTACACAGTGAAATACTGTTTGTTATAAATTAACGATGCAGCGATGGTTCATATTAAAGTTATTACAATAAAACCGGCCAAGTGCGAGTCGGACTCGCGCACGAAGGGTTCCGTACCATTATCTATAAACACGGCAAAAACATCACGTTTGTTGAATGTGAGCCCCCTTAAATATTTATTTTATTCTGTTTTTTAGTATTTGTTGTTATAGCGGCAACAGAAATACATCATCTGTGAAAATTTCAACTGCCTAGCTATCACGGTTCATGAGATACAGCCTGGTGACAGACGGACAGACAGACAGACAGCGGAGTCTTAGTAATAGGGTCCCGTTTTACCCTTTGGGTACGGAACCCTAAAAACCTATCAAATGTTAATAATAGCTGTTGCTCTCATTATAATAATCGTATTCGGAATTGTATTTCCGAGTTTGAATTTTGTTTCGAGTTTATTTGTTTCACTGGAGACAGAATTTCGTTTGCTAAGTTCAGGAATTTCAATTATTTCCACATTTAACACTTATTTAATAAAGAGCGAAATATACAAAAGATTTTTAAGAAATATGCAGCTTCTTCTAAACATTAAAATAAATAAATAACCGCGTTGTTAAATTGTTCGGCTTTATTACAAAGATCTTTGACAGTCGTTACGGGTGGTCAGATGTTTGAAAGTCTAACAACCAGTCTTACCACGAGGTATCGTGTTACCCAGTAACTGGGCTGTGGCGGTCTGATAGGCAGTCGCTCCATGTAAAATACTGGTATTTAGCTGCACCCGTTTAGACTAGAAGACTACTAGACCCCAACATGGTTGGGAGAGGGTTAGGCAGAGATGCAGCTTATTTGTACCAGTAATAATGCTGTATTCTGGTTTGATATGACGTGTAGCGTCATGTGGCTTGGCCAGATCAGAGTATAATCACAAGGAAACAATTATTCCCTCTACACAGTATTCTTCTTAACCAAAAACCGTACACAAAAAACTCAAAATTCATTTCCTACTAAATTGCTTTTTAATCGTATTCGCAACACACTGTTCTAAGCCCATAGTCTCCCAAAAAAAGAAAACATATCGAATAAATTTTTCATCGGCTCACCAATATATAAGGACGCCCTTGTTACCCAGCGGAAGGTGGCCGGGTTGCCGGGTTGCCGGGTTGCCGGTCCCCCGACGGATTTGCATATCCTTTCTTTTTCGAAAGCACTGAAATCGCGAATACCTTTTGGGATTAGGGATTTTGTATCGATAAATGGAAGTTGAAAATGATATTCGATGAAATTGCGTATGATTATATTTTATATATTGATTTATGTTGGAAAGACGAGGGTCGGGTGAGAAAATTATAAGTAGATGCGTGTTTGCTTTTTGTGATCCCGGTCAGTGTATGTTATTGATGTTGGCATCAATGTATGAGGGTTGTTACTTGTGAAATGATAATTCGTGAAGACGTAGGGAAGATATTGGAAAATATAATAACTGATGGACTTACCTACATATTTCGTAAGGTGTCTTAATTATTACGTGGGGTAATTTAGGATTTTTGGGCTAGCCCAAATACCTACTAATATTACTGCTATTAGTTTGAGTAAATATCAAGGTAAAAATAGATGTTCAAATGCCATTTATTTCTTGATTATTAATTTATGTGACCTGACAAACATCTTCCTTGACCCTTATTATAAGAGACGATAATTATTTTCTCCCAACCACCATTATGCAACTCGATAACAGATGACTTTCACATAATATACTCAAGTCACCATGATACTGCATCAACATGCCACCGCAAGGCTAATCTGAGCACAAAGCCTTCTTCCACCAATAAGAATGACTGATCACATGCTTAAAGGAGTTGAAAGACATTTACACCATACGGTTCTCCTCAAACGCAACAAGCATTTTCTAGGAAATCTAATCACAAGTATTACTTCCCTATGTTTAATGATGAAGGCGGTTAAAAATAGAAATAGTACGTTAACAAGTAGCATCTGTGCATAAAATTATTTGTCTTTTTTTCACAATCGTATTATTTCATGGTAGTGAGGTACGTACGACTCTTTTAGCTGAGAAATGTGAAAGTTTGCAGTAGTAACTAGTAAGTTATCTTTGAAATGTTTAACTTAAAACGCATTCGTTTTAACGTTACACTAAAACATTGTGCACACATGGGCATAGAGTATTGACACATTCTGGTACTCAATTTTCTATTTACAACATTAGCATACTCGTATCGCAATCGGAACGTGGACTCCAAAACCACAATCCACATTGTCACTACGTCTTAGAGCAGTAGTAAGTGAGTTTCTATGTAATGACCAGCCATAGGCTTTTTATAGCCAGCTGTACAATAACGGAATTATAGAAAGAAAGAAAGGGTTGCCGAGCCCTTGAGTGCTAATGTTACTGTTAGCTCGAAGTGCCCTTTAACATTTTTTAAGTACTTCTGTAACAATGGGTCTATGGAAGCATTGCAAGAGTGATAAGCCAAAGTTACTACCTCAGCAGCCCTGCAGCCAGTCTGGATTTGAACCCGGCTGATGACAATAGACTCGCGCCCTATTGTGGGATACTTACAATAACTGGCCATACATAACATGTACATTTTGCCAGTTGGCGTGATAGGCTGGTAGAGGAGGCAGCTTGTGCCTGTGCCTAGCTCTTCGGAGAATAAAGGCGGGATGTTTTATGTTTACGGCGCGCCCTGCGGGCAGTCAAGTCTGCCTCTAACTTTGTTCACTGGCTCTCCACCTCTGCATGATTAGTTCTCGTATAGCTTGTGCCAAAACAACTGTAGAGAAATATCAATTACAGTTTTGCTAAGTTATTAATTAACAAGGTGCATTGTCATGACTTAGTATTATGTTCGGATTTTGTTACAACTTTATCAGGGTACACTGATTAGAGTTTGTGTGACTAGTCTTATATTATGTTCTCTTCACGCGAACACGTAGCACACAATTGACCACCGATCTTGGAGTTCTTGACAACTTTTAGTTAGGTGAAACCCGTTTTGCCATCATACGTACACACATTTCTTGTTAATAACTCCTCATTAACATTGGTGTCCCAAAAAAATAAATACATATTTAAACAAAACCGGGATTTACTTTTGCGCCAAGATAAACAAGTTTCTACTTTATCTTTCGTAACCAAGTCAAGATATTTTTATTTTTATATACTTATATCGCATTGAGAACAGACTTCAATCTACCAGTAGCTTCGAAATGTCACCGAGCGGATCACATTCAGGAGTTATGACTTACGATGCGAAACATAACCCTGCCACGCAAAATTATACATTATTTTTATTAGGTTATAGTTCAAATTCATTCACTGCCAATCAAAATTATTATCAGCCCGATATTTGACACAGTTACTCAATTTTACGGGGTTTTCGACCTTAAATCGGGGTTTATTGAGTGGAAAATCCATTGTCGGTTTTTGTCCAGTGTCTACTTCAATATATGGACAGTATAGGGACGTTTTACAGTTGAAAGTTAATCTTGTATGTTTGTTTGTGTTACGAATGGGTGTTTAGTGGATTACGCGAACATGTTTTATTAAGGGTTCAATCTAGGTTCGATGTGCTTGAATTAACATTGTTTTTTGATGAAGTATTGTTAAAAATACCATTGTTCGAGTGTTCGGGATATTATTTCAGATTATCCTTTTGACAATGTTGACAAAAGTTGTGTGGCTGGTGTAACCTAAATGAATTGTTCGGTGATGGTATTTAAATTTGATAGAATATAATAAATATGCCTATATTATGCCAATAGATGCCATTCTCTTATAAAAGAATTATTTTCAAAAGAGGTCTGTCTGGGCCATCTTTCTAAGACATCAATCATCGTCATAGGCCCGGTTCCGTTCTTTCTTTACAAACTTCTTCCATGCAAGTCAAGTCTTCCTTTTTTAAATCCATCCAATATTCCCTTGTGATAAACTCCGGGGAGTATGTAGCGTGTTGCGTCAAAATGAGCGTGCTATTGTGATTTTACGGTCGAGAGCTGTCCTGAATGAAGGTCTTACGGAAGAGTGAGTCAATCCTCGTGGATCCTCGGGTAGACCTCGTGGATGCTCGGCTAGACCTCGCGGGAAAGGGCGTAGCATATTTGGAATTTTTAACTTGAAATACAAATGTAGCATTATGCTCCAGAAGATACCTTCGCTTTCATGGCGTTAATAGCTCATCATTGCTATTGTTTTTTATATTATTGAAATGATATTATTTTAATAAGCAGGTTAGACCACTTTGTTTTATGAATGGTAAAGAATAGGTTGATTTTAAAGTGAATCTAATTTCCCACTATTGGACCTTTGCTTTCCTCTCCTTGGACAAGGGCCAGTCCTTTCGGTTAGAGCTCTAGGATATGATATATTCGTGGTGAACCATTTTTGAATAAATCACCTATAAACGCATGTCAAGCTATCGAAAGCCTTACAAACGATATCTATCACAGCCTCACAGGTATCGTTCCCAAACAAGTTGTCAAACTGAAATAAAATCTGAAGAGGTTGTTCACTGTTGAGATATTCAGGAGCAGCGCCATCTGTCGTGATTTATGGTGATCTGTACTAAAGCGCTAACTTCAAACTACATGCATAGCCGAGAATGGACGAGTTTTGTTCACGATCAAGTGGTGTATTTTGTTTGATTGTGGAATGGTATGGAAATTATAATAAAAACCTTAAACCATAGTATTGGAGCAGATAATTTCAGCATCAATTTTATTCTCAATTCAATTGACAAAAACAGAAAGAACTAAAGAGTGTGAATTCACATGAAATAAATTGATTTTTAAAACTATTCTCCATAAATTTACCATAGTTTATCATAATTGTGAAAACCATTCCAAATTCCACCTAACTACGTAAATATAGTTAGGTGCAATTTGGAATGGCTTTCAGAATTAGGTAGCTAACGTGACGTACTAACACGTTAGCTACAAACTAGGAACTTCAAGTATCCAGTAGGCTAAGCAGCTGATCAAAACTGCTGTGCGTGATAACTCGCGTAGCGCCCGGTAACTTGATGCCACACTATTATATCAGAGACTATGTGTACCTACTACATATAATGTATGTATGTACGATAAACATTCTAACCCGAACGGAAAACAAGCCACGAAATAAGGTTAAATTAAAAGGTTAATGATATAATTATCTTCTTCCAATTATATTTTTTATTCAAATTAGATGAGGTCGGTATTTCCTAGCCGGCTACTCTGAGAAGAAACACTGAAACAAAGACAGAGGTCAAAGTTTGTTGTAAGGTCCATTCAAGTACATTCTAATGGTCAGATCATTATGAGGAACAGTCATGTAAGATATTTCTTATCTTAGGTCAGCTATGATCTTAGCCTAAAATCAAAAACAAAATAGCTTTTAAATTCAAAATCAAAATATTTTATTTCACATAAACCTACATGGGTATTTATGAAACGTCAGAAACTAGGTGCACGGTTCCAATTGGTCGTTTCCTATGGAGAAGAGCCGGCAAGAAACTGCACGGTTACTCTTTTAAAAAAATGTAATTAAATGGTCTTTTCATTAATTACCAACTATAATTCTGTTCTTAGATAATAATCAACGTCTAAACAGAATTATATTAAAAACTCGTTCAGAAAGTAGGTCCAACAAAGATTAAGTGTATCTTAAATCCTCGTCAAGAGTTTACAAAACTTTAGTTTCACGCCAAAGCGGATACAACAAAAATTAAGCCTGGAAAAGCTCTTATCTCTTAGAAACTTTTAAACTCTAAAAAACTTACGACAGCCTTCCTACAATCATGTATTGCCTCGTTGGTCTAGTGGTTGCGACTTCTGAACCTTGGGTTCTGGTGCTGGGTTTGATTCCCGGATCAGGTAAAGTATTATTGGATTTTCTATCCAGAATTAACAAGCAGACATCAGGTCAGTCTGGATTTGTGCCCGCTGATCCTAGGCTCGCCCCATAGACTTTAAACATAACTGGTGTACGATATATTTGTCTGCTCCTTCGGGGAATTTAAGAGTGGTGTTTATATACTGGGCACTTGAAGGTCCCAAAAAGGTAAAGATTAAGCGAACAGATTGAATCCCACTGAAGGTCAGAGCGACTTAGATCGTTTGCTGACGAAGCACAAACTCACTAATGGAACGACGAAGGGATTTGTATTGGCTTCGGGTTTTTTAGCTGTTTTAATAAGGGATGAGCAGAGTGAGAGAGCCCTCGTATGAAGACGTTGCGCGTTGATATTAAGCTGAAAGGGACTATTTTTCGTGTAGATATCCTCATGGTCATCCGCGTGTAGACATACTGGTTTAGTTTATCTACTACAAAGACTTGTGAGTTATATTGCAACAATTAGGGTAGTACACTAATATAACTCGCAAGTCAACAATCTGCCTTGTGGACGATTCCTAGGTTATTATATACTCTCTCATTCGCCCAATTTGGCTTCCATAGAGAAGAGAAAAAAGTTGATACATAGAACCCCGTTCTCAAAAAGATTCACAGGTTAAACGCTAATCACTTGTCAAACAATCTGAACCCTGTTTATTGTCCAGACAGCACAAACGCAAGGCTACTGACTCCTATATAGAAAATATCCTTCGTTTGAGTTGAACCCGTATTGAATGTTTGCGGAGGAGGTCAATAAGACACCGGCTCAGCTCGCGCCCGCTGACTCCGCACGGCTAGCTAATGGAGTGTCACTAGATCTCAGCTCTATTTCATTTGAGCAAAATAATCTATTGTAGGATTGAATTGTGGTTGTATTTGTTAGAGAAATATGTTTTGCAAAGGATCACTGGAGATTGTCTCATAGTTGTTACGTTTTTAAAGAGTGTCATCATTATCATTCTCTTGCCCTTAGCCCAATTTATTTGGGATCGGCGAACCAGGGCTATCTCTATCCTACTCTTTAGTATTCCATAACTCTATATTAAGTATTATTCGTGATTTCGGCTGTCACCTCCTTTTGTAGCTAGTGTTGTTTTGAATATAAATCGAACATTTGTTAATTTGTAGATAGCACATTTTAATGACCCATTTTAATCTTTGATTCTTCATGGTCAGTTAAAACGTTTGCTTGGCGGAGAAAAAAACATCACAGTTTCACCGCGAACTATGTCCTTCAAATCATAACAAAATAGTCCCACTATCACCAGGTCTGCACTGATGGTGGGATTATTAAAATAATTAAGACAAGCTGCTAAGCTTTATCTTCACAACGCCAACTGGTCACTAGAAGGGCCAAAATGGAATTGCACGAATCTTCATTGAATTCAAAAGTTCCCCATAAGCCCCATGTTTTATTCAGGAAGTGACCTTCCATCGTTCTTACACGTCCACACCATGTTCTCCCACATTCCCAGACATGTAAACCGTCTTTCAAAACAAGCTATAATGCTTTCTCAAACATTTAGAAGACGATAACCTCGCAAAAGTATGTAAATGTGTCCCGAGAAGGGTCTTGTTGAAAGAGTATGAAGAAATGGAGTGCTCAGGCGAATATTCCCCAAACTACGCAAGTTGTGAGATGTGTTATAAGACGCAAAGGATAAATACTTTAATCGAATGTCATATGTTGTTGATTACGGTACGTTGTCGTGTCTCATGACAACGTGTGTATTTGTGTACATTGTGTGTGTTTGTGTACCATGCTTCCGTGCTTGGGACAAAATTAACCGTATGAAATGTTATGAGACCTAGGGAAATCAAGGTACAAATTTATCAAACGCAGGAGGATTACGACTGCAATCCTGTCGGTCGGGCAAAAGCAATTCATGTTTTTGTCGAAATCACCCTTAACGTTTCCCGTACCTTAATGCTCCATTTCTGTTTACTCCTTGGTCCCATACGATAGAGACTTTCATCGTCCCACCGTCTGCCATATTGTAATGCGGATTAAGGCCTCTTGTTGAAAAGAATTTGTTTCGGCGTCATGATCACAGATTACGATAGGGTTTGTGAAAATATGTTTTTCTTGAATTGGGGCGCCTGTAAGTGTTGACATATTTTATAAGAGGGATAGGCGTCGCTTTTGCGAGAGTTTTAATAATTAAATCGTAATATGAATAAATTCAAAATGATGTCCAATAACCTAGTGGGTTTTAAGCTTAGTTTTTCTTGAGTATTGCAAATTAGAATTTAGGTACATATTTCCGAATTAAACAACTAACATACAGATGCCTAAAACATATCATACAGAACACCTAAAATGCTTACAAAAAAAGGATTCCAAAATAGGTCCGGAAAATTCGAGCTAATAAAGATATCACCAAAAAGGTCCCATTGACACCATACTCCGAGCCACTAAATCACCTAAAACGCTTCGAAACCAGGATTAATCCCCGAAATTGAAATAAAATACATAAAGCATAGCATGTTACGGGCGTTGGTATAAATTATGACAAAATTAAAACATTTCATTGTGGCGTACCGCGGTGTGGGACAAACAAATGGCGCCGAGCTCTCCAAGTTATGTGCTGCGCTTTTTGGTTGCTATTGTTAGGATATTGCTTTTTGCCATGACATTTTAGTTTCGAGTTTGATAAGATCAGGTCTGTGTTTTAATTGGTTTTCTGTTTTGTCCATACAGTGCTATTTATATAAGACTAATTCCGTAATTAAAAATGTTCAATTTAGTCGTAAGGTTATCTCAGCGACAATCAATGTCAAAAATTGTCAAAACTGTTGGTAAATTAAGTAGTATTAAGTATTTAATTTTAGGTCTTATTCTGATTAGCCTTTACCTAACAATTAAGGTAACTTTTGTTATAGGCAACCAGATCCAGCTGTGCATACAAATCATTTTACAAAAAGCTACAGCTGCTCGTTAATATCTGTATATAAGATATTTGACACCCTGCGACGAATGTGTGTGTATCCTGGCAATTAATTGTTTAATTATTGCTTGCTACTATAATTTTCCATTGTGGTGATTTTGAAATAATTAGTTTCAGGTTTTGCTTTATCCAGATAATTTATTTACAAAATTGACATTTCCCACGTTTTATTTTTATGATGCCAATCGCTTTTTTTGTGCAAGGATTGAAAGACTCTTCCGGACCTGCTAAGGTTAGAATACTAGAAAAGCCACAAATCGAAAAAACTTTTTCGTTATATTTTGTGGAGATCATCAATCC
The DNA here is from genome assembly GCA_948473465.1 of Lithophane ornitopus. Taxonomy (NCBI): domain Eukaryota; kingdom Metazoa; phylum Arthropoda; class Insecta; order Lepidoptera; family Noctuidae; genus Lithophane; species Lithophane ornitopus. Next base: position 651,409 of record OX419632.1, on the reverse strand, counting down.
TGTATAGTTTATCTTTATCCACAGTACTGTACCGTGCTCTAAGTACTAAAGCTGCATATATTCTAGCAACGTCAATGAAAAATCCCGGCCTCCACGAACAATGCTTGACATGCTAAAGTTCCTGCTTCCATAAAAGTTAAAACGTGGCAAACTACTGGAACGCCTAGTTCCACAGGTTTGATGACTAGTTACTGTTTATTAGTTGGGTATTTTTAAACTCTTTTTTCTAATGGAATGAAAAAGAATTCTGCTGAAGCTTTTCAGGCAGACTGAGGTTTTAACAATCCATACCATAATTATTATTAATGCGAAAGAAACTCTATCTGTCTGTCTTTCTTTCAGTTACCTTCACGCTTTGCTGAGTGGATTTCGATGAAAATCGGCACACAAGTAGACCATGACCTGAGATATATGTCATAGGATACTTATTAGTCGACTTCGATTTTGATAATTCTTTTTTTGATTGTTTGGTAGGCAGGTAATCAAATACTTCGTTGTATTTAAATAATTTAATTTATTTAAATAAACGAAATAACGTAATGTTATACAGGGGTAGTCAACCTATTGTGCGGAGTCCAGTCGCTCGCTGAATGAGAATGGAACGAATGGACTGAATGGAGCGAATGGATGAATGATATAATAAATCATTCCGCTATACTTCTATTGTTGTGTGAAATATGACGTTTGGCTGAGGTTTGTCGTTTTACTACTTTAAAAGAGCGACTTCTGGGTTTTTGGAAGAAGGTCTGGAAAGGAAGATGGGACTAGTTGAGATAATTTTTCTTTCTATATCAATTGACTAGGTTCAAGATAGGGAATTATGAATCTAGGTTTACTGGCAATATATTATCAATTCCTTCTTATTTACGAATTGTTTATTTCTGTCAAAATAAATAAACGCTTTCCTAATAATACAGCGTAGTTAATATTAGCTTAACATAGAAAGGAAAGCCGATTCTTAAATCCTATGTCTCCATCTAATTGGAAATACCTACATTATCTGCAAATATGTACATAAATAATAAAACGCGAAACTACATATTTCCAACCGCTCTCGCCACAAACCGCGCAGTTCTGGTGGAAACGCTTCATGTACCCGCTCCGCCAATAAGTCGAAGCTTCGAGAACATTCTAGAAGCTTTCTCAAAATAGACGACGCGCAGCTTTCTTTTTGACGTTAGTCCTCTGACGTCCGTCAACTGGGCTGTAAGCTTTGTTACAATTTAGGAAGCCCCGAATCCTATTGTTTTAATATAATGCTGATGTGTGTATGTTAAAATATTCGATTCTAACGTATTAAAATATTCGAATGTAAGTTGTTTTATGTTTTAAAAGTACTTTAAGGTCCAATTTCATTTTGAGTATCAAAGGTACCAGTTATAAACATATAACAACACAACATAAGTCACCGTTTCAAAATACTATCTATTTTTTCATAAAGTCCTCTTGCATCGTTGTAGTTATTAAAAAATATTTGGGTGGATGAATCACGCATTTTATAGAATAGTTTATCCAAAAAGTAGCCAGTCAACCTCGATAACAATGTTTAATAAAATAATTCACAAAAAAAACGTTTCTCCGAAACTGGAATATCGAATGAAATCAATTTTCATTATAATAGGTGTTGGAACGCACGCTCGGCCGAACAGTGACGGACTTTACCGAACGGTGAAATTAATTTAATCACAAGCAGCAGCTATGAAATTTTTTTTTCGTGTTTTGATTGCTTTTTATTGATTACCTACCTACTTTAATTTAAATATTTTTTTAAACACGACAAATAAATATTGGGTCATTATTTACCAATCTATCACTTATCACTGCCTCTTATTTTTTGGCTGTCATAACTGGCTAGTAGACCCAACATATTCTCTTTCAAATAAGACGCAAAATTATGCTGCTATGAAACTGATTTAGTTTTCCACTACAGTAAAGATTATTTCCACAACCTTAAAATATTTTTTTTCATTATTTACGAAAAGCTTGCCAGTTCACTTTGTTAACATTAAAGAATACTTAAAAATTCTAAAAGCTAAGGCACTAGAAAACCTGAACAGTTTTCTAGGCAACTACATTGTTCCGTCATTTGCACAGAATAGGTCCCGCGAGTGCGATAACTTACCTTCAAGTGAACACTGTCCTGCTGCCCTGATTGCTCTGTTTTGGTTTAGTCACTTTAATTTAGAACCTCTTTGTATCTACCTGGATTTTGTGCTGCATTTGTTTCGAATGCTGACTGGCTGTGTTGGGAAAACAAATTAACATAAAAAGGCACACGGTTCAAAAATAGAACTTGACGATAACTTTGACCGTTCTGTCAAAAGCCTTAGTAACCTCTATAAACAAGACCTCGATCCTGCGGGTAGACAACAATTTGTGCTACACAAACTGGCAAAAATTTTATTTGTCCTGGCTTGGATAGCGGTAGGCTGAATAATTGTTCGGTATATTTCAGCGATACTGCAAATTATTATGATGGTATTATATTATCAAAACAGAAACTTAACCTTTTAAGTAAAATAATAATATGGCTTGTCAGTTTCACTTGCGCATCGTTCCCGTTGACGCCATTGCACCATATTGGTAATCATAGGTGTAAACATATTGAATTCCTTTATTCGCAGAATTTCAAACTAATCACAAACAAAATAGCGTTGAAGTTTATTTAGGAAGCCATCACGAACAGGACGTTATATAATATTGTGATGCAACAAAAGAAACGAATTGTGGTTATCTCACATTAATCCCTAAATAACCAGGCGGCTTTTTATGCTTGTGCTCACCAAGGAGCTCCACCGACTTCCGAAATTAAAGTACTTAACTTTTCACTTTTTAGTGACTAAAAACCGACAGGGTGACAATCTGACAAGGTATATCTGCATAAACAGCACCGTCGTGAAAATGTAACAATTTTGTAATTTTTTGAGAAATATGTCGCATTGTTAGATAATATAATAATAAATAGGACCCTGGCATGGAATAAACATATCTGTCAAACGTCATCTCCGATTTATTTTTTCAGTTGACAAAATGCACAACGTCAAAAAATAATAGAATATAAATATGTATTGTATATGTATACATACCAATCTTATTTCCCCACGCCCAGATCAAACCATCTTGCAAATATCCACAAGATTAACCCTCCAACGTCGACCTGATAAACATTTAGAAGAGTAATCCGGCGCATTGGAATGGCCACATCACGCTACGTAAAAGAGATATGAAATACCAATCACGTGACAGCACGACCACGGCATACTAATGAGTGGTGGGGATAGGCCGCGATATTTGATAGCAAAGCGATGTGACTGTGGGTTTATTCACGTTTGGAGAGCAGTGGAGGGTTAAATGTGTTTATGATTTGTAAAACAGAATACCTACATTTTGTTGTCTTGATATATACTTACATACCACGTGAATCGTTCGTTAATTTAGCTTGTATATGTAACACGGACCATGACAAAAACCAGTTTAGTAATTGGAAAAAAATTAAGATTCAAGTAATTTTGAACCATTTGTGCGATGCAACATATATTGTCATCTTGATCTGTCCGCAAATTATTAGTATAAGCCCTGACACTTCATTTTAATCATCTCCATCACCTCCATCACCACCATCATCCACTAAGGGTTTTTAAGAGTAATTTTATTAATTTGTGAGTGATTATAAAACTAAGTTTTAACTAAAATAAAAATTCAACCAAGCTCCCGGATTACCATACAAATCGCATCTCAAATCCAATTTAAACCACAAACAGTGATCTCATACAAAATTAATCGGACTCCCAAGTGCTGCCATTGAATAAAAAAGCATTCCTCCCCGGTCGTCAGTAAGAAGGGTGGTAGTTGGTAGTTAAAAGCTGGCAAACTCGCCACCTGGTTAGTGTCAAGACAACGGTTATGTTGGTAGACGTTGCGACGGAGCGCTGATGTAGAAGGAAAAGGTTGTTGGTATCGTGAGAACAGGTCGCGGAATTTGCTGTGACTCTGGTAGTACTCTTTAAATAAGTCTTAACCCCTTTGTATTGTTATGTTTCCGAAGAAGGCGTGCAGGCTATGCATTTAAAATTGTAATAAAACGATCAAGCTTTTACAACCGGCAATAATGAAATTCAACTTGCTATCATAAATCAATATTGTCCACTACTTTATACGAAAGTGTATTCAATTTTATTGATAGTCAAATCTCGTGACAGAGCCCATAAATACACGATATAATAAGGGACTACTCACACTTATTCAGCTCCATTCGCGTTTCGCTGAACGATTTTGGTCACACTTATACACTTCTGCGTCTGCCGCGTACAGCGTCGTAAGAATGAGAAAAGCCGTCATAGCGTGTTATCTACGCTGTAACGCTTGCACCTTGTCAACAAGGAGTCGAGAACCATCTGTTGATACAGCTGTTATGCCGCGCTCGACGGTGAATGCGGCCGAACAGCGCTGAACGCGGCAGAACAGCGCTGAACTCTATCTATAGCACTCGTATGATGATAACACATTTGTCCTCATTTTATACTGGTTTGCCGCGAAAGCTGAATAGACGCGGAAAGCTGAACGGATGCGTACGCGTCTCCATACAAAATCGTTGTTTTCTATGGGCATAAGCTGAATAGAGCTGAATAAGTGTGAGTAGTCCCTTACGACGACTAATACAGATCTAAAGAAGAAGAAGTCATGCTGCACTGACCTCAATTAAATTGGGATAAGGGCAAGAGAATGATAATTATGAATTATGTTGTTACTAGCTGCGCCCCGCGGTTTCACTCGCATAAGTCTCGATCCCGTGGGAATATCGGGATAAAAAGTATCCTATGTCCTATTCCCTTGTGCCAAATTTCATCTAAATTCGTTCAGCCGTTTTAGCAAATTTTCGCGGAGAATGACTAAGTAATCCATTCCGCTATTGCCTTATCAACATGCTCTCTACCTTACGCCAACACAAAATGATAATAACTTTTCCGAATAATTCCATAGGCAACAATCGCTAATGCCCTAACTTCGGTCAAACGTTGGCCTAATTTATGCGTTTTATCTCTCCCTGCCGCTCGCTCACGCGCTAACTTTCTCTATAAATGTTAACTTTTATGTAACAAGATTATGAGGTAACGGTTAATTTTACCGGTTTTTTACCGTTAATAATGTATACTTAATTTGGGTGTCGGTCACTTTTTTATGGTGTAACAAGGTGAGGTTTACAGTGTTAAAAACTTGTTGAAAAAAGTTTGGAACAGTCGCCTTTATCCAAAGACGGAAGGACGGTCTTTGCAATAATCTTCGAGCAATCTTGGACATAAATAAAAGCCACAGACAACTAAAAGCAGGATGAATCTAAGATTCTATAACACTTGGCTGAATTAAGTCGTCAGAATTTAGTCGTGTTTTTAGTCGTACCTTTAACTTGTAAAGGTCTTAAAAAGGTAGCTATCACAAGGAGATATTACGCAGCCTGTAAGTGTCACGAAAAACACAAGGAACGTCCACCAGTAGGTAATATTTGGAACCTGTTCAAGCCATAAGGAAAAACCTTTTGAAGATAACCTTTAACATTTTTCATACGAACTTATAGATAAGCCAAGAATAAAACTTGGCTAAACATGGGACAAGTCCTCACAAGTTTACGAAATGGTGGAGACGTCTCTTTGTCGCATAACATAAAATTAAAGATTCCATCCACTGAAAGCTACGTTTTAACTATGCAAAACTACGTCATATTTTATTTTAATTTTAATGCCATGTTCAATTTAAACAAAGTCGTTAACAATTCAAAAGTGCCTGTAAATGGTTTAATTGAAATAAATGCTTTGACTTATGACTTCGACATAAGTAACATATTAAGTGTTATGTTAATTTGTTTCGTTTGCATTTTTCAGAAGGTATGCATTACTTAACCATGATGTTAAATTAAAAGCTAAATAAATAAATCAAATTGCAATTGATAAAATGTTTAAAAACAATTTTCAAGAAAACAAGCTAGTTGGCCGATAGATGATAGCCTACGTTCATCTCCAAATAAACAAACAAAGCCACAATAAACACGATGACAAATATCTTCAGTGGATTGCTCACCTAAACCCGGGTCCAAGCTTACTCGGTTGTGGGCCTTGAAAAATGGCCGTGGGGGGTGCGCGAATTACTTTTTTTTGGATTCGCATCCCTTTCTCATCGTCACCTGTGCCCTTACGCGTGTTTCTGTAAATATATTTTGCTTGTGCCACCTTTGGTTTTACACGAAACAAATTATGTTATTTTTTATTTGACGTTACATTTTATTCGGTAAAATATGATTTTTGGAGGGTTCCAAAGTGTTGAGGCGTCGTCCAGCAATTTAATTGGACGCAATCATAGCTTCTTGCCTACGAGCAAACCAGCAATGAACAATTACTGGTCTAATGATTTTCTGTATTTTATATAGTTACCAAGAGATAAGTGTCTCCTTCTATTACTTCTATTAGATGTTATGATAGCCATGTAAATAAAATATTGCTCCTAACTCTTTTATTCTAATTTAATTATTTTTTCCTTCTTTTATTTCATAAAGTTACTTATAAATTACATTTTTAAATATTAGAATATAAAAACATTTAAAAATATAAAAAATAGTAGCCCACCGGTATCGGGAACAGGGTCCAAGCTACTAATTCATTTTATTTTTATGGTGCGATGGCGAAGTAGTCATCTTTCCCGTGTATTACCGTTCGTCCCACTGGCGTCGTCCCACTGGCGGGACGAACGGGAATTTAATAAATTATATTAAATTTATTCCCGCTCGTCCCACTGACTTTCTCAGTGGGACGAACGGGAATGATTTATAATTTTATTATTAATTCCCGTTGGTCCCACTGAATAATTTGAGTCTGGTTGTTGTTCAATTTTACATTTATTTATCTTAACTAATACTATAAATGCGAAAGTAAGTTAAAAACAAACAGTAACCTAACAAAAAGTACTAGGCTTGCATGAATTCAGGATAGTGTTTCAATAATTAGTTTTATCTTACTTATAGGATTTGAATGACAGATAGTTAATTTAACACGTACGGTACGATAACAACACAACACCTTGTGCACAATTTCTGCACAATAACCTAACAAAAAGAACTAGGCTTGCATGTATTCACGAAAGTATTTTAATCATTAGTATTATGCTTCTAATAGGATTTGGCGAGTATACAGTGTATCCGGACATGGACTACCGATATTCTAAATACTTAAATATAAACTATTTAAAGTACAATTTCAATGTTTTTTTTTAATGATGAATTTTTTTTTTTCCTGTTTAGGGTTCCTACAATTGCCTTGCAAAAAGCACAAAGCTTGCGCATTCGTTATGTTCAAACAACAATAACTCTCAAAGTATTAGACATACAGATGTGAATTTAATGTTGTATTGTAGCTTAGCTCAAAATCTATGGATCTCTAGTAAATCTCTCATCTAGTAAAAAAATAAAAAAGTAATCGGGGGTGTTTTTCTAGTAATTAACCATTATTGGTGAATTGCATATTTTTTTTCGACTTTCACATTGTTTTTTCAAAAGTTTCAAATTTTGAACACATTGCTTTGTAATGCAGATGGTAAACAATATTTTTGCCTTTGTATTTCAATTATTAGTATTATGCTTCTAATAGGATTTGGATAAAAGTGTTATTTATGCGATACCTACATAATGTCGTTTCTGTGATTTTAATTGTGTTTTATTTTTTTTTGCCTTTGACATATACGTATACCATACTGTAACCTTGTAATTTAAGTATGAATTATGAATACGAAAAAAAAAACCTATTAGAGATATTATACTAATGATTGAAATACTTTCGTGACTTCATGCAAGCCTAGTACTTTTTGTTAGGTTATTGAGTAGAAATTCTGCAGAAGGTGTTGTGAATAGAAGAATCTCGTACCGTACGTGTTAAATTAAGTATCTGTCATTCAAATTCTATAAGTTAGATAAAACGAATGATTCATATACTATCCTGAATTCATGCAAGCCTAGTACTTTTTGTTAGCTTACTGTTTGTTTTTAACTTACTTTCGCATTTATAGTATTAGTTAGGATAAATAAGTGTAAAATTGAACAACAACCAGACTCAATTTATTCAGTGGGACCAACGGGAATTAAAACTAAAATTATAAATCATTCCCGTTCTTCCCACTGCGAAAGTCAGTGGGACGAGCGGGAATAAATTTAATATAATTTATTAAATTCCCGTTCGTCCCACCAGTGGGACGACGCCAGTGGGACGAACGGGAATACACGGTCTTTCCAGACTAAGGTTTTAGAATGTTGGTCTCGGATCCAATTCATAGAAATACCTACTTATTTATGTATATTCATATTATATAACATTGTCTAAGCAGTATTTTGTCTGTAAATCTAACCATTAGAAAACTCTCATTAGAACATTACCAAATGATTTCTTTATACTTTCCAGCGTCCTCAATTATTCTCCGACAATCAATAAATAACTCCAGTCTGAAACTTAAGAAGAAGTAATTGTTAGAACTCAACTTTGAAAGAACAAGCGTGTGGAAACAATTCCACCTAAGCCTTACTGCTTCATTAGAGATATATTAATGAACGAATTCCTCGCAGGACTCGTTAAGGAGTTATTAAGAAACTCGTTTGCTCGCTTCTTAGGACGATAGAAATAAGCGAGATATGTTACAACTTGGACACTGAAATGGCTTAATGTTATTAGTACTTTGAGTTGCTTTGAAGACTTCGGTTCTACTTCTCATTAACTATTTGCAGCTTCAAAGCTAAAACCACATTGACTTTTTCGATGATTAAAACATCGTATCGTTAACAACAACCTAAGACCTGGCGACTTGGCGCAGAAAAGTGAGAACACCCGGAACATAATGTCGGAAAACTATTATAAAATCGCAGTGTTCTGCAAGAGTGCCTAGTGATGGTGATTGTATATATCCTCGGTATTTCCCCGCTACCAACATGATTCAAAGCTGCCTGCTACATGGCATACCTATCAACATTCGTTTCAAAATGTCTTAAAAAACAGAGTTCAGCTGTGTAATCAGCATCTACATTCCCCTATTCCCTTTTTTCATAATTCTAGTAGTGGTGGTATGGCTCAGTCCCACCGTACCCCCAGGATTGGTGGCTCCGCAGTGGTAGTGTTCACACAATTTATTTTTATTTTATTATTATTTAAATCGTGTTAATTTTCCTATATAGACCCTCATCGCGTTTTTATTTCTCGACCAAAAGTTTCCACCGCTGTGGTTTGAATACGAACGATTTTTATTCGATTTAGTTTGCTGCATGGTTGGTGAAAGTTTCTGAGTGCGGCGTAGTGAATGGGTTAAAATATTTAAGGTTTCGCCTGTGTTGAGTGAACTGGTTTTAGTTTTTGTGGTGAAAATTGTCCAGTTTTTTACGTGCATTGCAATCTGAGTAGCCATGTAGCCAAAGTCTATTTACCATTTTAGGGTTGCGTACGTCCGAATGAAAAATTGAAGTCACAGCCAATTTACTTCGAATCTAATGGACCTATTAACAAATTTGAATCTCAAACTCTCGTCTCGATATACTCGACGTATAACGTAAATATAATTTTTATTATGAGGGTCACTATAGGGCGGCAAAAAGTTTAAAAAAATTAAAGGGCTTACTGTGAGGGTCTCATTTTTAAATAAGTAGTTTTTTTAAGGTTATTTAAGAAAATATTAACCTCTATTATCACTGAGACATAAGTAAAAAAAAAAATGATTACTGTACTTATAGATTACAGGGGAACCAATCAGAAATCGATGGTCTTAAAATAACATGGTAAATCTTTGAATATTCTGCGTACAGACTTTCATTTGTAGTTAGAATGTATGTGAGAACATGTTTTTTCAACTACAAGTTGGTGTTAAGTTTATTCTTAGGGTAAATTCATTCCAACTACGGAATTCTTCATTGTGCAAGGTCGACACTTGGCCGTTTTTAACTAAACGTCATAACATTTGTTGAGTTACAGACACAGACAAAATCATTCAAATATCCGCGTCAACCTACTGTGTCAGTAGCTTAGCCACTGTGGCAATCAATATATTAGGTCCCCACCTATGAAATCAGCGTTTTGTATGGGGAATTTTAAATAAGTTGCATTTTTCATACTAACATTTTCTTAATTTATATAACAACCATGAACACTAATATTTTAAAACTTTTATGGACGAATGTTTAAAAACTAAGATAACGTATACCACTTAGAATAAGCGACAAAAATAAGTTAAGGGTAAGTTAAAAAAAAAATAGTGGTCATTTCTGCTAACAAAATGAGGAGTCATTTTTTATGTTTAGAAAACTATAAGTAATAAGGTTTTTTTACTATTAGTAGTTGTCTATGATGATCATTATTCGATATAATACCAAGCAATTGAAGAATATTTTAAATCATAGAAGTGACGAGGTTCTCTATGTGTGAGAAAAAACCGCCAATTTCATAGGTGGGGACCCAATAGTTATTATGACATGACGTGATGTGGTGACATGATGCCATTATTATGTCACCTCATCATATCTCATGACGACACCATTAACGGAATATAATAAATGGACAACAAATATAAAACCCGGTCGCAAAAGTTTAAACATGAGTTCATACGAAAATACGTTAAAAAAAATTGCATCTCTCTTAATCGATTTGATTGCAAGTATCCTTTCAGTTTCAGATGACAGCTCTGCAAAAGGCTTGTATTGGATTCTTATTAAAGTATGCGCCGGCTGACACAACGACGCCGATATTGGAACACAGTGCGCCTCAATACCGGCCCCAGGCCCGTATGGAATGCTCTTATTTTATTACTACATGACTTTAATTTACTTGAGACACGTGTCCCGTCTTGGAACACTGCATACGGCAACGACACGTGCAAACTTCTTTTTCAGAATGATAGGAAATTGCAGTACCTATGCATGTGTAGCGATCGTTTGAGGGAGTACTAGGTTATTTAAATTGCGAAAGGCATTCAGATACTACGTTGATAAGAAATTTGTACAATATTAAATTGTGTAAATAATGGTGGAATTGTGCAAATACGACATAGTCCATAGTAATAATTTATTAATACGTTCTTGGTTGAAGAACTCCTTTTTAAAATGTATTGACATTTTCTTAGTAAGTAAAGTTTATTTGTATAGATCGGAGCATTTATTTATTCATAATCATGTTGTACGTACAAGAACAGATTGTAGAAACCTACTTAAAAAAAAGTTGAATCTAACAATATAATGGGCGATCTCTGTAGTACCGTAACTATACATAAACAGTTAGATATTCAAATCACAACATTCATCATTTAGTTACACATCACTGTTTCTGTGCTCCCACCATTCATCCAATTATAAGTTCCAAGCTTCGAAGTTTCCCTTATTACAACAACATCCTCGTACAAATATGATTGTAAGAACAAAAGGCGAGCGTACAGTCGCGGCCATTGATTTTGCGAATCAAACGCATTCCCGTTAGCGTACCGGACTGCCGGACGGCCGGCGAGGCAGACGTGGTTACTACCGACCGACACCAACTTCGGTCCGGCTCGTAAACTTTCTCGACGTATCGTACAGATACGTAGACAAGCATGTGGAAAATAATGTGTTTACATATTTTATTTTATTCGAAATTTGGTTTTTGGACTTGGTTATTAATAGGAGATTTTCTTTCATAAAGATGTTGTCAATAAAAGCCTGAGTGCTATTATAATAGTTTGCAGTAAATCTAATTATTATTACAGCACTCAGGCCAGGCACTCAGACATGTTTTTAAGAAACCCACTGGGGTGACTATTTCTGGCATAACATTACCGTGTTCCGATTTGTAAGACCTATAAAATAGTAAGCTTGTTGAGTAGGTATATTATGAATTACAGTTACAAGTACACACTTAGGACAGTTGTGAAAGGCAGAGATTGTCGTTTAAAATTGGGGCAACAAGTTCCGTCACTGAAATCACTCATTTCTAACTCTTGAAGATATTCTGTCCGTAAGAATGAACTCTGCAGCTGTACCTACACACGAATGCCGCGCGTGAGCTAATATTTACGTGTTCCGATTTACCGCACCAGCGTGAGATGCCTAGTAGATGTGCTCCAGTGTCGGGTGTGCTCATAACATACTGCAGATTACTGCTGGACCACTGAGTGGCTTTAGCTTCAGTGTGATTGACTAGACTCGTAGTCGATGACAGGCATTTTAAATGGAGTTGTTATATTTAAAAATACTTATTACAGTTCTTCTAACTTCATATATGTAACAGGGTAATGAACAGCTGTCGCAGGAATCAATCTATTATTCTCGGTACTATAGTGTCATAATAAGGCCAGATCGATTCCTCGATCTAGGCTTTGAAACGACGAAGCTTTATATCTTGTGCACCTGATCCTAGCAAAATACCTACCCGGTAAACAGATATAACAGTTATTGTATGTACAAAGGCAGTTTAATCTTTACTAATATTAGGGGTGAAACCATGGGGCGCAGCTAGTACTTTATATTTTGGCCGTCTAGAAAACAGCAAAATATGGATGAATAAAATGCAACTATTCGTAACAATATCAATGTATATTAATGTAGTAATAATAATATAGTAAATAGTTATATCTTTCTTAGAATCTATAGCCATAGTAATAAACAAGTACTCCTCACTAATATTATAAATTATTAATTTACTAGCTGTGCCCCGCGGTTTCACCCGCGTAGGTCTGGATCCCGTAGGAATATCGGGATAAAACGTATCCTATGTCTTATTCCAGGTCATGGTCTATCCGAGTGCCCATCCTCTCCTCTCTAGAGTAGGGAACGTCGCGGCGGCGCAGCGCTGGCGTCGAACGGTTCGCGTATTGCATTTTTATACTCGTGATAACTTCGAAATTAAATGTCCGATTCGAATGAATTAAAAAGTATTTTACTGCTACATAAATACCCTTGATGTTAAAACTATTTATTTGAATACGAATTAATATTATGTTGATAAAACTCTTTCGCAAATAATGCATGAATTTCAAACAAAGGAGAATGGCCCCCTACCGTTGGGGTTCTGCCCAGTAGCCCAATAAAAATAAGATATATACCAATGGAAAGAGCTTTCCAATAGGAACCTTTCCTACTAACACGACTTTTTCTAATTAGTCAGTTCGGAGTAAATGACCTAAATGGGTGTGAATACTTGGGCATCGAAGTTAAGGAATTTTCTTGGCCCAATAGCCATGTGATATACATTAATGGCTTTACCTTTTTGAAGGGAACCTTTGAGACCAACATGACTATTGCCAATTGTTAGTAAGTTCAGAGATAATGGCATAAATAGGTGACTACTTCGGTACCGAACTTAAGGAATTTTCCTAGCCCAATAGCCATAAGATATACACACCAATGGAAAGAGCTTTCCAATGAGAACCTTTGCTACTAACTTTTTGAGGGGAACCTTTGAGACTAACATGACTTTTGCCAATTGCTAGTCAGTTTGGACTTAATGACCTAAATAAGTGTTACTACTTATATCTTAACTCTATTGGGGGATATGGCAGGCTTAACGAAGGCTTAACGATCTATACAGCCAATTGACTCTTAAAAACATAGTTTCCAAAGCGGCATCTAGGAGGCCAATGTTTTAAAATGTCCGTTTATAGGTTTGCAAGATCATGTTTGCAAGGCTCAAAGTTAATAAAAGTTATTTCATTGTCTTAATACCTGAATTTCACTAATGCTTGATTACTCACATTTAGAGCTCTGTAGCTCCTTTCGTACTAACAATCGAGAGCAGCGTTCTATTACAAAATATTAGCCTTGAAGAGATCTTTCCATTGGCATATATCTCAACTCTATTGGGGGACGCTTTAGGCTTAACGATCTGTCCGGTCGACCGACTCTTAAAAACATTGTTCCTAAAACGGCATCTATTGGAGATCAATATTTTTAAATGTTCGCTTATAGTCTTGAAAGATGATGTTTGCAGGGCCCTGAATCATTAAAAGTTATTTAATTGACGAAATACCAGAATTACAATAATATTTAATCACTCACATTTAACGCTCTGTAGCTCCTTTCGTACTAACGATCAAGAGAAGTATTCAGAAAAAGAAATATTCTTCTTGATGAGATCTTTCCATTGGTATATATCCTAACGCTATTGGGTTCCAGGGCAGAAACGCCCATTCTCCTTTGATTACCATAAAAAAAGGTTATAGTAAGTCAATCTTAAAAGATAGACATATGCTGTCGCAGACTTTTTTTTTTACTTTTTAAGAGGAACAATTCCATCATCTATACTAATATTATAAAGCTGAAGAGTTTGTTTGTTTGAACGCGCTAATCTCAGGAACTACTGGTTGGAATTGAAAAATTTATATAAATTTATATTTATATTTGCGTAACTTAAACCGTTTCGCAGCGCACGCAACGGAAGCTCTCAAAAAGGAATATTTTTTCCCGGTTTAGCAACATTTTTCACTTATGCTCCGCCCCTGTTGGTCCTTGCGTGATGTTATATAGCCTATAACCTTCCTCGATAAATGGACTATCTAACAAAAATAATTTTTCAATTCCAACCAGTAGTTCCTGAGATTAGCGCGTTCAAACAAACAAACTCTTCAGCTTTATAATATTACTATAGAATAAAAGGCTAGGGTGACTGAGATATCAACGCACAGCCTAAACCGCTGGTCCTAGAGACATGACATTTGGAGGGTGTGTTCATTATGAAGAGTAAGTTTCCACTAAGAAACGATTTTTCGAAATTCCACCCCTAAGAGGGTGAAATGGGGGGATTTCGTTTGTATGAAAACTCTTATTCCTTGAGTTAATAGAGTTGAAACTTGGCACGAATACTTTTATAAGTAAATTATAAAGTTTGTCATTTTTTTTTTTTTATAAACTACCCCCTAAACGGGGAGTGGGGTGTGTCAAAGTTTGTATAGAAGAATTTTAACGCGCTGTCCGATTAACTCGAAACTCGGTATTTATAGGTACTTAAAACCAAAAATAAAGAATAATGTGTATCAGGGTTTTTCAAAAATCTAAAAAGTTCAGTTAAAATGGGTAGTCTTCGTCACAGCCTAAACCACTGAATGGATTGGACTGAAATTTGGCACATAGATAGTAATTAGGACCTACAAGTCCACTAAGAAAGGGTTGCAGCCTAAACCGCTGGTCCTAGAGACATGACATTTGGAGGGTGTGTTCATTATGAAGAGTAAGTTTCCACTAAGAAACGATTTTTCGAAATTCCACCCCTAAGAGGGTGAAATGGGGGAATTTTGTTTGTATGAAAAATCGAATTCCTTGAATTAATAGACTTGAAACTTGGCACGAATACTTATCTAAGTAAATGATAAAGTTTGTCATTTTTTGTTTTTCTACACTACCCCCTAAACGGGAATAGGGGTGTGAAAAAGGTTGTATGGAAGAATTTTAACGCACGGTTTAATTAACTCGAAAATCAATGTTAGTATCAGGTAATAATGTATAACAGGGATTTTCAAAAATTCATCTCGGGGAAGGCAACTTTATCATAGGCTACTTTTTATCGACATACCACGCGAGCGAAGCCGGGCGGTATCTAGTATTAGTATAGATAGATAGATTTATTTCAGACATCATTCTAGTTCATAGACATATATAAAGAGGTAAAGCTTGTAAGTTTGTATGTGAAGGTAATATCTGGAAGTACTGATCCGATTTCGAAAATGTTTTCACTGGAAATAAGCTACACTATTGCCGATTGTCACAGGTAAGTTTTATAGTATAGTTGACTACTACGTGGGCAATATCGTGGGGAGTAGCTAGAGTACTTAATACATTTATAATAGACAACACAATCACAGTCTGTCTTTTATAGACAGAAGTGCAAAAATGGCGGATGGTCTTGCCAGGTCTCTCTCGCACAGGAAATTAACTTGTGAGTCGTCAGCACGGCGAACTGACGGTGCTGATGGAGGTATATAGGTAATGTAGCCCTTGAATGTAGGCAGATGTACCTATAGAATATAATAGTATATTTTCAGATTTTAATGTATTGCGTTGTTGTTGTACACTCGAGTAAAACAAAGATTTATCAAAAATTTATATTTTGAAAATATAAATTTTTGATAAATCTTTGAAAGACGACAGAGAATGATGATTGTTATTAATTTGTGTTCACTAAACTCAATGCTTTCTAATTTATTACGATTGATGCTCTAAGTTTGTCACTTGATAATTTCGGAGAGAAAAGCAGTAAGTAATTCTCAGCTGTCCAGGTGGCTCGACAGGTCGTATAACATTTGAGTCAAATCGAGAAGTAAAGGAGAAGAATTTTCAACGAACACATTGTTAACTCAAGAATTTTTTTCATATTAGTTTACTACCTTTAAGCAGATTGAGGACATTGTCATGATATAAGTTATAAGACTAATATATGTGTCTCGCTATCCATGCCCTTTCCACGTTTGCCAGACCCACTTCAGAACTTAATGCATCCTACCTCACAATATTTTTTTATAATCTTCCCTTTAACTTAACTTCATGCAATATGAAAGCACATTGTATTAGAAGCTAATGCAGTGTACGTAACATCTAAGTGCGTATCCGGAGCTAGCGAGTAGCGAGTGCATTCGGTCGCGCTGTGCGGGTGTGCGGTGCGGGTAGGGCTGCCAGGAACGAATAAAAAACCATTCATAAAAAATTCATTGAGGGTAGCCTTATTCCAACAAAACAAAAAACAATGGTTGATGATGAAATTCAATGAATTTTGATGTTAGTCTTGAAATGGGACAAAAAAATTACGAGCTGAGTTCCACTGCAATTCCAATATTTTTGACATTTGCTAAATATGCTATTATGTTTGCCAATTAAAAAGTTAATTTAATGAGAGATTATTTTTAATTTACATCTTTGAGTGCGCTAGTAAGTACACATCACTATACATGTTGTAACGAGATTATGTTTGTGAATTCGTTAAAGACGAGTAATAACTGAGGTAAAGAGAAAGTTAGTATTTTATTTATTCTTTCTTTCATACGTCGGGTTTAATTAGCATTAACATTGTCTACAAGATTGATTTAAACTGACTTAATATATCGGAAAGTTAAGCATTATAATTTTCACCAACAACACTGAAGATGAAACTCAATCTATCTCTTCCAATTATCATAATTATTACTTGAACTTCGTATTGTTCTAATATTATATTCAATCTTCCTATCGATTGAATGCAACCCTTCTGCCAACCCTGTTCCCGCGCCCGGCGCATCCGGCCCAGACGGGGTGCCAATTGCGAACGTTTTTATTTACCGCCGCGATTGTGAGCCAAAGTGCCTTCAATAGGGATATGAAATTATCTTCCTTTTTGTTGCTGCATACAGATCTAAAAGGGACTGATAAATATTTTAAAGTTTTTAACGTGACTAAGAGACTGGGTGTTTGAGGATTGGATATGTAGTGAGCACAGTTTTCAGTGCTACCAAAAACTGATAGTTGCAAGAAAAATAACAAGTTTTGTGTTTAAGTCCTCATGAGCACATGAGTGCTTGTGCAAGTCTAATGGCTACTATTACTGATCATCTGCTAAACTTCTAAAACATCCAAATAAAATTAAAGGAACTACCGAAAGGTCAAAATTTAAGTGCACGTATAATTATTCTGCCGACTTCAAAATTACTCTATTCATTTAGCTACAGTAAGACAGTTTATATCAACCGAGCAATATTATAATAAGTAAGATCATCAATAACTGAGACAGAAACACATGTTCAATGTTATAAGGAACACATGTAGCATGCTGCACTCAATATGTGGCAGGCGGTAGTTGCAGTTTGTCATTAAAAATCTACAGGAAATAATATGCATCAATAATACAGACTCTAACTACATGATAATTTAGCACTATACCTAGATACTTAGGATTTCTTCCAGATATAAATTGGGTGGCTTTCCCGTATTTGTTTTGTACCTAATAGGGACTTCAGTGCATCTCCCGTCTGAAGACATAAATTAACTCAGTTCACAGTTGCACAGTGAGACACGTCTTCTGTAAGAACACGTAAATTAGAACCATTTCGCTTCTACAACACAATTTTGGAACGAGAAATTAGAACTAAACTTTGCACAAACAATGTCTAATTTCCTTCCAATTCATACACATAGTTCTAAATACACAACCAATCGCGGAACGATCTAGATTGGGTCTCATTACCATACTCGCGGATGTTGGTTTTATTAAAGTTTATAAGTTATTCGCTATGAACATTGAACATTGATCGGACGTTAGAACGTGACCCGTGCGTGTAGACCAATGGATGGATAGATAGGACTGATTTTTTTCCTTTGGATGATGAAATGAATGAGAGATGTGGGGTATGGGTGGATGTTAGTGGGATGAAGAGTTGTTTCGTATTTGCTAGCCGAGATATGGTAGGCTAAATATGTTTTCTACTACGCAAATGGTACCTTTAAGGTCTTACCGACCGGATTTCAAAGACAAAGAATTTGCAACTTTCGCGATTTTGAAAATTAACTTGGACACATAATGCAAGTAATTTATTTCATTTACAAGAAGAAACAAGTCATTGATCCTACCAATAAACTTCCAAAACACTAGCGATTTAATCATCGGACTTATATCGTTTTTGCTCAATTTATAGTACTCTAAAGCGTTAGAATGAACATAAATTCAATATTGATCTATCTACTTGCCCTCAAAAACCCTCGACGTCGTAATTCACCGTGAACATCTAACACTCGATCTCAACACCTCGCCAGCTCTAAGCCGTTATTGACTCTATCCAAATGTTCGCTGGTTAAATGGCTAAACAGCCGCCCCTTGTATTTGCACCCATTTGAATATCATCTTATAAATATGTATGCACAATTTCCTTTATTTCCTATGTTTTTAGATGGCACTACCGTTTCTTGGGGTGTTATTAAGATTTGATATTATTGTTAGATTAAAATTGTCTTAGAATAATAATAATATAAAATGCTTTTGAGGTCGATAGGGACTTTAATTACGTACAATTATTTTTTTCGCTGAATAACTAAATAAATTAACCTTTTACATAGTTACAATCGCGTCGTATGCTAAGAAGGGGAAAAAATAATTATCAATAACATTTTTTTATTTGGAATAAAGTGACTTGAATATTATATTGTTTCTATTAAAACTCGTACGCATTGAAATGCAGATAAAGCAAGTAGAAAGTTCTGCACTGGGAGCTGTCACACAGAAATGGTTTACAAAACAGACAACGATGAAGAAGTTAAAACAAACTTATCTAAACCGCAGCAAAACGTTACAAATCTGTTCTAAAGTCTGAACTGTAACAGAATTAACAAACGCGACACCGGGACGTTCCCTAAAGATTCATAAATGACGAATACTCAGTTCCCAGGTAAGTTCGCGCTCAACTCGAATTTCTCAAAACTGAGCATTTGAGTGCTCAAATGGGATTGCGGTGTCTCGAACGCAAACACTATTAGGGCGCGAACAAACAGGACAAATGGATTTAGACTCTCAACAATTTAATTGTTCGCTTTGTTAATTGATCGAGACGGAGATTTTCGGATAAATGGTTACTATTTTATTCCGTGACGGGAAGTTTGCTGGAATTTGTGAGGAATCTTTATTAAAGAAAAGTGTATTTTTTTGACAAATGATGTTACAAAGAGGTTTTTATAAAATAGGGAGATAGGTACTTTAAAAAAATCTGATTTTTTTAAACATATTTTACTGACACAAATATACGTGTAGTAAAGCTATAAAATACGTATATTATACTCGTTTACTTGTTTACGTTTACTCGTAACTATTGAAGCATCTCACACACCCTTATTATTTAAAGAAAAGAACATCATGAAAGATGTTCCTTCTAACTGAAAATCATTGCTGTTTAAATATTCAGACAAATCAGTCCCTATCTTATATTGTTATATTTTCAATTACCTACTAGTAGATTTCGATTTGGTACGGAAAGTAAAAATGCTCTTATCGTTTTGCATCACTGTTAAAACCAAGACTCCAACACACTAGTCTCACCAAGTGCCCTAAACCTTCACAAACAAAGGTTCCAGGTATATCTACTGAGGTACATACTTGTAGCTTGTTCGAGGCCACCCAATCGAATCAGGTTATCAGGCTATAATAGCGTAACGGCGACTTGAGTAGACTGACAAACAAAGTGCCGCTCGCAAGCGATGCAGGGTTAAGGGATGGACTTTTGAGATACATTTTGTTTATTTTTAGTGACACCATACAATCAATACTCAGTCTATAATATTCCAGGATAAAATGAGGAACGAAATTATCCGGAAAAGAACCGGAGTTACGGACATAGCTTGCAGAGTAAGCAAACTGAAGTGGCAGTGGGCTGGTCATGTTTGTCAAAGGACCGATGGGCGGTGGAGCAGACGAGTCCTGGAGTAGAGACCGCATATTGGCAAGCATAGTGTGGGACGCCCCTCAGCTAAATGGACTGACGACCTTAAGAAGGTGACTTGGACAGACTGGATGCAGACGGCGCAGCGCAGGGTTGTTGTGGCGCAACCTGGGAGACGCCTATGTGCTGGACATAGGCGTCTCCCAGGTTGCACCACAGTGGACTGCGACAGGCTGAGTTGATTGATGGAACATTCCCACTCGGGGACACAGACCTCCTCTCTGTGAGAGGGACTGGGCCATAATAAATAAAAAGGTGGATCTCAGGTCTCCAAATTTGTAAAAAAAATGTTTTTCTTCACAAAATAAACACAAAGTAAAGTGCCTGACTGGGTTCGAAAATACGATCTACATTTTTAAGCTCAGTATAAAAACTTCATCTTGATTGCTGATACAATCAAAACATCGCTATCGCATCTCATTAGCACCACACCATAATAACCGGAGGTTCTCATTACTGACAGCGACATAGACACAGGTGGTTCAGTAGCCGCCGTCGGAACTCGACACTCGGCTTTCGGCCCTCACCTCTCAGCTCTCGGCCTTCGCGTCGGATACTGTATATATCATGAGCTTGCATCCTGGCATTCATTCAGATGTGCAGGATTACAGATACAAGGCTTATGAGTGACAGTGCTTAGTTATTATCAGCAATCGTTACGGCAACGCTAAACTATATCCTCCAATTTTTGTGTCCATTTTCACCTTTTCTAACTATAATATGTTTGGAATAGACTTCCACCTGAATGGACCAATACAGTAACAGCCGGAACAAGAAAAGTTTTTGATGTTTAAAAAGAATAGGAAGGTGCGTAAAACTTTACTGGACCTGTTCAGTTAACCAGCCCAGTAATCTTATAAGAGACACAACGTACACACTGAAACACGCATTTACCCCGAAACAAACACTTATATCATAAAATCTTCCCCCAAACAGATCGAGAAAACGCCGCTAAACTATAAAAAAGCATTCGAAAGAGAATTACCATCGGAAAGCCATGTATCTGCGATGTATTGGTGAGAGATGCGCATCGCGTGCTCGTGGCAAAAACATGGGATTATGACTCGGATGGTAATCGTGAACCGCATGTGGAATGTACTGTTACGACTGGAATCGTAATGTTAGTGCCTATTGGTGGAAAAAACAGAAATTATGAGAATGTTTTGAACAAAATAAAACTGTACTGTATTCCTAAGACATGTTGAGTTTAAAGTTCACCAAGTCACCAGCTATGTTACAAGGTCTGTGTTAATTTTTTATATATTTTTTTTAATTCTACATCTGCCTAGCCTTTTCCCAACTAAGTTGGGGTCGGCTTCCAGACTAACTGGATGCAGCTGAATAACAGTTTTTTTGAATGCTTATTTGTATTAATTACCCATTTATTTACAAGCGACTCCTTCTTTATTATTGTGATTTTATTTAATAATTATCTACTTAAATGAATGCAAAATACAAAATAAAATACATATTAAATGATTTACACCGGGCGTATTGATCAGTAATTTTGTTAATTATTAATAAATAAACTTAACCGAAATAATAGGGGGCGAACCTCCTAGAAATAACCGGGCACAAATCCGAGCTACTACTGAAAATTTTCTAACGTTAATCCCAGTCATTTTGTTCGATTCTGTAAATATAAACTACAGTGCTTCTTAAAGCACCAATTGCCTTTTAAATATCTGTAAGCGGCACACTGCTATCATAAGTGATACCTACTTATCGCTTACAACCAGTGTAATCCTAAAGTTCCTATCAATATCCTCTCGTAATTGGGTTGCAAAGTTTAGATTGCAGTTTCTCCTGGAACTATACTGACTTAGACACTTTTGGAAATAACCTTATTATAATTACATACAAGTAGAAACAATGCACTGCAAGCTTGTGTGATAGGTTCTCATGTCATCATGGTAGCGTCATATAATTTGGTTCTGGAGTTGTAATAAGACTCATGGTGAAAGAAAACGTTATGAGCAAAGTCCGACCTTAATGGATTGCGATTGCCAACACGTCGGGAGTAAACGTGTTGGATCAATGTTCGTGTCTTCTCTGTATGAGAAGTTGCCTGTGCCCTTGTAATGAGAAAGTTGCCGGCTGATGTTACTAGACAGATGGAAAAAATACTCGTTACTGAGCACCATAACAATAAAATTAGAAACTTTAAAGTATTCACTCTCAGACCAAATAAAAAACCAAAAAGGTTTTTTATTTGGTCTGATCTTGGTCACTACTAAAAACACCCAGTTTCTGATTGTGAATTTGAATTTCTCCAACTGTACTTTTAGCATCAGATGGCGATTTCTTCGTTAGCCCATTTAAAAAAAAAAAATTCGCGGGCTACACTGAAGGAATTACCTTAACTAAGAGTTTGACAAGTTCTTAATTCAGGAACCGCGAGTCAGTATTTTCTGAAAGCTTTTTATAAATACCTTCTCATACATAGGATCACTCATAACTCTTACATACTTTTTGCATCCTTTGGTTTCCGTATAATGTTAAAAAAAATACTGCTAATCCTGCACCCTGCTTGTCACAATATCTCACTTCGTTGGAAGTAACATACTGAGTATAACAAAGATAAACAACTCTGTTCACAAACGTTACTAACCGCGATCTACTCGCACACTATATCAATTTGGTTGAACTGGTTCATAAAACATGTCTCAACAGGTTTTTGGTTTCTTTTAAAATGGGGTGTTACTTATAAAGTAAGGTTTACAACACACACACACACATACATAAACTCTCGGGCGGGTAAAGTTTACAAGTTTTACGAATATAATTATGAATATTGTGCTAAACTAAGGATTATCTTCTCAAACACTTTATAATATTGGTGAACATAGCCTTTGAATTAGAAATCAGCTTCTACATACCATGTTTTATTATGGCTACAATTTTTTATTTAGGGATCGTTTAATCAACTCGTCTCCAAATAACCGCTTGGAATTTGACTGCAGGTTCATAAAAACATATTGCTTGAATACTTGAATATAATTATTCATACGAAAGTACTAAAAAACTCCAATTCATTACTTCAATATTACAGCAATGATCACTTTGGATACGAGTGTCGTAAATAAGGCGTAGCGGCGTAGCGCTGTGTAACCGGCGCACGTAGTACCTTGCTACGCCGTAGCCTGAATTAACAACTCGATAAGGAAAGGTTGGACGGGATACTTTTAAGGTAATTTTTGAGCTAAAAAATGTGGGTTAGTGAAAAGGAAACAACTGACTAAAAACTACTACGCCAGGCGTACAGTATGCCGCATGTCAGTGGTAATACTTTGACCTTGAGCTGGCCTAGTATAGTACGAAATTTCAATAGAATAAGAGGCCAGTTTATCTGACTGACTGATTTTGTTACCACTGACGTGCAGCCTACCGTACACAAAACCAATAACAGTAATCCACACAAGTTTTAAACTTTCGTGAGTAATATTCTATAGAAAAACAGCTAAAATCATAACTGAATGGTTGCACCAATGTTTATCTACCAACTTTGCTTTCTTGCAAAACCAAGAAATTATAAAAACATTAGCGTTCTTACTTACTATAACACCTATTAAATATTAGGTCTTTACCTATGAAATTGCCGTTCTGCAGTACTGGCCATTTCAAATCAAAATAATTTTTGTTTGGCTAAGAATTCTAATTTCAAATTAATTTTATTTTAAAAACATGGATTTTTTTTCTCCAAAAGTAGTCATTTCTTTCTTGATTAGTGTTACATTTTCATCGCATTTCAATCTTTTTCGTCATCATGGATTCGTTAAAAATTCGAGTAATTATGGAATATGAGTACCGTCGTGGCAGCAACGCGGCACAAGCGGCACGCAACATCAACGACGTTTACGGAGCTAACACTACAAACCAACGCACCACCTGTTATTGGTTTGCTCGCTTCCGTTCTGGAAATTTCGACCTGAAAAATGAACCTCGCGGTCGTCCGAAGACTTTGGTCGACAATGACGAATTAAAGGCGATTGTGGAAGCTGATGATACACAATCTACGGCTGAATTAGCAGCAGCTTTCGACGTTAGCGTCAAAACAATATTGGTCCATTTGCGTCAAATTGGCAAGGTAAAAAAGCTTGACAAATGGGTGCCCCACGAACTCAATGATCGCCAGCGCGAAGTACGCGTCGAGACGTGCCTTGCACTGCTCAACAGACACACAAATGAAGGAATTTTGAACCGCATTGTTACCTGCGATGAAAAATGGATTCTGTTTGATAACCGCAAGCGCTCAGCAAGTTGGTTGGATCCTGGTTCAGCACCTAAACAATGCCCTAAACGAAAACTTACCCCTAGAAAAGTGATGGTCACTGTTTGGTGGTCTAGCGCCGGTGTGATTCATCACAGCTTTTTACCAAACGGGGTGAGCATTACTGCAGATGTGTACTGTGAAGAACTGAACACAATGATGGAGAAGCTGGCGCATCTCCAACCAGCATTGGTCAATCGCTCGTCTCCGCTGCTCCTGCACGACAACGCGCGACCTCATACTGCACAGCAGACGGTCTCCAAGTTGCAAGAACTGGGGTTGGAAGCTCCCCGTCATCCGCCCTACTCACCAGACCTTGCGCCTACAGACTACTACTTTTTCCAGAATTTGGATAACTTCTTGGCGGGAAAAAAATTCAATACCCGAGAGGCAGTACAAAATGCCTTTGAAGAATTTGTTGCCTCCCGTCCAGCTGATTTCTTTAAGAAGGGCATCAATAAACTGCCACTGCGATGGCAAAGATGCATTGATTGCATGGGTGATTACTTCGATTAATACAAATAAAAAATTCATGAAAAAAATTCGTTTAAATTTTTTCATACAAAACGGCAATTTCATAGGTAAAGACCTATTATACCAAATGATGTCACCTATTTTATTTCAGAAGAATCAAACTTCAAAAAACAGAATCAACAAAAAAGTTGCTCAAAAGTTGCTGATCTGCTCCAACATTGACTATAGTCCCAAAACGAGCGGCAAATGGGGTCTTCGCGTGTTACAACGCGATTCCGAGTTTATCCCATATGCGAAGTGGATGGAAGTGGAAGTGCCTCGGAAAAACAATGTTCAAATTGCAGCAGAAATGTAAGACCAAATATTATACAGAGTAGGGAGCACCTATTGAAGATACTTGTAAGCAATAATGGTTTAGACGAGTTGTGTCAACGGGAAAGGCATCTATAATAAAGGCTCTTTCATACAAGCAATGTTTTGGTTCTGGACCCTTATCAGCTATTATGTAACATTAAATTTGTGTGTAGCCAAGTGGGGGGTTCCATACCAGAATGCTAGTCGACTGACTACCTAGACTACTTACATCGATGACGCCAGCGCGAAATTAAATAGAAGAATTTTCTATAGGTACTTACTTTTCATCTATAATGATAAGCGTTTGTTTTTGTTAGCTTTTAATTCCATAAATTTTTCACTCCAGCAAAACAGTCATACATCATCCATTCCTGAACACCTTAAATTTATAACCCTATCCCTCTTACGATCCATCAAACGTGTGTAAAACGGAGTCACAATAACGTTTGTCAATTGAGCACACACCACGCGCCACTGACCGTGTTCCGACAAAACAAATCGTCGCGCGACAAACGTTTGTCGCGTCAAATGTTGCGTTCAACGTCGCTCTGTTGCCTCCCATTGTTTGCTTTTTATGAAGATATTTTTGCACACAATTTATCGCGTGTGTGCGACTAGAGGAAAGTAAACGCGTTGTTTTGATTCATAGGACAGGCGGTGAAATGTGTTTCTAAATAAAACAATGCGATGTTTTTTTTTGCTACCGGCACAATGCTCATCTGCCTACTAAGCTTTTTCCAGTTAGGTATCACCAATACCAAGGTAGGTAGGTATCACTCATGTCCAATGAACAACGATTGCAAATTATATCTATCTCTCATAACTTTCCCGGACTCCTACCAACTTCAAGCACTCACTGACGACACGGTTGATGCAGTGGCTGAGCGATGGACGGCTGCGCAACGTGTCGCGGGTTCGATCCCCGCACGGAACAAATATTTGTTTGATCTGCAAGTAGTTGTTCCGGGTCTGGGTGTTAGTGTATGTGAGTTTCTATGTTTGTAAACGCACCCACGATACAGGAAGAAATTCCTATTGTGGGGCAAAGTTTTTAAAAAAAAAAAAAAACTATCTTCTTCACGGTTTGGCGTCATCGGTGAAACTTAATGCTAGATTACATGGTATACCTTCGTTTCAAGATTACCTGATCGTAAAAGAACAATAATAAATAAAAATAAATAATAATAAAAACATTTATTAGTCACTAATATAATTTCAAATGATTCTTATGACAACAGCAGATAACTCCCAACAACATCAATATCGCAAACAAACGCCAAACCAAACATAATAAATCAAAATTAAACAGCTAAACATCATTTTCAAACACCAAAAACGTATTGACAAAGTTTAGTTCATTACGCGGGCACGTCAAGGGGTAGACAGAGAATTAATGTAGTTTCGAACAACGGTGCCGTAATGAAATTAATGGCCGACGAGACGATGCACGCACGACATTGGCACGACACGACTACTATACAGTAACGATGGCGTAATGCGGCTGATAATTAAGTCGGCTGATTTACTTGAAGGTGAATATGTTCACTTTGTATGGTTAACATTGGTTTGATGGGTTACAATATATGCTAGTGTTGAGGGTTGATTAACCACCTGCGTGGGTGGATTGTTGCATACGTTCGGAGGATGAGGGTCGCATTTTAGAAGGGGAAGTCGGTAAACGTAATTTTGACATAGAGCGGTTACGTCAACAAATTATAACTAGTACCTACACGACCTGTGACGTGGAAACATCACGACTAAATCGTATAAATACTATAGGTAAAAGGAAGCTTCTGCGTTGATTATTTATTCAAGTCTTTGTAGGCTTAAAGGTAGGTAAAATTACATACTAAAATTAACCCTGTTAAAAATAGCCGCAGAGAAAATAACCTATGGTGAAAGCACTTTGGAAATACATTTGACTTACCATACAGTATTTAGTACTCATTATTTCCACAAAATCATGGACGTAAATTATGTTAACATGGGCCATCAAATAGACTGTGTAGAGCCATTATAACCAAAAATCTGAAACTCATAAATTACGAAACAACATACAACTCTCATCATTCTTCAAATCAATAAAAGAGATAAAAAATCACGTACAAAGCTCTCAAACATTGTATCGCAGATAATAACGTCAAAAAGATAGCAAACATCACGACGAACACTCAAGGGGATGAGTGAGATGACGCGTCCCGATACACGCACGTATCTTCAAGCTTCAGTGGACGTTTGACAGGTGGGTAGGGGAAATTGTGAGCCCTTACAATCTCACCCTTATAATTGAGAGAATAACGCCAAGTGAAAATCAACACATCATCTAGGTACACAAGACTGGATTCAGCTTGCGCGTTTCACCAGTTTGAGTGTATCGGAATTCGCCGGTTGAAAGGAGTTCTTGCGTTTGAAGTTTTGGTTTTGTTTACTAATGTGCTTTTGTGTGGACGATCATTGTGTTGTGTTCGAGATGTTTTTCCTAAAATAACAGGTATTTGGTACGAAATTACACGGCCGTTCCAATTCTGGCTCCTTTCAAACATTTGGTAAATCTGAGTGTTTGTAGATGGAATAGGGTTTGTCTATCGGCTTGAAATGAATTACTGGATAAACTCGCCTACGTTTAGGTATTTATAGTCCTTTATTAACATGTTCTTATACAGTTAGCTTAAATACTTACCTACTATTATCATTATTTTTAGGAATTTTTATTATGTAGATAATCTTAATTTTTTTGTTATTGCGTAGTTTGGTTCCATGGTTATTTAAGCTTTTCATGCTATAAAACGAAACGATATCTTAATAATTATTCTTTATTACAACTGTGTTTACATTAATAAACCTTCTGTACAACAGCAATAATGTCATCAACCTACAAAGGTTAATTACATGATCCTCATTCCTGAAATACCATAGTGTTTCTGTCTCATTACGCCAAATGTCAGTCGCTTGACATTCTGCCACACTTAGTATAATGGACGTCACAGTATTAATAACATGAACGTTCGGCGGAACAGTCTGTGCCTTCTACAATGGAAGCGAAAATAATGACGAGAAATATTTGAACGTTTTCATGTTTTGTTTTTCAGTCAATTACAAGTCTTTACTTAGACTTTTCTTGTACCGAAATATGTTTTTGTTTCATGTCTCTTGAGTAATAAAATCCCCTACTATATACTAGATTAACCTTGTTACAAACTTCAATCCACTTCTTTATTACCACTGTCAAAATTCATCCACTTGATATCCAAAGTATTTCTAATTCCCAGGCCGGCCTGAAAATAAATGTCTACCTGGGGTCCTTTTCCAAATAATTTCGCTAACAGCTTTTGCCCAAAGAACTGGAGGCAAATAATTCAGGGATGTAGATACTGACGGGAAAGTTTCCAATATTTTTGAACTCCACCATCTGCACGATGAACGATTTAATTTAGTTAAGTGAGGCACAAGATAGCTTATAATTTATGCAGAAGTTTGTTACATAATCGTTGGCCAATGACTTACTGGCTGATTGGAAGCGAGGATAATCTAATTATGAGCTGAATATTTTTTTTAATATTTTAGTAGATGAAGAGGTTTTGTGCCAGAAAAGTTGTAGGTCTAATTAAATAGAACGGAGTTGGGAGATTAGTAAGGATTCAGTGACACATTATTAGAAAAGGTTGGCGTGCAATTTTTTTGTGCGGGCTATATGGTCCTTTATGGACATGGTCATGTCGAGATCTAATGAAAGGTTAAAAAAAAAAGTGCCCGTCCTAAAAACAAAAATAACATCATGATAATTACTTCTAAGAACTTTGTTTTTAGTCATATTAAAACTGGGATTCTGAAAGCTTTGGAAACTCAGATAACATGCAGTTCCCAGGTAACGCCAGGTAATACCGTAATATTAAGTTAGAAAGCTAACAATAGTGGCATACTAATGCTACACACAGAAAAAGGATTTTCGTCCTCATCCGAGAACAGTAAACATAAAAACATTCTTCTGACGAAGGTAGCCGTAATCTCGTTTGTAATGGCAATTTTCTGTTTTCTATCTCCCAAGTTTTTGAATTTGTTCGATTCGTTTCTCATTGTTTCTTTTATGGGCTTTCTTTCTGTCCATGGGTATGATCGGCATTGCTTTATATGTGTTTGTTCCACCTTTGGTGAAATTGATTTCATCTCATTATTATACACCTCTACATATTACGTATGCGTTAACCGTGGCAGTAACTGATTTTCAATTAAGAATCAGGAGGTTATGAGTAAGTTTATACGTATAAACTCACTTATTTTAATAATTGTTGACATAGCTGGCGAAATTTTTTCTCACTCGGTTTAAATGAATATCCTTGATAATACTATCCCTAGGATACAAGATCCCATAAAAGGTTAACAAAATAAATTGAACCATACCGCAATCACGTCGCCATCCCTCAACTGTCCTCCTTTATATCTGAGCGGGTTTTAAACGAATGTCACCATAATAAATAGTCTGCTCATCGAATCATCACAAATGCGATGTAAAATGCATGCGACGATGTTCCAGCCTTTACACAACCAACTTAACTACACACCTGGAACATTCAATTATAAATCTTATGTCCAAGGATTAAGGATTGTTAGGGTGGAAGAGATATGTTTGTATTGTGCTATGATGTCCTGCGAAAAGGGTCTAGACTTGGCGACGACGCCGTATTTCAGTATTGGCTGATGTATGGGATAAATTTGTGGCCATTTATAGAATAGGATCTCATGGTTGTGGACGAAGTGATGTCAGTACGGTAGGAAAAGTTTTCTTAGCGAAAGGTGCTCTGAGTTATGAAGGAACTGGACTTCGGAAAGTTATGAATTTTTCATTTCAGCAAATTCTATCTACGGAAGAAGGTATACGTTGGTACTCCGGTAAACTACTTTTTATTTTTGACGTGTGCCGTGGAAAGTGGTGTCATCGGTAAATTAATTACGTGCTGATGTGCAAAGTTCGTCGTTTTCTGTGCATGCTTTCAATAATGAGATTTCATAATTTAACAAATTCTATGCATACAGCTTTGTATTACACACAATTTGTTTATTTTCTATCATTTTTCCCGTACGTATGTATGAATGAAAGTATTAATTGTTGGATTCCTCTAGTATATTGTTATGTACTGTACTGTGGTTGTGTGTTATTGTTTTGTAATGTTTCGTAACAAAAAAACGTAAAATTATTTGTTAATTAAGTTTCAGAAAATCAATATTTGCTTACTTTCTTTCTACTTTTTTGATCAACAGGCAAGCTAACCCAAAACTTCCATACACAACAAAAACAGACCATAAATCCCTAAACCTCTTTAAAACTAAACAATTATTTCCCATAACGTTATTCATAATAGTTTTCTCCGCCATTGGCCATGGCTTTTAAAGCGGATTGATAAAGTTAACATTACAGTCACTTGCAAGGCGCCATCTGGGCGAGACTCTGCGATTGTCTCAGTGGGACCCCATCACGTTTTACTGCTCATACTTGCATGCACAGAGAGGAATGTCTTGTCTGTCTGTGTATTTTAGATCAAGTCTGACGGAACTTAATTAAATTTTGTTACAAAGTTGACTTTCATTTGAACTGATCATTAAAAGTCAAATAATTTACTTCGAAATATCAGGTAAAAATAACTGGATTTCAGTTTAAAATTAAATTATTAAACCAACATGTTCTCCACGACAGCAAATAAAGCTTCCAAACATTGATTTCAGAGTACTTGGTACTTAGTACGAGTAATAGTCACCGACAAAAGTAAATAAAAGCGTTTCGTTCGGCGGTCGTTATGTAATTCGATTTAAATCGCTTCAGATTTTACTCAATCAAGAAGTAAGCTCATAGAAAATTCCAATCCCTCCTTTTGCTAAAAATAGTTCTATACTTACACATAAAATCCAATTTACTAAAGAGAGTTCGTTCAACGAGGTTTTTTGTATTCGCCATACAACGGACACTTCCACCGTTGAAATTAGTTTGAAACTACAACGAAGTCACGTAAAATATTACTCAAATAAAAGGAGACTGTAATTCTCCCTCAAGAGAAACACGTCAAAGTCAATTATAAGATCGAACGCCTACTTAACAGCTAAGTTTTGATGGAATTTGAACCAAGGTTGAGGTCACACAGCCCCGAATATTTAGCGCGAGTATTCGGACTGAAACGTGCGTATTTAGGGTTGTGGAACGTTCTAAATCAGGATAATAATATCGTTATTTTCTGTGAAATAACTAGGCGTGCGGAATTTTCACTAAAGCGAGATTGGAATTTTTTGGCTCGGGCCTGTGCCTTTTACGACCCTGAAATAATAAACCTGATTGAATGGACGTAGGGAAACCATTCTGATTTAGGACTTTAGCATTAAAAAAACGAATAGTAATTCATAGAAGAATTATCTGCCTTAACCAAGAATTTTCGGGAGGTGAAAGACTCTTTAAGGTCCCACTTGTTGCGCTATTGACGAAAACAAAGTTTTTTTTAGCTTTCAAATAAAACTACTATTCACAACACTTATAATCATTTTCATGCATCAACCCTATACCTACTTATGTTAGTAACGCTATTCCTCAGTGAATGCCGAGTGGAACAGTTTGTGCGATAACTAATGGGCTAACAGCCGTCACTGGTGAGCTACAATTTGTAATCTTTAAGCCCATATATTACGAGATGAGCAGGATATAAAGCGAGCAGGATATAATAATTATGATCAATAAGCTTAACTTCTACTGATGTAAACTATTCTCAGTTTTGAATTTTATGAGCTAAATGTTTTCCGCCAGAAATAGACATTGACTAATTATACTGGCTGATGCAGGAATTTTTTATAGGTATTAGATTTTGCGAAATGCAGTTTTAAGGATTCTAAAAAATCTCAAATGACTGAGGACTACTACGACTACTTAAGTTAGAAATAATACCCTATAGAAAATTCTTTGCAAACTACCATAGGCAATATATTTATAACCTAGTGTGAGAGAAGTGCATCAATGTTTAAAATCTAAAGCTTTAAATCATAAGGCACCCTCGAAGTAGTTTCAACGTCCAATATTGACCAAAGCAGCTTTGCACAAGCGTGCCGCAAGTGAACCCAAAGAAACAACACAGACATACCGACGAAGATAGTTAAATTTATCAAATCCCATCTCGAACAGTGGTCTATCAGCTTATGCCCAATAGTCTTCAACAAAGTTTCCCTCAAATACTCATTAATGCCACTCTGAGGCAAAGTGTAGCGTTTAATAATAAACAGTTTGATTGACGTAGCGAGACCGCACTCGGTGCAAGGGTTTAGCAAGCCTCTTCGAAAGTTCTGGGCGTCTAGTAGTTGTTACAACTTTTTGGGTTTCGGTTTTCGGTTGGTATTTGTTCAAGAATGCATGCGGGTCAAAGTTATTTAGTTTATTTTTGGGTTGAGGTAGTATCATAAAACTGGTAAATAACTTACCAAGGAACGTATTTGAAACATTTTGATTGACGTAGCCAGACCACAGTTGGTGCAAGTGTTCATTTCGTTATTAACAATGTACTATGACATCAATGAAAGTTTTTGTTTCGGTCATATTACTATTTTTATTTGTCTATTTTTGTTACATGTCCTTGACAGTTGAATTTCATCATAATCACGGAAAACGTCAATTAATTTATTTTAATTAACGTTTTCCGTTGAAATTGTGCACAAAGGTGTCTACTTAATTTTGAAGTAGTCAGAAATTAGACGGTAATTTAGAGGACGGACTGATGTATATGTATGTATTTTGACGGTTTTGTAATATAAACCCAAAAGTATGAATTGCAATGAAATTGACAACAAAGGACTTTTCAAAACTAAACATAGCTAACTCTATTGTGTCTAATTATTTTTCAAATGGCATAGGAATCATCAACTAATTTGAAACCATCTGTGTATTCCCCCACAAAATGTTGGAATCAATCACAGACAGAAGTATCCTTTTGCTATTGAGCATTCCAATACATGAAAAGAAATCGTTAGACATCATTAGAATCAGAATTTTTATGACTCCCCACTCATCTAACGGACGGGTATCGTCGGAACTAAATTGAAATACTTGTTTTAATCAAAGTAATAAATATTTAAATCCTCACTAGCGCACGTCCCAGCTTTATTCGCGTGAGAGGAACTAAAATTTTATAGCCTATTATTCTCTGAATCTGAAAGGATATGACTGGGAAAATTGCCCTGAAAACCATCCAGCTTTTGAGTTATGCATGCGAATAACAATAGGTCTTGTAATGAGGATTTTATGCTTAGCTTCTACTGCCTTCTGCACCATACATTTCCCTAAGGTTATATTAAAAATAATTCACATTCAAGAGTATTGACTTTTGCAAGTTTAATGTTCTCGAATGAGTACAATACTCACTGTTCTTATATAAGCACAATAACGTATTTTATTTTGTGTCAATTTTGATTTAATTACTTTGATAAATTATTTTTACAGTGTTAAATTAAGTATTATTGTAGTTATTACAGTGAGAATTCATTATTTACAGATCGCTTATTAACATTATTCATTATTTTACTTTCATCATCATCACCATTTCAGCCGAAAAACGTCCACTGCTGGAAATAGGCCTCTCCCAATCACCGCCACTTCTGTGGTTTTCCAGCGGATGCCTGCGGACCAGGTCATCGGTCCACCTTGTGGGAGGCGCCACTCCTGAGCCTTTCAGCCCCATCGGCCATCTGTTCTGTGAGCAATTTGCCCGGCTCACTGCCATTTAAGTGTGGCAATTCTTCGGGGTTTATCGGTTACCTTGGTTCTCCTACGGATCTCTTCATTTCTGATTTGATCACGGAGGTAAATTTCAAGCATAAGCCTTCTAATGAGGCGCACTTAGATTTATTTTATTTACCCTCATCACAATAAAACGTACATACAAAGAATTATTGTTCTTGGTCATAAGGAAATTAAATGTCACTACTTGAGTGACAGGTCTCCCCCATTGTGCTCATCTTCTCGTCATATCTCTTACGGGCTGAGCAGGAATAAAAGCCTGTAAGATAAATTATTTAACTTGACTAAGGGTGCTTTTGAGTTCACTTATCTTTACATTTTGGGGAAGGGGAGTATTAATTTTAAAGTATTTTTTGGGTCGAGTTTTGTGGAACGGTGATCAATAGCTAGTTATTGCTTAGAAAAGAGACCAAATATAAATGGGTCACACAAGTGACAAAGATAGAAGAAAGAAGAAAATAGATTAATAGTAAACTTTTATTTGTGGTCTATTTTTTTAAATAAAAAACCTGTGGTAGTACCCACATCATCCTAAACGTTTTGGTAACCTGTTCAGTTCCGGACAAATTAATTAGGTACAATTCTGACCTAAAATACAATAAAGCATAACAATACTCCCAATTACACTGAGAAACATCGCATAAGCCGCACAGGGCTCAACAAGAATTTTCAATTAAATTGTGCGCAATAATCAATTTTATTTGCAGTAACGAAAAACGTGTGAGCGGGAAGGGAACAAGCTAAATTGGTTTGATTAAATTCGACGGTGACACGTTCGGCGTAACGAGACCGCACCTACGGGCTAACGAGTGGCTATGAAGGGTTAAGCGCGTTAGGTTTTAGGACTGAATGAGTGAATGTGTGTCGAATGAGTGAATGTGTGTCGAATGAGTGAATGTGTGTCGAATGACTACACTGGGCTTGATTGGTGTCAGCTATTTGGAGGGGTTATTGGCCCTTTCACGGTAAAGGGATGAAAATTTTTGATGTTTTTGAAAATAATATATTTTATTACCTGTCGGTAAATGCGAGGAACTTGACCCTGATCTAGCTCGTACAGGCTGATATTGGAAACAAAAACGTTTTAGCAAAGTTGGGGCCAATTTATTTTGCTACAGTTTATGTAAAAAGGGTTAATATGCTAAGCCCTAATTTTTAAAAGGACTGCTATAAATAACGTCCTGAGTACAATTTAAATTAAAGCCACAAATCTCAAACGGCACTTCAGGTAACAAATTCACAGGAAGGAAAGGGTTGAAAAAAATAATCTCGCTGAATAAATCACGGGGTGACGGCAGAGAAGTAGGCCAGGAGTACATCACATAAATCGGGGTATTCCGGCATTTCAAAGTTTTATTCTAAACTTAGGCCCTTCGTCAAAGTCAGTCAGTGCGGTAAATAAAAAAATAAAAGTTTTTCCTCAGAAAACGCGAAGTAATACGATTTTCGGACTATTTTCTCGCGGTGTGGCCGTGACGTTAGGTTGTGACGTAATCTAATTGAACACGCGAGTTATCAAGTTTTTGCATTTGATTAACTATCGCTACTCGATTCTTGGATTGAAAACTAATAGCTCTACTGCTTCATGATCACAAATGTGTTTCACTATCACGAAACCCAATATCGATTTCAATAAGTAGGTACCGCTTGTTTTCTACAAATATACTACATGAAACTGTTAAGAATGGTTTAGGCTCCAGACTAAAAAAATAAACCAAATTAAAATTATTATCATATTTGATAGCAACTCGAATCTCTCATTCATTTCCCGATATCCGAATTCTAAAATGATTCATGACGAACAATTTCCGCCGTGCAATTCATGAGATCCGACTTCGTTTCCACGAAAATCCGACTTTTTATTGTAAAACGACTTCCTCAATTTATAAGATTAATTTTTTTGTTTTACACTGGTAGGGGACTTGGATTGATCTGAATTATGTTTAATTACCTAATTATAATCTTAACGGCAATTTTCTTCCGTTCCTTTCTTGTGTTGTGTTGGTGTCTTCGTTGAAGACAGCAATATCTTCGCATTAACAACAATATTATCCACGTCAGCCCGTGTATTACCCACTTACGAACACGACCTATCAATCCTCCCCGGGGGATGGTTATACACGACTTAGGGCCAAGGGGGATGGCCAGTGATCCTCCTGTATGATAATAACGTTATACGGCGATCATCTAAGTGCCAAGTGAGGCCATATAACTGTGTGATAGTTGTTATAACAGTAACTGTTGATTGACGTAGATAACTAGATGTCTAGGTACCTTATACGGTCAATGTTATTATGAATAAATAATGGGTTTTCTTAGTCATGCTGGTAATTCAATAAGCTAATGTCTTCCTTCGTGGGTAACCGGGTAACCAGATACCAGAGCCCGATATCTGATAAAACATTCGTTAGAAGTGCCAGTTTTGTATATTTTTTTTCCTGTCTTGCGCTGGCTGCTTCAACTATCTGTTCAGTCTCGTTAAGCACAATCAATATTACTGTTAGTTTAATCAACATCATCGTTGTAAGTTAGACCAATTTCTACGTTGATTAATCTCACTACACTTTCAATCTCCAAGCTAAATCAACGCCACAAAAAAAACCAGATACGTCCCCATGAAGTTCTCTATGCTTTTGTTTTTAATCTAGAATCATTTTTTTTTTCAGGTCTTATATCTAGGGTACTTAAATTAATTCCGTCGGCTATCCCGCGGAGGGAGGTGGGGCTGACTATTAACCCTTTGACCTAACCGCCCCGCAGACTAGATCGACTTTGAGTGGAAACTTTAATTGCCAAGCAGTTTTTTGTTTTTCTTTGTTTTGTATTTTAACCAGATAATTTTCACGCTGTTTCAGGGCGAGGTAAAAGTTTTCCTTAATGATAATGTTCCTTTACTTTAATTTTCGCTTAAAGTGACTAGCTAGTCATTGAGGTTTCACTATTGCTGCTCTCGACATTTTTTGAGCATCGATGTGTGTGCCAACTTATTTATTGGAGGTTACGGTCGTGCATACAGTCACTCCATGGAAAATACTAGTTGGGAAAAGGATCCGCAGATGATGGTCGTGCCCACTGGCTAACACTTTATATCACTTGACCAAATCTCTCAAAATTCCTGTCAACGCAAGAGAAGAAAATCACGTCACACACAAATATCACATTTATTTATTTATTTATTTATTTGGATCTCCAACAAAGATTACACCTTACATGCTAAAAATAAAACATAAAAAGATACAAATCCTTGTGCATATTCAATTATAGGAGACCACAGCTTGCATTAAGATATCAAACAATCAATTATTGATATGGAAATAAAGTATACAATTTAAAGTAAAAAATATATCACATATCACTTATAATATCACAATATCCTATCAGAGTTAAGCTGCTAAAAAAATACAACAATTTAGGTATAGATTTATATGGTTATATATAAATCTACATTAGCTTTTCCGATCCAAAACTATTCGGAAAGCATTTAAGCAATCAATATTCAAGTCCACAATATCTTGAGCGAGGGGCAATAAAACTTGCCTCAAGTTGCATGCGATACATAAAAGACTGCCTTCCAATATTCTTAGCCTGATGCTTTCGAGTTTCAAGAATAGCTCGGAGAAGGAAACAGTTGGATTAAGAATATTTATTTATTTATAAAGGTACACCAGCAGCTTCTTTATATAAAATATATATAGGTAACAATAGCCTCGGATTTAGTCACCGATTACTGGTTAACCAGCATTCTCAGTAATAGGTATAATAAATAGTAAATAAAAATAATAAAATAGGTATCACTAAAGTTCTTTTTTGTGTATGGCTTTTGATCTAATTAGGTGGACACTGGTTAAAAATATGAAACTTGTAGCTAATTAGAAATACTATGTAGGCGGTTTTTCATCTCAGCTTAAACAGTAGAAAGTGCTGAAAGATAGGCCTTTGCGGTAGTTGACGACGTTCAATTGTTATTATTATTGATATGATCTCACACAATATGAACCACCCCAAAGCTGATTTGTATTTAAATGATATTTTATAATACATAATAATTATATTTATTATAGGATCACTGCGAAAAACGAAGGGATCTTTTCCTGTCAAAAAATGTCACACATCTATAAACTGACCGCGGGAAGTACACCGTACCTCGAATGGTTATGTCCTAAAGCCTTTTCTCGAACGTAACTAATATCTGTCAAAAAGTTGCCGTAGATTACACAGAGACAAGACTAAAGCCCGTCACAGACGTAGCTATATTATAGGTATTATAGCAAGCCACCACACACGGTAGCTATACTATAATATATTTTTTTGCCCTCATTTAGTCCATGGTTTAATATACCATAATATATGTATAATAATATGTCCTGCTATAACTATCCACATATTTTGGTGACGTAATAGAAATGTGTATTATTATAGCTACGTCTGTAATGGGTTCAAAACAATTAAAAAACTCCTTATTTTGTAGTGTAAACAATTTGCTTATAGAATTTCTTATACAAGCTATTTTCAGAGCCTTTCACTAAGGCTAAGTAATTATTTGACCTTCGCGAATTTTGACCGCAATACTGTTTCGGTAATTTATCATTTTTATTTTGGAGTTTTCCGTATCTTTTATTTTTTGCTCTAATGCTTTACGGACGATTTTTATTATCAGAATCTGTTCAGTTAGCAGACTTCTTATCGAGATAATAATATAGCTGATGACTATTTTATTATCTCTGTTAAGCCCTGTTTCTATGTCAATAAATAGATCTATCTTTTGATACCGAGAAACTTGAGGGTTTAGTTACTGAGAAACACTTCAATATTATTTCAGAGTATTTAAGTATGAAAACAGTGGCAACATTTTTGAACAACAGAGTATCATCATACTGTTTATCAAGGCTTTTGAAAACTAGTGAAATATCCTTCGTCAATTTGCCGTGATAAAGCCATACAACTGTCAAAGAATGTCAGTTGTGATTTGATTATACGGACAGTTTAGGTTGTTAGTCAAAATCAATTTGTCCGACTTTATTTAGGCATGTATCACATACCAACACTTTCTAACTTACAACCATAAAAATTCTATTCCACTTGTAAAATGATGCATGAGCCATACATGTCCCGTTCTAGTTCAGATCGACATCACAGATGGCGCCACGCGTCGCGGTCCCACGCTCACTTCAAATTATAATTAAGCGTGTCTCCTTACTGTTTTCATGTTCCACGACGCTAATTTAAATTTAATGTTCGCCAGCCTGTACTAACAATCGTTGCGTTTGTGTCTGAGTACCTACTAGAGGAACCACGTATAGAATAGATACTATAGATATGCTTCCGTCGGTTGCGTGAATAGGTTTTGATTTTCGATACGGATAAAACAACTTCATATGTGGGAGGGAATCGAATGGCAGTAGCCAATCATTCAGTTACTGCGCAGACCATTCCGTCAAACTTACTATTTGGAAGAAGCAAGCTTCCTCTTCTAAGATTACATTACCTACAAATTGGTATTTTAGATTGCACCTGCACCCCAATTGCGTTTTCTGTCACAATCCTAACGATTTTAAGAAGAGTCCTAATTCTTTGCTTCCTAATGTTTGAAAAAATCGTCTGCTCGATAACGTAAATAACACTTTGTTAAATTGTCTCAATAAAATTGTAAATGTTTTACGTAATACAAATTTTTTAATCAACTTTCGACCTTCAACTTAGCCCTGCAAACCCCCGAACTACAAAGCAGCACAGACCAGTAGTTACATCGACACGTTATCATAGAGCCCCTGCTCAAGGGTCGAGCGTTATCCTGCATTATTTAGTTGACAAGCGACGCGCGCGCGTGCCGCGTGTCGCCGCCATTGATTCACAATGTTCTAGTGCAATACCTGTGTATTTTCATATAGGTATGTGTATAGGATCTGATTTGTACCGAGTTGAGTGGGGTTGCAAATTAGTTCCATGATTAAGTTAATGTTAAAGCTTGTATGATGGGATTATCATAAGTAAGTTAGTAGGCATTAGTGGTATGGATTTCAAGGTAGGTAAGTTACTATATGTTCAGCACCTGATAGTACTCTATAAAACTTAGATTGTTTTACAAACTCGATAATAATCAAAATACTTCCTACAACGTAATTTCAGATTATTCATTTTTAGGGTTCTGTACCCAAAGGGCAGATGATTTTTGTTTATGATTTATTATAATAGTACAGTTAACTTTTCTCACTAATAAACTTTTACAAAATTATCTTTTATCTTTTTATCTATGCCACCTGTCTATCAGTATAAAACATGCACATAATTAATTATCATCAAAACTGTATTTGCAAAACATGGGACCTTAACGCTTTTCTCGCAGATTTCGACAGAGAATAGACAATTACGAATCTTAATAAATCAAATACTCAATTACGAATCTTAATCAATCCAATACTCCTAACATATTCTTACAGTGACAGGGTTTCGATCCCGTTCAGAACTTCGCTCGCTATGCCGACCTCGGTACAGAGCTACAAGAGCATGCTCTCTGAATTATTTATTGCGCCCGCGCTTTAGGCGTGTTGTCGACGATTGATTGACACTGTTCGATCGAGAGCAACTCAGTACTTAGTCTTAATTCATAGTGTTGAACGGTAGTTGGAAGTTCAAGGATTCGGTTGCTCGAAGGATCGATTTACATAATGTGAAAAATTAAGCAGACAGCTCAAGTGTCGGTATTCATAGGATCGGTTTTAGCTTGACTTAGTTAGGTGGTCGTATCGTGCCCAAGGTTTTAAGAGCATCTGAAGTATATTTTATCGTCAACTATAATTTTTGGATTAACATTGGATTGGATAGATATCGAAAAAGACTCGGTACAGCGCCTAACTTACATAAACCAATGATAAAACTATTAAAGGGTCAGAATATGATTATATAGAGCTATAAAATTAAAGTCTGAAGCGTCCGCCGGCGCGGCCGCGGTGGCGGCGTCGTCTTTAATGAATGCTTAAGTTCAACTTATTTTGATAGTCCTAATGTTCTTAAGGCCTACCTTTCTTTTGTTTTGTTTAAATTCAGAAAATAATTCCTTTAAGACCACCGTTTGTACCGTTCTAATGTATGTTGTTCCTCTTTTCACTGCACAATCAATCTGCCTAGCCTTTTCCTAATTATGTTAGGGTTGGCTTCCAATCTAACCGGATTCAGCTTAGTATCAGTATTTTACATGGAGCGACTGCCTATCTGACCACCACAACCCATTAATTGAGTAATACGATACGCCTTGGTCAGACTGGTTGTTTCCGACCTCCACGCGGGTGAAGCCGCGGGCAAAAGCTAGTAAATAATAATTAAATCATTATATATGTATATTTCTATATTGCTGGTTTTAACTTCTTCGAATTTTACCCTATCGTAGCCCATTCCTACTAGACGTCACTATCTACAAAACCATTTTACCATGACAAGACTTTGATAACTGCCACTCTGCCACCCCACAGCAGTGGTTGTGCAACTGCATCAGATAACTTCTGATGCACTGAACTTTGATAATAAAACCCAAGTTCCAACATTTTGATGTCTGCCAAGTTATCAGGAGAGAGTTGAACCAAGACAGAGGGTGGTGGTGACTTGGTGAGGTGGTGAGGAGTTCTTTTAAAATAATGTGGAAACTTTTAGTTTATCCTCATGGTTTCTTTTGCTAGGGTAGCAGCGTACCGCTGCGTACCTAATTAAATATAAATTAGTTACAGCTACCACCATGCAATAAACATTTTTGCGCTGTGTCCTAACGCGCAGTTTTCGACCAAAAACATCCGAGGTTGTATCGAAGTGATTGATAGAGTCACTTCGACACTTCTTCTTTCATTCTTTTTCGTCGCAAATTTCCGTGATAGTGACATACCTACATAGTAACAGTAGTAGTCAGTCATAATATTGCTTATTCTCTACCGTTTTAAAATAATGGAAATTAGGAATACATTGAACCAAAAAAAAAATAGTAAGACAAAAAATATTGTGACTTTAAAATGCCTAGCTTCAACCAATGTTTTAAGCTCTCCTTTAAATCCAACAATATTTTCCTGCTAACATGATTGAACTTTCATGTAAACTTACTATCTATAAAACATGTAAACTGATCCAGTATCGCATGTCATATAATATTCGTATTGACGAGCCGGGGGTCCCCGACGCGGCATCGAACTCCCGTCCCACGGGGCGCCGGATTGAAACACGACAACTTGACACACTTTACTGCAGATTGTGGACAGATTGGAAACTTTACTGCATTGCCTGGGAATACACTTTATTGACTTCGAAAATCGAATCGTGTTTAAGTAAATAAATTGAGAGAAAGGTTGGTTATCAAACGGCTAATAGCAATTTGGTATTCAAGTGACAATATTCTTGTGGATTTCTTCAACCAAGCTAAAATATAAACATTTAAGATAAATGCCAGCCCTAGCCAGTTCTAGATTCAAGATGTAAGTAACTTGACAAATGTAGGTAGGTAATTTAACACGCAAACGGTTGATTGAAGAAGAAGACAGAAGTTGATAGACAGAAGTTGTCGCCAATCACTGTCATGTAGACTGACGTAGATGGCGATAACTTTTGTCAAATGAACCACTGCACGTGCCAAAACTATGTAAGAAAATTACTTAGTGCAATAATGTTAAAAAAAAAAAACACAATTTATGTGTAAAAAAATAAAAAAATGGACAGTTGTTAAAGTTCAATGATAAAAACTCTTAGCGATTACATAAAATACTGAAAATTAAGTAGTGTACTAATTTAGGGTCTATTGATTGCACATGTTTAACACAGAGTTAATCTACTTCTGTTGTTGACCGTACCAGTCCCAAATATGAGTCGATTTTCTCATAAATATCTGATATCATTTAACCATCCAAATCTCCATATTAAAGGTGATCTCAAATACCACAAAAGATTTTCTTGAATAAAGACATTACTATTTCTGCTCATATTTCACTCTCAATCCCTTTACCTTCGCCTGACAAATGATATTCGGATTCTACTTTTTTTATTAGAATATTCAGTTTTATTCAGGATCTTGACATTTGACGCGAATCTAAAAGAAATAATATCAAGTCAGAATTCTTTGATTAATGATGTTACAAGATTTAGACATGAAGACATAAAACGACGACGTAATAAAAGATGTTTCTAGGTAACATGACTGTGTACGTGCCAAAACTAACTAAGATAGATCATCATCTGCCTAGCCTTTTCCCAACTATGTTAGGGTCGGCTTCCA
The DNA here is from genome assembly GCA_948473465.1 of Lithophane ornitopus. Classification (NCBI taxonomy): domain Eukaryota; kingdom Metazoa; phylum Arthropoda; class Insecta; order Lepidoptera; family Noctuidae; genus Lithophane; species Lithophane ornitopus. The sequence goes on along the minus strand of OX419632.1, from coordinate 607,891 downwards.
GTCTAACCGGATGCAGCTGCATATCCAATTATTTTACATAGAGCGACTGCCTATCTGACCTCCACAACCCAGTAACTGGGTAATACGATACCCCTTGGTAAGACTACTGAACTAAGTAAGATAGATGTCGACTTAAAGATTAAGTTTTTTCTTTGACTGAATATTAAGAAAGAACTTTAAACATACATAATTATACTATTTTTTAATTATCCTACGACACGGAGAGTGTTTTTAAAGCACAGACACAGTACGGCTCCTGAATACCTCTCACCGTACACAACAGGGCTGATGCATTTCTGAAAAGTGGTATTGATCGGAAACCTTTCATTTCGATCGACACTGATATTTTGATCACACAGATTCTTCTTTATAACTACGGTTTTTAAACTAACAGATCTAAAGGTCTAAAAAGTTCTAGTCTAAGGTGAACAAAAATAAATATTGAAGTGTAATTCGTCTTAATTATTTTCCAAATCCGTGCTTGTAAGCAATTTTACTTAGAAGCACGGATTTGGAAAATTGTTATTCCCATTTATGGTTGATAGGTACAGATCACAGATATAGTAGAAAATAGTAGGTACCCAAAACGACTACATGTTTAATTTAAAGTCTCAGCCAGACAATTGCCCCGGCATTGGAACTAGGGAGCCACTCTCAACAGCGGGTGATGTCGCGGTGGTAAGAAAGAGACCGTTTTATTTATGAGCGTCTGCAGCGACGTCGCGACGCCGCGAGATTGATTCCCAATGTAGACCTTTTTATACTGAACACTTTCATTACGAGAATTGTTAGAGTGGCTGAAAAATTGATGATAAAGGGAATTAGAAAAGCGCCAAGATATTTTTCTTGATATTCATCTAACCATTTGTCAATATTATTCTTTCTGTTGCGTACATTTAGTAAGAAAAACATTGTAGTTTGTTGCGCCACTTCTTTTCCCAGCTAAACAACTAGGAAGTGGTGATGGGCGGGCGTTTTGGGAGACTGTCTTAACTTATGTTTTTTTATGTTGTGTTTGACGTTCAAAAAAAATGTTGATTTTGAGTCTCATTGAAATAATTAATGATTTTTGATTTGATTGATTTATTCCAATTTAGGTGCTGAAATTGTAGGCCCTTAGCCCTTTGCAACTTTGCCTCTGGATGAAGAACATGTCCAAGTGGTATAATTATAAGGTAATGTTGTGAAAGGTGTCACTACAGATTACCTCTTAACAATACAGAGCGAAATAATAACACAATATATGAATATTCTCATATCCTTTTAAACCTTTTCCTCACTCTCTCCAGAATCGATTCCTGTGAATTGTTCTCGCCCTCTTCAGGTGACAGCGAATATTTTCGTCATAACGAAGTATGAATGTTCGGGGTTAGTTGGACGAAGTTCGAAAGAGTTTGTCAAGTACCTATAAAAAATGTTTGGAAGGTACTCTAAGTTTTCTGATTTGCACGCTGATTTGAAGATGCCAGAAAATATGGAATGGAATGGTTGTTGGGCAAATTGTCATGTCATGTTGGGAAGGGTTGAATTTACTGTCAGCATATTTTTGTAAAAGTAATAACAAGATAGAAACCACCGAGATTTATAAAAAATATTACCTCCTTCGAAATATTCAAATTTGAAACTATATGATTTTTTTATCTTTATTTGCAGGTAAGACCAAAGTTATATCTACCAACTTACAACAAATCGGCCAGCAAAGGGATAGGTGAATGTAACTCAGGTAAAACCCATTAGCGATCTTCCGTAAGTAATTATGATTATATCACTGAAATAAGCCATCTCGTTAGTATTATTGAGTTATTATTATTTGTACGGATCAATTTATATTTATTCTAAAATTTCATGAAATTCAGATCGTTGGCGAAACTCGACAGTTTCATTTTATTGAGTTAACAATGGAGGGTGCGTCAAAAAAATTGACGCGTGCCCCTCGCGGTGGAAATGAACCTACTGGCGTTTTTAAGGATAACAGCTTTCATGAAAAAAATTCCAGAACAGCTGCAAAAATATTTATTCGGTAGCAATAATAATTGGTGAGATTTTTAGGAAGGCCTTGTTAGGTATCCACCTCAGTCCAAGGGTTTCACTGAAACTGAGCTAGATTTATACGAATTCAATATTACCTACCAAATACCATCAACTATGATAGATAGTTGAGCAACAAGAATGGTATCGCGCTTACATTTAGTATCTTTTTCAAAATCAAATCAAAATCAAAAGTCATTTATTCAAACTAGGCTGAGACTCAGCACTTTTCGAACGTCAAAATTACATAAGACAGTCCCCCAAAACGTCCACCCTTCACCACTTCCTAGTGCTTTAGCTGGGAAGAAGAAGTGGCGCAACAAACTGCCCAGCAGCACAGCTGTCTGTTCAGTTAGAGAAAAATTGATTCTATACAAAAGTATACAAAATCATTTACATTACATACATAAAACTTAAATCTAATTATTAACCATATGTCTATTAACTCTATGTACCTATGTCTAATTATAAAAATAAAACGAGAACTACTCAAGCAGAAATAAAAGTTAAACATAAATTACCTAAATAAAAGCCTCCAGGCACAAAGGGCGTGCCCGCTTACATATAACTGTAACTGGAAGTTATAAATGATAAACTAGGACCATCGAAGTAAAATAAATAAAAAGTTAATTACTAATAACATTAACAAAACCGAGATCAGTAAGACGACCAGTCACCACAAGCAGCACCCGTTCACGAGCATAACGCAAAGATCAGCCATTACCCCCCTCGCCATATTTGAGGGAAGGAGACAACCCGATCCCCGACGCTACCGCAAGCAGTGACATCTAAGGGAGCATGACGAACCTGCTGCCGGTTGCTCTGGCAAAAATAATAATTATCAATTGTCGATGTCGCTAGCTAACCACATATTGCAATACAACTCATACAGAATACATTGTTATGAGTAGATTATGTCAACAATAAATTAAATTAAAAATAATATTAAAATAAATTGACTGTACAGTCCAAATAAAAGAAAATAAAAAAAATATATGAACTCATATAACCTGTCAGTGGGTAAACTAATTCTGGAGAAAGAACATAAACATTGTCTTGAGTTAATCACAGCGATTTTGTTCATTGTAGTAGGTAATTGTCATTTTATCATCTTTAACTTTGCGCTATTTGATTTTCTCACACTTCTAATTTTCGAGCCACATGTGACTATGGGTAGGTAATCCGAACTTTTCAAAGATACAAAATCTTATAGTACTTACTCGCATATTCTAAGCACTTTTGGCGACCACACACGGGTTTATTTTTCCGTCAAACACGCGTCATCGCAGCCAGACTCAGGTCCTTTAAAAGTGCTGAGTGTATTCTACCTACATTAGTAGGTACTATAGTGCTGGCACTTGAGCACTAGTCAGACGCACCTCATTATGCGACACTCGGCGTGATCCTCGCCGATACACTCAGCTGCATGAATAGCAAGACATGGTTTCTTTGGCGATGATAATAGGTTCATTAATTGTTGAGAGATTGAAAAGAAATAATACCAACGCACAAGGCTTATCCCTTCGACAGTTATTGTTACATTTAAACATCTCCAAGTACATTATTTAGGTAAAACTAAATAGTTTTTAATCCCGACGACTCGATTGTAAGTCCAAAAGACAATGACTGACCTAAAAAAGACATGGCGGCAATTTCAGGAGTAAAAAAATGTCCGGGAAACGTTGCAGATTGATAAGAAAAACAATTGAATTGCAAAACGGGCAGATCACCAGCAACGTGAAACGTGAACATTTTTAATGGCTAAATATTGACTGAAATAACAGCAATAACTTGAAACAAACTGAATTATTAATAGAATGTAAGTAACTCTAAAGTTGTTTAAGTGAAGGGCTGTCAATAAAAACTTTACGAATTGGCATGTTTCCCGTTAGGTAGCGAAAATATTGTTTCTACCGCCATCTAGCGGAAGTTGAGGGTACTAAAAGGAAGCGCCCTCTGTAAAAGAGTGTTGTATGAAGGAACTACACAACAACAGGTTGTTGGGAATATATGAAAGTTCACTGCACTGCCCATAGATGGCCAAAACATAAAGCAGTAAGATGACTTTTTTGCAGGGAACTCGCTAGTGTTCATAATTTCAAATGTATTTGATTGAATTTTGATGTATAGTTTCAATCATTCCTGTATTAAAACAACATCATTAATTAAAACAAAAAAGGCAAAATCTTAAGCTAATCTGCATTTAACCAGGCACAAAATACCTTCTTATTTAAGTCAATTCCCAAGATACGTTCAGTTTCAAAAGTTAAACTTGAGAATTTCTCAACGAATTTAATTAAAATGATCCCAGTTGTAGCCAAAGAAGTCTACGAAGTTATTTCTCAGTAGATACCAATTGTGGCAACTTTGCCTTGCCTTGCTCGTCCACTTGCGAAGTTAGACATCCGTAATTATTACTTTGTACTTACAACTATCTACTTTTAATGGAGAATTTTCGAGAAGGCTAACTTTATCTAGTTTAGAGCTAAGTTTCAGAGTTCATTTGGAATACCTAATTGCTTTGCAGTTCATGGTAGTTATCGATAAGACTGGCTAACTAATTTTAGATTTCGGTAATAGCCGCAGTCTTGTTTGAAATTCTAAAAGTGGTACTTAACTTATTTATTGCTTTGTTTCACATTTTGCTTTGTTGCTGCTAAGTAGACTTTTATCTTTAGTACGTCTATTAAATAAGCTCATTTAGATGTTTATGATTATTTTATGTTCATACAAATACAGAGTTTTATTTTATTTTATATAAATAACTTATACTGGAATTTGAAAATCTCTCAATAATTTTGTTCCCCTTTACAGTTATTTTGTAAGCAAATCGTTGTTGCCAAAAATGTATTCTATCGTGATTGTGGTTTTTATCGACCTGTCCGTCTTAGAAGTAAAAGGTTTGTTACAGCGCCATCTAATAGTTACATGCTGAACTAAGAACGACGAACCCACACTGGAGATGGCGTAGAGTTCCATTATCCATTGTTCCAACTCACCGCTAGATGGCAGTAGCTTACTTATTTATACAAACTTTCAATAGATGGCGCTACGTGTTAAGTTTGAATTTGAACATCGATCGTCTTAGTTCATAAGTATTAGTATTTTGAGAGAGAGAGAGATAGAGAGAGAGGAGAGAGAGAGAGAGAGAGATATATTTTGATTTTTTGCTGTTTTGAAATCAGTTTTGAACTTAATATTGGTTAATGGACAAATCAGTTTTTTCTTTATTATTTTTTTGTTTGACCTTGATAATTGAAAACTTTTATAACATTCGTAGGTCACAATTAATCATTCTCCAAGGAGTGAAATTAATAATTGCGGCCGACGAATATTGTGGAGCAACAAAAGCAAATGGCTGGCAGCTGTCATTTCGCTAAAATAAATTTGTGCTGATTTGAATAAAGTTCCTATTTGTCGTCAACCAGGGTGATTACCCAGGGCCGTTGTTCTTGTTGGATTGTACTACTGGTGCTCGCAAGATTCTCGATAGTTCGTTGTGAAGGGAAAGTTTTCATGTTTATGGGGGTTATCAGATTATGCAATAGTCTCACTCTATAAGAAGGTCCTATTTTCATTTCACGTGCATTATTATGTCTTATTTCAGTTGTGAAATCGTGGAAATTATCGATGATGCCAAGGTGCCAATGCCTTCAATCCATAAATCTAGTTTGTGATTATTGACATGTTACTTGGGAATTTATGGACTGCAATTGTGATATTAGTAATTATGTTTTACTACAAAATGGGAAAGTGCCGATTCACATAAAACTCTCCTTAGACTCGCATCAAACACCTTTCTAAATTTGCAACAATGGTACCACCCTCGACCTGGTAATTCCCTCGCTATTTCTTTCCCCGGGAAGTCGTCGTTTGGAAATAAACGATATATTGCAGGAAACACCGTTGTCTCGGCGGCGGGTGATGCGAATTTAATGATTGCTCACTGCGGCCCTTCCTGTGTAGCCTGTCGCGAGACCGACGCGATTTATAGTTCCATCCAGGAAAAATGAGGAAATTAGAGTAGGAAAGTATGTAGTACTTAAATGTATTGGTAACTTTATGATTATTGTTTCGGAATATTTTAACTATTTGTTAGAATATTGAGGTTGCTTTTGCATCTTTTCAGTGTGACTGCTCTCTCGGAAAAGATGTTTTGCATTGCAGTTTTATTCTGAATTCGTCAATGAACAAGTGCTAGTAACTCGCATTTCAGGAAAAGAGTAAACAATTACTACACGATAATTTTCTCCGAACTGAAAGATATTAAAACGTGTACTTCATTTAGAGTTCAGCTAATGTTATAGGTAAACAGATTTCCAGATTTGTATTTGAACAAGGAGCCTAGTTATTAAGTCAGTACACAGTTTCGAATAAAAAGCTAATTCACTAGAATATAGAATATTTATTTAGCCTCAGGGAAAATGAAAATCAAACCGATCTGAATGTTTTTCGGTACAAAAGTGAGTTTAGGAATTTAGACTAAATACATTGAAATTAATTAATGTTGAATATTATGTTTCATGAAAACATGCTTGACTTTGTTCATGTTACTTTATTCCATAGTGATTCCTGAGAAGTGGTTTATATCAAGTAAGTAGCTGATGCCCGCGACTTCACCCGCGTGGATGTTTGTTAATATATAGGTACAAAAACCTTACTCGAGAACCACTATCCATTGGTGGAAACCGCATGAAAATTGGTGCAGTCGTTTTTGAGTTTATCGCGTACAGGACGACCGACAGACAGATGCGGCGGAGGGCTTCGTTATATAATATGTAAGGATAACCGACTTCAAAGAGAACAGAATATTTTTACGTGTGAAATTATAATAGTAATCTCTTGATTGTACCTTAGAAAAATACAATGTCATAAAGTTCTAGTTACCGGCGGCCTTTTCTACACAAAGCTACATAATAGCGACAAACGATAATTGCACAAGATTCATCCAATTAAAATCCTACAATTAAATCTTACTACAAAGAGTTTGGTCAGCTGAAGCTGAAATTAGGTCAATAAACGAATTTACCTCACGATTTCCCCAATCTAGGGTACAAAGCTGCTGATTCGACGCTACGCCGCTCCCGGGTAATTACCATAATCTCCGCTAACTTTGCCCAGCCTACTGTTACTTTACATTTAATCCTTTTACTCATGCACAGATTATTTTCTTAAGATTGAGATAATCGAATAGGATGTGTATTGTCAGCGAGTTAATTGTCTTAACTTGCCTGTTTGTTTTTGAGCTGGTTCGTTGGGAAAGCCAAAGTTGGATGTTTACCTTCGAAGTGCACCTGATCGACATTTATTTGCTTTGTAACTGTAACTTATTTTTCCATTACCAGACTGATATTCTTCCTTAGATTTAACTCTAACATATTTTTACCATAATTATGTAGAAGCTGTGGTAATTTACACTCACTCAAAAATAATAAGTAGAAGTAATCAACACACTTCATCTAAACCTCTTCAAAAACGCATCCAGACCTAAAGCCTTATTTGCCAACTGAACCATTAGACTATGAAGCCTAGTCCACATTCCTATTTACAAAACATTCGGTCCTCGTACAAGCTACGCAAAAATCTACATTTACAAGTCTTTTTCTGAACTGAAGTGTATTGTGTACAGTTTCGACCGTTGTGCACTAGGCTCAATTCTGTAGGGCTACCAACGAAGAGGCCCAAGTGGAATTTCAAAAATTCAACGCCTCGATAGCTTGGCTAGAGGCGGATTAGATGTCGTAGGGCTGGCTCGAGCGAGTTTTTTCGTTTATTTTTTTTAATTATGTCCGAGAAGGGTAAGGAGGTTGATTAAAGGTTCGAAGAAACAATTAGAAGTCTATTATTATCCTGAAGAAAACTGTAATAAAATGGCATGTCAAGAGACTTAATGAATGTCGTCTTTTATTATAAAACTTGTAAAGTACTGTAAAGATTAAGAAATTATCGTAATCTATGCGAAATAAATCAACATTGGGAAGTGTTCAGTCTCCATTAGCCCCTTTTCCGTTTCGAAAATAATATTAAGTTACTAGAAATTAAACATTAACTTTATATCAAACAATTCCTCCAGTCAATTTTTACATCTCATAACTTGTCTGAGACAAAAAACAACTGACATATTCTTTGTTTGCCTTAATTCCGCCCAACATAAAAGCGACAAAACATTTTACATATTTATGATCAGCTTTAACAGTTTTTGTTCAACAAAAATCGTACTAAAATTTTATTCGGTACTTAGAATAAACCGTTACAATTCAATCTATGGCGGAGGCTGCCAATATCTCTTTATTGTTATCGTCAATATTATTTCAGTGAAACAATAATACGCAAGCAATGGTAAACTGGTATTGAACATTTGTTTTCTTTATTTTAGGAAATGTTGACTTTGACAGATAAAGGGACAAACACAATTTGCGTTTCTTATTAGGTGATAGATAATAGAATTTAATGCTTTATTATCTCAAACGGGAGGGCTGAAGCAATATTGCGGCCACCGAGAAAATACACCTTTCAGTCGAACACGAAAAGTAACTAATCCATAATTCCATACTAATACTATAATTAATTCGAAAATAACTCTGTTTGTCTGTATGTTATCCTTTCACCCCTAAACCACCTGGCATCCTGGAGAAGGATATAGAGTACTTTTCATCGACATACCACGCGGGCGAAGAAGCAGGCGGAAGCTAGTAAGTAATAAAAATTAAATTCGTAAAAATCGTATTATTTTGTCCTACTCAGCATTTACAGTTCTTTAACACTCATGTTACCTCGTCGTTGCTATAAGGTTGCTGTCAGCTGTAAAATAACTATGAAAATACTGCAGGTAACTGACAGATGTCAGCTACGAATTCTCTCATCGGATGGCGTGTAAATCCCATCTTCGAAGCGTATTTGAGTATTGCATTATGGTCATACTCTTTGGTCATTTATTTAACAAGTTGAAAACTAAAGCCTGGCACAGCCCTGCACTAAAATGTAAAAGCGTGTACACACGATAGGCTCCGACTGCCTCGATGTTGCCTCCAATATTCAGACACCGGCTTTACAATGCTGACAATACAAACTTGTATTTACACTCCCTGCCACACCAATTTTAACCTTGAGTATGAGCAATAGAGGTGTTTCATGTTCGTAGGAGGTGCACAGTACAAAATAATTATTATATTTTCAGTCAAGTGCCCTGCAATGTGCAAGTTTACGTACCTAGTCTAGTTTGGAGCTTGTTTGCACAAAGTTTTTAACCGGTTCTATAAGTTTTTGAGTGATTCTGACGAGAATGTTAGAGCATCCTATCTTGACGTATAAACCATATTCTGTTATCTAGATAATTTTGAGTTAAACGATGGTATGTATTTTACAAAAGTTACTCATTATAAAATACCTAAATGTTCCTTTACACCAAATTGACACCCCGTTTAATTACATCGATATCCCTCCATAAGCCTCGTGGTTGTCTTACTGATGAATGATCACATGCAGTCGACCTCGTAACCGTCGACCTTTATCACTTTTGACAACAATTCCCAGTAAATTGAAACTTCACTAAGATGGAAACTATCTAACTGTCACATAGACAAATAAATCTTGTCATTTTATGACGTGTCAGTGATATTCAACCTTAGTGTGGTGTAGCAATTACGACATCGATTTCACATTCCTACACTCAATTTTATATACCTACATTCAATTTTACATACCTACACTCAATTTTATAGACCTAAATTCAATTTTACATACCTACACTCAATTTTACATACCTACACTCAATTTTACATACCTACACTCAATTAAACTATCGGTATAGAATTGTCTAGGTTAGATAGTGGGCGCTCGAAACGCGTGTAAAATAGGTAGGTACGCCGCCGCATTCAGTAGCAGAATTAATAAACTGCTTCGAAGTCATAAATAAAAGATTTGTCTCAGATCAATTCCTAGGTACGTCACAGAGTTATAGTTCTCCCAAAATAGGAGGGTTTGTAGTACGCATATGACAAGCAGACAACGTCTCAATTCCCCGTCCAAAACAATATGCATCTCATTTCTAGTTTCGCTCATATGACGGAAAATGTTCCAAAAATTGCATTTTTCCAGCGAAAGTAGCTATTTCGTAGCCAATTTAGCGCTTGTTGCAATTTTCACTGTTTGAAGAGAAAACTCGTGACAAAGTAAGTATTTACTTTTATCAACACTGTACCTATCCCCGTTGGCCATTTTGTAACATACACGAAATGGTTTTTGAGTTATAAACCTGTTTTACTTTTGCTTCAACGTTTTTGACCTTTTGTAATTCTGCCAAGACTATAGTTGCCTGTGAACTTCAGACTCGTATTAAAAATTCTATACTTAGGTATCTACTGAAATAACTAGTCCGCAAGTTAACTAGTCACTTAACAGCAGGTAATGTTCGACCAAACTCCTGCAGTAGCCAGTCAAGAAACTTGGCCTCCTAAAGTGCCTGCTAATTACTCAGGGACGGGCTTAGGGAGAGATAGGTCAGTGCACCCATTTATTGTCATGTTGGTACCTATATTGCATCTGTAAGCACGTCAGAAGGAAAACTTATTGAACTTTAAACATCATACGATGATCGGCAACATTGTGAGCAGTGGTGGCCCAGTGTGAGAAGTGGTGGCCCAGTGGTTACGGCCACGACTTACGAGTTGTAGGTCGGAGGTTCGAACCCCGACAGGCGCTTTACTTTGTGTAAATTATTTCATCGCCACTGCTCTCAAAACGGTGAAGGAAAACATCGTGAGGAAACCGGCATGTCCTAGAACCAAAAATTCGAAGACATGTGACATCTACCAACCCGCACTGGGCCCGCGTGGTGGATTACGGCCTGCTCCCTCTCACAGAAAGAAGGCCTGTGTCCCAGCAGTGGGAACATTATAGGCTGATTATGCATTATGCAATTACACCTTAAATATAAACACAAGTGATTATAAACAGTTGCAAGAAGTATTTCATAACTTTGAAGAGCAAATTAATTTGGTTGATAGATTGATGGATTATTCTTACAATAAAAATTTAACTGAAGTAGTAGGTAACAATACTTTGATCCTCCACTACACAATTTTTCTATACTTACCTAAATTCCAAGGAACACTGGGATGTATCATGTCCGGTTAATTATTTAATTAAAGTAAACCAAAGTTAACCATTGACTAAACAAACATCTTGCCCACACGACTTATATTTAGTTCTCACCATGTCACAAGTTTGCCCACAACTTCTTCCAAGTTTGCCCAGAACCGAACACCTGTCCCTTTCGACCGCTAACTGTTTCTAACTATAACAAACCGACCAACCGTGAAATTTGAATACGATGATTATTCCAGAAGTGTTCTGGTTGCGGATCATTTTGGTGACAGAAGAGGTTTGCGTGACTGTACGTGTACAGAAAGAGTTTCCGAGTTTGTAATTATTTATCTTCAACATTCTATTTGAAAAAAAATACGAAAGTAAATGGAAAGTTGTCAGTGTGCCTGTCTGTCGTGACTCGTGTAAGTCATAAGGGTAATTATAATAGCTGTCAAATCATAATCAATGTTTTATTGCGCTACGGAGCGATATTTTATTATATTTTATAGTTTTATAGAATTCATCAAAACAGGAAAATATTTGACCTATAATAGCTTTTACAAGGAACTTTCAGAATGTGCGCTCTTAGTTTCGTTTTGTATCATTAAAATATCAAATTATAAGTTCAGTTTGGATTATTCATGTTATCTACTACTGTACGCATAGTCATCTTTATTACACCAATCGATCCTCTCACCACACACAACTACAACATTTCAAAACAAATCCGCAAGTTCTACCCTTGATCACACTTCACACATCGCCACTCCACAAGAACTCGCCACCTAATTACCACCATCAAGGTTCAATACCCACAGGAGCCCTACAGTCCCCTCCTGGCCCCTCCATAATGTTTGCACCCCAGTCCGCCCCTGTGTGGCAAGCTCTCAGCACACAAATAATGACCACCTCTAACGATATTTGACAAGCAACTTAAACACTACGTAAGTGGTGATGGAAGGGCGATATTGATAGTTTGTGGTGCTTGTTAACGATTACAATAAAAATAAGGGGTATTCCTCGAAGCGCACCAACTGTGAAACGCAAGATTCAGGTGCGCTAACAAAATAAAAAAGGCAACAGAATCCCACATACCTACTACATAGATACGCGGGAAAAAAACATGTCAGGGGTCTATGCGTTCGCGCGGTCGGGTTAAAATATAAAGTAGATAAATAGTAGGTACCTTATACGTACGTCGTGACCTAGGTCGTTAGCCTAAATATGCGCATTCAATTCCACCTGTAAAGTGCGATCGACTGCCGGCGCCAAGTGAAGCCCTTCCCTGGAGGACACTTCGAGCTGCTGAACTCAAACTGGGTGCCAGCCGGTAGAATGAAGTAATCACTCGAAGCTAACTTCGTTGTTTTATTGTGTATTTTGGTTTTTTAGGATCAATACAGATACCTAAATGGGTAAATAACGAATGTAATAATAAATTGGACAGTTATTGAACACAATACATTTTCATTACAAATATATTTTCGTGTTTTACTAAAAAGTTCTAGTGAATGTGGTCGTGTGTATACTAACCAAATGGACTTTAGTCTGAAATAAAATATTTTGATTCTGTTAAATGTTTCATTCATAAAGGCAGCAATTCAGAAAGGTAATCAGAACTTTGTGTAGTGTGTTTATTACGCAAAATTTTAATTACACCACCGTCATCATCATCAGGTTACAGCAGTCCACTGCTGGACATAGGCCTGTCCAATCGCTCGTGGTTAATACAGTTCATTACAAAGACAAGTTAAAGTCAAAACAGAGCAGTTTAAAACCAATAAATCTACAAACACCACCGATACCTACAGTAAATATCAGAAAATTTAATGATAATAAAATGTTAAAATAAGCGAGGTACCCACGCACCGCAGACGCCATGCAGCAGCCACGCAGCACAACCGCACCGGCCACGCACGTAACCCTCTCTCATTACTTGCCACTATATTTACGTTACATTATATACTGTTGCTACTTTAAATAATGATAGTATCTGTTTTATAAAGCGAATTGAATAAACTACATTGAATTAGAACATAGTTAGAATGTCATGAATTGTTTTGCACTTTGCACTGAAAATGAAAATTGATGGTCCATTTTGTATTGTATTACTGTGTTGATGAGCGTAGGTCAGAGCGTTATGTGTTTGCCTAATATTAGAAGTCAATGCAATGTGAACGTTCTCGTAAAATCGAACAGTAATATTCGGCGAAATTGTATTGTGTTTTCAGTTTAACCTTCGGTTAATAGAATACCACATTATCGCTGCGTTTGCGATAATAATGTTGGCTTTATATTCAATACCGTATATAACTTCCATAGATTGATAATAGTTGGTCTAAAAGCTGCTTCATTCATCCTGAAAGTACCACACTACAGACTATCATTAAAATCAGTCACAGAAACAAAACATACCAATATGTACATCAGCCATTTAAATATCGTCAATTTTTTTAAATCTCTAATTAAAGTGTACGTGCAGCAAGTTGCATCGCGACTGCATAATGAGCCCGTACATCCATCGATGCGTGAACTCGGTACGCACGAGGTACGCCCCATTGTAAGCCAGCGATGTGTAAATAAATGTTGTTTGTTTTCAACTGGTGGAGTAATTGCGTAGTAATTGGACGTGGTAGTGGATTGTGTGAGTGCTTTGGTAAATGTAGAAGTATTCATTATGATTATGAAATGTCTAGGTTCTAGGGTACCTACCTAAACCCTAATACTAGGCTATGTCTACCCTGGCCTAATCATTTACTAAACTAACACACCCAGACACTCCCAAAATAATATTTTATGATATTCACTCACTACAAACTAATAGTGAGAACGATCTTCCCAAGACCATCTTTACAAAGAATTTCTAGCTATTTTTGTGTTATTGAATAGTCCAACTTAAGACTACAGAAGAAATAATCAAAACGTACGTTCGTACGTACCAGCCATTGCAGATCTGTGTGAATAGTCTGTTGATCCGAGTTCAAACGAACGGTCTGCTCAGTTCCGAATAGCCGGAGGGTCTAAAGAAGTTTTCAGACCGCGGCGAGGAGATGCAAGCGACTGAAAGTATTGAAAAAATTCAGATATTAATAGAACGTATATTTTACTACGTTCAGCCCAAAGCTTAATGCGATTTGTATTTCAGTTCAATTCGTTACAATTTGCATTTTACTTAATTCCTTCTATTTCGTTGCACAATGTGCAGCCTACAGTCGTAACTCTCTAACAACGCTCAATATGGCTTGAATAAATAAACTCGGTTGGCGAGTTTCAACAACCTGCCAGTTCGGGATGCGTTTGATATGTTAGTGATCTAACATTATCTAGGGCTATATTTGGTCGGGCTACCGATAAAGATGATTGAAGAATATTGGTGCTTTTAATTGGTTTTATTGCAGACTATTTTATTATGTTGCTAAAGATAAAATTCTTGTTTGTTTGGCTTTGTACCGTATTTTATTATACCTAGCTGTTGTGTTGTCTTTATTTTATAAGAGTGTTAAAACTGTTTTCGTTAGATATTCTTATACAAGTTACAATTTTTGGTAAATAGTAAAATATTGGTAATTTGCTGTTACTTCTATTAGACTAATTATTTTAAGAGATTTACAGCATAATTTTCTGTTTGCCAAAATTTTACCACACCATACATGGTATTATTGTTTAGGTATATGTTGTTACACAATCTTTATTAATTAATTCCCTTAATCAGTATAGAGCTCTTTGCTCACACCCTAACGGAAATAGTGACGGTGACGTCACTATTTCATATACATACTGAGCCGTGAGGCTCAGTATGTATATGAAAGTATATTTATCATCAGTAGCGCCATCTGTACATAATATTAAGAGAAGTTAATTAATACATCTGTCGGAAGAGGCTGTTTGGTTAATTTCCGTTTTCGACGTATGGAGATAAGTATTTTTGAGCCAGCCTTATGGCATTATTAATTTCATAGAATATTGGATAAGTACCTAGAGATTCGTCATGTAGGGAGCTAGCAATATAACCATCCTTTGGCTTTGTAGTAGTCGGGTAAAAATTAAACCGTCATTGTACCACTTCATGTGCCTACATAAGGGAATGTATTTTGCCAAAGGAAGCACTAGCACTGGCCCGTTTCCAACACGTGTCTACCCTTTTTTTTACTCAGGAGATAACGCGTTCACAACGGATTACCTTGAGAATGGTTTCAGAAACCGCTGCTTGGTTACTCTTGCGATAACAATGGCTAAGACTGTTTTTCACTGTACGTAACAAGAATATTAATGTAGCACAATCATATTAATATCAAGCATTTTAATGCACACATTACGGATACTCTGTAAATCTGCGGTGTGCGGGTGAGAAGGGGGGGCAGGGACATGGAACTCATTTCCGGAACATCGCGCGCATGCGTCTGCATTCACTCGCTCCAAATAGTTCAAGGAAGTTGAGGGTTTTGGCCAAAGATTTTGAGAACACACCACGTCATTGCACATGTTCGAAACCTGAGTGACCTGTTAAAAATAACAAAGATATTTTTGTGATACACCACTTGCACTGTGCAAATTAACATTAGTAAAGCTACAGTAAAACTTAGTATACATCATGGTCTGGCTGTGTAATAAACTCGAAACTCTTTTCTTTCCATAAAGGCTTATTCTAAAATAAAAGCTAAATTCCTTTACATTGAGTCCTTCACATAACAACATTATAAACTCTTTTTTTATTACGTTATTCAAATAAACAACCGGAATAAGTCGCGAAAACCCTCAACACCTCCGAACGCATAACGTTATGACTATGAGCATGGTTTTATGAGAAATAACTGTTACAAATAACGATGTGCCCTCACGTGTAACGCTGATAAAAGGTAAACGTTATTTATAGCCGTAACCGTTATTTAAACGATGTCACTTTACACGCGTAGGCTGAAATTTGCTGATGATGAATGATGAAAAACCGTTTTGGTTTTCATTGTATGAGTTTTTTTGGAAGAGTTAAACAGTCGGGCATTCAAATGACCAGAGGCCATAAAAGGCTCTACGCGCGACGTAAACGTATATAGGTACTTAACGTAAATAAAAAACATTTTTTTAATCGGAAATACAACTATCCTATAGCATTATGGTACAAATATTTGCGAAAACCACAATTAGTATTGAAAGGTATAAACGCTTAAAACTAAGTAAATAAAATGTGCGAAACTAGTATTTTTAATTTTAGAATTGTTGGAATTTAGGTAGGTACGTTACGAACAAACGCGCGGAGTAAACTCGCACATTCGGCTTATTCGGCTTAGGACAGATTCTGGTTTCGGCAGATTCTTGATAAGGCAGATTCTGTTTTTGGCAGATTCGTTATACGGCAGAAGTAATATGATCAACAAAAACCATAAAATTTATGTAATGGTATATTTAGTCAATTTCAAACTTAAATTTAAAATGTACCATTTTGTTTCGCCAAAGTAGAACCAAAAAATAAAATTTTATCCTCATCTCCATCATCAAACATAAAAATGTCCTTCACCAAGTCATTGGGTAATCTTAAACTTTTCATGCTTCTACAAGTTGTTCTATCCACAGTTAGATATTTTTTTCTTGTATTATATAAAGAATCTTTTTTCAAATTAAATGATGGTATATCTTCCGCGTATAGGCAGCATGAGTTAAAAAAAAAATCGTATATTTTTGGAATCGGTTCTAGATTAGCGCAAACCTCTTTCTTACAACCGTGTAACAACGCATCAATAGTATTTTTAGCCACGTCTGGTGTACAGGTGTGCTTAGAATCTTTAACAATATTATTCACAGAATTCAAAGTTAGTGAAGTATTGCACTCTAACTTATTGTGGCATCTCCAATTGGTAGTCCCGTTCTTGTTTTTCACGGCAAAGTTGTCTGCCTGATCTTTTTAAACCATTACTTATACCTCCTACAGAACCTGATCTCCTAGTACTTTTGTAAATTTTATTTGGCAAATCACTATAATTGTACTATGTAAGCGGTGGTGGTAGGCGCCAGGTCGGCTCGCTCCACACGACTTGATTCAAGACTAACTGCGTCCACCATCGGACGAGGATTTATCAGATGATTTAAAACTATATACACCACATGATATTACTCCTGATCTGATCTGATGATCAAGTTGTGTGTAGGACCTTTTATCCGCAACAAATAGTTTACCAATCAATACACACTTTTGTATATACCTAATCCTTACATAATACTTCTGTAGATGACTGTAAAATATCTGTCTTATCAAGAATCTGCCAAAAAACGAATCTGCCGTAACAAGAATCTGCCCAAACGAGAATCTGTCCTAAACCGAATAATCCGCACATTCGTGTTGGTCCCACAGTAGAGTAAGCTCCTTCATTTTTACTTCGAATATATAGTTATATTTAATAATTTTGAAAATCCCTTATGAAGAACTTGGAATCTAAATAGAATACCAAACATGGCAACTGAATTAATAAAATAACTACACCAAAAAAGAAAGCAGCAATGATCGAATATTTTTCATAGAAACAGTTTATCCGCAAAAACAAACTTTTGTATAAAAAAAACCGTTTCAAAATCTCTTGTATCTATACATATAACTCGATTTCAATTTTTAAATCAAATCGAATAGAGTATGGAAAGGCCGGGATTGAGTTAATTGATCGGACACAGTTCGCATGTGAAGGGTACTCGGCAAACGATCAATTGGCTGTATCGAGTCAAAAACGCCGGTTCGATGCCGAGTCACCGCCTAGATATTGGTTTTTTCTATGTGGTTTTTATAAAAAAATGAGTACCTATGGAAATTTAATTTATTTGTCCGACTGAGTTTTTATTGTTGGCAAGTGCGTTTTCTGCGCTCAATGATGTGTGCAAGAGTCATTTTGTTTATTTTTTAAATAATATTGCTATCAGATAGATGTTTCTTTTGAGCCAACATTGGCTGGTAGGTAAATACCTATTCAAAAAGAGATAATTTTGAGATTATTTTGTTAGTTGTTAGCTATAATCTTAAGCCATTACTTTTGTTTTAGTTTTTCGTTTTATAATTAATATTTTCTACATATTTAATTATCAATTAATTAAGTTTTTTTATCCACATTTATAAGAATTTATGGTTAATGCATCAAAACATTAAAGAAGAAATAAAGTTTAACACTTCCACCCAGAGACAAAAAACACCAAAATCGTTCAACCACAAAATCTTCATTTCTATTCCACCACACCCGCACAAACTTTTTAATTTAAGGTAAGCGCAAATCTTTGTAAAATCGATGCTTTTAATAACGTAAAAGAGTTTGCGAACGCGGCGCGCGGCCCGGGATTTTTAATAAATCCCGTAGCGGTTATTAAATCAAAGATCCCGGTGTTCCGGACCGTCGTCGTCGTCCCGGGCTTGCATAGGGAAAATTTAATCCTTTGCTTGTAAGATACTAGAGATGTGCACTCAGATATGAATGCAGGTGGTTTCGTTTCAGATTACAAAGGTATGCTGTTATTAAACCGAGCTTTAGTTGTACTTTACCGAGGTTTAAGGGTTAATATTATGTCTGTAGATTGTCTCGTTTAAACTTTTATATTTTATTAATGTTTGGTCAAGATTATGATATTCATATTTTGCTGTAACTGTCCAGCTACGTACTTACATTTATATGACTACATAAAATTCAATCTAAACCTCCGTTCTTACAAAAAATTTCACACAAAATTTCTAACTTAATTATAATTCCCATAAACGCAAGCAAATCCCGGGTTGAAGACGCGTCCCTAATAAACCCACTGGTACCTTTCGCATTTCACTGCCCATTCCATTTAACTACATGCCCATCAACTCTTTTACTATGTGACGTATACATCGTAAAAGAAAAGAGCATAAAAATAAGGACGAAATTCCCAGACAGGGCTGGAGCTTTAATAAAACTAGTGATGGGGAAGTTAATAACATTCTTGAGTTTGTTAGAAAAACGGTTATTATGTCATTTTGTAGACAGTTATGATGTTCAGACATGAATATCTATCCCGCATGTTAGTTTCCCTACACTATATTATGAACGAGTAATTTGTTTCGAATTTTGTTTTAAAATTGTATCGAAGTAAGTATTCCTAACATCTTCTGCTGCACATAGCCATACGAAATTCACTTAGATTTTCTAAAAGTTTAGCCCTAATTCATTTCCATCGTGGAATCCAAACCAAACTTCTCCGGAAGTATTTCCCAGCCATTCTAAAGCTAAGACCTGAATTCCTCGACTGACCAGATCGAACACAATCTAAACTTCAATAAGAACTACTCACAGACAAAAATAAACCACATTCTTCAGCTCCACGATAAATCTTAGCTTTTTACGTCAGTTCACAACAATCGGTCCTATTCAGCGCCTAGAGTGTTCGATCTCTCGAGACATCGGTACAGATCGATTACAGCATCGAATAGAATCGGATAGAGCATTGTGCTCCGAATAATTGCTTCTGTATTGATACCCGCTTTGTGGTCCGGACAATCGGTATCTAGAATGCCTTACGATTTCAATTGATTATTCTGGAGTTGACTGATGATGACTCAATGTAGGGATGTTAAGTTAATCGTCATCATTATCGACCTGCAAACGTCGGTTTTAGAAAGCCTGCCTAATCATTAAAAATTAAAAAGTGCACCAAGTACAACTTGGTAAATTGATTAGTTATTGCGGTTCATTATGAGTAAGAGAATGAACCAAAGAAATAATCAAGTTCGTATTTTTAGATGAGAAGAAAAGATTTAGTAGCGTCTTGTGGCGTGGCATTAAATAATAAATAGGCGTCAATTGAAGGGCAAGTCCCAGTAATTCCAAGTCTTTTTCTGAGGGCCTCGTAACACATCAATAATTAATTAGTCTAAGACGGCGCGGCGGCACCAATTTGTGTGGTGCCAATCTATATATTGCTTTTACCAATCATCTGCGGCTTTTAGGTCCTTCTTTCAGTACACATTAAATAGAACGTCTAGAATTTCCAAAAGGTACCTGAATACCTCCGTCTTTTGAGAATGGGTAGATACTGAATATCTAAATGTGAAGTCTTTATCACATATCTACGTCTCATTTCACAAGACGCTTTAATAAATATCTTGCGTCGCTTTTCTTGAAAGCAACCAGTTCTGAGAGCCTGAGGTAATTCAATCCACAAAGAAAATACTCACACTCACATACACAAAGGTACCACACACACATCAAGACACTTCACTTACATTCTAAGGTAGGTACATTTCAGACAGATTAAGATTTCGGCTAGACAAAATTGGTCCCCCAAGTATTTAAGACTGAATTTGACAGATAGTTATTTTAAAAGCTAAAACTTCACAAGGAGAAACCTTGAGCATTAGCTTAGTCTTTTATTTATTTCAAAGTATTCCTATTATTGATACCGAGATATCGATGGATTGTAGTATTCCAATGGAACGTCTCATGGATCATTGGAAGAATCAATATGGCAGTGTCACAGTGTAGTAGCAATACTAACCGACACACAGAGAGTTAGCCTAATTTATTGCCAATTTCCTACAGGACATTGAAATACTATTTAACGTTGAAATGTCCCCAGAAAGAGCCCGACATTGTTCATCGGTCAGCGATAAACTTTGCGCAGCCTATGTTCTACCTTAGCCTTTATAACAGAATCATAAGACTTAGCAATTATTTTCAAACACATAATCATGTTAATTGCTTCAGGCTTCTGTCGGCTATAAATTAGTCTTACTTTAGAATTACAGACTCGAACACTGAACCCCGCGTATATCACCACAGAGAGGGTGTACTGAATACTAAATTAAATTATTAAGACATCTTACCTACTTAGGTAGGGTTTTAGTTAATGTTTGCAGGATTTTGTTAGCTTTAATCATTGGGACCATTTTTATACCGGCTCAAGTTTTAATCTTCCTTGAGATAGATTTTAATTTTGTTACGGATAACCTCACTACTTATACTGGTTTTTATTCAATATTGAAGCATAACCTTTATAACTTAAGTAGGTAGGTACACTCATCGACAAAAGTCATTTAACACTTCAATTTTTTTAATCTTAATTATTGAGCTAAATATTTAATTGAAATCGAACCAGAAGTATAATTAAAAGAATATTAACTCTTAGCTATTATGTGAAATTAATGCTGAAATACAATATATTATTATATAATTTTGATTAAATTTACTAAAAGCTGCAGATAATTATGTTCACATGATCAGCTCACAAAAAACTTTAAATACACATACATACACTCACGCCTTAAACTGCAGACCGCCACCAGATACGATGGAATAAAACTTTATCTTTTTAATATTATTATTAGTATCTCTAAAAAGAGACACATTCAAGACTATTTTTCATTCTATAAGTTTAACTCAATAAAGCTTAAATTGTCTTGAAAAGCTTTTACATAAAATCACTTTAAACGAGCTTTAATTAAATTAATCAACACTAGATAGATAGATACCTTACCTCCGTAAGTTCATAATGTGCTAAGAGTATTACAAACAGTTAATTAGTTATAAGCGAAACCTTTGTTTGTGATGTTAACTTGAGCCGATTGAAGATAATTTAATTTAACTTGATATTACGTATGTAGGTCACACATTTAATTTAGCGTACATAAATGTAATTACTTGTCAGAAATCACATAACAGCTCGTGGTTGATAATAATCGATCATGCAACAATTAGTTACCTGTATTCTAAAGGCCAAACCAAAGTAGAGATTATCTAACTTAAAAATGCACGCCTCCACTGCTTGTTGCATACACATTTCAAATTTTTGAGGGGTGGGGGGTGGGGGGTGGGTGTGCAGTTTAAGATTAGATGACCTCTACCTGCTGTACAGTACTCTTCACCTCTCCACCAGTGTGGAGTTCAATCGTTCATTGAAGACAGCATAACATCACACCTGTATTCTCCGAAGGGGTAGACAGAGTTACTGCCCTCATTTTAAGTGCTCTCAGTTATAAGTAAGTCCTATGTAATAGAGAGCCATTAAATGAGATTAATCTAGGCAGCTATACTCTAGTAGGCTGTTCCATTAATAGTTGTAGTGTTGTTGTCCCAGTCACACTAATTGAAGTGGTCTATTAATCAATTGACCGCTTAGTTTTATATCAATTGCTGTGCCCCCAGGGCTCATCTCCATGATATTATTAGGTCGTGCAATAAAAAAACGAAAAACCGGCCAAGAGCGTGTCGGACCACGCACAATGAAGGATTCCCTAGCTGAGATGAATTTATACCAAGGACAAACTTACATTATAGTTGAAAAATAACAATTGTTCTCCCACACATTCCAACTGCAAAATGTAAGTTTGTACGCACAATATTGGGATTTACCATGTTATTTTAAGACCATAGACTTCATATGGATTTTACTGTAATCTGTATGTAAGACGACGGCATAAAATTGTATACCACCTGGTGCCAAAAAAAGAAGAAAAACTAGTCTGTACGGTAGTACCTTCTCTTTCTTGCACGTTATTTTATTAGCCTTTGATTAAGCACCTTACATTTCCTTCATTACACCATCGAGATCCCCCGGGATTCCCAAAGGTATTTCCCGTGAATTCATTAACGTCATCTGAGGCCAGGATCCCGTTCTGAACGTTATTTTTTTTTTCTCTTTTGCTCAAGACGTCGGCGACAATCTACTGAGAACGGTATGATTCAATCGTGTCTGGCTAGTGATGTGACTAGAAAGGATGACCCGGGATTTATAAAAATGCTATAATAAAACGAATTGAGGAAATAAAGATATGACTATTGCAATCTGCAAGTACATAGAAAAGAAAATTAATTCCGTAGTTGGGATGAATTTATCCTAGAAAATTAATTAAATTAATTAATGTGTAATTAACAACATGAAGGCAGGCCTTCATGTTGTTTCGTCAAAAGAGGCTTGTCTACCAGCAGTCCAAAATTTACAAAAAAAACTTATGTTTAGGTTGGTGTTATGTATATTGTCAATCTGCCGAGCCTTTTCCCAACTATGTTGGGGTTGGCTTCCAGTGTAACCGGATGCAGCTGAATACCAGTATTTTACATGGAGTGACTGCTAATCTGACCTCCACAATCCAGTAACTGGGTAATACGATACCCCCTGGTAAGACTGGCTGTCAGACTTTCGGGCTTCTTATGGTTATGTATGTTGTGCAGTATAGTTAAGTTACTCGAACGATAAAGTATGATTATAGAGCGACGTGAGCAAATGAGTGTTGATGTCACAGGGTAGATTTAAGTAAATTGACTTTATAAATTCTAATCAACATTGAAACGCAGACATAAAATTAAATATTAAAAAAATCCGGTACACCCATCAAATCCCGCATCCCACACCACAATCCCGCTCACCGCATCCCTAAAGCACTATCCTACGAACACCGGTGCGGCTATTGTGACCTGGGACCGTCCCCCCCTATTCATACCCCGCCCCCCGCTTATACCCCCTATTCATACCTCTAACAAGCCGGTTGAGATTGAATTTGAATTAGCTAGTTTTTATGTGAACGTTACTCGTGATATGAATGTTAAGGGATGAACTTGAGATATGGTGTCTGGGTTCTTGGCTGCACTTCGGAATTGGTCAATGATTTGAACAGCGATCTTTGCAGGGTAGCTACTGGCCAGTAATGCTGGATATGAGGATAGAAGCGAACTTACTGACTTGCAATTGAGGATGCCAGAACTTATTCTTATTTTCGTTTCGACGGTACATCCATACTGTTTGGGCCAGTAGGTAGGTGGCCACATTTATTGCGGCGTCAGAGGCGTCGGTCGTTCAGATCGTCGTCAAAGGTCCAGGTGAACGGACAATTGGGAGACTCTAGAAGATGGGACATAGTCTGTTCAGGAGAACAGATCTGAACAGGCTTTATGATTAACATCAAGAAATTCTCAGACAATCTGAAAATATATATTATTTTCGTTTTTGGTTTGGGAAGAAATATCGAACGATTCAGGAATAAGGTATCCAATCAAAAACATAAATGTGAAAATGGAGCCAAATTCAAGAATACTACTATCGACTTTAGAACCCTTGAAAACTTTGACGACAAAAAACACCCGTGACGAATTTGCCGCCACTATTTTAGATTTTTGACCTCACTATCGGCTTTGACACACTCGAAAACAATACGTAATTTATCGGTACAAGTACGATTTTTTAATATTATTTTTTTATTTATGGGCTTACTAGCTTTAGCCTCCGGCTTCGCCCGAGTGGATTTTTTTTCCCATGGGAACGTACTACGTCACGATCCTGCGGAAAATCTTGAAACCGCGATTCAGAAAATCGCGTCAGTAACACAACGTCATCAAATGAGTACACTGGTAAACTCAAACTCTCCGTTCCAAACCAAGTAGTACCTAATCAGTTTTGATCGAGTGGACAGATCTTAATTTTAAGGAAATAACTAGGTACTAAGGTTTCCTGTCCACGACGCCGGAGTCGCACCGGCGCGCGGTGCCGGACCGATTATTTTTACATTTACATTCTGAGGTGTTCTGTTTTTTTTTAGTCTTGTTGTCCGGTTCTGTTGCGGCTCCGAGATCATGTACAGGAAGCCCAAATTTCACCTCAAGATACGCACTATGACAATATTTCCAAATCCTTAAATCCGCCGCACTCCTGTTGGCCGCCTCGCGGAAAACTTAAACAGCCAATGATTAACAATTATTATTAATTATTGGTTGTCTAAGTTATATAAAATAATCTGGTACCTATATACAAAACGATAAAAACGACCTTTCATAGTGGAAACAACTCTCCTAGAAAAGAAAATATTTTTTCTATTATAATTTTGAAAGGCGCTCGGTGTTAAAAATCGATTACTGTAATTTTTTTTTTTATCGTAAAAATATTCTGTTTTCTGATTTTTTCCTTTGTATACACACAATTTCCAGGCTGGATACCAAATTTCAACTTTCTAGGTCATCTGGAAGTGGGTTAGGTTTTTGATCTATCGGTATATAGGTAGGTAAGTCAGTCAGTGATAAAAATGCCGACTTTTAGACGTTAATATCTCAACAACCGTTTGAGCTATATTTATTAAATTTGAGGTTTTAGTTAATCTAAGGGGTATCAATAAATAAACCAAATTTCATCTGTGTACGTTAAATAAATTTTGAGTTATTGAGGGGTGAAAAGTAGCTCCAAATGGTTCGTGTAATATAACACTCCCCTGCCGCGTGCCTAGATCTATAATATACCTATACCTATAGACATAAGACTGTAATATGTTTAAACTCTAACAAGATCATTCTTGTTGTTTAAGAAATAAATGAAAATTGTTTTCAGATAACAACAGATCAACCTTAGCAGCAACCTTTGGAGCTTTCACTAGTTTATTAACATATTTTAATAAACGATTTTGCATAAAAACATTTGCATTTTAAAACAAAGCCCTTTTGTAAATATTGAAAACATTTATATATTACGGGAGATAAAAACTGTAACCGGCTAGAATTTAGTGCTGCATACAAAGTGAGGCGTGTAGGTACTGCAACCAACAGATAACATCTATTATTTTACAAACTGCTGTTTAAAAAGTTTAAAACTATACAATGTTTTATTAACACAATGATACGAACGTGACTAAAGAACATTTAGGTACCTAAATATCTGTTTTGCTTTATCATAATTTATTTTTAAATTACATTACTACAATAGTATAAGTTAGTGAACTACAATAAATAGATGTCATGTGAGTTTTAATGTCATGACATGTTTTAAATCGTGGTTGCAATCTACCTTATAAATTGTCCAGAATCAAATTCAAATTCTTTATTGCGAACTGAGTGTACAGAATTTTGAAGATGTTAACAATAGGTAGGTTCTTAGAACTTAGTTGCCTGTTAAGGCATTTCAATTTAAGAGGTTATACAAATAAAAAATATAGGTACATACTCAATATTCTAGATATACAGTTTTTTATATTAATTGTTATTATTAATAATTTTTATATTATATCTTATTATTCTCATAATTTATATCGCATTATAATAAGTATCACAAATATTAGTTAAATATTTTTTTTTTTCAAGGAATTCTTTTACAGAGTAATATGCCTTTTTAATCAGGACATCTTTTAGCTTGCTTTTAAAAATACAAAATTTTTGTAGGTTCTTAATGTCCATGGGTAACTTTTTATATATTGTATCCTTCTCCCCTTCTGAAAAGTTTATTCCCAAATAAGAAAGAAGTACTTACTCTAGTATTCCACTAGTGATCCGTAATCCGACACCTTCCTTCTCCCACAATAAACCATAGATGCGTTGATGTGTAACCTGAAACCGTAGAGTTTGTGTCATGCTTTGTTTCGGCCGGGTGAGGGTGACGAAGGGTGCCACACTATTTAGTAATGCGCTCACGTTTATACAGGGCTTAAAATAGACAGGAATGGTAAATAGTGACAAGCCTTGGGTTTTTTTAGAAAAATAGATTCTGTAAAACATTATTTAGAAAAATTGATCATAATCCCGGATAGATTATTATTATTTCCTTGTTTTTTCAGTGATGTTTTATTCATACTCTGAGGATGTTTAAATTTGAGAACATAAATAGGCACTCCAATTTAGCATGAATAACTGGGAATATCGCTTAATACAATATTGTTATCTTCAACTCTATGTCTAAAACGTTTCATACAGAAACTAGATATTACTCAACCGTCTAACAGATATCAAAAAATGAATTTGATATGAGATTGTTTTATAACGTTTCCCAAAACACATGCCTTTGTACAGGCTTCAAACAATCATAGTTCTTACATAAATAAGCCCGATATAAATAATATTTTACGTATTTTCCGAGACAAGGAAAACATAAAGATATAGTTTGTTGGTTTAAATTCCCTCTGTGTGGTGCCCGCGACAGGCGGGGAGGAAATTTGATTTGTTCTGAGTTTCATTTCGGGAACACGGGTGCGGCGCGGCGCGGCGGCGGCTGAGCCCGCTGAGGCGATATATCGATGTTATGTTGGACTGTTTAAATAATAAGCAGTTTAAATAATAAGGAAATAATATTCAAGCTACTGTACAAAAGGTCAGAGGGTTAGTTTATAAATCGGTTACATTGTGAAATAACTATCATTAATTTAGTCTAAAGCCTCGTTTTCACGGTAAACCAAAGTTGCAAGTTTCTGGAAACGCAACACAAAATCATGTTGCAACTTATGTTTCGAACAAAAACAGCGTGCAATGCCGTAGCATTAAGATAATTATGTCCTTCTGCAACACCAAAACATGTTAGTGTAACAATGTTTTGGAATTTTTGTTTACTATGAATACGAGGCGTTAGCCATCAAAACGCCTGAAAACTTTGAGGTAATGCCATTTAGGTAATGCTTACTTTTTATTTGTCCTGTCTTTTAAATACCTATTGTTTTAAACAAGAATACAATAAATTATGCACACTGCTTAATGTAAATGTAATACAAATCCGTTCATGCAGCCCAGTTCTAATATCGATAACAATAGTTAGTTATTTATTATTTATTGTACTTTAATGAAACGTAAATGATTAATTAGCGAATTTGTTTAAATTGCATCTGCCGGACAAAGGCATTATTGTATTTACCAACAGTATTATTATAATAATCGAATAATGTTTTATTTACAGATTCTGAGTATTACTAGTATAGGATACGATTTTAGTAACCGTTCGTACATAAATACTACTAATATTATATTATAAATGTGAAACTATGTATGTTTGTGTGTTTGGATGTTTGTTACTCAATCACGCAAACACGGCTGAATGGATTTGGATACAGATAGTTTATAACTTGGATTAACATGTAAGATACTTTTTATCCCGGTACGCTCCCGTGGGATAATTTCCGACCTTCACGCGGGTGAAACCGCGGGCGAAAGCTAGTATATTTGATCTTCTACATAGATATTTATCTTGAAAAGTAGCAACTTCAAAAAAATCAACCATAAAAGGAAGTTGGGCAAACATATCTGGGGATTAGTCCAAATGTCGACCACTAACGAGACCTATTTCTTTTACTTACTTTAACTGTCAAAATCAATCTACCAAACTCCTTTCTTCGACAAATTCTAGAACAAGTTTCCTCAGTCTGCCGCGCCCGCTTCCGCCTCACCCGTCTCCCCGACACTAAGCAAATCCCTCAAAATAGCGAAAATGATGAAAATTGTTTCGAAAATAATGTCTCTTATTGTTTCCCGCGGATGACAAAGACTTTGAAAGTCAAAAGTTTCTTTTGTGTATGAGATTGGATCGCGACGACAATAATGTCGTGTTACAGTTGATATTAAAATTGACTTTTTTGTTCGCTCTTATTATTTTGTTTGGAGTGGCGTTTTTAACGATGTGAGACGAGTGATCTTTTGTTCTTGTTGCATTGTGTGTTGTTTTTGTTTCGATTTATTTCGTACAAAGTCGTGCGTATTGTTTAGTTGTTTATTTATTTTAATCACAACATTTTTCAACATAGTTGAATAATTGGAATCATTATATTTGAGGATCCCAGAAACCAGATTCTCAAGTTAAGGAAGTAGTGGAAAAAGTAAATGGCCGGCCAGATCAAATACGTACAACAGAACTCGGCTGCAGAAATGCTGCGCACTATCGAACACATTGAATATGTAATTAGCAAAAACAAATAGACACATCATTCAATGAATACTGAAAAATGTTACATTTCACCACAAACGCAATAGAACAATCCCAAAAATCAGCCACGAAAAACTCAATAAGAAGCCGATCATCTGGAAACCTCGTAAAGTCTACCACGATACATCACATCACTGTGCCTAACAAAGGGTTCCGTACAATGAAGCGTGCTGTTTAGGGTTCCGACGGCAAATTGTTAATCGCCGCGACCAATGGCGCGTGAAGATAATTACTGACGCCGCCCGCTGTAATGAGAAGTCGGACTGTCGACTGATCTACTACTCTTTTGGCACGGTAGGTATTAGGTAATTAACTGAGAGATTTTGAGGGAATTAGGTGCTGCGATTGATTTATTTTGTTGAATGTGTTGGGTGATTTTTGGGGAGTCAGAGCAGGAGTAAATGTAAAGGATGATGGGAAAAACTCCCAAGAAAATCAAGATTTTTAACCCTATAGTTTTACTTTTACCAGTCAGTTTATATTTGAAAGTTAGAATACCATTCCAATATACATAAGTACCTAAAACACGGCCTAAATTATAATACCATATCATACTACATGTATGTAAGATTTGAAAACAACTCACAAAGAAAACCAAGTATATTTAACTGGAAGCTTTTTAAGAAGTATATATTTAACTTTTTACACTGTCGTCGGCCGCCAAAATAATCCCAGTAACGAGCAAAACGTTTCCCATAAGCAGATTCTCATGTCCCTCCAACATTTTGCAGCTGTAAGGTAGTTTATGCTCGTAATCCTGCGTCCACCTGCCTCACTGTCACGTGGCAGACAGATAAATCTCTGGCCGACACCCATCGCCGAAGGATTTAAGGTGGGTCCCTTCCAATGCCACGATGTGTACTTTTGTAAATTTGTTTACAAGCTGGTCAAGGGCAGTCGATAGAACACTAAAATGTACGGAAAATCTTAGCCAAAGTAAGCTTGTTTCGAATTTATAAAACGTTGAATGAAAATCGCAGTTCGAAAAGTTGATATGCGCCCGATTTTAAATGTTATAGCTGTTTTACACTGTTCATGTATTTGTGTTATCTCAGCCTAAAGTTAAGCTGTCTGAAAGTCCGTAGTCAAATGCAGCATGACTACGGCCAGCGGCGGAACTGAAGCGGGGCACTGGTCTTGTTCAGTATTTACGTATTGTACCCAGATTTCTGAAATCAGCAATATGTATTCTAACTTTACAACATGTATCACGATTTTGTTTCAGACTTGCAGACCGACCTGAACATAAATAAAGAACAGTTTTCAACAAAAGAGATATGTAACCAAAATAGATAGGAAAGTCAGGTTACATCTTTGCATGACGTAGGTAAAACGCTTTGTCGCGCGAGATTAGTTTTTAATAATAAAACACGCAGACATAAAAAGGCGAAGATTTGACTTATGAGCAAAGCACAACTAGTTTTAAAAGCGATAGCAAGCTCACTGGTCAGTTCTATGTTTTCTTGGTTGTACATGCAGTTTCAAATTCTATGAACGTCCTTATCGTCTCTGCTAATTAGAACCCATGTAGCTCTTCAAACAATAGGATCCCTCACTAGGATTTATTACCCATCTAAAATAAAAAGATAGTGAAAAACAAAATAAATAGTAACTCTTTTGTTACTCATTAGTGAACAAAAGCCAGAAGTATATCAATTAAATAAATCCAAATATGAAGCTACGTTGTAATGTACAAGCGACGCGCAATTGTTGTGCAGTAATTAGGCAATTACGACTGCGAGCACGTTTTAAATTAATTACTTTGGTGTTAAATACGCACAGAATATTCGACTAACATTTGCATGCTGATGCGCTTGTGATTATCATTATGGGTACCTACATTGTGGTTTACCAATACCACTAAACGTGTTACTTACAGTTGTTTTTGAATTCACTCTTAAAATTGACTGTTATTTTCTATTATTTGCAAATGTCGAGGCTCATTCTGCTTCCTATTATTTTAAGTACCTACTAATAAAATTGCCTTTCAAAGGTTTAGTTAGACATTACGAAATACTAACGGCACTAGAAAAAAAAGCAACACATTTTACAAGTACCTACTGTTGAAAATTGCTCATGTCATTGACTGTAGTAAGCAGGAAGATGTAATGATACCTTTATTTTATTTTTCTTTCCTGTCCACCTCATGTGCAAACAAAGGTCAACCTTTTCTTTTGACTTCAAACTCATCCTGTCATCTTCGCTCAGGTCTACCATGATGCCGTGGTGGATACGAATACAACATAATATAAGAAACCATAGGTTTATCTGAACTAATATTATCAAAAGGTAAAATTGTTTGGTTTGTTTGTAAGAGGTAGCCTCTGAAACTACTGATAGAGAAGAAAGCCACGCGGATGAAGTCGTGGGTTCAAAAACATAAGTATCGAAAGATTCCTTCCCCAAACCCAAAAATGTTCTCAAACATACATCCCAACTCTCTTGCATCCCGACTGGCTCGACGCAGGCTCGCAAGAAGCGGCGCCGAGTGTCCGTCAGCTAATCTGACACACTGCGAGCTGCAGCTGACAATTTAGCGCTGGCTTTAACTTTACATGGACCAGTGTGAGAGCGGAGAGCGATTTCATTTCTGCGAGTTATGAGTAAGTAGTTTCCTCTTTTGATTTTCTGATGTTTATGTTCCACATACAATATTTTATTCTATTCTCTATAAGTCCGTTAGTAGTTTCTTACAGTAGTTATTACGCCACAGTTGCCTTTTAAACCGAATCATTATAGGAATATTGTTGGTCTCGAGAAATCGTTATCAAGATCTGTTTAAAGTACTTTGGAGGTAGAGAAAAGAACAGTCACTTCAAGTCGCAATTTTTGTTATCGTGTGTGTGCTTGGGTATTGTGTATTATTGGGTATTGTCTTTGAAAACTTAAAATCGAAATAATAAACCGCTTATGCCATAATAATATTATGTCCGATGATATCAGTATGGAAAATTGTCCAAGCTCAAAACTTGCACCACCCCCTTTACCTGTGCTAGCTGGAAGCATTCACAACTTTTCCCCACTCAAAATTCTACTCTACTGGTTCACTATTATGATTCAAAATCCCTTCACCACATATGTGCCTAAGGTTTTCGAGGTAGATTTAGATGTCACCGAGGTAAAATCGTCGCGAAGCTAGATCCTGTGTCTCGTATAGGTACGAGTAAGTTTAATAGCCTAACTTAAGGCTAGGCTTGGCTGAGGCTGGAGGCAAAAATGCCTAAGTTTATCATGTTTGACAGGCTCTATAAGTTCGTACCTTTGTTACTGAGAGATGGGTTTATGAAATATGTGATGTCCGTATTTTGTATTGAGTGGCCACCCAAAATATGCAGCGGATAATATGAAACCTTTCAAAGTTTACAAATGAGTACCCTAAGCTATGTACCAATTTTATAAAGTCAAAGTCTCCAAAATTCTGTACGTTTTAGTGGCAACACACAAAACCAACTGATGTTTTTTGTGTCTTCTCTCGTACCCGAGCACACGAAGTGGAAAGATTAGCGAGTCTCTTTTAAAGCACTTCATTCAATAAATATTGCTTCAGTGAATGTAAAACGTTAGATTAAGTCCATAAAGTATAGCTATAATCGCTTAGTGCTTGCTTTACTTATATTAAAATCGACTTCCATTTTTATAAAATTCGGGCAAAATCAGTATTTTCAGAACATCAACATAATCACTAATCGCAGTAAGATACTTTCATCTTAACAACATTAAAGATTAAACTGGAGTTTAGAACAACATTCTCAAGAATACTCAACTACCTAATATTTAATTCTGCTTATTCAAAACTCTGCAACCTTCAACCTTTTCCGACGTGGATTTACTTGAACCCCCTATTAACAACGACACAAGCAACTCTAAACCTTATCTCTCTATCTTGAAAGTCGTTTTTACTATCTACGTTACAGTTAAGGTGTAAGCTCTTCATTATCAAAGCAGTTGATTTTGAACTCTATGCGTTAAACCTTAAGGTGAGTTTTGTAAGTAAATTTATAGTAGATGTGTAAGCTAAATTGCCGAGCTGAGTAGTCCGTTGTTACAGGTTGAAATCGGCATATAAGTTTAACAAGACTTGACTTTCTGGAGTAATGATGTGTCTTTCACGTTCTTGTAGCAATTAGAAGGTACGTAGTTCTTCGTTTATCCTATTATTATGTTCTCTTCCTCCATCATTTTATTAGGAGAACTCTTGAACATTCTTAGCCTGAACACTGTGACTGTTTTTGTATTTGTATGTTGGTGTACCGCGAGTTTTTCATGCATAACTAGCCCAATAAATGTTTGTTTTTCTTTCTTTTTTTCTCTACATCATCAGCCTACAGCAGTCCACTGCTGGACATAAGTCTCTCCAATTGCACGTCATACAGCTGGCTTTTCGGCAACTCTCTACACCATTCATCTCATGATTAATAGTATCACATCCTTTACCTATAAGAAGAAACGTAACATATCTTTTCAGTTGACAACAAGCAAGCTTTCACCAAAATGTTCCTGAAACGAGTTCGTTCCAATGTCCTTGCGCTGAGCATTCCTCCCATAGAAAGGTTCCACCGTACAGCCAATATATGCGTTCTTGAAATTCAACAGTAAAATAGCTGGACTGTTTTTTTAATATCATTTGTTCAATTATTCTCTTGTACGAATGTGTAGGGTCGCTCTGACCTACATGTATGGAAGAAATATGACATGATTGCATTCTTACGATATAAAACTAACTCACATCACCAGGAATTTTCAATCTCGCTTGATTGAGAATTCAAGTGCTACAACACACTGTAATAAAATCCACAATACGTTCGAATATTACACGCCCGAAACCAGAAATTACGACACGTTCGAAAAAAAACACTAGAAAAAAATCCGCAAAACAAAACTAGTGAAATCCGGTTCCAACTAGTAGGGAGACAACATGTGCCTACCGACGCGGACAGTGCGAA
Organism: Lithophane ornitopus; assembly: GCA_948473465.1. Taxonomy (NCBI): domain Eukaryota; kingdom Metazoa; phylum Arthropoda; class Insecta; order Lepidoptera; family Noctuidae; genus Lithophane; species Lithophane ornitopus. The sequence goes on along the minus strand of OX419632.1, from coordinate 574,196 downwards.
AAACAAAAATATTTCGCCGGCGAATCTAGTCGGCGCGGGCGTAGGCTTTTACGCTGACGCTACTGAATAAAATATATGGATAGTGCAGAGCATGTTTTCATACTATCTATGATTTTAGTGCGCCGTCATTTTTTGTACGTTGTTACGATTTTGTGCGCAGTTGAGCCCGTTGATATGCGGTGCAATTGAGGCTCTGATAGTAGGGCATAAAAGTTGTTTGTGGCTTTATTTTGAGGTGAGTAAAGTTATCCTTACTGTTTTGTGATACGATGAGTTTTCTTGAATATTTTGTTGTGTCTTCGAAATTCAGAGAAACGATTGATTGGTGTACCTATGTAATGTTTTTTTTATCGTGTATGCTTTTTGAATGTAGTAAGTAGTTGTTTTACATTTTATTTTATCTAGTATAAATAGTAAATATTAATGTATTATTTATTGACTTCAAAGTCACGTTTTCTTTGGTATACATAAGTCAGTCATAACAGCAGTGTCATTAGGTATTTCACACCTATCAACTCCTGAAGTATGTTAATGATTAATGTAAATTTCCAAAATTATAAAAAAAAAAATTGTTTTTTTTTAAGTCACTGTGGTTTAGTTTCTTATTAGAGATTTATTTTCAACAGAAATAGCAATAGCTTATATTTATGAACAAATACTCACATACCCAGCTTTATCCTTATTAAATCAAAACAACAACTTAATAGGAACAAGATTCACCCGAGTAAATAAGTAAATAAGAATGTTTGACAAGTCTGCCTATGAAATAGTATGTGGCAAGCTCAAAACGAATGAGATTAAAAGTAAGACGGCTTAAAGCTATTATACTTTTCTAGGAAGTCAAAAATAATATTAAGTCGATTTCTGTTTAATTGACCAGCTTATTTGAAGTATAAATGTAAAACTTGGTACGAATACATACGAATTTATGTGGCGTAGCTACCGCAACTAAAAAGTGAAAAATAAGTAAGTTTTTACAAAAAAAAACACTAGAAAAAAACCAAAGTAAAACATAAGTTTAATTTCGGAAGTCGGTGGCAAAAAACGAAAATACAAAACCAAAGACACTAACTTCCAAAAAAAAAAACACTCCATTGGTTTTATTGGAAGTCGGTTTTTTTTACACGAATGTCTTCCTTTGCCCTACAATATGCCTAACGAGGTGTGTCGTCTCAAAATGGCCGTCTGTCATAGCCAGAATGTTGTATTATCACATTTCTGTCTTTTTACCACTTTCCTGTCAGTATACCTGCTCGGTAACGTTTGCCACTAAACCGCTGAAATTGCTGCTATTTTCTCTTGGCCTCTCGTTAGGGTAACCAGGTTTACCGTCGGGCTAGATTTTAAATTGATAAAGTTATTTTTCTTAGTTATAATGATTTTGTACTATTTAGGCGATAGTTCACACTTTTAGAGTAGTTCTAAAAGTTTTGAATAATTTTTAACTATTTGGTGACGGCGTTAATTATTTTGTAAATAAACATTGAAGAAGAATTTAAAAGAAGTCTTGCTTTTAAATATTCCGCATTGAAAATTGCACTACAAAATATTTGGCTGTTTGAAAACCAGCCAGACTTTATATTATATTGGAGTAGCAGTCGAGATGATATGCCTAGTGGACATAGAAATGAAATTGAATGTCAGTCAATATCCAGGATACGGGGTACGTGTGATATTCATTTCTTATACATTAACGCAAAAATTATTTATGCCGAAGCTTTTTTTTTGTACCTACGATAGTTACACGGGTTTCGGTTGGGTATAATATTTGACTAATTAATTACCAATTTTATTAGTGTACATTTTCAAAGTACCTCTGACCCCGATAGCAAAAGCAAATGCTCTAAGTAATTTTACTTCATGTTTCTAGTATTAATAAATGGTCACCCTACATGTAGGTCGTAAATGTAGCTCACGCGCGTAGTTTTTCTCTTCAATCATTATACTAGTCTGCAAGCTTTTTATTCTCCCTAATAGTTTCCATTTTGGCCGCAATTCTTCTACTGTACAACATTTTTGTGAAGAGAGATTACGTGGTAGAAAGGCGTCATTAGCTAAATATCTAGAAATAAAATATATTTTTCTGGAAAATTGCTGGCAGTCTAGTTTTAACTACGGTATTATATTTTTTGATACTGAAAAAGAAACTGCTACATTTATATAAAATAATTTGCGCACAAAAACATATGTATACTTAGAAAAATAAAGAGACCCACAAAAATCCCCAAACAGCATTTAACAACTAAACTGTAGCCCTCACAAAAAATCCATACCTACGTTGGCATAGTACTTAACGAATACCGAAAAAAGTAATATTAAACATACTCGAGAGTTTCTGCAAGAGAATATTTAATAATCCGGCAAGGGTTGGCATAATATTCGCCGGCCCTTTTTAATGTGGCCTGGCTCTTTTGTGGCCCGTGGCCTGGCCCGTTATGACAAGTACGTAAGTACCTATGTTGGGGTTCAGTGGAGCTGGGTTTATAGTTACCCTCGTAGATTATGTGGGTTAGTTTGTTGTGACACGGTATTAGGATGTAGTTGGAGAGAGAAATGTGTCAGCCAAATACTTTTCGCCGAAAATATCTTATACACAAATAAGAATATTTTTTTAGCATTGGTATGACATACAGATGCAGTTTCTATTCGGATCTCTAAACAAGGCCGCATGTTTCCTAGTTAAAAAACAGAATAATACTCTAGTTTTCTTAATTAAGTAAATGTTTATTTGCTATTTAATCAAAGAACAATAACAAAATCTGTAAGTAAAGAATTTGTGGGATATTAATTAGAGAAGGAATTTATAAAAGTCCTCCTACTACGTCAAAATAAACTGCCTTTCTAGCCTGTATACGGGTACGTTACCTTTCTATTGACGTACGGAACCACATAACGATTTCAGTAGTTATTTTTACATTTGAACGGTTTCCTCGGTCCAGCGAGTTTGTGTTAATAATAATAAGTTTTCCTCTTTCTAGTTAGACTCGTTTTATGTTGTGTTGTGACTTATTTAAAGAAATCTACGGAAATTCAAGTAAATATTGTACTTATTTTGATTCGCAAAACAACCTATAAGTAATTTAAAAAGTTCATTTTAATTTAGAGAGAGAGGAGAGGAAATATTTCATTTTATACCTATATACTTATATAAATTAATAAATAAAATATTCAGGTTATTCCTACAATGTTTTCGAGAGTTTATAAAATAATATTGTTAAGTCCAATTACACAAACAGACAGACTGACTGACTGACAGACAGACGGACAACGAAGTGATCCTATAATATTTTAGCTGTAAGTCTTCCATGTTGTAATAAATAAACAAGAGTTCCGGTTTTTCCTTTTGAGGTACGGAACCCTTATAACTTATAACCCGGTAATCAATCGATTCACACCAAAATACGCTATTCATCAAAATCTATCATCGTTTATTAAATAAGGAGTTTTTAATATTCAGAAGATGAAAAGATAAAACTGGCCGAATAGAAGGCCACGATTAGATGCCCTTTGATTTAATAAAAAAAATGTTAAACGAGGCAGACTCCCTAGCAATGAAGCAAAATCAATTTGAGAACTTCGGGGTCGCACAAACTTTTTTTATTTGCCTTTTTAAAGTTAACGGGACGGTTTAAAAAATGTAATTAGTTGAACGTTTCATTATAATTATTACAGTATGAGTCGTAGGAATAGGGTTGTCGTTAGATTTTGGTGTATGTTGTATTATGTTCATGAGGATTTTTTGAAGGTGTTTTATAGGAATTCTTTCAATTTAATGAGTAGAGTTTGCAGAAATACATTACTCTCATTATAAATACCTATCTGTTTGAATGTATTCTGTCTGGGATTATGTGCAGTAATGAATGCCTTGTAATTGTTCGTACGTTAGTCTAGAATACATAACATTACCTACACAGATTTAAATAAAACAACATTCATAACCAGCTGAATTTAGTAAAAGCACAGTTTATTACACAAAAACCGTAGAAATTAATCGAACTTCCAAAATACCTTTTTAGCTATAAATAATCCGAAGCTTAGACCCAATACTTCACTCGAATAAATAATTCACTTCCAAACAATTACATTAGAAACAGAACACAAACCACACACGATATTTCGCTCAAATTCTACAAAGGCCTTCTTTGACGGACAATCGATAAGCGAACAATGACTCGATTGTCAGAATCGAGACGAATAACCGAGTAATCGAGACGTTGGAACCCCGCCTTTGTAACGCGGGAACTCGTTAGGGCAGCCTTTATCCCGGGATTCTTATCCTTCGGTGCTTTACCGACGTGTGTATGGCTAAGTCTGTTTTTGATTGACACTAAACCCTCCAAATAATGGGCGTATCGATCCGCTTTAAAAGGGCTGATTACGGGAGATTTTTCATCGGATGCTTGAATATATTTTTTGGTTCTTTGGGTCTTTTTACGATGTTATGGAAATGTTACAATGTGGGCTGAGACTCTATGAGTTTTAGTACTTTTATGTGTAAACAGCACCTACTTTCATCTAAACTGAGGCATTTAGTTCAGACAGAAAAAAATATATTATGATTACGTTAAATATAACTTTTTCCTTTTGTTTTTCGTTTAGGTTGTCTTTTGAGGACAGCGTTCAACAACATTTTAAGATTTTACTCAAGTTCACGTTAGAAAATGTTGTGTTATGCATTGCTGAACTAATTTTTAACTCGAAAGGAACCCCTATTCCTATGCAGATAACATTATCTAATCACCTTAAACAAAGACGCTGTTTATTAACAAATTTTCCTCCCTTTAGCTTGAGTATTCAGCAACAAATTCACTCCATGTTTTGTAATTGTCAGCTTAGCAACAAAATTGTAAGATCCTGACTTACGGGATTAACTGACAGCACGGGTGAAGTGCGGGGATAAAGTTAACATACATCACTGTTCCCTGCACGATGGTAAATTAGGGTGACATGTAGCCTTGTGACTAATTGAAGCGGTGAGTGAATCTTTATCCGGAAAAGTTTTGACTAAGAATTAGGTACATACATACAGATGACAGAAATTAATCTAGTAATTTTTCTCATATTTTGGTTAGCGAGTAAATCAAATCAGTTTTACTATCAGTATTGTATAATTTGGCCTATTTTGAATAAATTATGGTTAAACGCTATTCTTTTTAGTGGCAACATCTAGCCAGTACGCTGTAGGTACCAATACTAATCCTACTGCATAAAACTTTAATAAAACTCTCACAAGTAAATACCAACTCACCAACATCGCTAGATACATTAAAGGACAAGCGGATACCCATGTAAGTCCTTAAAGAAAATGCCGCAACTTCATTTTTAACTTTACATCCTGCCAGTCGCATTCCGAATGCATTACAACAAAAATTCTTCGCTCAAAGGTTGCACCACAAAGGGAGACGAGACTGATCTTCAAAGAGATCGCTCGGAATATCATCGATCTACGTAACAAATGCGATGTAAGCGACGCCGGGTATTACCATATGTATTGCTGCGACTCGCGATCGATTGAGATCGAGCTGCAGAAATGATGCGGAAAGATTGGAATTGAGTATGTTATAGTAATGTCGATATTCAGATCTAGGACACACGTAAGTTTGAATATCTGTGTGATTAGATTTGAAACTGAATGGAAAAAAAGCAGGATTGATCATTGAGATGTTAAAAATAAAAACTTACAGTCCAGAAAATCAGAAATCACAATCAGATTTTTATAAATTGGATTGTGATTAGAGTAAAGTTAAGTAAGTCAGGGAAAATCTTGACTTGAATGACTCACTTATAGTGAAATCTCCGGAACTTCAAAGCCTACAAATTATTGTATTAATTTCATACTAACTTTATGACATGTTAACGCTAGTAGCGTCTTCCATTTGTATTGCGATGATTGTCAGAGATCCAGGTTCACCGGGACACTCATGACTCAGTACTGCAACCCATTGCAACAGGTTTTCCATCTGTTATATTTTCATCCTGCCATAAAAATCCCCATCAAAAAACAATCAGGAAAGCCAAATCTAACAATACCCATAACAAAAAACATAAAACAAGCGCCTAGTTTAATCCGTATTGTGTTTGGAGACAATCGAATTGAGATTGAAACCGGATTGTGACAAGTACCGACACAAAAATAAATTCTTACATTATATACTTGTATACAGAATGACAGTTTACGAACACTTTTTGTTTTGTCGGGAGAATGAAAGTAAGTATTGTATTTTTAAATCGGATGTTTGCCAATAAGTAATTAATGTTTCCGGTTTTAGACCCGAATACCGGGTTTTTGTTCCGAGACTTAAAATATTACCTAACACAAACGTTTTATAACACACCTGAATTAGGTCTCAATCTTAGACTTTTGATACCTACCTTAAATAATGAGCTTGCTTTTTATTAAGAAAATTAGCAGAAAAAGTGCTACTAAAGCTTCCTTAAAACTTATCAAAATATGTTAACACAACATCTAAAATATTCACAACTAGGTATCTATAGGTTGTCAAAGTGGTTTAAACGAAGAGAATATAGTGGAGACACTCCTTTGTTCCGCTAACTGAGGTAATTAGTGGCGCTACAGTCTGTCCAGTAGCTGTCGACGCCCCCATCTGAACAGACGTTTAACTCTTGTTAACTATTTCTTTGTGAATTCGGCCTCATGAACGCCAGGAGAGGGTTAATATTTGTAGGGCTTGCAGCATGCCTATTTAAGTTATAGAGGTGTCAGTGTTGTTAAACAACTGAATGAGCTAGCAGAAGAAGCATTTTAATAACTATTTAAAAGTAGTTCAGGGTTAAATAAAATTGAACTAGGTGCTAATGCAAAGTACCTACTCCTATTTTTTTTAATTCCATTTTATTTTCGCCTTCTGTAAACTTTCTTGTAAAAAGACAACTTATTCTACAGAAAATGTAAGTCTAATGTAATTTGTATAAAACTGTGATTTAAACAGACCATTAAAAGTTTGAATCGTTAAAGCTAACAATGTAGAGGTTTACCGCTTTCTATTTTTAGCAATCACAAACACAGAGCACGATTGTTTTGTAACGATCAACTTCTGAAATATTAAAAAGTGAAATGGGTTTACAAAGAATAACAATTTGTTTTAATAAACGTTAGAATACAAGCTGATTTTATAAATAAACACAACGGTTTTTAGAAAAGAGTTATTAAATACTGCCTCGTTGGTCTAGCAGGTGCAAGCGCTACTGTTGAGCATGAGGTCCTGGGTTCGATCTCCGGGTCGGGAAAAGTGTTAATGGGTTTCTCCATCTGTAATTTCTCAGTAGCAGCCCGGAGTCTGGATTTGTGCCCGGTTGATGTTAATAGGCTCGCCCCTATTATAATATGTCCCATATTAAACATAACAGGTGAAATGTGGGTGAACCTCTTGCTTAGGAAGAGGTGTACCTAAAGTACACCAATATTTCGCCGGTTAACATAGATTAACCTTAAAACAATTAAACCGCATATTTTAAACGTTAACCGTCTGTCAACTGCTACCGGTGCAATCGGCCGCTTCGTAATAGTGAAGTGCAAGTTATACAGCGGATAGTTAGTGCGGATATCAATTTAATAAAGCTTCATTTGGTTCATTACGCCCTCCGCTGAGGAGGGAAATTGAGTGCGATTATGCATTGAGATGAGCTAAGGGATTTGGATATTATGAAGATAAACAGTTTGTACTAGTTGTATGACTACGTAACCATTTAACCCGTCGTATGCCGTAATTACAGACACAATTAAAAATCCATTGTTTCTCAACGAGATCCACGTTCCGGCATACCAAAGGTTAATAACGTTTTTATTGCTTTAAATAATATAATTTTGCCAATCTAACTTAATGGCATTTTCAAAATATGTAGGTACGAGTATAAACGCTGCAGGAATAGAAAGCTTGTGGCTTTTCACAATATCGCGTAAAGTGACTTACTTTGATATTATAAAAATAAACGATTACATACAAGATAATCCTAATTGCTACTTCAACAAAGCCTATAATAGATATTCAAATACCAATTATTCATTAAAAAACCTTTGAACCTATAAATACATCACAGGATTAATAAAATGTGTCGCACCGATTTATGCTCCCACCCTACATTCCATTTAAATATTTGGAAAAATTTGCATTTCAATATGGCGGCCCCCCAACTCAGGGTTAAGTTTAGAATACTGATTCGCGGAATTAAAAGCCGTTTAGTTAAAGGGATATTGGGAAATAAGGAAGTCGTCGACTTTTCCCATTGGCGTTGTGATTGGGAATGCGGCTTTATTCCCATTTGCTGGAGTCAATGGGAAAAGAATGGAATTTTTACTTGTTATTATAGAAATATAGGGCAGTGAATAATAAAAGGGAAAATAAATATATATTTAATATAAATTTCTTTGTGTTTTCAGATTTTTATTTGGTCCACGGATTGTGTTCCGTCACTTTATTTTTGTCAGAATTCCTTCACTGTATTAGAATCTTAAAACGCCTAATTTTTAAACCACAATCACAATTTTGTTACCTACTATATTCAACAACTAAAACAAAAAATATCAATCAGTATTTACATTCCCGTTAATTCAACATAATCCATCAAGTTTCTCTAGTGTAATTATAAACCCGAATACACTCAAAATTATCCCTGGAACGGCAACAGCAAAATTTTAATTCCAGCCTTACATTACCTCCGAGAATTTACCGTCCGTAGTAAAATATTCATAGAGCAGAACTGTTGGGTGTATATCTTTAGACTAGTTGGCTGTTGGCAACTGAGGCAGAGTCAGGCAAGCGTTAATTTACACGACTATAGTTAGAGTTGTGGCGTGGCGTGTTACCTTCTTGTTTTCGTACTGAAGTCGGCAAGGTAATTTCTAATGACAGCGTTAATTTTAGGTGCCTGGAAATTAAGACAAAAGTTGTGTTGGCATTTGTTTAGGTGAGTCATCTTCAGACTATATAGCCTTGGCTAAGTAAATGTTAATAAGTTTCATGAATTACTGGTACAACGACAGGTCAAAAGGGAAATTGCTATAATCACAGCAGAAGGATTGGTGAAAGCAGCACTCCCAAAATGAACAAGAATTCTCATTCAGAACGACTCGCTATCTGACACAATCACGAAACACATCCGTAGTGTAATGATATTGTCAATATATTTTTATTTTATTCTGTTCAATTGATGGATGCATTTAATCCCAACTGAGCATCCAACCTTTAAATAACACTAGCTTTTCGGATCGGATGTGAATGTGTTGCAAATTGTATTGTTCATTTGAATTTTATCGAAATATTTTTGACGTTTTGACCGATAGAGGTTTTATAAAGTTCACATTCTGGTTTTTTCGCAAATTCAATAGCATAATTTGTTTTTTTTATTATTATCAACTATAAGGAAAAGCAACAATCAATCTTCCTTTAGGATCCAAACATACGATTGTGACTAATTTAAAACTCCCTCTTACAAAGAGGATGTTCCAGCAGTAGTATAGGAACGTTGTACGCTGATTATGCTAAAGTTAATTAAAAGTTACTTGTTACCTAAGTAACTTTTCGTCTTACATCAACTACAACTAATGGAATTTTAAACCTTATATTCTTTGCAACATCAAAATAAAACTACTCTCGAATCAGAATACCTTCGGGAGTTGTCGGCACCGACCGAGTGATTGCGAGGCAACAGCCTCTGAGGGATACAACAACTAGAGCTGCTGGCTACCGCTGGCTGCTGCTGTCTGTTACTGGAGCTAACTTGTACGATTTCCACGAAACTGTCGTGTCTAAATGATGTCTAAGTAAGTTATCTTAATATGTCAAGTGATAGATATGTTATAAAAAGATACGAGCAATACACATGTATCGATGAAAGTTTTTTATTTATAATCGTAGTATACTAGGTGCTGGGTTTTTCGGGAAAATAGCACAACTGCAAACGAAAATTAGTACGTTATCACAAAAAAAATGGGATAAAAATACAAGTTATCGATTTTCGGACTTGTGCTGTGAGAAAGGCCTCAAATTTGGCAAAAAGCAAGGGCTTCTTGGCGAATTTCATGATTCCAACAACGGGAACTATCCCTAACGGAAACTACTAAGAGGATAGGTTCTGATTTATTTGCGAGTATCAAAATATGTCGCATAAATTGCCGTATTTTTTTTATTGCCCTGACTTAGAAGCTTGATTTTTTAGAGGTCAAAGGGTCCATATACCTACTTATTTGATATTAATTTCAACTTGATACCTTCCTTCCTGAGAAAAATGGTCTTGAGAGACTGAGAAAACCTCTTAGATTAAAAAGTGTTCCACAGAACGATCCCCGACAGCAATGATTTTATTTATCTGCGATATAATCAGCGAGTAAATGTAAAGTGACCTTTCGCTTTGAGTATACATATTAACTTATACAACTTGTTTTTTACTTTTTAGTTGGTTTTTGGCAGAGCCTCGGGATTTTTAAACCTATTTTGTCCTGCTCAGTTTTCTCTCATACTTTTCCAATATGATGGTACATTTTTCTAGTAAATAAACAGACAAAAGTACGGCCCAGAGGTAAAATTTCAGCGGAAATTGCGATTGCTCATGATTTGTTTGAAGATGTGAACGGTGCGTGAGTGTAATTAGTGGACGGCTCCAGCTGATGGGATAAATCTCGTGTCGACGGACGTATTCCCACGGTAGAGGGCGCTTGTCATGAGCGGAGGGAGGGGAAAAGTATTATTTTTGGTTTTCATTTGTCGCGAATAATGTGATGTATGTAGGTATATTCGGTTAATGTAAAAGGTTTTGCCATTACTATTTCCGCAATCCGTTTCAAACCTTCATCCCTGAAGAACCTGAAGTAAAGTTCAGTAGTCTTAACTTCAGTTGTATCAAGCATAATTTTTTCGTGGTTTAAGTTTGGGATAAACTCCGACTTTATTAATAAGGTGGTTTAAAAGTGTAAGTCAACAAGTTACTAACGACTAATTAAATAATAATTATTAACCAACTGTACTTCCAAAATACTTTATCTTGAAGTAAGCCAGGCTTCTAGTCCCGAAAACTTGTAGCTGACGAAGCCTAACTTATAAATCCATGAATAAATAAGCAGCCAAGTTTCCAGATGATGAACTACGTGGGGATGAATTATAAATTATGTTGGTACTTATATAATTAATAAACAAGCTCAGAATATTATATTTCAATCATACTTGTGACGCGGCAAACTTAGTTTTACTTCCAAAACAAGAGATTTTTTTAAATGTGAGGCTGCTTTGTCTATGTAAATATTTCTATAGTCTAATTATAATAGTAATGAGTATAGTGGGGGTGTTTCTGTTTAGTTACAAACATTGTAAAAGGCAACATTCATTGAGATGTTAAGAATTATTTTTCGCTTGTGTGCCTTTATAATTGAAAGTACCTTTACCAACTTACACTTTTCAAGTTATCTATCCTTAAACGCACAGTGTCCCAAAAGAAAAGAAAGTTACTGAGGCATCAGTAACTTTCTTGAATGTGTTCTCTCCGCTACATCGTCTCCTTTGCACACCCCATCATAGGCCGCACGCTTATTAATCACAGCGGTACACGGCTCGGTTTGTTCGCGTTCTGTGCAGGTGTGCAGCTGAATACACGTTACGTTTTCATGTTAACTGTGCACTGCCAAGATAGCGTATGTTTTCATGTGACTTGAAACTGCGTGAGATAGCATATTACGTTTTCATGATTCGTAGAACTCTGCACTGTGCCAAGATGGTTTATGTTTAAGTGATTCAACTTAGGTATGTCTAAATAATATATCTTGGTTGTTGAAATAAATGAGTCTTCAATTGGTTTCTAATCACAGTGACACACACACTACACACAGATTATGATTATTTTATTTTCGCTTTGTATTTTCTGGTGTACAATAAAGTATATATAAATAAATAAATAAATATGTAGCTACGTTCTGACTTTGTGTTTAGGTTATGATGTGCACCAGTACACTATGTCATAGACATAATGATCTAACATTATTACTGTGGTTCTATTAAAAGTTTAATTGCTAATTCAAACTCACTACTAGAGTCATAACCCAACAAAAATAAAGTAGTCCAGCACCTCTCTATTCTCAGTCAGTAACGAATTTAGATCGAGGATCTTCAGATAAATTACCTATATGTATACTGCCCACCTGAGCCTAAAGTGCAGTAATAGACATTTTGTCGGTTTTGAGTTAAATAAATATTCTGAATCGTCATTTTATTAGCTATCAGTCGAATTGACACTTTTTTTTGTAGCGCTAGTAAAGAATTTTATTTTAATTTTTTTTCGGATGAAGTAACAGCGAAATTATCACAGATTTGTTAAAATATTCAATATTTACCAGCTAAACCGCAGTAAAATTAATACTGCACAAGATTTTTCTCTGTTTCCTAACTAAACTGCAGTATTTTATCATATTTTGTGGCATTTAATATAGTAGTTTGTTCTAGAAGATAAAAGAAAAAACTTATTAAGGTGCAGTATTATTCGACGCTATACAAATTGATTATACTGCAAAGTTAAGAAAAAATATATTTTATTTGTACCTATTCCTAATTAAAGTGCAGTATTAACATTACTTATTGTACATTAAATTGTGGAAGATTTTGTAATGTCTTATGAAAATCTACCTATATTCGAAAACGGTACAAACGGAATACTTGAATTTGATGTAGACGAGTAAAATTATAGTACTACTAAACAATGAAGACTGATTATTTTTATTTTAGCATTGTTAATGCTTTTTCGATCACTTCAGTAATACTCGTTTTTACGAAAAGTGCGACCCGGCCACCGTCCTTAATTATTAAGATAGAGAAATGAAAATGGCATCAAAAGATGCGTTACTGAAAGGGATATAATACTGCAAATCCTTTTTTTTATAAAATGTTTTTTTAATTTAAAAAAGACGCCGTGTTTTGACAGCTTCTTTTGGGACTATTTTCAACGAAATTAAACTTCTCAAAAATGAAAAAAGATATAGAAAAAAAAATGACCCTGGAGAATATAAAGGGCTACAACATGATACCATTCTACTTTCTATAGGTTCTTTATATATATAATTAATGGTAGTCCCCTTTTGGAGACACCTTTTTTAACTTCTCTGTTTTTAAGTTCCTTAATGAAATAAAGTCATTTTCAATGCAGGAAGGTCATGGGACCATGAGTTCTGTGGTTTTTTATCCTATTAATTACTAATAGTGATATAAATTAGTTTGTTTTGTTTTTTTTTATGTATAATATTGGCTATACTGTATTTATAAGTTGTTCTTCATCTTTTCTGACTATTATTTTTGTAAGATAAGAATACTCATTCATTAATTAATTAGATAACGTTCAGAAGACAGATTTTATGTTGATTTTTGCGTGAGAAATACATGTGATTAACGTTATATGGTGCATTTACTGGTTAAGATAAAACAATTTGTACTAAGTATTAGATTGTTTTAAGGTCGAATGTTTTGATAAATTTATTTATTTTAAAATTTATTATAAAAAAATATAAAAATATGATAATTTATTTTAAAGTCAAAGTAAATTTGTTTAAGAAAATACATTTTTTTATTAGAATTAAAGGTAATTTTATATTACTATAATTGTGGGACTTCGTAATTTGTTCTAAAAACCGATTAAATAGCAGTATTTTCACTATATTACTGCTTTTTATTCAGTAACAATCATTCATTTCAATCATTTTTTTCTAAAATGCAGTAATAGCAGGATTTACTGCATTTAAAAGAGTTTTTAAAAAGATTTTGCAATAAAACTGTGTGTAGTAACAGAGGCTAAAAAATAAAAATGGCCATAATTATAGGTTTTATGAAAAAAACCAACGTGACAATGTTTAGTATTTTAGTTTTTTATGTAACCTTTCACCTTGCATTCAAGGTTTTATCAAAAAGTCTCTTTTCTAAAAACCAAATTTTATGAAAAACCTGCGACATATATACTAATGAATAAAACACTTAAAAGCCAGAAGTAGCTAGAAGTTATGTCCATTGTGAATCTTGAACCAGGTCACAAACCTAAAATGGATGATGTTCTCAGAATTCATGAATGCGAGAGTATAAATATTAAAACTAGCTTAACATGGCCACAGTGAGGACATTAATCTTCTACAGTGACAGCTATGACAAATGTGGCTCACAGAATCGACCTTTTTACTCCGAGCTCTTTCCGGAGCTAAGATTTTAGATTATGAAGATAAAAGTGATTTCGAGATGGACGTTTTGAAAACATTATTTTCCTCGGGATATAGATTCAATGAAGAATCAAAAAGTAAATTGATACAAATGTTTGCAGTTCGTCTAATGGAAAATAGTTTGGTGTTTCAGTACCTAAAAGAGTTTTGATTGCGTGTGTTTCAACATTCCTTTGCAGCCAGCATTGCTTTCATAACACAGTGCTTTAGCTTCAGAATTAAGTACCTACAATAGTAAGTCTTACCTTTTCATTCGATTACAATCTACAAAGTATTAACTCCGTGTACTCTGTACCGGTAGGTTGACAGTGCCACTGCTGTTCACAATAAGCCTGTATAATTAATATGTCATTGTTGTTGCGATGCTGCAAGTGGATACACACGATATCGGGACACAACGGTTTAATGTGTCACGTACAAGTCTGTGATTTAATGTTCGGGAATATTTCGTATCAGTTTGTAAATGTCTACTGAAGAGCATGGTTCACGTTGGAAATCAGTTATATGTCTCATGTATTATTGGAAAGACTCAATAAAAATCGACCTGGGGATCGAACCCTGACTGCTTATGCTTAGCAGTCGCGCTTGCGATGCCTAGGTGATTACATCGGTAGCATAACAAGTGAAATGGCATGGCATGACCACAAATTGAACAATGGCATTACAATAAATTCTGCATGATATGTACGAGTCGAGCAATCAGTATAATAATACCAAGCCTTCAACTGCTAAAAGCCTGTTCGACCCACATGTGAAAAATGTAACGCGCTCTCAAAGGGAGTGCAATTAATAAATAAAACCCTTTGAATGAACAGCGCATTTGAATATCAAACAATAATAGGAGAAACGCGGGATCCCGGGGTTGCCATTTTTCAGCATTCTCTACTGTTTTGTTAGATTTATAGGCATACATTTTTTAAATTGTTATTCCTATTTTTTTTTTGTTGTGCCATTTTATTACGGTTGACATAAAACGGACAATGTGGGCATTACTTTTGTTTTTAATAGGTGTATAAATATTTTACGTACATTTTAATTATAAGAGAGAGCTTTGACAACTCTTTTATAGAGTAATTTAGCACAATTTTATTTTTTGAAAGACCAACTGGGCCTATTCTAAATAAGCTGTGTTTGAATATGAAACATAAATGTAAATTACATTAGAAAGGATGTTTTAGCAACCGAAATAAAAAGCGTACATACATACATGACTTTGTCTGCAATGACCCGGGCGGGTCAAAGATTCGTTTTCCATGTATCTAATGAACGAGCACAATTTATGCCCATTTGTAAATATGGACCTCATTCGTAAGCGTATGGTATGAGAGGGACAGAACAGCGATATATAAAATACGTATAAATTAACATTATCTTCTAGAATATAAAGTACTCACGGGTCTACGATGATAGGTATATGAGAGGAAACATTTATAAGCAAAACGTTATTCCTAACTTTGAAATATCTGACGTCCGGCAGAAGAATACAGTGTAACACATTTATGATAGTTCCCTACTAGGACACTAAGTACGTGCGACAATAAAATGACTAAATCCATACGAGGTTTAACCGAATTCCCTTCTACCAACAAAACACTTTTATTGCTAGCTGACAAATGGCTTATCAAAACCCAATAGCTGCGCATAACAAAAATAAAACTCACAAGCCTCTCACGACAAAATACCCTGTAAATGCGCGCATGCTATTTACGAGCCTATCGTAAACCGTTCCCAACTTGGCCCACAACAAGCCCTAACAAGTTGAATTCGATCGGCTAACGACATAGACGAAATGAATAGCCCATTTCCATCTGAACAGAAATTGCTTCTGATATTAAAATTGATTCCACTAGGGCTTTATTGCACAGAACTTTTCACAGTAACTGTTATTTTTCGGAACAGTAAAAAACTGCTACAATTGTATCGGGAGCAATTTTGTTTTCACTGTGGATTGTGGATAGAAAGCTGTTGTTTGGTGTTTAGAGTTGTCGGAATATTGATTTGTGGGACTAGCTGTAATTTAAAATGGTTTTATTCATAAAGTTGGGTGAAAAATTCATGAGAACGCGTTATAATAAGATTTATCAAACAATTTCACTTCAAATAAAGAAGGGAAAGAAAACAATAAAATAAGTTTGTCAAGAAACTCTGAAGATATCCAACCTTAAACGCAATTTATATTCTTACGTTCTCGATAAGAACATCTCTTCTTGACAATAAATCATCTTTTGTACCGAACTCGTAACTGACATTATTCTTTATAGACTCGTTTCTTTTTTTCTTTGCCTCAGAAGTCTCCAGGGTAAAAACCAACATACTTTATCTAAGCCTACCTTCGCATATAAATCTAGTACTTACCTTTGTGACTTACTCAAAAGAAAAAAGCGAAATCACTCACTTAATCTGTGTCAAAACCGAAAATACTGAACAAATATACAAGATATTTCCATCATCACTGGATATTGACTTGAGCAACGAATCGTGGACTGCCGAATAAATCTAACATCAATACACGGGGTTATTTATTCGAGTATTTTTACCTTTCGTGCGCGAATCACCGACGAGGGAATACGCCGAAGCAGCCATGATAGCTGTTATAAGAAACATTGTTTATTTTGTATAGGGATGTTATGTGAGAGTGAAATAACTTTTGCTTTCAGTTTGTATTGGCATGGTTATTATAGCAAATATTTTTGGTTGTTTCAGGTAATGTGTGCTGTCACTGACCAGATCAGATTTGAACGACCCCCATACGAAGGGTTACAATTTAAACAATCAAGATGACAGGAAGCAGTATCGTATCATTACTGTGCATTCGACTCTGATTTCTTCCAGTCCAGTTCTAGTCTTACTGACCTTGTCATCAAAACTAAGTAAGTAAGTACACGAGATTCTTTGTAAGCGGAAGAATATACAAAAAAAAGCTTCTGAATGATTTCTTAGCAATACCTAAAATACGCGTTTAATAAGTAAAGCGCACCATTTTGTGTTTAGTTTGTTGGTGGAAATAAGCATTTCATTAGCACCTTAGTGCAAAGAGATTGAACTGCATCTTACATTACTGCTTTTGTTCATAATAAGGCAATCAATAAAGCCAGTAATCTATCAATGGAAAGTGACTTATGGCGCAAGCTGGTCAGTATATAAGCGCAGTACGGCAGTCGATTAATTTACCTGCTGTAGTTATGATGAAGTATCGTATGTACTTAATCAGTTTCAAGCCCGTTAATGAATATTATTAATATCATTACTTTACACCAATAACGTTTCAAAATTAAATATTTTCACTCAAATTACGAAAATGAGTTTGATTTTCGGCCAGACAGCCAGTAAAATTTTTACGTTAAATCGTCTGATTTTTAACGTGTAGGTACTTTAATTAAGAGCTTACTATGGAAGTACCTTTGTTATAATACTTTCATTAATATTTTTGTATATGTAATAATGTATATTTGTTATAATACTTTCATTAATATTTTTGTATATGTAATAATATGTAATAATATATATTTGCTTGTAATTATTTTTAAACGAGCGCAATCAGTTATTTTAAATATTAGAACTATCAAAGTTAATCAGATGTAGTAATACCGGCCTAGTGATGCCTCACTGCAGGGCAAAGGCCTATTCTCATACATATTAGGCACGAGCATTGATCACCAGACGGGTTGGCGATTTTAGACTTATACATATTAACTACTTATAAGTCCGGGTTTCCTCACGATGGTTTTTCTTCATGGACGTCATTGATGATGTCCAATATAAACTTAGAAAGTCCTTATGAATTGAAAAATTCACAATTGCCCTTGTCCGGATTTGAGCCCAAAACCTCATGCTTGAGAGGCGAGCCACCACAACATTTTAAACATAAAAAATAACAATTCTAATTTGAGAATGTATCAATTTAATGAATAATGAAAAATAAAAACAGACCTAAAATATTTTTAATGAACAAACAAGACTAAAAAGAATCACTTCCAATAACAAAGTCACAGTTCTAAGAAAAGCGCAAAAATAAAAGATTCCTCAAAGTTTTCACGTCGACTCTAGAGCTCAAGAGTTCGCGGAAACTTCCAGAACTTCTGTAATAATAGCATTTTCTTAATAAATAGTTATGTTCTGAGATAGCTTGTGGAATATGAGTTGTGAGAAGATAGGAGTTAAACACTCGGAATCCGGAGTGTTGGTCTTGGGGAGTTTAAATGCAATGTATGTATGTATAAGCACTGGGATATATGTACATTCTGGGAACAGATCATAATATGATAGGTGTTTGTAACACTTTATAATACTTACCTAACAGCTCCATTCTGAATATAGGCAGATAGCTGACTCTTCATAATTAATCATGATTGGTTAAATAAAGAGGATGGCGAGATAATAAAACAAATGTTTTGAAACAAGGAACAAATTACTAGTAATGCTAAGGGTGAACAAAACAAAGAAAAAAATTCGAACAAGCAACACAATATTAGCTACCTCGAGAACAAATTCACCTACATAATAATAGCATGTCCCAACATTCCTCCTACAGTTTTACGTACCCTTTCAGAGATAAGACCGCTGAAGTAAGAGGCTGTTCTTCTAAAATTAATTAATACCAGCATCCCTTTAGATAAGGGAGATTCGTGTAGGGACAGCTGAAGAATATTAATCCGTCGTTAAGGCAATGTTCCGTTGTAAGACGATGTGTGGGTCTTTAGAGATAGGCAGACTTGTTGCTTGGTTTGAAGGATGTTCAGTAAGTTATATTTATTACAGTTTTCACACCGCCAAAGCTATCTGTACTATTACTAAGAAGTAAACCATTAGTGGACAGTGGTGTGATGTTAGGTGTCTTTTTTTAACATTCTGCGATTTCTAATCGTTTAGTACGAAGTGGCAATTTACCCTATAGGTAATCATAGAAAGTTTGGAACAACTGCGTACTTCACCGAATTTGGTTGTAATAACATTCTGTTTGAGACTAGCAAGAGATCAACAGATTCAAAGATCAGATTCAGATTGTTTTTTTTTCTAGATATCATCAGTTTTTATTCGTAATTGGTTAACCTGACACATTAATATTGTCAGTTTTTACGTTTTTTCCCCAACATATTTTAAAAAGGCTTACATGACGATATGGAAGCACCTGTCCCATATAAATTGCAGACGAATCAGATTAGCGGCCATCAATTACCAGCAAATGAGCTCCGAAACTGTAAGGTACTGTGTAATCTACGCGATGAGCGGCGCGAGCGGAGCGCTTGCGAGCGGTATATGCAAAAGAGCAAGCGGAAGTAATTGACTGATGGAAAAGCGGTTCCCTTATATTTAGAACAGGGTTAATAACTTAAATTAGTACATATTTGTGATATGTACAAATCTCTTGAAATAAAACGATTTATTTATAGCTGGTACCTATCGTTATATTTCTCATATTAAATTCCATTTATTCATTGAGTACCATCCTGTTATTGGCTACCGAAGAAAATACTGACTTAAAATGATTTTATTAAATCATATCAATATTCTCATTTTGACAAGTTTATCGGCTGTTTGACTTATTAAAATGACAATAGAAAAACAGCTGGTTTTGTACCAATCATAATAATCGTCAAGCAAAACATACAGAACTACATATCTTATGACTTTAACCACAGAGTCATTTGTTTCTATACTAAAAATGAGAGTAAAATGTGACTAAAATAATAGGACGGGCGGCGAGTCCTTTCACTGCCCGTTGGGCGGGCGGAGTGTCAGCTATCTTTTAATTTACTTTTTCCGTATCATGCGTTATCTAAATGTTCTACAAAGTGGACATTTTATACAAAATGTTTTAAATGCTTTCCTGAACATTTTAAACTTCGTTGACTGTATGTTAAGTGGTCATTAGCGAATGGGCAGCCATTTAATTATAATGAAATTCATTGAAATTAACTAGCGTATCTGATTATAAAATATTGCATGCAATAATAAATCATTAGGTATTGAAAAAGAATTTAGTTACCAAAATTTTTTTTTTTTATCAAGCCCACTCATGCTTATGATCTAGAAATATTCAACTAGATTATGGGATAATTATTAATACAAGAAATTTTATTTTTTCTTATTTAGAACAGTGAAATCTCTCACACAAAACCAAACGCTGCTGTTTAGCAAATCAAACACAAAGCAGACAATGAAGAGAGATTAGCACACCTGATCGCACACGCTGACAAACATACATACATACAAACACACACGTAGACAAACAGACAGGTAGACAGACGGCGGTGAAATGCACTGCACGCGTCACTGGATACTTACTATTTGAACACACGCTTGAATAACTTTATGATAGAAAGCTAACGGTGAATGAAAATATGAAGCTTGAATTAGATTTATAATCTCTATACACACAAAAACTCTAAACATTGGTTCAATTTGAAAGAAAGAACGAAAGCAAAAAAATATTATATATTTCATTAATGGCATGTGGATTTTTTCAGCAGATAATTATTTTTATACATTTTATTAGATAGAAGCCTTTCCAGACACTAAAACTACAACTTGTTACTAATTCAAATCCTAACAAAAAAAAACCGGCCAAGTGCGAGTCGGACTCGCGCACGAAGGGTTCCGTACCATTATTTATAAAAACGGCAAAAAAAGTCACGTTTGTTGTATGGGAGCCCCCATAAATATGTATTTTTTTCAGTTTTTAACCGACTTCTTCAAAAAGGAGGAGGTTCTCAATTCGTCTGTATGTTTTTTAGTATTTGTTGTTATAGCGGCAACAAAAATACATCTTCTGTGAAAATTTCAACTGTCTAATTATCACGGTTTATGAGATACAGCCTGGTGATAGACGGACGGACAGCGGAGTCTTAGTAAAAGGGTCCTGTTTTACCCTTTGGGTACGGAACCCTAACTAGGGAGATTTTTTCTGATGAAATAATCCGCGGTTTTGATAACCAAAACTCAAATAAATAATTTAGATTTGTATAGATATTTTATTAATGCTAAATCAATAAAAATCTAAATTATTTATTTTACGTTCAATAACCACCATTCTATTTCCTACATCAAAGCAAACACAAATTCAGACATTACACAACACAAAAACAAACATAAAGACAAAGCTACAGCTAGGACTTACCTGCAAATACACATTTATACAAACAGACAGACAGACATCAGATACACTGAACGCGTCACTGGGCACTAACTATTTGAACTGACGCAGATAATACAAATTAGACGAGTATTTGTTTTGAATTAAGGGCTCAACGATTATGGACGAAAATTAACTATCTGTTTGTCTCTCCACGTTTGCTACAACGAACGAACGGTTTGAAATGGTAGTGGAATGGGTAATTGTAATGAATGTGAATACAGTTTGTGGAACTTGTAAAGTTACTGTGATTCTAACTTTAGGAGTGTAGTGTTTACTAACGAGATTTAGTAAAAAGACTGGCTAAATGATTTAGAGAATGACAATGTAAATTGCAATTTGTTGATTAGAAACACGTATTTTACTAACGCAGCATTCTTTGTAAATGCCGTTTTCTCATGTTAAGGGACAGCGTTTAAAAAGGTGGAACAAAAACGTTCTTGTTACATTGCACATAACATTACATCTACGGATGTATCTCAAGGGAAGCATTTTATTGCGGGGCCGCACCTCGGCCACACAGCTGAGCGCCACTTAAGAAACCGTGCCTTCGTCTAGTGTAGCCATAAGCTCAGCCATTACTTGAGGGATATTCCTGTACGAGATTTTTATAAATTAACTGAACATACATGATGCTTTACTCAAGGGTCTTAGAACATGGCTACAATTAGACGTAGAAATGGCATTCTTCAAAAAATCAGAAGGCACAGAGATAGTAGACGGCACATCTGTGGTAACACTTTGTCCTATATTGCCCTAGCGTAGTACGGAGTGTCCATAGAATAAGATGCCAGCCTTTGTTAGTACTGACGGACGGCCTACCGTACAACAATTTGGATTTAATCAACTCTGTAAAACCAAAAGAAATTGCTGACAAGTTGAATGAATAATGTTTTGAACGTGCATGACATACAAATAAACAAATAGAAAGGCGCAATCAAAACTAAATCACTGTATAGCTCAATAACGGTCTGAATTCTATTGGTCGAGGAATAGTTGGAATATTTGATAAACATGAAATCACAGTGGAGGTACTGAATGGCATCGTATTCAATATTTTTCCACCAATCTTTTTGTATTTGACTTACCTTTTTGGATCAATGTAACTTTTATTTGCATAGTAAAACGTAGTAGCATAAAAAAACATTACCCTCCTTCTGGGGCAGTCGGGTAAAAAAGGGTAAGGGTATCAATTTCTCATCTTTTTTATAGGTATTGTGTCAAATAATAGGTATCATAATTAATTATGCTGCGCAGAATTATATTATTGAAGCACCAGAGTAAGAGTATAAAAGCGCTTAGTATATGAGCTGAACAGTCAAATACAGATATTCAATGCAAAAACAAAAAAACAAAGGACAGTCCGAAATTCTTTTCCCATCACTCCGTTCCTACAGCCATATTATTGGATGGCGTTGTTTACAAGATATTTATGTTCATGTTTCCCCCTTCGAGGCCCTTTGACGAGCTAACCGTAAATACAGGCGATTGTCAACGGCGTTATTTTTGTAATGCGTTTACTCACATTTATTATTGTTGAGTTGAGCCAAATGAATCGTTTCGGAAAGCATTTAAAGAATTCACTATAGCTTTTTACCAATGTAACAGACTCACATTTCGTTTCACACCAACATCAGCACATTGCCATTTCTCCCAAACAGACCATTAGCTATTTTAAAAATAGCATTCCTTATTAAGTAGTCGCACCGCGTCATCAAGACTAAATGGACGCGGAATCCTTCCCCAGGGAGCTATCGTAGGCCCATTTCTAAAACGCGCTTAATGAATCACTGCCAGTTCCATTTTCTTTTTTATTGCGTAAAGGACCCCAAATTAGGCATAATGCTTGTCGGGCTAAGCTCTTTGTGTCATTAAGTTTGAAGTTAATCATGTCGGTGTCGACTAAAATTCCCAATTAATTTTGGCTGATTCAATTTTCTTTGCTGATTTCGCAGTAGCGTAATTATTACGATTTGTCAGTGTTTTATCATTTCTCATTTCCATTCATTTTGTTATCAAGTCAGCAATGCGATTACCCTTTAAAAATTAAGAACTTCAAATATCTTTCTATTTTATTTTAAGGATACTATTTACATAAGTATACCCATTGATAGTCTTATTTTCTTTGTCGAGAACTAACGTCTCAATATAGATGCTCCATCTAATAATATAGTTACTCGTAACAGACGATGACTTATATCTACAATCATTTCTCCACTAACCGATTGATCGTAAGCAAGAGCATCCTATCGCTAAGTGTCAGTTATTGTGGAAATGCCCGACACTCGACAACGCTCGCCCAAAGATCCACACGTTTCGCTCGTATTTCACGAGCAGCCGACAGGTGGCGCCACTTACCGCCATTTTTATGACATTACACATAATTTGTCACGTGTATTCTTTTGTTGTTCGAAGCTGGTGATATATTTGTGAAGTAGGGAAAGAATACAGGTACCCTGGCACCATACGATAAAAGTTTTTTATTTATTTTCAAGCACTAGACTGTAATGGGGCCACTTATCATTTTTCTTGGAATATTACACACGTTTATAATTTATGAGTAACACAAGACAAAGTTTTTTACTTAATTCTTCTTTGCCAGTGAAGATGTTTTTAAATACTTATTTACTTACTACACTCGCGACAATCTAAGAAGTCCGTTTTGACGTTTCGTTTTCGTACTTGCAATAAAACGTTATGCCTTGAGAATCAGTTTTAAGCAATGTAGATAAGTCGTCGATTACAAACTCTCTAAGTATGTTCAATCGATATGTCTCGAGAATCAGTATTATAAGAAACTAATTTTTGTTTTCATCGCTACACAAAGGATTTTTTTGGCTGTCAAAACGGACTTCTTAGATTGTTGCGAGTATAGGTAAAGTTATGCCTTAGGTCTTTCTAGTGTCTCACTTTAAATTCATTGCCGAACATCGTACATCGACAATGAATTTTCAAGCATGTGACCAGGTTTAATAATTTCAGTTTCTGAATTTTACTCTCCTGACCACTTGTGAATTACTATTTTTGTAGATCTTTATGACGAGTATTCTATGACCAATCAATTATAAGCTGGAAGCTTCAAGCTAATAAGCTAATCTAGAAATACTTGAGATAATTAATTAAAACACAAATGACTACGAAACCGCTACTCACGCCAATTACCCTCATACCGTTACCCTCTCCCAAAAATCTAAACAAAGCTAATAATTCTGCGCAGAATGAACCGACAACGGAGACTCCAGTAATTATATCGTAAGGAGAGCTCTTGAAAAAAACTTGGCAAATTATTTGTGTAGCGTCAAAAGAAAGAATGACAGCAGATGATAGTAGCATCCCTCGGGTGAGGCCATTAATAACGTTCAAAAACATTGTTTGTTGAGGATCGCCGCGATTTATCGTGGAACCACCCTCGCGCCACCCTTCGGTAAAAAAAAGTAGTGAAGTGCGATGCGGTCGTTTGGTCGAGTTCCGTATGACTGTAAAAGGAGTGAACTATCTATGTAGATTTGGTTCAGTGGAAAATTATTTTTGTGCATTGATGATGACAGAGTAGAAAAAGAAAGAAAGATATGATTACTTATGTTATGTATTAAGGTCAGTGGTTGATCTATCTAAAAATAATTTAAATCAATTATTTTTTAAATGGTGTCGAAATTCTTTCCTTATACGTGTGTAATTTTACATTTTAGCCCTAACCTGTTTGCATTTAATTTTCTCATCCCCGTAATGATAAACTTACATTGATATCTCTAAGTCTAAAGTTAAATCTACTCCTTTAAGAAACAAAAGGTTCAGAAAATTAAACTTTCCCAAAGGGACTGCTTAAACAGAAACGTTTTAGGTCTCACAATAAAACCCATTAAGTACTGAAATCAGGCTCAGTCGTAAACCTAGATTTGGGAGTATTTGGGACTATTCTCAACATCTGGACCGACTAATGGGACGTCCTATTTTCGTTATTTCAGCTGAGTGATAGCTTCTTTGATGTTTATTGGGCTGGATAGCAAGGGTGGTTGGAAATCATGATTTAAGTTTAGACCAGACAAAGTGTTATTATCATTTGAACAAATTCTGTAACACAAACTGTCTTAATGGCCAATCAAGGCTATAAATAGTTAATTTAATGTCAAATTTTATAGTTGTGATTGGTTGGCAAAGATATATCAACAGCCAATCAAATCATTTGACATGGGAATTGACAAGAGATTATAAATGAATAAGCTTTCAGAAACCAAGATCGAGTAGTGTAAACTGAAATTAATATGCCTGCTGCCACTTTTAAAAGAGAAGTGTTACCTGAAGAAGGGTACCTGTGGTAAGACAATATCGCCTATTTGGTGTATGAGGATTACCTCGGTATCCACAATCGGCCCATCTGGCTTGCCTATTCTGTCGTAGCCAGGCAATGGAACTGTGTCAAAGATTCGCACACGTACTTCTTTTGGCGTTTCGATTATACTTATATATCTATATAAAATATGTATATCTAAAACACAAAAACCATAAAAAAAAAAACTTCTACATTGGTGTGAATTTACTCATATTTAACTAATTAATTATTTATTTACCAATTTTATTATGCGCCTCAAAGCAACTCATATTTAGGAAACAAAGTCTTTTTAACAAAATTTTGATGTGTATTTCACTATCATTATGAACATTTTTGAGGGACGTATTCATCGAATATCTACATTCATGGCATGTTTCTGCAAAGCAGCTGCGGGTTGCTAGTTATGGTTCTCATCAAAAAGGATCTCTAAAAAAGCGATGATCCATCGTAG
Source organism: Lithophane ornitopus (assembly GCA_948473465.1). NCBI lineage: Eukaryota > Metazoa > Arthropoda > Insecta > Lepidoptera > Noctuidae > Lithophane > Lithophane ornitopus. The sequence continues at coordinate 548,086 of OX419632.1, read as the reverse complement.
AGAAGCTACCTCCTCACCTAACATAAGCGCTCGTGAAAATTATTTTGTAGCGTTATTTCAGTTTTAATTTTCCAAAGTTTTCATGAACATTTTTTGTTATTAGAGAATAAATTAATTAGTGTAAGAATATATCCTGAGGGTGATTAGTATTCTTGGGAGCTGGCGCGTTCAAATATTATGAAATCTTTTATAGATTTATATTGTTAGTTCGTTTTATGATCTTGAATATTAAAAGAGATACGCTACTTCAGGATAGTACTTTTATTATTATTTGCCTTTGCTTTTATTATTATGAGTAAATTGATTCAGAGTTCGTCTTTTTACAACTATCACCTTGTGTGCTAGAACATCGATATTGCAAGCCCTTTTCGAGGGAGTTCCTCGACCCTAGACTCAAACGTATATGGTCGTTGTCATAAAACTCAGACGTGTGTTTTATGCGAACGCGACGTTATAAACAAGATAGTCTTCATAAAATTATTATGCACTAAGAGTGAAAGTATTGTCCATGTGTAAACTTCACCTTGTATTAAGATATAAAAGTCATGGCAGACACTATCAATAACCCAATAATACGACCGCTATATTTAACCAAACCCTTTTTATCGCTGAAAAAAACCGAAACATGCTCCAATATTATTATTATAAATAATATTTTATCTAATAATAAACGTTGGAGCAACGCAAAGAAGATCTTAATAAAATCCGTGTAATAAACGTGGAGCGAGCGACAGATTTACGGCAAACCGGTCCGGCCCAAGACCGGCGCGATCCGCTCCAATCCGGCTTAATCCGGCCGGATCCGGGCCGCCGGCGATCTGGAGCTTTACTCCTTTGGGAGAGGTTCCGTAATAGCCGTAATAGACGGCCCTTAAACGTCCAGTTACAACATGACAGGACGAGTTTTGGCTCGCAAATTATGTTGACTAATTAGTTTTCGTGGCTATTTAATAAGATATAAATAGTAAAGCAGGTACAGGTTGTAGTTTGCGCTTTGTGTTATCGAGTTAGCCGAGTTTAGACTGGCTTTCAGAGCTAAGCTAGCGTAGATTTTCTCTAGTTTGTCACAATTTCAACTGGAAAATAGTTTATTTCTGTGTCGTCATACCAAATCAGGATACATAACAAATCAAGATAAATACAGGATCAAATTAAATTAGCTAGCGAAACCCTGCAGAAGTGATGGGTATCCACTATCCATATCTAAACACAACAAATAAAAACACAGAGATTTGATCTTTTTGTGGGGACAACGACCACATAGTTATTACTTGACTTAGTAGTTACTTGAATTATAAGTTGAGAAAATCTGTTTTATTTTGTTTGATCTTGTTTAGATATTATTATCGATACCCATCGCGTCTGTGAAGTTTAAACACTAAAAAACTGTTTTTCTAAACTGATAATTTCAAGTGACTACTATACTGCGGTCAATGACCCCACAAAAAAAACATCTGATTAATATATTTTTCGTTTAGAATATCGATATGCATCAATAATTTAATTTGACCCTGTATAGCGTTAATTAGATGCTTCTATCCCCTTCAACACCCTTCAACGTTCAGTTTTGTTTCCGAACTAAGACTACCTCCAACCTTTTTGTCAATTTTGACGTTCAAAAGTGCCTTTTATGGGCCTAGTTGAAATAAATCATTTGATATTTGACTTTGACTTCTCAAAAAAATCTGTTTCTTGACGTACATATAATAACTATACCTAAATGACCGACAAAGAAGCCAGGTTCGATCCTCTCTTATCCTCATCCGATCTCCAGACGTACACCGCTGCACACCGTCCTGACATCAGCATCAACAATCAAACGCGATGTAATCAGGTAATTAAACTAAGGCTGCTCCACTGCTAGTCCTCACCAATTAGATTGTACGGTAACAGACAGACGGACCGACGGAATGAGAGCGCCCTAATGGAGGTATGTTATTAACCAGCATTCAGACTTCACTGCACTTGGGAACTTCAGGCTTGCTAGGAATTAGTATTTTTGTAGAATATTTTTGGAGAAAAAGATGGTCTTTATACCCGAGAGCGGATGTAAGTAGGTCCTGCAATATTTTGTAAAAGGTGATGAGCAGTTGATATTAGGGTATTGTAACTTAGATAAATACAAACTGACCCACTAAAAAACGAGAAATAAAATCTTTTTACAAAAACAAGCAACCGCCTTTTTACTTTAAACTAATTAATAGAAATAAATATCAATTTAAAATTTCTGTTTTAGTAAATGTCGAATTATCTAACTTATATTATAAACGCGAAAGTTTGTTAGTATGGATGGATGGATGTTTGTTACTCTCTCACGTAAAAACTACTGAATGGATTTAGATGAAATTTGAAATTTGAAAACAGATAGTTTATAACCTGGATTAACACATAGGATACTTTTTATCCCGATATTCCTACGGGATCGAGACTTACGCGGATGAAACCGTGGGGCGCAGCTAGTGAATTATAATAGCATTAGAGGAACCTAGCGAAATAATTGCGATTCATCCTGATTTTTTACAACAATGTAGTGACTTTCGTATCTTGCATCATACTCAAGGATTCTATACTTATTTAAATACTAACAGCGCAGCAGCGTATAATTTACTCTAACCTGCATTATTGCAGCCAACAATAACTATAATAAACAAGTCTAACCCTTACAAATGTAACTATTTAACCCTCCCGTACTACAAAAAACCTTTAAACAAGGTACCCCGGATATGGCAGGGATATATTCCATAGTCACGTTGCCGGTAATGAAGGGCGGTGACTAACTGGTACTAAAAGTACCGTACACGTCACGTAGGGCGTAAAGGTACCATACCGTAATGTCGTTATGTGTAGTTTGTGTGTTATGTGGGGGGTTGGTATTTCTAGCCAACGCGTAACGGAACGGTTAAACTACCTGGATGAAATATGAAACAGTTTTATATAGGGAGTATTAACAAAAAAATTAAGTTACAGTTAAACTTTACTTTAACTATAATATTAAATATAATAATAAAAATTAAATACCTCCGGAACTAAAAATAGGAAAATATGACATCATGAACTCAGTGCACTATCGAACAGTCCAATCCTAGAGAACATTAGATATGTACTGGCGTACCTTACGTAGACGCAGTACTCCCGTAATTACAGACAGATGCAAATTAATGAACTAACAACGCCAAAGTAGCCACGAGCAGATACACGGTGAATGTGTCAGTTTTAGTAGACTGGCGTGCTTTAGCGAAATACATAGTTTAGTGTCGTCGTTTTGTACGATTTGCTCGTTTAATAAGAATTTCTGTTTATAAAGTACTCTATTTCTTTAAAGCTTTACTAGTATAGTACCGAGGGTCAGTCTGGAACAGAAAAAAGTACATAATTAGAATAGGATTCATAGATCACGAGATTTACCTAACATTATTCATAAATGTTCTTTTATACAAGTATGATAGGAACATAAAATGAATTAATATTAATAAACTTGTGAAATTACTTTTACATATTTGACTTAACATTATCTATAACGATATTTCACAGTACATTTACGAAATGAAACATACAAATTCATTTTACAATTTTGTACTACATACATTAACTGTAATAGCCCAACGGTCTGTTAACTGCCGATCGAAAGTCGACCTATTGTGTGAACCCTCCTTTATAACTAATACGTCACATTGAGTCGGAGGGTTGACGGGATTATTAGTAATGCGTTTTGCACATTGCTGTTACTGATAGAATAAAATATTAATAGTAGGGTAAATGACTGTAATAGAACTTCTAGGTATATTATGGGTGTAGCAATAGTTTCGATTTGAGAGTATATTTTATTTAGTAAACTTTTTGTACACGATCGATCAAATTAAATGGTCATCTTGTTTGTCACACGTGTCACGTGGTTTTGCTATTAACACATTAAACTAGCGTATTTAAAACTTTGATCGTAAGCTCAATATTCTGATAAATTCCTATGGGGAAAACGCTATGAAAATATGAAGATAAGATAATAAAAAACACTTAGAAATTAATTTAAATGTTAAAGAAATATGTTCCCAATATAATTTTACTTTCACGAAGTATCGACAGATGGTGTGGACTTAGAGAATCGTTTCCCTCACTTTATGGGGAAGAAGGAACTTTTCCATACAATATTTCTTTTTTAATTTTCAGCTTGTGTTTTCGGATGGGGAGAATTTTTCTATAAAGGAAAGTAAAATTATGTATACAGTTTTAAATCGTTTTTTTAAATTATGTACAAGACTGCTTTTAATTTAAATTAGTTTTTTTCTTTGGCAGGTGTAAGCAGTACTTACTCACAGCAATTGAAAAGTTTTCTTGATGATGTATTTTTTAAGACTCGATGTTTCTCAAAGCATCTACTTACAAACAAAGCTAGGAATATCAAGGTCGACATTAAAACTCTACCCCCAATTAAGTTACGCAGCAAATAGCACTCGCGCCAGTAACTCGACTCTCCCGCTGAACTCTCCTCATGAATATTTACGACCCATTACTGTTACTTCTCAGTGTCAAGTCGACAATTTTTGTAAATAAACAGAGGCTCTTGTTACAAAAGTTTTTAAGTTAATTCAACAAAAAATATTGTAAAGTTACGCGCGTATTAACTGCGGAATATTTTAAAATTTAGGTCGGTTTAACCCGAAGGCGATGGATTATTAACTCTTAACTTAGTTTGAACTTTGTGCTTTCAGTGGTATTGTTAAGCTTACTTTGAAATTGAGAAATAAAAAATGAGTTTTTTTTTTTTGGGTCATCACTATTTTTTTTTTGGTTAGAAAATGTGGAAAATTTTGCCAACCCAAATTGCAAGCTCCTTTTTAACGACGTGCTCCGACTCTAATTTCCGCATAAAAATATATGTACGGAATGATACCGGTTATTTTTTTAGGAGATAAAGGTGTGTGAATTGGCCCATGACAGCAATTATTTATGAGCGCATCTTTAAAAAGTTTACTACATGAAATTCCCAACCCGAAAGTTAAACGATGGTGAAAATTCGTTATGATTGCATTCATTAAGACGCCATCTTCCAATCATAACGTTGCCAAGGACCAAACTCAGCAAATACAAAAATCAGATATGTTACATTGTCCATTACGACTTCATTGACTCAACAACAAATGTATACAGAATCTTAAAGAACGTAACATTGTTTCAGTCTTTGCTTTGTGGACTCTGTACTACCAATGCTATCAATTTACAAGTAGGTACCCAGACAAACACTGGACAAATAGACACAAAAACATCCGAAGACGACCCTGTCGCATTTCAATGGAAGATTCAAACAGATTGCATAAATATCTACTACTAATATCACCTTTACCGTTAGAGTTTTAAAGTACATTTTACAGTGGCAGGTAGCAGTAATAATTTTGTCAAACGTACACTTGCGGTCAAACAAAACGAATACCAACCGAATAAAAATAAATGTCGCTTCGTTAAAGCAAATTTACATTTTTCTTTGTAGCTTTTATTTCATTAATGTTCGTGTTGTGCTACTCTTTTACGGCTCCTCGCGTTTCAGGTGAATTACGTGTGTTATAATTTATTAGAAATGAATTATTCCTTTTAGGTTAATTTTTAAATTAATCGGATTTCCAGATTTCTGGGTCTAATGACAGTTGCCCAGGTGACAGTTCAGAGGTTAGGAGGTAATGTATGCGTTTTATAATATTATCGAATATTTATTTTAAAATTTGAGGAATTTAGACTGTAGACTTTTTTAAATTGTAACATAGCATTTCGAGATGTCGGCTGTAATAACTATGTCTTTAGACAAAATCCTTCCTAATTGGACTGAATAAAGTAACTCTATAATGATAGTCTATCAGAATAATACAGTCATTAGCTAAATGTTATAGTTGCTCAATCAAGTGCACCTACACATGTAATCTGTATACCTACTGCCGTGCACAATCAGGTGGACACTAGAGCTAATTCCACATATTAGTTCTGTCGATTATTGTCTCGCAATTACGTGTTAACGAGCTGTCACAGTTCTGTCGACCGACAATCGGCCGTTTACCGGTGTACACAGGATTATGTCCGCCAGTGTAATCGATCGGCACGTATTACGAGTATTACCATACTATTAATTGTGCACGGATTCCGATTAACTGACATTTGGCGCCTTTGAGGACACTGCGTGGATGATGTGGCCGATAAATTGGATCGAGTGTGTACGATACGAGTTTAATGGCTTCTTTGAAATGGCAATTTTTGAATGAAAATTTTATTTTATTTTGTTTGGTAAATTCAGATACCTTTTTTATAATTCAGATACCATTTCATCGGTTGTCCTTTCTTTATAATTTTTCTTCGTCTGTAGTAATATGTAGTTAGTTCCTTGATTCAGCGTGATATTTATATAATTAGTGGCATTTGATAAATAATTAGAGACACACACAGTACATGGAGATATTGACATTTACTAAACGATCAAAGTAAAAACTAATAACATACTAGAATGAGACTGTAATATTAATTGACATTACAAAACTATTCGTCACCCTACATCAAAGGCACAGAGGGTCATAAAGACCCCAACTATAACTAATCCGTCTGATCCGTCGCGGAACTAACTTCATTATCAGACAAAAGAGAGGAAATCGTTATCGCAACACAAGCTATGTTCGTCATAATGTGTGTCGATACGCCGCTTACATTTAATGGGGTGAGTAGGAATGGTGACACACTGTTGTAGAAATGGAAAAAAAACTAAGTGCATAAAATTTTCTTTACCAAATGTCAAAAGTAGGGATTGTGAGATTATATTGAATCAAAAGAAACTAGAGTTCGTCGATAAAACTGTTTTCCTGGGGATCACGCTCTCGACTCAAAGCTACAATGGGATCCTCATTTAACATCTCTTGCAGGACGGCTAAGTTCAGCAGCATATGCTGTCAGAAAAATCTGTCAATTTACTGATGTAGATACCGCGAGGCTAGTCTATTTAAGTTACTTTCATAGCATAATGTCTTACGGTATTTTACTATGGGGACGGGCTGCAGACATCGAGTCTATCTTTATTTTGCAGAAAAGAGCGATCAGAGCCATTTATAATCTACGCAGGCGCGATTCTTTAAGGAAACTGTTTAAGGATATTAACATCATGACGGTACCTTGTCAATATATATATGAAAATATCTTGCACGTAAGAAAAAAATTACATCTTTTTAGTAAAAGAGATGATAGACATAATTATAGTACTAGAAATAGGGACCTATTAGTTCAACTAGGTTTCAGACTGGCTAAAGTAGACTCATCTTTCATGGGGTACTGTTTAAAATGTTACAATAAAATCCCTCCCCACATACTTCAACTGAATGAGACGAAATTCAAAACTTGTATAAAACGCATACTATGTAGGCAGGCATATTATAAGTTGGAGGATTACATCTCTGATAAAAATGCTTGGCTTAATGCTGGTCCTGCTCCACAACCACAACTAACTAATTAACATTCGAAAATGCTGTTGGAACTGCTGAAGATTGTAAGACCATCTTTGCATTGTAGAAACTCAATCTCCTTTGTATTATATAATTGCACAGGTGTGAGTACTATGTACTATAGAGGTACCATTTACCGGGTAATTTGTCTTTCATTGACTTGAATGTGCCCTGGCGGCTGGGAATGTCATGCTCACTCAAATGTCTCGCTGATGGTGGCGTATGTGTTGGATCATTTAGCTCCCTTCAAAATGGTTGAGCTGAATGGTGCTGATCCATGCGTCATGTTCGTGAACGGGCGCCGTCAGTTGTGACTGGTCATCTCTTAGCTGCCATGGCTTATTTTAATTTTTGAATTGTTCTTATTTTATAATTGCGGACGCTTTTAACGTGCTTTCTACATTGTTCTCACATGTATAATTTCAACATGAATGATGTAACCATTATATTGTAACAATATTTTGATTTAAAAGAGTGTCCATGGAGTTTCTTGCCCGTTCTTCTCCATAGGTACCTACTACGCTTTGGAATGGGCAACTAGCTGCATATTTCTGACTGACTGACTTCTTGACAATTCAAAAGTGCCTGTAAATGGTTTAATTATTGAGATAAATGCTTTGAGTTTGAGTTTGAGTAGCTACTAAAGTTAGTAAACTAAATGTAACATAGTCTCTCTAGATGATGATGCAAAATGAATGTACCGTCTATCTTCGTGCTTCTAACTACATATAATATTGTGCTCTCGGCTAGCCAACAGTAGGTATGAAATTAAAGTAACAATCAGTAAAGTAAGAACCGTTCTAGAAATTAAAGGTTGCTCACTTATTAGAAATTACATAATCCCACCAAAAACATTTTCATGTAAAATGTTGCCAAGACGAGACAAAAGTTATCAGATCTCATGTAGAGCCGAGCTTCTAACTCTACACGCCCTAACTCTACAAGCCCTAACTTCACAAACTCTACACCTTAGTCAAAATATGTGGCTTGGCCGTTTCTGGCACGATCGCACATGATAAATAATTTAGAACTATTGTCTTACAGGAAAGATTATACACGTTTTATTTATTTATTATTTATGTACACACAGTAAAATACATAATTATAGATATGCCATAATTATAATTTGAGTACAAAGGTACCTACTGCTTATTGCTTAAGAAATTAGCGTAGTAATTGCGTTTTAGTATGATTATTATATTTTATTAAAATGGCAACACACTAGATCCGCAAAGACTGAAATCTGACGGTGTACCACATTTGTCAGCCTATCTCTTCAGTAAATACAAACGGCATGCATACATTGTAAATTCGACAATACTATCAACCTCAAGCAAACTACAGCTACCTATAGTCTAATAAACATTTTGATAAAAAACGTGATTTCCCCTAGGATTGTGAGTCAGACGGCGCTCGTTCGTGTAATACCGAGCTCTGCCTGTAATAGTTGGAGGTCTACTAATGACTGCACGTTCACTTCCTTTATTTGAAACGGATCTTGGCAATGAGCCAGAAACGTGAATTTTTATTTGAGGGCATATCTTATACTTGGAGATGGAAATGATTAGCTTTAAAGTTTTATGAAGTTTAATAAGCTATTAGTAAAAATGCGTACTGGAAAAAGGCATTCAATATTTGATGATGATAATTTGGCTAAATGATGCGAACTCTATTATGAAGGGTAATACAGCTGTATCGAAGAGATGGATATGCTGCGTCGATCATAAATAAAACGGGATACGGATAGATGATGATTGTATTAAACAAAGGGACTGCTATTACGATCTATTCAAAAAGCATTCTTAACATGGACTTCCATAATCAAATAATCCTCAAACTATCAAAACTCCTCCAAAACTTCCCACGAAGATTCACATAACAATTACACACTAAAAGATCCTAAATCCGTGTCTAATCAAAGAGGAGACAACAAACGAGAGAGTCGTTATTATAATAGGATTAGAGGCATATCTGCGTAGTTTATCTTAGCCAAATAATATCGGCACTGCAGGGATCCGATTACAAGCTCGGATCGCTTATGGGTGCAGAGCTCGGGAGGGGGCGATGCGGTATCGGTGGAAATGTATTTGGGCAGTAGAGGCATGGGTCAAATATTCGGCTTGGCTAATTTGCCCGTAGATTTTCTAGTGCTTCTAAGTGAAGCTTATTGAAGGACAGGTAAACGTTGAAATTATAGTGTACTGGTCTCGTTTGTCGTAATTAGCAATTGGCTTTCTTTGGCAATATGTTCTAAGTAGGCACGTAACATAAACATCCCGCCTGTATACCCCGAAGGGATAGGCAAAGTATTTTCAAAGTAAGTTTATAGCGATTATGTAAGTATTCTTTGTGCGATCCATCAACATTTACCAGCATTTGAAAACCAATGCAGGTAACTGTGGATGAAAGCATATGGTCTGTTTTTATTTAAAGAACGATTTGAAGGATCATCTACCAGTAGGTACTAGTTCCACTTCCACCAAATATACCTTCAAAAAATACTGCACCAGACCCTAAAAATACGTCATCCCAAATAAACAAAACCTGTGTAGCCGAACACGATGTTTTTATTCCTCACTCCGTGTACAGGATGTTGTTTATCTCAGCTTGGCGCGCGCCCAGCAGCGACGATGTTATAACTATATCATACGACTTAACAACGACATGGTACACTCGCTTCCAAATCGAATTTGAATAAGTAAAATATTAGCGATGTAGTAGCTACTAAAGCATCTAAACATTGGCACAGGATAAGCCAGCCAAAGTACCTATTTAAGGAATTTAATGAAGAAGCTGGGCAACAGCGGACTCCTAACTGCTGAACATACCATGAGTTCGAGCACCTAGTATAACAATATTGCAATTACCTTTTGGACAGTTATAATAGCCTTTACCGTTTCATTCAGCGATGGCCTTCGACAGCAGGTGGCATTCGGCTTTATAATTATACTAGCTGATGCCCGCGGCTCGCCCGCTTGACAAATTATATACTAAAACTTTTCTCGAGAACCACTCTATCCATTGGTGAATATAGCATGAAAATCGGTTCAGTCGTTTTTGAGTTTATCGCGAACAGACAGACAGACAGACAGACGTGGCGTGGCGTGGCCGAGAACTTTGTTTTATAATATAATATGTAGTGATAATATGGTCCAGAAAACTTACTACTATACGCTATGGCAGCAAAGAGCTAGAAATACCTATGAATACTATTATTGTAAGTATCACTACAAAAAGACCAATTAAGTATGTAAACGTTTCAGACTATCCAAATCTTACTCTTCATAAGCATACCACTTATCATTTATTGCAGTGAACAAACTGTGGTTTTACAAAGCCCAGAGAATTTAGTCCAGCAATTTAGGTTATTCAGTTGACAATACACCAAACACGTATCTACAAAATCTTCACTCAATTCAAGAAAACATCACCTCAATCCTTCTAAAAGTCTACGTTATCCATCCAAATTACGTTAACCCGTTGGTGTGTAGGTCCCTCCAGTGCGGTGGCATTATACCGACTAGACACACGATTGCTCGCATTGTTAGCCCTGATTGATGGATCACCGCGCTGTATTTGTTCATTACCGCTACCAATTGATCGATGGCTCGCTTTAAAGAATATACATCATTTTTGTCACAAGATATTACCCGCGAAAAGGGTGTGAAAGCACCTTTAATGTGTCATTTCACTTTGTGACAAATAATGTGCTAACGTTAGATAATGTTCACGGCGAAATGGATCTATTATGCGGTGATTTTGTCGGTTTTTTCGAATAAAAATCACGTTTATAAAACGTGATTATATGCGTATGCGAAGAATGGTATGTTGTATGTCAATCACTGGATAGATACTAAGACGCTAAGTTATTCTCAAGTTACCTACTTAATAATTGAGTAACTTAGGTGAGTTTTGAGTTCGTATTTTAATAATTTATTACTGTATGTACTCCATTTTTTTAAATTTCTCTTTAACCATTGTTGTTGTGCTATTATTTTATTGTCTACTCAACTGTTATTTATTTTTGTTTATATTTTCTTGTGTTTAACCGTTAAAAACAGGCAATTTTTGCCTGAAATACACATAATCAATTTGAATGCGTGTTTCAATTAAAATTATCTAATTTATTATCTAAACATGAGCAGCACTAAACAATACGTATTGCTAATCGCAGCGCGATCTATTTGATGTATTTGCGATCGGCAAATACGGCTCGCGTTTTAATAATACGCCAAACAGCCGATTGTGATGTATTTGCCGATTTGTTCATAAGCGTTTGCTTTTATCGTAATTATTGTTAGCTGTAAATGGAATGATGTAGGTACTGTTGTTTTAAATTGATGCGGGCGAGTTGTTGTTTGTGACATACCTAAAGCCTAACATTGAGCCCTATTTTGTCTGGAAATAGAAATAAAGATTCCGTTGGCGTGATAAGCGGATCGTATATAGTTAAATGGTAATGCTGCCTACCTTTAATAATTATACGGTTATGGTAAGAACTTCGGTTCCTTGCTTAATTTATAAATTAAGTTTTAATTATAAATTAGATAATCGCTGCCGCTTACAACAATATTTAAAGTAAATATCGTTCGCCGAAAATATTTTAACATCAACCAAATTAAAATACTTCTCATATCGAACTGTTTCATCGTTTCAAAAACAAATATTATAAATGCAGATATTTTGTAAATAAAACCGGCGTCCGTGTCCGTCGCGGTAATTAATGAAAACAATCGGAACTGACGACAATTAGTTATATCGCACGGTCGCGCAACTACGCGACACCACGACTTGACGCGCGACTAATGATCTCAGGACTGTTTCAGACTAAGTTCATGTGTTCAATATTGATAAGTCAGGAATCTTAGGCAGCAATAAATAAAAGTTATTGAATTCGGAAAAAGTTTTTTTACAAATACCTGCAACAAACAGAATTTATTTTAACTTTGAAACTCAACACAGAATGAAAAGGTCAACTCTTTAAAAGGAGCCATCATGTCCTAAAAGTAAAAAACAACATGAAAAAATAAACTCAACTCGCAAACTACTGAATTTTTCATGACTCTGTCGAACGTCCATCTACCTGGCAACGCGACCGTTTCTTTGAGCGATTTAATTTAACTCCTGAATCACAATTACAGGGAGACTGTCCCTTTTGGAATTCGGTGTCAAAGCAACGAAAACTCGAATTACACTCACCAATTTCCGTTTGAAAGGGTTACGAGCAAAATCGCTATTTATAATACATCGGCGGTTTTGTATGCACAATTTTATTCTGTAAGAATAAAAGCAGCGATGGATGGGTTGCCTCGAGATGTGGTCGAAGATTTACGAAGTTAGGTGTATAAGGCCGTCGAGTTGAATTTATCAGGGCTGTCGTTTGGCAAAGCTAATGTATTCTCAAAGTTTGACAAAGCCGACTCACCGGGTAGGACCCGGTAGTACCGGGTAGATCCGGGTAGTCTCCGAGGAAAAAGCGAGGTTGTAATGGAAACAAGTTTGGAATTCGTCAATGGATTACTTCGGTGTTTCACGAGATAGACTTTACATTGAACAGTTTCGCTATTTTGTTCAGTAATTGTTTGTACTGATTAACACTAATGGAGGTTGATTTTAGAATAACTTGGGATTGATTCGCTTTTAATGTTTAATTGAAGTGTTTTCGAATGAATTTACTTATTATTTCATGAAGTAATAAGCTGACTTTATACCATATAGATAGGTTCTTGTAGACCAATAGTTCGTCAATCTAAAGTCCTAATTTATTACCGGACAAACTATTTACCATTAATTCTGAGAATTATAAACGTCCAGCTATTACTTGATGGCCTACGGTGCAGGTGTTAGTTAGCAAGTAGAAGCCACTTTTTCTGAAATACACTTAAATATATTTTCTTTCTTTTTTTCGTTCTCTTCTTTCTAATATCTTGTTATCTCGTCAAGCTGAAGAAGGTGGTGAGAACCAACTGGATTCAAAAGATAAAGTTAGTACTGGGTTTTGTGAAGAGCCATGTCCTGCGGTGGGCGTAGCGAATACATTGACGATATAACAGTTAAGGCGAGCGCGCACTACGCTTTTAGTCGTGCGATAATTTTGTCGCAGAAATACAATGTTTAGGTTTTTATGGCACAATTTCAAAATCGCAGCGACATTCTTGTCTTGTATGCGCGTCTGCCATATAAAAAATCGCACAATTAACGCGCTCTGACGTCACTGTTCAATGTGTCGCGTCACTGGCCGCTTTGTTTCTCCACTCGATATGATGACGTCAATTGTTTGCCGCTTATCTTTGAACTGCATGGTGGATGGGAGTTTTTGGTCGGGCTTTCATTTGTATAATAGATACAGTCAGTGCCCTGTGTGATTCTTGAATGATCTTCCCCTCTTCTTCTTTGTACGATGGATATCCCAGTTGGTAACCAGGTTTACCAAAGGATTTTTTTTTATCTAGTAACTGGTTGTTCGGTCAGATAAACAGTCGCTCCATGTCAGAAACTTGTATTCGGCTGCATCCGGTCAGACTGGAAGCCGAGCCCAACATAGTTGAGAAAAGTCTGCGCAGATGATGATGATGTCGCGGTATCAGTTACCCCACCTCAGCTCATCGCTATACGTTGGAATTGTTCAAAACTATCATTGTAACATCGATCTCTTGTCTCACACAAAGGTGAGCTATATAGGGGGCTCTTCTCTACATACTCGGGCCTACGAAGGATTTCCTAATTATTTGCCTGAATCGGTAAATAGATTACCGTAGGCGTGACACGAATACGTTTACACACACATACTGCCATAACCACACATACCTACACACACCGTGACACACATACACACGCATACAAACTCATCAATTTGCTTTTAATTACACCGTGTTGAACATCAATGTTTAGTAATGTTTTGTACACATTTGTATGTGATTGTACCAGCAATGATTTAAGTGTTTACGTTAGAAATTAAGTTACATTTGCTCATGTTATATTGCTAACACATTTGCGAATTACATTAATATCGTTAGTTTGGTTGCAAATACGCGTAAACTGAGATTGTGTGGTTATTAAAGGTTTTATCTAGGGATGGATAAAACATTAATTAGGAAAGAAAGCCTCGAAAAAAAAAAAAAAAAAAATTAATGCCAACCTGTCTAGAGCAAGCTCGAGCCTCCTCTATATGAAAAGAGGCTTTTGCCGTGCAGTGAGACAGTAATAGGCTGGTATTATTACAAACGTAGTGCTCATAAGCCTACATATAGGTTGTTAAGAAATGGTCACCTTCCACATCATTGTAGCTAAAAATGGTAGTCTAGTTATCTTCAATAAATAAGATTTTTCTTTTTAAACTAACCACGACTTTTCTCTCATTAAAACCTCAGGCATGTAATTAAAATTAAATCTCTTACAAAAAGCAGAAGTGAAGCAATTCAAAGTATTTGTTATCCTGAACTTCAGTAACTTCAGTTGCAGTACTTAGAACAAGTTCGATTAATTACCGACTGCGGCTGAAATCGACGCCTGCGCTGAGCGGCGCTGAAATTATCCCGCTCTGTAGTTTTGTAAGGACTGCATAGAAAAGTTGATTTCAAGGGTGGACCTATATTATAATTAGATCTTAAATCTTTAATTTTAAATGTTAAATTACTGTTCGATGTAGTGGTAGGCAGATGTGTAGGTATATCACTCCTGGAAAACATGTTATCAGACCATGCCTGTAACAGTTGGCGGTTCTATTGACACAAACAAATCTTGACCCCGGGGTGCTATTGAGATAATAATAACTTACAGGTTTGAAAAAGAAACCTTTCATAATTATTTAACTACTATTAGCTACTGCGACAGATGTTTTTTATGCAGTACCTACAGCAGGTAGATATGTCGCCATTATCCGAAGTCTATTTTTTACGAGTGTTTGCCAAAGCTGTATTTCATGTTTTCCTAAATAAACGAGCTTCGATCGTTGAAAGGAAACAAACATATTCAACGTTCGACTTGACCTGATTTCAGGCTATAATATTTAATATATATTATTTTCCCGAACGCTCGGTAGTTTTCAAAGTGTTAAAGTATTTATTGAAACGCTAAGATATTTAAAATTCTGCTCTTTAATAAATACGTTTATCGTCAAGCTAGGTAGGCCTGCCCATGGGTATTTGGTATCTTGTTTATTATTTCAACAGGGAGGTGTATGTTAACGAACTGTAATAAACGCTCTCATTCATAAGAGCGGATCCAATAAAATATTTCGTGTATCTAATAAGGTATTCTATATTCATCGTCTTAATATTCAACCTAACATGTCTTAGGAAGCATTTATTCAATAGCGTTTTCTCTGTGCCCACTCAGTAGGAATGGGGAATATTTATATTACCTATCTTTATCAGGACGACACGTATTGGTAAGGAGATGGTAAGGTTAAGTAATTTATTCTACATAACTAAAGACTTTGTATTTTTACAAAAATATATCTGCCTAGCCTTTTCCCAACTATGTTGGGGTCAGCTTCCAGTCTAACCGGATGCAACTGAATAACAGTATTTTTCATGGAGCGACTGCCTATCTGACCTCTACAACCCAGAACCAACCCAGTATCGTATTACCCAGTAACTGGGTAATACGATGCCCCTTGGTAAGCTGGTTGTCAGACTTTCAGGCTTCTGACGACCCGTAACAACTGTCAAAGATCCACTAATGACAGCCGAGACCAACGGCTAAACGTGCTTTCCGAGGCACGGAGGAGTCTCGATATGTAAATATGGTCATCCATGTACGGACCAACCCCGGCAAGCATAGCTTAACCTGGTGAATCGACCCCTGCGGTTGGTATTACTTATTAACCAGGAGCTCCTGTCTTTTACAAAAATGTGTAGTGTTAAATACTATCTAAAAGTATCGAAATTATAAGATTTGTTGATTACATTCCTTGTAGTTTTATTGTGTGTTGTAATAAAATTGTAATTGGATATGCTCGGTTTCTCTAACACTACGTGACACCTAAATGAATGCCTAAGTATAACAGTCACTGTCGGATTTTCAACGCTCGGCTCAGCACCGAGAGTTGAAATTCCAACAGGGCAATAATATTTAGGCGTTCAACTAGGTGTTTCCTAGAGTTATTGAAAATAGCCATTAGGGTCTTTGTAGAAATAGGCCTAATCCAAAGTAAATAAACACAATGCCGTATGATTTATTTCATTCGACTTGAACACAAATATAATGGCGGTGTAACGATGGTACTTGGTCGTTTATCAAACTGGAGCAATAGATTCTCTGCTTGTACGTACTTATTGTAGGTAATGTGACGTAATGTGGGACATGAAGAATGAACGACAAACAATCTTGATACTTTTATTGATGTCCACTCATTTCGTAGGTCATGTGATTTATCATAATATATAATATTAACGTGGTGATCAGAATCAGTCTAATAAAAATGCGTTTTCATAAAGTATTTATTTAGTCAGTAAGTATACAGAACACATACATAGTCAACATTTACCACTATTGCCAACTTCTTACAGTCCAAGCACATCAGTGTGCTTTTATCTTCAACGGAGAATTTTTATAGCTCACCATAACACGTTTTTATTGCAGACATAACGTTTTTACTATTTTATATTATTGTAGATGCTTTATAATGGCAACAAGTCTTCCAGAAGTAATTACATTATGATTAATTATAACTTGCAATGAGAAATTATCTATTTTCGAAGCATTTGATGAGCACTTGTTTTATTTTTTTAAGAAATAAATCAAAAGCGAATTTCTGAGTTACCCTTAGTACCTACCTAATATTTTGTTCTTATTCTAACATAAAGTATTTGAAATAATCACAAATACCATATAAATGTGTGTGTATTCTGCAAAAAGTTTCAGTAAATTATCGTCCTTCAGGGCTTTCAAAGATAGGGTCAATAGAAAGATTTAGTGACAAGAGGGCTGATAAAAGGGGAGTCTTGTACTTTGTTACTTTACGAGGTTTAAGCCTTTTGCTGATCATAATGTTTCATAAAAAAAGTTTCTGACATACTCGTGGGAAAACACACCTATACATCAACCGTAATATCACACACAGTGGTGCGATTCTCTTGTCATAAAATACTCTAAACTAGACTAAAAATATCTACAATTTACTTTATTCCTGTCAAAGGCCGATTTCCCATTCTTAAGTAAAGTAATATTAACACAACTATATTTTAGTTTGACAGCACTAAGATGGCAGTGAGTTATTAATTTAGTGAAAATGGCAATTCTGCTATTCTGAAGTTGACGTTTTTCACCTAAAATTTTGTCTGTCTAACTAAATCTGACTATTTTTAATCGCGATTAAAATGGTGTGGAATAAAATTAGATGTCATGAACTAAAATTTAAACCAACACTTCAGTTGCAAAACAGTACTGTGTCTCTTCTTATTTTCTCTTGCTTATAGCTCAAAAATGGTGTGTCCTATCGCATATAACTGATACACCTGAACGAATTAAAATAATATTATTTAAAAATGGAATTTGGAAAGGATTAAATGGAATATATGCTTCCTTGTGGCACGCCATACAAACATGATATTTACATATATAGATCGTTGCTGAGCTTGTTTTTGCTAAAGACCTTATCAAATGGGGTTAAGTGCAATACATGTAGGATAACTGGTCAATATCTAGGTTACCTGACCGGCTGTACTGAAGTACCTGGGTATTGACGTATTTAAAACCTATCAAGGTTTAGTGGTAGTTGGTGTGATTGTGTTAGTAACTCTGGAGTTCTACTATTCTTCTTCTTCTTCGTGTGGTTAGTGACTAATCTGGTATCAGAGTTTTTATACCGCCCATTAGGCTTCTGACTTGGCTTCACATCGTGAGAAATATTTCTGCCGTCGAGAAATATCTCTGCCGGCATGCCGGTTTCTTCACGATGTTTTGATGCACCGTTTTTGAAGCAACTGATAATTATACAATACGCATATGAACTCGAAAAGTCAGAGGTTCGAACTCGAGACCTATGACGTGGCAGTCTGACGATCACACTCCAATTCTTTTTTTTTTGGGCTTGGTAACTCGTCATTTGACTTCTCCCGCTCTGGGCTGAGTGGAAGGGCGTGTCAGACTTTTACTGACGAAAACCCACCCGTGTTCCTTCAGTTCTCTGTTGCCAAGGTCCCGGTATCCCTTTCGGACTTTCCCGCAACCCTGGCAGGATCTAGCTTAACTTTTAACTTCTATTTTGATGTGGTGCCTCTAACTGGGGC
The DNA here is from genome assembly GCA_948473465.1 of Lithophane ornitopus. Taxonomy (NCBI): domain Eukaryota; kingdom Metazoa; phylum Arthropoda; class Insecta; order Lepidoptera; family Noctuidae; genus Lithophane; species Lithophane ornitopus. Next base: position 529,389 of record OX419632.1, on the reverse strand, counting down.
AAACAAACACTTTTATTGGTTGAAATAAACTTTATTCGTAACATAACCGTTTCGCGAACCCCAAAGGTTAAACCGACCATCTAAAGTTTAAGACACATTTAAAAGCGACCTTGTTATGACCGCGAACTAGATTAACTCCGGACTAGATAATAATGTTTTGTATATTCTAAATCAGTTGCTTCAAACACTTAGAACAAAAAAATCCTTTTTTTAATATGCCTTATTGTTCCGTAGTTCCTACCTAGATTGCTCGAGAAGACATTTTGAAAAAATGTAGTGTTACTTTTTACTCGTTTGAACCTAATTTCACACACATTGGTGCCAATTCTCTTATACATCGAACTAAACTAACTAAACTATCACTAAAATTCCTTACTTTTGGCTATGAGAAACATATAGCATAAAAAATCTCTAAATCTTTTGACACAACTAAAGTCGAATTTGACAATCGCGACTTCACTTCTTGGTACTTGTTTGCCCTACCCCGTGAATGTTTTTTTGAGCCGAAGGTGCGCACGGAGCCCGCAACCTCGACGTGTTTTATATGGATTTTTTCACTTTTAGTATGAGACATATGAAAAAAAAAAACCTAGGTACATGTTGAGTATTAGAGGTTCATGGATTTTATAAAGGGGGTCGAAATTTTCATTATGTATGCGATAGGACACACCATTTTTGAGCTATAAGCAAGAGAAAATAAGAAGAGACACAGTACTGTTTTGCAACTGAAGTGTTGGTTTAAATTTTAGTTCATGACATCTAATTATAAACTTTATTCGTAACATAACGTTACGAATAAAGTTTATTTCAACCAATAAAAGTGTTTGTTTGCCCCAGTTAGAGGCACCGCATCAAAATAGAAGTTAAAAGTTAAGCTAGATCCTGCCAGGGTTGCGGGAAAGTCCGAAAGGGATACCGGGACCTTGGCAACAGAGAACTGAAGGAACACGGGTGGGTTTTAGTCAGTAAAAGTCTGACACGCCCTTCCACTCAGCCCAGAGCGGGAGAAGTCAAATGACGAGTAACCAAGCCCAAAAAAAAAAAAAAATATAGTGTGATCGTCAGACTGCCACGTCATAGGTCTCGAGTTCGAACCTCTGACTTTTCGAGTTCATATGCGTATTGTATAATTATCAGTTGCTTCAAAAACGGTGCATCAAAACATCGTGAAGAAACCGGCATGCCGGCAGAGATATTTCTCGACGGCAGAAATATTTCTCACGATGTGAAGCCAAGTCAGAAGCCTAATGGGCGGTATAAAAACTCTGATACCAGATTAGTCACTAACCACACGAAGAAGAAGAAGAATAGTAGAACGCCAGAGTTACTAACACAATCACACCAACTACCACTAAACCTTGATAGGTTTTAAATACGTCAATACCCAGGTACTTCAGTACAGCCGGTCAGGTAACCTAGATATTGACCAGTTATCCTACATGGATTGCACTTAACCCCATTTGATAAGGTATTTAGCAAAAACAAGCTCAGCAACGATCTATATATGTAAATATCATGTTTGTATGGCGTGCCACAAGGAAGCATATATTCCATTTAATCCTTTCCAAATTCCATTATTAAATAATATTATTTTAATTCGTTCAGGTGTATCAGTTACATGAGCTCATCATGCTATCATAGATAATAATAATTATCAAATAACTCAAGGTCTTACTATGTCCCTTACTCGATAAACAAAATGGTGTGATCATACCAACGCTGAATTGGATAGCGCCGGTCTGGAACTCTGTCGCACACATAATATTGCATCAAATCTAAAATGGCTTCAATTCGTTTTTTAGTTTAAATAAGTACCTGAACAGTGCCACATTAAAATTCCAATTTATCTTTTAGTTTTGTTATTTTGATCTATTCTTAAAACGTTTCAATTTTCAACCATCTTATTAAATACCTAACATGAACCCACTAACCAATTTTTTTTTTTTCAATACATGCCTACCACAAACTAACCCAGCATTATGCTTTGTTACAGATTGCCTCCACCTCCAACTCTACCGCGACCCAAAGGACCGCTACAAGAAAGGCCAGACGAAAGCCTCCCTCTCCCTCCAACACTTCCTGGGCTTCGAGTCAGGCTTCACACTAGACAAGGAGTCCAACACTATCGCCATCATCTGCCAAGACGTCACCGTGGTCCTAGCCTTCGAGACGAGGGAGCGGCTAATAGCCTGGCAAGTGAAGGTGGGCGGACAGCTCGGTTCCTCCAAGGAGTTCCTGGTGATGATTGGAGGTGGTGGGTCGAGGAAACTGCCTGCTGGTCCTGCCAGGATGCACCTCCAGGGGAGAAGGTTTGCGCTGACGAGTGGGGTCCCACCGCGTTTGCTGGGACTGTGGGAGTTGGCGCATTTGAGGTGAGCGGCACTTAATTTTTATCGGAATCTTATTAGTATAAACCATCTATGTTTCGAGAATTTTATAGCCGGTGTTATGACGATGTCTGCTGGATAGATGAAAACTATTAAAAAGCCAATCACCCAACTAAAGGAGTAAAATTCGTAGTGCTCATTAAGTAGGTATGTAATACTCAAAGTTATGTTCATGATCTGGTCAAACTACCCTCTGAAATGTTCTGACCTAGATATGAAAACTTATGACACGTGAAATGAATTACTTCAAGTTTCATGAATTCGTGGATGATAGTTTTAATGCGATCCTTAAACTCAATAATATGTGCGGAATGCGAAAACAATAGAGCCATATGAAGTCCCATAAATTGACAGTTAACCCGAATAAAATAAAGTACTAAAGTGAACAGTAAAACAACATCGGATGATATAATCGTGACAGTAAAGGAGGTTTATATTACGTCCGTGTCTCTGTCCTAGCAGAGCGAAGAAAGGTAGGCGACGCGTGGCTAAACTATAATTTTGATAAACTAAAAATTATATTCCAATTAAAATAAAAACTAACAGAGCAACGCATTTTCTTGCCGAACTAAAGTATAAACCTAAGCCACCTGGTACAGTCAACCGCACTTCCATGGTAACAATGACTTTGACAGCACCTTAATTTCCTAGCAATAAGGGTGGTTTTCGTTGTTCACGTATTACTACAGACGCTTCACTGTACCAACAACTACAATACTAAGAGCTATGTCATTTTTAAAATCACATCGAAAACACATCGCGTTATCGCAATTCTTGCTCACCTAGGGCGACAAATAACGCATAAAAACGTGTGACGACTTTATGCGAGCGCATAAAGTTATAAACCAACGCTAATGGCCGCTGCTTCCGGCCGCCATCTTGTGGAGTGATGCGCGAACTAGGGCTACCACGGTGCGGAAATACGCTCGTTGGGAAACATTTTTGGAAGGAAATGATGTATCAAGTAGATCAGAGCTATTTTTAAGTTAAATCCCCAAAAAAAAGGAAAATAATTATACAACAAGCAGTATTTTTTAGGTTAAAATATTTTGGTATAAATTTTTATCGTGCAGGGTTATTCTTATTTTAACGTATTACAGTAAATTAAAAGTAAAAATAAGATCCATTACCAGAAAACAATCCATACAATCACTCATATGCAATACAGCTGCCTACTCACAGGCATAATTACACGATAAAAAAGTTCGTTTATGAGAAGTAATAGTCACAAGGAAAAACAATAATAATATAACTCTCAATGTATGAAAACCAATTCACTATCTAAATGTCCATTGGTTTCCCAGCAAAGATAGTATGTTAGTCCACAAATGCACATGAGTTGCTTAACTGCACTTTGCGACATACTGCACCCGCGAATAAATCTGCACTTTGTCTAAGCGAGAAAGAGACAACTATACCCTATGCAGTGTGAAAGAAAGAGATCACAAAACAGTTATGTCATAAAACTCTTGACAATTCATGCCGAAGTTGCCGAAAGTAGATAATATTTTCTGAATTTCGTGAAATGTCTGGTGACTCTTTATAAGCTTGTGGATCACGGACGGCTAATTTCATTTTCATGTTCTGAAAGTCGAAAGTTGGGATTAATATTATATTATCCTACTTCGTTACATTTCAGCAGATGAACATCGCTTTTAGGTTGAAAAAATTAGGCTCTGACGGTAATTTATACCAATTAATCCATTTATAACCATCGGAAATTTTAAAGGTTTATTCAGTTGCAGAAGTTTTCAAGCATATAGATCAATCGTTATTTCAGAATCATTTTTTAAAACTCGTTTTGTCGTGTAGATTATAGATGTATTTGTAAGGTAAGCTTGACTGCTCGCTAGTATCATACTGTAACCTATCAATCAAATCAAATTAATCAAAAGTCATTTATTCAAACTAGGCTGAGAGTCAGCACTTTTCGAACGTCAAAATGACATAAGACAGTCCCCTAAATGCCCACCCTTCACCACTTCCTAGTGCTTTAGCTGGGAAGAAGAAGTGGCGCAACAAACTCCTCAGCAGCACAGCCGTCTGTTTAGATCGAAAAAAATGATTCTATACGATAGTATGCAAAATCATTCACATTACGGAACACAAAAACATAAATCTAATTATTAGCCAAATGTCAGCTAGCACACGCCATTATACCAAACAAAAAAAAAAAAAAATTAAAATCGAGAACTGTAATTATTCAAGCATAAATAAAAAGTAAATGTAAACATAAAATAAAATCGAAATAAAAGCCTCCAGGCACAAACGCGGCGTGCCCGCTCACATATAGCTTTTTATAGCTGTAACTAGAAGTTATAAATGATAAACTAGGACCATCGAAGTAAAATAAATAAAAACAACAAAACCAACATCAGCAAGACGACCAGTCACCACAAGCAGCACCCTTTCACGAGCATAACGCAAAGATCAGCCATTACCGCCATATTTGAGGGAAGGAGGCAACCCGACCCCCAAAGCTACCGCAAGCAGTGACATCTAAGGGAGAATGACGAACCTGCTGCTGCTCAGGCAAGAACAATAATGATCTATTGTCGAGGTCACTAGCTAACCACATATTGCAATACAACCTATAGAAAACATTATAATGAGTGGATTATGTCAATTAATGTCAAACTATGTGCATTTTATGCAATTTCTTGCGTTCGTTTATGATTATCTGCTAGTAGCTAACTTTAGTCACTCAGTTGTATACGTCTTCAATTAAAACTTTAATATGTATAACTATTTATTGCTCTCATCAAGCAATAGACTACTACTAGAATAGCAATTGTCAAACTTGTATAATTTTCTGTTTTAAATATGAGGCTTTTGGCTAGTTTGTACATATAGTGAATGTCACTCATTATTTTGTATTGTGCGTTTAGTTTGTGCAGAATAAACAATTTTTCTTTCTTTTCTTTTTTCTTTCTATGTCACATGCAGGCGCTATGGCGTAGTGGAGGGCCGATTCTGCTTCGAAGGGGGCTCTCACTGCGGCAAAGGCGAAGGCCTGCACATGCTGATCACCGATCAAGCACAGGACATTACTGACGCCTTTGATATGGCTGCCCAAGGAACCCTGCCAAGGACACCGGCACCTTCCAGAAAAACCACAGGTATAATGTTTTGCTTAAAAATTATATATTTCTAACTAGCTGCGCACCACGGATTCACCCGTGTGAGTCTGGATCCCGTGGGAATATCGGGATAAAATGTATCCTATGTCCTATTAGAATAGTATGTCCTATTAATGCAAATCCGTTCAGCCGTTTTAGCGTGAAAGCATAACAAACAAACTCACTTTCGCATTTATAATATTAGTTAGGATTAGTAACGGTAAAATAAGAAATAAAAAAACTACTAATATGTAATTTTTTGCAGGAAACAAAACACGTCCTAGCACAAGGCTATCAGACTTCAACTCCACAGAACAATCAATCCCAGACACGGTCAGTGCTTTGTACGAAGAGAACTTCTTCGGAGAAGACTGCGGAGGAGTTTCACCCTACTGGCCTTCAGACGAAAGGCGACTTTATGATGACGATGTAGAAATTGGTGCGAGACCACCTTGGACTGGGGCTGATCACGTTACTTTAGAACGTTGTAATAACTGCCTCACTAAACTTGGTGCGATATCTCGTTCATCAACAGTGGCACTTACTCCTGGCAATATATTCAACCCTGCATGGACGATGGAAGCTGTTCCTGAAAGCTGTTCTGATAACTCCTCGAATAGCACAGAGTATTTAACGCCAAGAGCAATCAAGAAAAGTCTGGGAGCATGCCAGTGTAAAGAAAAACCTCCAGAAAGACCGCCAAAGCCTGCTCGTCTAGATCAGAAGAAGCCTCCAGCACCGCTGCCAATACAAGCCTGCTCGTGCTCTCTTAATGATAATAACTACCCAACAAATAACCCTAAAGTAGGACCCTATGAAAATTATGACGTTCCTAAAACAACACATACTGAAGTAAGTATTTACTAGCCTACTTTAATAGTTTTTATCAAAAACAAATTTAATCAGTTTGTATTAAGAACAGGTTACCAACGCAGTCACTAGCATAACATTAAAATTGTTTCTAAATAAGCTATTGTTGCAGATTGACCCTTCAGAACATTACGACACTCCAAAAAGAATAAAACAAGCGCTAGCAGATGATCTCTTCAAAGTAACCAACAGCTCAGCCCCCGGATCGTTAGTATTGAAGAAGAATTGTGGATGTATACTTAAGTTTGCTTCAAAAAAGAAACCAGTTATTGTAGAATGTGAAGAAAACATCCAACCTGTGGAATGTCCTTGTCAAAAGGTTACGAATTGGGCTAACAATCTAATAAGCCTTCCGTATTGTAAAAGAATTAGTGAACACGTAAATACTGAGGTTCTAACGCATCAAAAGTCAGAAGAAATGGCACTATATGCTACAATCGATGTTTCGAGAAAAACTAACAGGCAAAGCGCAGTAAGTGCTGATAAAGAAAATATCAACGAATATCCAACCGAAACACAATTTACTAACTATCAGAATATTGAACCAAAAGAAGTGGAAAAATTCGAAGGACCTTACGCAAACTATGAAAATCTGGAATTCGCTTTATCTTTAGAATATTATGAAAATGCTAAAGATTTGCTCAAAAGGGCGGGAGTTACACAGAACGAGTTAGACGCACTCAGTGCAAATATAGATCTTGCTGTAAATTCGATGCCAAAGAAACCTAAACTCTGCACTAAATGTGGACACTCACAAACCGCTCCGAACAAACAAGATACAAAAAAGAATCGAAACGACGAATATTTACTAATGGAACCGACAAATGAACCGAAACATGAATTTTGTACTAAAACATTAGGGCCTAACCCTGGATATACGCCGATGTCTCCAAATCCGAACTGGTCACAGAGTTTGAAGCATCCCATGCATAAACATAGAGTAGAGATAGAAAAATCTCTGAGCATACCGACGTTGACTGGCAATGAAAGCAGAATATCAATCTTCGGAGCAGGCAACAACAATAAGGAGTCACTGCAAAAAAGATCGAGTTCAGTAGACTCTGCGAGACTTCTTGAAGACTTGAAAGAATTTGACAGCAGCATAGGAAGCCACGCCACATCTTCTTCGCTAGAAACTTTAAGGAATCTGGCTATAGAAAATAGAAGGACCTCGTCACCATGTGAGAACGAGACGGAATGTTACGATTGTTGTAAGTCATCAGGATCGGAAAACAAAACTTCTGAGGAGAGTTGTTCCAAGGAAATACCGCATTTGAGAAACAAACTTATGGACAATGCACAAAATAAGAGGTCTTCAAGCGTTCCTTGCAAGTCTGGCGGGAACAGGGACTCTTCAAGTTCAAATGATTCAGGAGTATCAAGTTGTTCTATGAAGCATGGTGGTCCAGACTTCAATGAATTTGAAATGCCTCTGACCTCAGGACATTCACGGTACCACTACATGGTCCATAAGAGGATGAGAGGGCATCTGACTGGTTGTGTGCACTCCTCACTGCCGAGGAAGTCAAAGTCGTCAGATCCTCTCAGAGATATGTCGATGCAGTTACATAAAGCTGCTGTACCGGCAAAGTCTTCGTCAGCTGAGGCTGAAGTTCCGGTATTACCTCCAAAGCAATTTAAAGGTATGTCTATATTAGGAACACATATCACGGCTGCACTAAACTTTGACGTCTAAGTTCATACTTAACTCTCTAGAACGCACTTCACCATAAAAGTTGCACCAAATTTTAAGCAACTATCTCAATGCTTGCAGATTTATTCTAAACTTTTATTTGTTATTTAGGATTGGCTTAGTTTAGGAGTTTCTTAGTTGAGCTCTGAATTAGCCGTGTGTTGTGCAGACGGGTATAAGATTATTTATGTCATTAGCTGACTCAATTACTGCTAAATTGACTGTGAAAACATTTGATAGACCGAGATTCGAGATATCCTGACGCCAGGATTGTTTGCAGGTGTAATGGACACGCACAGCACGTCAAGCGGTACCTCAGACATGTCGGACTACATCGAAACCCTTTCGATGACGTCATCACACTCCTCTTCTGACACAGGCATGAGGTAAGTATTTGTGAACGTATCTGTTTAATTTCTTTGTTTTATTACAAAATCGGTTGAGATTTAACTTATGTTTTAAACTGTTGTGGCGGTCTACATTGCCACATGCAAACTACTCATCAAAGACATGACGTCACATAATTAGAGTTTTCCGCGTGATGGACATATATAGTATAAGATTCCGACATCAATCATTGGGCACTGGGCAAATATGTACAAAGATACATAAACTTACGCCTTTTCCCCATGGGGGTAGGCAGAAATTACAGAACACCACCTGGTACGATCCTTACAGACTCCTTTTGCTTCGTTTCCGTTCATATACGCACGCAGGTTGCGACTACGGTTTACTAATGTTAAGCATAAAATAGATTATCATAATTTACATTGGCATAACGAAATTGAGCATAATGATCATTACGCATAATATTATTAGGCATAAATGTTTTGCCATAAAGTTAATTGCCATAAATACTGTTGGCATAATAATAATGCAGCATAATGTTATAAACGCATAATCTTCTTCGGAATAAAATTAATAAATCCAAATATAACTAACTCCTTTGGTTTTGTATTTTTGGTTTATGCCACCAACTTTCGAAATAAAATTTATTTTACACTATGTACCATGTAGTGTTTTTATTCCTCGCTTTTTAGTGGGTCAGTTTGTAATATAAAATAAATAATTTATCTAAGTTACAATAGCCTAATGTCAACTGCTCACCACCATTACAAAATATTGCTTTTTCCGATGCAGGGACGTTAATCGTTGAGTTCTCTCCCAATACTTCACCATCAGCTCCACTTCACCATATCCATTGTGACAAGCATAAATTACTTGGCAACCATAAAGTAATCGAATCGCAACCCGTGAAATACTTATTATTGAGTTGTTCCGGTGGCAATCTGTGGTTTTCATCATCAGTTCCACTTCACCAAATGGTGCTTGAGAGTAACTGCACGAGTTATTATAAAAAATAGAATTTTGCAAATCCGTTTATATACGAACAAACATAAAAGAACCTTCCGCCGCACCTTAACCTAATCCAATAGAGTAATTCCCAAATTATAATAAATAATGTTTATATTTATGGCTTACGATTAACAGACGAATAAATAAATTATGCCTTAAAAAATTATAGCAACCACAAATTATGCTAAAACAAATTAGACCAAATGTCAGTTATGCTAACCTAACTAATTATGCCAAGGTATTATTATACCACAGTATTATTATGCTTAAAAAATTTATGAGAAAACGTTATGCCAAACAATATTATGGCTAAAAATTTTATGCCAAGAGGGGGATTCCCTGCGACTGCTACGCACCTGTCGTTTCTGAAGAACATGACAATGTGATATTGTATGACACGATTTAAATAAATGTCCTTTGAGTCTAAGAAAACCAAATTAAATTCCATAATGATTATGGCATAAACATTTGTTTACTATCCCAAACAATGAAGCCCACAATATTGCTCAATTATTACACAGTGGAAATTAATCTGGCAACCAATCTATTTTGGCCCAGTTTCCAGCGCCGTTCAAAAGCAATATGAAACCGATCATGTACGAGTATGTTCGAGTATCGATATTAAAACTGTTTTTATTTGTGTAAGTTTGCCTTGTCGGTTTAGCGGTTGCAAAAATGACTGCAGAACGCGGACCTGGGTTCGATGCTCAGGTAGGAGCAAGTGTTATTGGGTTTTTCAATCAGGAGTTAGTTCCCAGTAGCAACCCGGAGTTTAGATTTGGGCCTGGTAAATAGCAATAATCCCTTTTGCACGGGACTTAATATTATGCAGGTGTACAATAACGCCTCTATCAACCTTTTTACGTAACACAGACGTTATGTTTTGTTATTAATACTATTTATTTTTCTCAGACTAAGCCGACAACCAACCAACACTCTTCGACCACGTTCGGGCAAGGAGTACCACAACATTGACCCCATCATCACCTCCATGTACAAGAATGGAAAGGACCTCGCCAACTATACGAATATTCCGTAAAGCATGTCTTTGAATCCTATCGTGTTTTAGACCCGATTTTAGATTGTTTATTTAGGTCTGAACCACATTGGTTGTTTGCTTTGAAGTTTTTTAGTAAAATAATAGTAAAGTAATTCAAGAGTCTGGCAAAATCTAATACAAAATAATACTGCGATGAAATATAATAAATATTATTTAGAATCTATCGAAAAAAAAAAACAATAGTTGGCGCAAATGACTTCTATTCCATATATTTTACAATGAAAACTATCAAAGCTGAAACCACTAGTGTGTGGTTTAGACTTTAGTCATATTGTTTTTAGTCACCACAATATAGCATACTGTTTTGATAATGTTATTTAGCCATTTGTTACCTATTTAGTAATACTTTACATAACAGTGCTCAAGTTAAAATACCCTTATGTTATCCCTATTTATTATTTATCTACGCATATAAGACTGAATGTTTAAATTATCACTTAATTTATTTAAAAAAACGAAATCTAATCTAGTCATCATCCAAAAATGTAATATTAAATGTAAAATAAGTGTTTACGTTTAGCGTAAATGTCAAACTGTAAAAATTTTGGATAATTTTTATTAAACAACGATTAATTTTTAAACAATTTATAGTCACTAGTTCATAACGCGCATTTTATACGAAGTTTTATTGAGAATAGATTCGTTTGTACTGTAATATGTCAAGACCTTTCAATACAAAATATTAAAAACCAAATATAGGTATACACAGTCGATCCTTGTATGTTTATTTAACTTTTAGAACAAAGGAGATGTTACATTTTCGGCCATAAAGTGTACGCTAATGAAAAAAAGGAAAAAAATCCACGAATTGAGGAAAAATATTCTTTCCTGAATATTCCCCTGAATTCTTTGGTACAAAAAATTATAGTTTAACAAATTATTGCCATATTCTATTGATCATGGCGTCGTCTTACTTACACAATGCTTCCTTACTTATTACTTACTTACTTACTCAATGCTTACTTACATCGTCCAGAAGTCATGTTACATTTCAACATAATAAAATCACGTAGACGTTATTTAAATAATAAGAAAGGCATGTATTTCTCTGCTATTAAGATAAGATAATAAGATAGCTACTTAAAAACAACTTTTTTGATTAATTATAAAGTGTGATACATCATTAAAATAAAAAACGGGGATTGTAGATTTGTAGGTACTTCTGGACGAAATGTTCAATTGGTATTTGACATCACATCTTTGACAGTTCTAGATTTTAAAATAGAGATGGGTTGTAACAGATTAAACACGATAACTGTTATCACTGTTACTGTTACATAAAAATAACAGATCCAAATATCTGTTATTAAATAACAACCTGTTATTTTTGTACGGACGATAAATACGTATTTAAATCTCAATTGAATATCTTCTATATATCTTTTGGTTTAAAGTCGATACTCGTATCTATCTGTTATTAAATAAAAGCCTGTTACGAACGATAAATACGTAAGTAACAGCCACGGTAACAATCTGTGTGGGGATTGTTATAATGTATAAACAGTAAAGACCGCGGTAACAGTCTTGAGGATCTGTTATTTTGTGTAAAACGTGTGGTTTATTGTTAGGAACAATTGTTAACTGTTATTTTTTAATATCTGTTATTTCTATCTGTTACGATACATCGCCTCACCCCTATTTTTGAAAAATGAAAACGTCGTCTGTCCAACCAATCTGTCATGACTGGCTGTCGATGGTCGTTTAACGTCAAACATTTTCAGTTTATAATTAGTACCCAAAAAATATCAGATATTATGAAAAAAAAAGCCTTTACTGTATTCAGGGGTTCGTTTTCCAGGTCTTATAAAGTGTACATGTTATGGCCGGAGTCCCATACAAAAATGAAACGTTTCTTTTTTTGAAGTGTGAACATGCATTCTCAATCTGTTGACAATCTATTCTCAATCTGTTGTGTAACAACAAAACAAACGTTTGCCCAATCATACTAGTTCCTTGCACCATTTCCGTAATAAAACCATTTTAGTCTATCATTTCAAACGGACTTGGGTAAAGATCCACGCTTTCGTAGCACGCTACGAATTTCATAGAACATCTCGTAGCACTGGATACGAACATCTACGGCTTTAGAATTGTTTGACATATCACAATACAAACATTATCGACCTTGTACATTTGATAAAATCCTACTAATACATTCGTTGCGGCAATAAGTATAAAGTTCCCAGAGAGTAGTGTTATCAGTTAAGATGTGACTTGTTCTATTGTAAGGGTCGTGTTAAGGTTATCAAGCCATGAAACGAGCTTTTTATGTACGCTTGGTATGTGATTGGACTTTCAAACGAAGAAAATATGATTGTTTGTATAAAATGCGACATAAAGAAAATTCAAAGTATATTTAGAAGGTTTATTATGATTCCTCTATTCTGTAGTTTCTTTATTTTAAGTTTATTTTTATGTTTCCAATCACATAACAAGCTTTAGGCATGGGACTCTGCGTGCAATACAACGGGATGGCGTGTTTACGATATACTCGTACATATATATCTGTAGTATTTTCGCTAGCTCATATACTACCCACATACCAGGCTGTATATCATCCTTGATCTAAATGTATACCTTATACATATGAATAAACATTATAGTAATTTGTAACGAATTGTTTTATTGGACCCCTGCCTTTTTAGACGACAAAAACTACATAAACCTTAAATAAAAACTATGAAAAGTAAATGAAAAAACCCTGTATACAACAACATATAAATGGTTTGAGGTTTATTCTCTCTTCTCCGGCAGTTTTCAAAAATCGCAATAATTTGACAAAAATGGAACCCAATACAATCCTATTTACTGACCAATGTTTCCAAATTGGCTCAAATTCAATTTATCCTCAAATTGCGACTTTGATTCTCTGCCAAAAGAATTAACATACACACTGATTGCACAAAACTCCTTTTTATTATGGTATATAAGGCGGTTTGCAGGCGGCCGACATTCGCTTGTGTGCTCAGCGAGGCTCGAGGCGCATACATTAGTGGGATGCACATGACGTCGCGATCCGTTGCCGCGATACGTAACGTCGAGTCGAGAGTGTGGAGATAGCCTGGAGTTGCAATTCTTTTATATTTTGTCATTTTTTGTTTGGTGTTTTGAGTTATGTAGTATTGTAGTACTTAGAATATAATTTCTGAAAATGCTATAAAAATTAAATATTAGTACAATCAAGTGTGTTTCTCTATATTTTTCAACACAAACCAGCATAATTATAATTTATCGAGAACGCACAAGAATACAATAACGTACATAATATTGGGTTCTTCATCATCCGTGATCATCATTCTCAAGAATGAACAACATAAAATAATCACCATTTTAAGCGGATTAAAAGCGAGACATAAATATAAATATTATTCAAACAACTGAATCGCCAAAGAAAATAAAACGTATTATAGAACGACTGCCATACAATACTAATGCAATAAAGTGGGGGGAATAAAATAAATAAATTCTTCTTATGTATAAAATGAACAGAGACATAAAAGAATATGGCGGATACTTGGGTTAACAGCTCGAGTAGGAATATGCAATCTTATGTTCAGTTTGAAAGTGGAATGAGTAAGTATTATGTTTTAGGCTAAATAATATGAAATCACCACGATTGGTAGACGGATTAGTAACTACAGATTGTAGTTTAGCAGTAAGCTGCAGAAAAGAAAGTACTGTTCGTTCAATCGTTCATCCTCTTTAGTATTCATCCTTTTTACGAAACCCAAGATTAGGAAACTACTGCCCTACTTATTGAGCGGAACCATGCATATTCTGACTTTGCAAATTCATGATTTTTGACAAAAATTAAGGTTACATTATTTTCCATTTACCGTAGTCTTGTGTCGTACTACCATTAATTCAATTTGTGACTGTTATTTTTTCGCTTTCAATAATGTCAAGAAGCACCACAATAATTTCATCGAGCGCCATCACAATGTCTGCGACATTTACTTACCCTAACAAGTTACGAGAGACAAAAATTCCAGTCAAAAAAACAATATCAAATTCCATCAATAAGAGGTCGGGTAACATCGTTTCAGGACGAAATGAACTCTCTCTGCGGGTAGTTGAAAATTTTCCGTCAAAAAACGCTGTTATAAATTGCGCGCGAACTTTACCCGGGAACATTTTGGGACGTATTATTTTTTTTTTTATAATTTCCTGGGCGCGTTGTATTTGCATGGCATTAACATTACAATACACCGGTTTATTGTGCTCGGCCGCGCTGGAAAACAAAGCGCGCAGGTTCGAAACAAAACCAGATGATAAATATGTTATTTTTGCATTCTCAAGTGTTTGCTCTAGCGAATAGTAGTTAAAACTTTTAGTTTGTTGGGCAGTGTAATTTGCATTACATAATTAGGTTGAATTTCCTAAATAAGAATCTCTACGTTATTACCAACTCAAACTGCAGGTTTTTTCTCTACATCGTTCTGATGGCTTGGAGATTAGGTACTGGACCCATTTGTTAAGCACCTGGTTGCATACTGTGAATTCTGTGGAAGTTTACTGTCATCCCAAAATAAATAGGGATAACTGAAACCTTCATGACCCCTTATTAGAATATGTCCTACTGACATTGTACCACAATCTCTTTTTTTCTTCCTCATCAAAATCAGAGTACTAAAATGTAAGTATATCGAGATTTATCTTCCCACGTACAAACATACACGTGTCACATGCCCGGGCTATAATTTGCTCATGAACGACGTGTTAGCAATATGACCCCATTCAAGCACATAACGATAATGTAAGGGGAGGTAACGCTTCTAACATCATTACACAACCGTGCTTTATTACCTGTAATCATTACTCCAGTAACAGCATTTTGAGGGTTGTGTCGTGCAACCTAGCAAGCCCAATATTTGTGCACTGGCCCAACATTCTGTTCACCTAAGCGAGAACAAAAAATGACGAAGGACTTTTATTCTTTGAAGACTAGGGGTACCTATACATACCTCCATGTATTAATTTTTAAGTTTTTTGCTGTTTTTACTATTTTCTATTTCAATTTTTGTATATGGGTATTTTACCTGCAATAAAAGACTATTTATTTATTTTATTTTATTTTATTACACTCTGTCGGTTTACTGCATGTACTCTTGCTGTTTAACTCGAATTATAACAGTTCATAAAACATCCGGTGTTAAAACATGGTAGAATGAATTTATTTAAGAATTAATAAAATACAATAGATGCGGAAATCCATTATAAAATACAATAGACGTAGATATATTTAGTAACCTATTCCGCTTGACTATTCTTCAAGAGTCCTAAAAAACCCTGTAAGAAATCGACACGTGTTTCACCTCTCAACGAGGCATCCTCAGGATGACGATTGACCAATTGCAAACCAGAACGCGACGTGTTAATTTGTCAATCGTCATCCTGAGGATGCCTCGTTGAGAGGTGAAACACGTGTCGATTTCTTACAGGGTTTTTTAGGACTCTTGAAGAATAGTCAAGCGGAATAGGTTACTAAATATATCTACGTCTATTGTATTTTATAATGGATTTCCGCAAAGTCACGCCTGAATCAATTAACTATCTAAGAATTAATAATCATTGTACGGTTCACGTACAGGCAAAATGCTAACGCCGCGACCTACTTTTTGCTACTTACTTTATTTACTTTTACATTTATATTATTTAGTTGACCAATAGCTGCCGTAGCGCTATAACCGCGGATTAGCATCCAACCAAAATTACCTGTAACCTTAACAATAAACTTAATTATCGTGAAGTCTGTGGTTTTCGTCAACTCACATCCAACAACTCAACTGGCTACCTCTGAGCCATACAATCATCGTGAAAAGGGTAACACGCGTCGTGATTTTTCCTGAAAAAATCCTGAACAGAAGATCATTTTTAAGCTTTGATAACGTTTCATTTGCTACACAGCAAAACATCACCCCAACGTAACCTACTTGATAGAATATCTAATCAGTCGTTTCCCATTGGCCGACAACACAACCCATCAAATATTTACTCAAACCAAAAAGGATACTCACGAATTTCAAAAACAATTACATAATGGCTATGAAAAACAAACGATTGCTAATTTCATATTTACTCATAACATCAGCCGTAGCAAATATAACAACATTAAGTGAATTAAGGATGGGCAAACACGCGAGCGATCCCACAGTGCTCCCGGGACGAGCACGGGAAAGGCGGGACGGACAGATTGGTGTACTGACGCGAGTCTCGCTGTTGTCGCGTTTAGAAGTGATGAACGATTAATGAAACGCGAGTTAGTGGTTTAGTTGCAGTGGCGCTGAACTAACTAGATTACTCAGATATTTGATGCTTTACATCATAAATTGCACAGGGCAAACAGTGTTGTCTGTTGCGAATCTTATATCACTCAAACATTAAAGGTTATAGGTATTTGAAGATCTTTTTGAATTCCTTCTTCTCTGATCCACTCCAATAGCTTACTAATGTATACATGACTAACAATCTAAGTCTGCGTTTAGGGACCTTTCTCAGGTTAACGGCTACTACCTAAGTGATTACCGCAAGTAGTGGTGGGAGTGAACACATTTCATCAGCGAGATCCCGGGACGAGCACGGGAAAGGCGGGCCGGACTAATTTGTGCAGTGGCGCAGCTCAGTTTACACGGTGTACGATTGGAGCCCACTCGATGACATAGGAACCACGTCACTGACCCAATTCTAGCGGATATATTGGATACTATGTGTCATAATATCCATCAATTTAAGTCACGTTTCGTGTCTGTTGTTGTTCTTCGGAACGGATTGTGATGTGATTTTCATGATCATTTAGAGAATTGATTCCGAAAGGTTTATTTGTGTAATACCAATTCAGTGTTTTTTAAATTCATAAAAAAACGTGCATATAGGTGGGGGGGGGTCGTTATTCATCGATAAAATAAAGATAACATCTCGTTGTTTGGAAAAATAGCCAATAATTAAAGAGAAATTGCATAAATCTAGAGAAACAAAACTTCATGATAGTATAAACAACACCTTAACCATACCAATTAACGTTAAAACAATCAAAACAATCATTGGCTCAAACAATGTGGAACTAACTCCCAACTAGAACAAAGACAAGTTATTTATATAACAGTCCATTCTCAGGCGAAATTATCGCATAATCAATAGAGGCTAATGGGAGCGATCACGAACCATTGAGAACAGACCTCACTACCACGTAATAGATAGGTACAGAAGGCCGGCTCTATACAAGAAGCGAATACTAGCGCACGCACACATTTATTTATTTATTTATTGCATGGACGATTTACAGACTAATAAATTATTAACTTAAAATACAAATAAATCATCCAGACCGAATTTCGGCCATTGTGCACTTTAACAACCAAAAAGTGGAGTGATATTAAAATTATATTAAAGTGCACAAGGTGAGTGCGCAAACACAGGTCTCTCTGTTCCTCACTCTCTGTTCCTTTACTCTCATAGTCTGATAGGACGACAATCGGAAACGACCGGGGAAAGATCAGGCGCAGGTCTAACCGCAACGGCTTTACGAGCTATGCGAGTCACTGGGGCTTTACACCAAACTCCGGGCTGCTACCGAGAAATTCCTAATGAAAAAGTCCAATAACACTTTTCTGGATCCGGGAATCGAAACCAGGACCCCAACACTCGCGCTTGCGACCATTAGACTAATAGGGCAGATAATTAGTCCTGTGCTACTTACAAATGTTCACAACTAATAATAAAAAACAAAAAAATATTCTTAAAAAAAAAAATATTGAACTAAAATGTACGAAATAAAAGTTAACGTTTCTTAAAAGCTTGAGGCTTATGTTTTAAGTGTAAAAAGGACGTTTTCGACTCAAGTTTTATTAAAAACCTTTAAAAAAACATATTTTTTCAAAGGTCACAGCAATTAACCTAGGGCACTCCAACCAAATGGATTAGTAAGGTTAGAACAGTGACCCGAGCGAGCGAAGCGTTCGGTGCCGCGGTAGCGTGCGGCGAGTGCTACATCCAAGTTAGAGGCTAGGGCAACGCGACCTAATGGGTTAGGCAGTCCAAAGAAGCTATGCCAACCCTAGATGGCAGGCTAACCAGGCGTAAGAATGGACTACGTCTGGTGGCGGGGACCATCACAGGACACTGCTCGCTGAACAAACACGTCCATACAATAGGCATAACGGACAGTCCTCTATGCAGAGCGTGCATGGAGGCTGAGGATCCCGTCGCGCACGTGCTCTGTGAATGCACGGGCGTCACCCAGATTAGAACTGAAACCCTCGGGACACCCAGATCTTACACGAAGTTCTGTACAAACCTTGAGACGTAGTTAAATTCTGGAGGGAGGTTGGAATAACCCCCACGGACGCCATGGCCCACGCACAATGGTCCACCTTAGGGACTAAGTGCGGAAACCAAACCCGTAACATAGAACATAGATGGGTTAGGTTATGGTATGGGTTAGATTGGGTAGGTGGGTGGTTTTGGGTTGAGTCGGGAATAGGATTGAGTAACTATGATTGGTTCTAGCTCTAACCTAACCTAGCCCATTTCGTCGCGAGCCAAGTGAGCAAACCGAGCCAGCGCTACACGATCCATGTTGATTGCAGTTACTAGGCTAGGGCACACACATCACAGAAAGACAATCTGATACTGTTTATGCCTATCGATTAAGTCTTTTTAGTATACCAAAATGGTAATTATTTGAAGCTCACAAAATTAATTACATTTTATTATAATAATATATTTAGCGCGTCCATTAATGCATATACGAAATCAAAACTATTATTTCCATTATTTTACAAGTTTTGCGATACTAGTTTATAGTTTTATGATACTAGTATACTAGTTATTTTAGTTTTACAGAGCTCAATCACATCAGGACTATCTTGTTTAATTGAGATGTTCCACATAACACATAGACACCATCTTGGGTTATAGTACTTGTCAAGACCGAAACCAACGAGTTCGAGTTCAAACTACTCTATTTTATTTAGTAGAAGAGAGGTGTTCCTATTGCAACCTTCGGGCTTCATCATTAGAACAGCTCCACGGTATCATATTTTTGCGTTGTCAAATGCTTGAAAAATGAATGGCAAAGAGAGTAACTGGAAACAATACAAACAAAGCAAGTTAATATAAAACTTGAAATAAAAACATAGCTGTGTAAGTAATGCGATCTCAAACTATCTCAAGATGGGTTTAGACCAAACAAGTGAACGCACATTCTGTCCCCACTCTATCAAATTCTCTTTGTGTGTTCTATGTTCGTTTGGTCTATCGACCTTCAAACGAATCCCAACTCCAGTCAGTGTTGCCACTTTAGTGATTTTGTCACTAGATTAAGTGAATTTTAGGAGTAAGATAGTGATATTCTGAAAAAAAAATCACTAAATAATTATTTGATGACTTTTAGTGATATTTCTCGAATGTTGTGTTTTGGGTCCAGGATACACTTTGCCGAGTAAAAATTACCTGTTTCGGAACTTTAGACGTCTTTGTTTGGTTATGCTTGAGGATTTCCCAACGAATAAATCAAACCTAACACGTATGAAAAGTTTGTATGTGTGAGTGCTGCATACTATTGCTTGTATTTAGTTAGTTGCTAGTACTTGCTAGTTTTCGTTCGCGAAAGTAGGAGATATACTTATCGAAATCATTCAAGTCAAGATCTAAAGTTTTTGTGTGGGATTTTGTGTAGTACTTATTTCGCATTAAGGCTGATGTAATTACTGCTATTGGAAGCAATTCTAAATACTCATTTAAATAAAAAATCTGTCAAAACGGATGATCCATCTCAGCCGTCTACATCTCGATAATAATCGATCAAGAAGAAGAAGAATTACCAACATTAGTATTTGAAGTTGATTTTTAGTTTTGTCATGTTTATTTTTATTCAATAAATTCACAATTAAAATATTATTTTTTTGACTTACCTTGTGATTTAATTTTAAATTATTTAGTGAATTCTGGGGATTTTTTTAAGTTAAAAATTTCGCTAAATCTGGTGAAATTTCAGACCAAAACTAGTGAAAAAGTTTTCTGCAAGGTGGCAACACTGACTCCAGTGCGCTTGCCCTCGCTGTACGTTGAAGCGTGTCTATGTGTTGTATGAAGCTATCCTTCTGTACCCATTTGTTCGTGTGCGGTGGAGAATAGTTAGACGATTTGTTAACGAAATCACTGTTAAGTTGCAGATTAGTGGCCCAGGTGCTTGTAATCGTCGATTTATTTAATCAGGTGCGGATTTAGAGTTTAGCGTTTTTTAGTTAAATGTTAATGGCAAGTGGGTGAGTTAAATGTGGTTGTTAGATTCTTGATGTTGTATAGTATTGTGATGTTGAAGGATTCATTGTATTATTTTCAACAGTGTTTTTCATTTATATCATGGTGTTAAAATATTAATTTTTTGTTACAAGCGTTCTTGGGTGTAGTATTTCCTAGCACTTTTCCTCTTTAATTAGAAGAACTTCACTTGAATTTTCAGAAAAAACAGTTTCTCCTAAAATGCGTTTCAGGAAGACGATATTTCGCCCTCAAAACAAACACTTCAAACAGGCAGGTTAGCTATAATTAATCAGGTCAGTTTAATTGAAGCCAAAGTGGACTCGTAAAAATTCTACGAACAGCAAACACATAGAATAAAAGTCGATCGTCAAAGGGTTCTGAGGAGCGAAGTGAAAAACTTTTAATTGCCTTTCATTTAAATGGGCTATAAAGGTTGAATTTTTACCGAAAGCCCGAAAGTAAATAGCGTGCGGTAAAATGTTCGGTAAATGAATGTCTTGCTCCAATGATTAAGAAACTGAATTATGTTTGAGTGGACACTGTTTTATGGAGATGCGATTTTCGAGGCTTAATTTTCGTTTTTTGATGATTTCGGAGAAAAAGGGTAAATTATTTTGTTGTTTATTGATGAATATGAGAAAGTGAAATTATACTACGCGTGGCTTGAGTCAAAGTTATTTGTACACTTAGACACTTGGACCAAAAAAAGTACGAGTAAGTTGTGGATGGATTGAGTAAATGTCCCTAAGCGAGTAGTACATTTATAATGTTGTAGTAATCGGTACCAACGAGGAGGCAGGAAAGTAGAATAAATGATGTGGACATACGTTGAACTATGAATGACAGGCTGGGGAATGATGTGTTCAGGCAACGTTGTGTTTTAAAGAAGATGTATTGACAATTTAAAAGAGTATGCTTAGATGGTTTTGTCATGTTGAGAGGATGAATGAAAGGCGACTCCAAAGGTATTGAGATGGCAGACGTGAGTGGAAATGGCGGGGACTCCCTAGAAGGATTATATTTTATGTAGTGACCTCTTATTGGTAATGTTCTTCAGAAAGGGCAGGTGCGTAGTATCCGCAACCGGCTTAAGAGTATATCCGACCGGTCTATTCTTTAAAACCTAGGTGAATTGCGCTTGAGGGGGATTGAAACTGTTGACAGTTCAAGCTCATTTCACTTAAGTTTTCACCGTGAGATTTTTACAGAATAGACCGGCAGATGTATAAACATAAATGAAGCAAAACGAGTATGCAAGGATCGTAGCAGGTGGCGTTCTGTAGTTTCTGGCTACCTCCAATGGAAGAAGGCGTGAATTTATGTATGTATTAGCTAGCCCCGCGGTTTCACCCGCAATCCCGTGGGAATATCGGAATAAAAAGTATTCTATGTCCTATTCCAGGCCATGTTCTACCTCCGTGCCAAATTTCATCCGAATTCGTTCAGCCGTTTTAGCGAGAAAGCGTAACAAACAAACTCACTTTCGCATTTATAATATTAGTTAGGATTAGGATGTATCGATATTATGAGGTACCTACCTTATGAGTAGGATGTAATAAGTAAGATTTGTGGTTTCAAACCTAGTTAATTGTGACGCAAAATTGACCCTATTTAAAGGCAGAAACCAACACCACCTGATCTTAATTTCGTAACCCAACTATATTTCCCTTTGGTTACCATCAATTTGACGTCAGCAACAATATAGTTTCGAGGCAGCCATACCGATGCAATGATAGCGGTCTGATATCTGACCCGACAAACTGTTAGCGAGTTAACTAAACACGGCCTATCGCATCGTGTTGAAGCGGACAAACAGAGTAGTATCGGTGAAACCACAAAGTATCCTGTGGATTTTGGATGTAGGTATATTCTTTGGACATTCCTTTGGGGTTTATAACTAGCTGAAGGATACTTTGTGGTTCGAGTGGAGTTAATTATTTTTTATTTATACTGCTTTCATACATAAGAATGATGTCTTGCGATCGCAAAACAACAAATTAACTGCTATTAAAAATAGAATCATAACGAACCAAATAAAATTATAAACATTTGTAATGATTAAATCAGTTAGTTATTCCATATGATACGAAAATATGTCATAAATATCTCATCATTTCCTTAGCATAAAACTAATACCTACCTACGCAAATCGCCAACTTCATAAGCAGATTCAGTTAGTCAGTCATATTTCACGCTGGGCACGAAAACAAGGGGGCTGACACAGAGCATCGCTTACATGAGATTAACAGGATTGAATCACGCGCATCCCCACCGTCCTACTGTCTCGTTTATGAAGCTAATGGCAGAAGAATACGCTCATAATTCAGGATGAATACTTACCTAGGGGTGGGCAGGTTGATGTCGAGGGAATGGAAGAGACAAGATATTATAAGGTACCTATATAAAAAAGGTATAATTATAAGAATTAACGAGATGATAACTAAATATAAAGTATAAACCGCTGAATTAGAAAGAGAAATCAGTAAGTGTTTTTTTTTTTTTTTCTCTTTCGAATTTGTCTGATGTTTATTGTTATTTTATTAATTTGTTTCCGAATTAATGGTGCCGATTCTGTTGTTCACAAACTAAACTAAAAAGTTCAGGGCATCTTTTTCTTTCTATTTCATTAAGAATAGGACAGAAGATAAATTTTTATTTAGTCCTGTCAAACTGTCACTACTCCATATACAAGTTTAGACGTGATTAAAAACTTGCCTACTAAAATTACGTCAATTTACGTTAAGCGCTGATTAATTTGACAGGACTAAACTAAAATTTATCTTCTGTCCTTTTCTTAATGAAATAGAAAGAAAAAGATGCACTGAACTTAAATTTAGTTTAGTTTGTTACATGACCTTAGAGAGTTGTATTGATGATTTTTTTGATTTGATGGTTGTATTGAAACAAGGCCAGAAGTCTTCTTCAGCCCTCATCCCGTACATATTATATTATTGACCTTTGGTAAAATGTAAGTATTTATTTTTAAGTTTTAAATAATATACCTTATTTAATTATGGCTTGATGAATGAACTACTACAGGAGATATTTGCTTGTAGCTATAACATAGGTGTGAGCTGATTTTAAGAACAGCTCCGTTAGGTACTTCATGCTGTCAATCTTCAGGTTGGTAAGAATTTAAGTGCTATTTAATAACTATGACAAACATTTTATACCTTAAATCTCGATCATACCTCTTAGTACTTCCAGTAATCTATTTCCTCAACCCTAGAGTGGGGCAGCAGTATAAAAAGTGGGTAAGAAGTAGGGTACAGTGGCATATAAATCAGAGGCTGGCAGTCGCGGCGCCGCCCTCCCTCGACTGGATACGGAGTCTTGTTCTCCAACTGTTAATACCAGATCTTATTGGTGTTGCACAGAATTTGAATTTGCTTAAATCTAGCGTTCTGTATCAAATTAATAGGTTATCTAAAAGCTTAAAAACACGTAATCATAGTAGCGAGCACTTGCCAAAGCTGTTCTGTTGTAATTTTCTAGATTTTCTACCGATAGCGGTCAATATATTGGGATTGCAGATATATCGTAGATAATTATAAATCGTAGATATATACTCTGACACATATTACATCCCCCAGTTACCAACGAAGAATTCGAATAAACTGAGCCCCGTGCAGGTAAATCGAAACTCGTGATTTTTTGTGATAGTCGCTTAGAAAAATACATAACGTAAATAAACTCATTGCTACAAAGTTAAGTAGAGCAGATTAAAAATAAAGATAAAATCAGCTGAAATAAAAACCGCAAAACATAACTATCTCTTAATTATTTTTTCCACAAAAATCCCCAATTACGGCGGTCCAATTAGATTTTAGATCCGCTGAACACAATTAAGTGGGATATTAAAAGTGCTGTCTTCGTCGTTCGTCCGGGGACACTTCGGACTGCCAATTATAGAATTAGCCACGAACTGATCAAGTGTCTCCAGAGGTTGGTAAACGAATACTAGGTCGGGAGTTGTTTAGGAGGGAGAAATATCGTTTCCTTGTAACAATACTCCAGAGGTTGATGAAATGGAAAAATAAATAAGATTGCAGGTCACCGCCGTTATCTTCGATGTACTAAGTGCTCAATTAACCCTTTACCATCGCTCTTCTAACTGTCATGCATGACAAAACAAGGTTAAAACATCTAAGCTATCGCCACACAGCTACCAATATCACACATCTCAGAAACGCGAAGAAAGCGATAAAGTCCTCTACAAATTCAAATCCCGCATAAAAGTTGTGTGACAATAACTTTGTCGTAAGTGGGTCGACACTACTCGGCACTAACTACCGAAAGATTTGTGCGACTCGCTCAATGATAAGGATAGAAGTAGTGTCATCTCGCTCTCACATTAGGGCGGCCATGTGAGTGCCGCGGGTTTTAGGGGACCAGACGGACGAAAATTATTCAAAAATGGAAATGAGACAATTAGCCTTTGAAAGAATTGGAGTTATAGGAATGCGAAGGGTCGGAGACTTTGAGGATGCAATTGCAGTAAATTATAGACATTTTAGCAATGAATTGAGTATTTAAATGTTTGTGCACAAAATGAACATTAATGATGTCAATTTCGGAACATGAAATAAGCGGATGTTTTGCCAACAGGATCAGTTTTATCATCAACCTATGAACATTAAGCAACTTGAACATTATAATTCTACTTTATCACTTCTAAAATAGAACATAAGCATTTTTTCCAAACAAACAAAGAGCAGGTTTACCGTACGGGATTGAAATTAATCCGCTCCACCATTGATTTTGGCAAAATTCGGGCCCAAATTCAGGACAGGCGTGTCCCTAAAAATCGTGTTACTCAACTCTAGGTCCCCTATTAAGAGCGAATGTGGGTCAACGTTTAATCCCATTACAGAATTGACCTCCGCAAGGGTACCTATTGAGTTAACTTGGCAAAATCTTGATGAAATTCCCGTAACCCCCGTTTCCGGAGAACATAAAAATGATGGAATCAACTATGTGAGAAATCATTAAAGCAGTTGGTTTTTGTGTTTTGTTCAGGTGAGGGTATAGGAACAAACATGGTGTTAGCAGATTAGAATGGTTGTTTAAGATTTGAAAGATAAAACCTTTGCTCTAATGAAGGAAGAAATGAATGAGTTTGTTTAGTATTATAATTTGGCCCGTTGAAGTCTCTACACTCGAAGCAGCGCTTGTTTCTGTTAGATTTTAAGAAAGATAAATTAACGCAAGGAGTCCTCACCTAGTTAGGTCAATATTTTTTTTTAAGGAATACCTCCCTTTCTAGTAAAAAGTACAGCATTACTGTGTTGATTTAGATAATAAAGGAAGCGTTAGAGATTCACAAAGTGATAAACACAACCACTCCAGTTTTGCCAACCGAATGTGGATTTCAAGATAAAAATCAATACTTACATGCAGGGATGCAGCTGAATACCAGTATTTTAGTAGTTTTTTTTTATGTAAAAAGTTTTATTGATTTACAAAAGGTTTCTGGAATTGAGGCTAATCTAAAACTAAAACAAAGGTAAAATATATGGCTTACATAATGCGGTCTACGCCATAAGTAATATTTTGTACAAAGAAGACTTTTGTGTTTCCCAGGTTTCTGGTCCTGTAATATTTCAGAGCTGTCTAAACTACACCTGAATTGAGAACAATAACTCATAAGCTCGCGAAACTCGACAGAGCAACAGTCCCAATGTCGCAAACAAAACAAAAATTGTTGGAACCGATTGATTTATAGAATTACTATTGAACGCGCTCCCTCCGGCGGGGAGGGTTGCCCTCTAAGCCCCCGCTCTCTGGGGACTAAGATTAGGGTCTACAATACTGAACTGAACCAAAAATTTACATAATCTTAGTTATCTCACCGGCGGACCGTGAATCCAAAGGTTGCAGAAGCCGAACATTTTTGACTTTTCAACCGATGGCAAATGATTGCGGTCTGAATCCCATAGGTTGTTATCTGTGAAAACCTTCTTACCTGATAGTAATATCCCTCGTTGTGCGGATTTACAAATTTGTTCAAGTTGTTACGTGTGTGAGTAAGAGCTCTGCCGACAGCGTGATGGTAGCGAACCATAGCCGTTGACATAAAGTATTCAGGTGACAGATTGCGCGAATGTTCGCGTTGGGACACACTTTTAGCGAGAATGTGTTACCTGCCTAAAGTGAGTTCCAAATTTAGAATAAGCACTTTATTATTTTGATTGTCATTGTTTCATAAGACATTTAAATATAAGTAATATTGAAATATCTGAACATATCTTCAGGGCCGTAGGGAATTTGAAAACGAATATAAAACTTTAGATACCTATCCTAGATTACGATATCCTCAATATAACACATAAAGCACACCTTAAATATTCATCGGTTTTCTTCACTTGCGCTGCCAAAAACCGTTCAAACTGACACGGGTTTGTATATATAAACCACAGAATATACGCGCCGTTTGCATACATAGCGGAGTAAAAAAATAAAAAAGTGTTTTCTGCCCGTCACGTCTAACAATCGGTATCGAGAAGTCGGAGTTTTTTATCGATTCTTGGCGCGTATTGTGCGGCTGCCCTAGTCGCAGTGAGTTACAAAGGGAGTGTTTCAATAGGTGATTTCGTATTATAGGCGTAGGCAGTGTTGTGTTCCTGGTCCTATTGTTAGAAAGAAATCTGGTCTGGGCTGTAATTGAGGGTAGTAATGATCGTGGTTAGAGTTTTTTGTTACAGTGTCTCTATTGTCTTTTGTACGATGTTAGCGAACCTTTTGTGTGCCAATTTTTTATCCAACATAGTTTTATGTTGCTAAGCAGTTATTTCTGACTCAAATAGGTACAGTTCAATAATCATTTACAGTACCTACTTAATTATTTTTTGCATAGGTTTATTTTGCAGACAGCCTGAGAAATGGAATCACTAGAAATCGTCGATGTGTTTAGTACATTTAAAACAATTTAAATTATGACAGTTCAACATAAATGTTTTCTATACAAAAACTGTCAAACTACCATATTCTTTCCTCAGATAAAAGTTATTTGTTTATTGAAAAATGAGCCGCAAAACATAAATCTTTTGGAATACCAACCTACATCGATTAAAAATACAAAATGTTTTTAATCGCGCTGTAAAATGCTCACGTGAGGCGTTCCTATAAAATATTCAGCGGCACTCAGCGGCAGGCAGAATGACGTCACGGGAATGTAGAACATAGTCCTGGAACTGGAGCTAGGTCACGATTTATAAGATTCCTACTACCACTCTCTGAATTATTCAATTCTAATAGAGGTGAATGGTTTCAAAAAATGTAATGGTGTCTCAAGAGATTTTACAAATTTAAAGCGACATTAATGGTTGTCCTGACGTTTGATCTTATATACAAAATGCCATAGATAATATTAAAAAATACTGCAACTAGGCCTTACTAAAATATGGATACCTTATTCGAAAAAGCTTCACTATAACCCCTAGATTCCCCTATTCACTTTGACTAACATTAAATATGCCCCAAGTTTAAATTCAGATCATCAACAATAAATGCTTGCTCTAGGGACGCCGTAATTTTTGCTAACATTTAGCTGAGTGGTGTGGCTGACTCGATTTTAATACTACACCGTTTCATTAGGACTGCGAGCGGCTGCAATTAGATCAGGACATTCAAGTCGGAATGCTGCGGGATTTACTGAAACGCTGCATTTGACTGTGGTGGCCCTGATTTAAACAACACAATGGACGGAAATAAACAAAATTGTAGATTAATCAAAATCAGTTTGATTGTTCATGAAATTTTATGATATCAATGCTATAACATTCGCTTGGTTTGTCATTTTGTAGAACTTGATATTACACTACAAACCAGCAGTATTGCGTTTTACAGAAGAGATTCTGCGAAATTTCATAGGACTTGGTTTTGTGTAGTGTAGTATCGAGTTGAGGAAGACGGATGGACATAACAAATGACGACATATCTTAACTTACTTACAAAATAGACACAAACACCTAACAAAATAAACAATACCCAGCATTACGTTTTAAAGCAAAACACGCGTATATTTTAGAACTAAAGCGCTGTTCAGCGATACATACAAAGGGGCATTTATTCTCAATACCAGGGGTATGTTTCTTGAAACCGCTGAGCGGTCGCTGGCAGCGCTCCAACCACGCACTCGACCGTTTTTTAGCTTTCAATTGTTTTCACTACTGTTAATGTGCCGCGGTTTTTATTGTTCTCCAGCAGCACTTTGTTACTTGAAATGTTTTAATTTGTGAGATTATTTTCTCTTTTTTCTCAGTTTTATTGTGGTTCATTACTATTGTTGGAACGGGGTTAGTTAGGGTCGGAGTTAAAGGAAGTGATTGTGGGTCAACTATTACTTCGTGGTTTGAAAGTGATAATGTCTTGAAGACTAACACAATCGTTATGGAGGAAGATAGCAAAGTTTTGCTTGATGTTAGCAATCTGATTCTATGTCATTGTCATTCGTTTTTCTCATGTAAATTGGGCAGCAGAAATCTTAAGGGGTAGTAGCGCACTCTAGCGTCCTGATTAGTACGCTGAGTAGCATTGTGGAACTACGAGTTACTTCTGATTCAATTGCAACGGGAACTGAATTCAGAATTGAAATATTTTGCTTCAACACTTTGATAACTTTGATAGGTGACTTAGAGCATAGAAAAGTTTTATTTGAAATCTATGGACGTATTCAATCTTCCAGTTTCGAAATTAATTATGATCATTTATCGTGAATCCATTCATAAGGGAAGTACAAACATGTTAGAAGTAATTATTTTATCAAAATAATACGACCACTAATGAATATTGCTTAAACAAACAAAAACAGATCGTGTACAATCAATTTCATTATGATTGATTAGACAGCCAAGCTGTAAAAGAACAAACAAATTATAATATTAGCTAGTATAATAATTATTAATCGGTGTAATGAAGAGCAATTAGAAATTCTATTGAAAATGTACTAGGTCGGCAGCAATCCTCAGAGGCAGCGGAATGCTCTTAATTAATATGACGTCTTTGATTACTGAGAACTGTGAAGTCGACTCACACAAAGCAACTGCAGAGCTTGGTTGCTTTAGAAATAATTTTTATGAAGATTGTTGGCTGTTCGAGAAAAATTAAAGTGAAGTTGAACCCGATAATATTTTATTTTAGATTATAGTAGTGATGACTGAATCGATCCAGGGTTCGATTCCCAGGGCTATTACAATTATAAGTTCAGTTCAGATTAATTTTATACTCTATTTGCCGAAGTTACCCAGCTCGCTAAAAAAACGTTAGTTTGTACGAAATTACAAATGCCTGGCAGGTTTTTATAGAGTGGTAGTTTGAGAAAAAGGTATTTAAGAACATAACAACAGTCTATTTTACTAATCTGTCATGTTCTATGAGTATTATATTAGGTTGTCAAGTATCCCAAGAGATGCTAGAAAAGCAGTATCGGATGTAATAGGTAATGTATGCAGATTTACATCACGTTGCGCTATGGAGGAACAAAGCCAATTAACATGTACTAGTAATACATAGCTCTTAATTACTTTGCTTTTGGCAAAGGAAATCTAATTAACAATAGAGATCTACCTGGATATCTTATTATTTCTGCTGTTTCTGAAGTAAATCCTAGAACGTTTGCATTTTCTCGTTTTTTAAATCCAACCTCATAAAATATTTGTTACAAAAACGCTAATCCCCAGTACTTAAACAGTATAATATTCTTTTTTTACCGCATGGTAAAGATCAAGTGATTACCGCAGCGGTTGGGCATTACGGAGAGGTTTCTGAGCTTAGACCGAGGTAAACGGCAAATAAAAAATTAAAACAACGGGTGTATTTCGCTGTACCAAGCTTAGGTTAGGATTAAACGTGCCGAGGTTATAAAAACCTTTGAGAGATTTATTGTGAGAAATTAACAGAACATAATTAATGTTATTATTAACAAATTTTTTATATTATCAATGCCAGAAGAAGTTTTAAGTAGGTTTTTAAAATTAAATAAATGTGAATTATTAATCACTCATAATTAAAGCCGTTTTTCTGAGAAGCCAAAAAATAATATGAAAACAATAACGTTTTCCTTACAAAATCCCCACAATCTCGCCATCTTATCTTTAATTATTATATCTTAAACATCCCATCGCCTTTCACACAACAAACGGCGGTAATTAACAAAAAGCCCCAGTTAATTGGGCGACATGTAGCGAGGCCCGCAAAGGCCTCCACTCGGAGCCCTGGGGCGACGCCCGCCTGGGCCCCACGGCGCTACGGCTTTTAATAACAACATTTTGGCAACTTAATTTGGCCTTTAATTGAACATATGTGTAGGTTTGGTGTTATCTCCATATTATAATCAAGCTCTAAAGGATTTGATAAAAACCTATGTCTGTGTCGATAACCGTAACAGGTTATTACTGTCGTAGCTATTAATCTCAAACTTTAGGAATACAATCTCCATTTTGCTAACACAATATCGTGGAAACTTTATACTGCTTTCCACGAATCAATTCGAACATTATCGAGTTTTTCAAACTACTTCACAAAACTATTATGTCGTCAACATAAACGAGTACCTACTTCAAAAAGATTCCTTCAAATAAACTCAGTAACAGCAATCACGAAAATTCATAATTCAAATAAAACTGCTAACTTAGTTATAGTCTAGCAAACGTTATGGGTATCAATCGCGAAGTCGGCGGTAACTGACGATTTCCTTAACATCGTTAGGGGAGAGTCGGCAGTCGAGGAGGGTATCTCCACTCATAAATCTGAGAGTATCAGTGTCATCTCTTAAAAGTGTTAGGGTTTATTTTGGAGTGTCTATAGGATCCTTGTAATCGATATTTATTTTGATGATCGAGGGTTGGAGTTACAGTTTCAATATTTGAAATTCCATTTCGAATAACGTACAAGCACTAAGATTAATATTATTAGGTGTACTATTTTCTTTTAAAATTGGTTAGCAAAGAATACTGTAGGTAATAAAATAATATTGTAACGTGGCAATTTCTTTTCATACGCTTTGAAAAGCTCTAGGAGACTTAAGCGCCCTCAGAGCTCCATTAAGTTAAAAATCACAACCCTCCTTTTTACTTCGCCGTAGTCGGGTAAAAAGATAATTCACCTTAAAGGTTTCAAAGCTCGCACTCCTCAGAATAAAGTCTCGAAACTCTTTGATGTGAACAAAATGATAGAATACAAAATAGACGCTTCAAATACTTTGTGTGATAAAATATACTTGTCTGAATTTCACGAGTTCGATTCAATTTCTGTTTACAAAATGAATTTTGCAAAGTAAATACAAATTCTTTGTTAGATGAAGTGCTCGCATACGATGGTGAGCAATTCAACAATAACTCCGTTTGACACTAAATAATGAAACTTTGCGACAACAGTTGGCCGTAACTTAGTTACAACAAAATATATTCGCACAAACTACTGCAACAAGGTCAAAAACTATTTATAATCGAATTAAGACCGGCCGTTTTCAGAGACAAATGTCCTTACTGAAGTCAAGACATTTCCTTTGATTCGTCACGCTATTGATCTCAAGGATTTGGCAGAATTCAAACACTTACTTACACGTATAATGAAGAACTTACACGCTTTTCTTTTTGCATCCCCAAATAGAATTAAAGTATAAAAACTATTGGATATGGGGTTCCATTTCAATGGGATTGCTCTGATCTCCCGTCGAGTGTAACTTAATGTACCACGTGATTTAGAGCGCGAGTGCTGATTGTTTCCGAGGCACTCGCTCGAGTGGGGACGAGCAGTTACTGAGCTTTATGTTATTGCAGTCTGATAGAAAGATATTTATTATGATGATAAGTTGTCAGGCGATTTTGATCTGTTCGTGAGATGGGAGATTGTTTGTGATCCTACTGCTGATGGTGTTTCAATTATGTTTGGCAATTTACCTATTTGTTGGTTGAAGTACAACAGTCACGTTTTCAAGACATATAATTTTATTATTACACTGTGTTTTGCCTTTGTGATCAATAAAATGTCCAGCAGTGTAAAATGATGTATCTACCATCTGGAATGAGTTAAATAGAGGACTATTTTAAACATTCTGGTTGTCACGATGACCGAATCGTTCGCCTTCAAACCTCGTAAGGTGCTTTACAAGATGTGAAGGTGAACGATTCGGTCTAAAACAACATAGACAACATTTTTAAAACTTATAACTTTTTAATTTCTGTTTTTTTGTTTATTTGTTGAATACAAAGCTTTGGGTACTTTGTATTATTCTATGTATTTTATATAAATTGTATAATGTGCATTTAATTTTGCAGAATAATAAATTCTTCTTTCTTTACAAATAGTTCGTTTGATTTTCTTACACTCTGGGAGGTGATCGCGATTGGTGGCAGATGTGAGCTATGGCCACTTCACAGGATCACGAGTTGCGCCATCAACGAGCTTGGTTATAGTGTTATTACTGCCGAGCCCACTGACTTTATGGCTCCGGACGTGACAGGGTACGGTGATCAACTGCAATTCACGAGGAATAAGGGGACGCAAGTTTTGTGAATCAGACCCTTTCGAAGATTGAGTAAAGTTACTAAAGTCAAGGAGATTGTTGCGAGAAATAGGAAATTGCCGATGCAGTTTGGAAAGTGTAGCCTTGAGCCAGATTCGGTAAATTAATTTAGTTACAAAAGATTTTTCTAGGAACATAATAATTATGTTTCTTCTTTATAACTTTATTTTCTTTATAGGTACTATCCTTCCCTTTTTTCAGGATATACTTTTTTTGTAAGAAACGTTTTCCTGGGACAGAAGATTTTAAAAACAAGACAGTAATTAAATATATTATGAGCTGTATTGAAAGCTCTTCTAAATAATGTTGAGTCGTGAAATTCGACAGAGTAGGTCATCACCAATATCAACGCATTTTATCAACCCTCATCCAAACATACTCAACCAAAACCGAACCTTCAATAATTCCCAGTCAATACTCATATAGCATTAACCTAAATCCCTTCACTAGATTCCAGTGTCCCCGCACGTACCTCGGGTCTAGCTTATGTATCTTAACGAGAAAATAAGACCTTCTTTATAGGTTGGCGGGCTATTGAGACCGACGGGCCGACGGGCCGACGGGCAGTCACTACGCTACCTTCGGGCTATCTTTCAGGGTCGTGTTTCATCTCTGTATGTTTTATTCATTGGTCGTTTTGTTGACACTGAAAGTTAAGAAGTTTTTGGAGACAAGATATTTTATATGGTGCTATGTTCGGTTAGCTGGTTTTTCTTGTCATATAGCGTTAGTTGTCTCCATATAGTGGTTACGGCAATGTCAGCTCGCATTACTCGCATTGAATTTGGCAGCTTCTTGTTCAACCAAAATAAAAGAGATACTTATAATTTTCATCGCTTTATTATACTTAATGACATATTTTATGTGCTAAATATGACAATCGATGTAGGCACCAACGTTGGACAAGCAAAAAGAAATCAATATTTCACATAATAATATATTTTAAGATCTTCACAACTACATAATGTAGTTGTAAAAATGGCCTAATGATGATGATCTTAAGCAACAGATGATAGCTTATCTAATGATCAGAAGGCACCAACAACATCTTCAAAGCAAACTCTTGGAGTCGTCTGAGCCCAACAATGCGATTATCATCTCCACTTCAAAGACAAAGCCAGTACAATATAATTATTTGAGTAAACGAGACAATTAGCGCAGACGCTCTAATTCGGTGATAATTAGCTTCTTAAACTGGTGCTCGGTGGAGAGATGGCATGTATTAGAGTGTGTACTGTAGGTGTGTAGCAGAAATTGTGTAATTCAAAAGTTCCCTTAAACTAAAATGAACATGATAATCGCTTTGTATGAAGACGAAATGAAATAAGTAAGAAATATTTTTTATATAATCCAATATCTAAAGCAGCATCCATTTGACATCCAATTCAATAACTCACCATCTCTCTCATGGATAACTAGAGGTAGGTCTGCATCGCATTTGAACTCGCTAACACAAACAGATGTTGGTGACTTCTGCGCAGACCGATCTTGTGCTTAGTGAGGATTGTATTCACAGTGATAGACGACGCGGGATATAGCTACTATGCTTAAAGCAGTCGAACAATCATCTCGAGGTTCAAGAGAATTCCATCCTCCGGAGGGAAACTACAAGAAAACCAACGGCTTCTTAAAATTGCCATTTTTTTCCATTTTGAGGTAGGTAAATAAACTTTATGTGAGGATTTTTTTTTTTTGTATTATCATCATTTCAAAGAGTTCGGCGCAGTCTGCACCTATTTTCTACCCATAATAATCTTCCATATACCTTATCTTTAAAATGAAAACGACAGGAATTTTCACCATAAACTCGCTTTCTCTAGCTTTGTGAGCACACCATGTCACTTCCTTTAGTTACTGGAGGGTTCATTAACTATTGCGTCGTGTGGCCTGTGTGTAAAATACGTGAATAAGTAAAGACACCAGATAAATAAGTACAGAATGACTGAGTTCATTCCCGATTATGATATGTTATTTCAATATTGTAAAGTCTTAAATGTATTTGATAAATTGAAATTAGCTGTTGTTTCCGATTACTCTATGCATATGAGTAATCTACAAAAAATAATTAGACCAAATTATTTTCGTAACACGTAAATTACCAAAAGTCAATAATGAATATGGTAAAAGGGCCTGGACGTATGGTCAACAATGCACAAACATTTTGAATAAGTTACCAAAGAACATAGCTTAAAAAATTTAAAATAAAAAAGGTTTACAAATTAAAAACATATTAAAAGCATACTTTACCGTGGTAAAGTTTAGAATGGGGGAGGGGCCTACGTGTGGGTCCACTATCAGTCAAAGTCACTTGTGAGTAACGCTTTGATAACGCACATAATCTTTTTAAAAAAGTACTGCAAAAATATGTCTCTTTTTGAAATAAATAGTTTGAATTTTTTTTTTTTTTTTTGTTTTTATTCGTCTCATTATTCCCATGATTTATCGTTTAACTCGACTACAGAATTTCGAAAAATCTAATGGATTATTTCCCATTTGATTATATAATTTATTTTTGGGCGCTGATAACTGCGTGTTTCTCTCCAAACAGGTACAAAATTTTACACTATTCAAAACATGTGACATACCTACCTTATTAAACATGTAACAGAAAGCTTTATAAAATGTGCGATAAACGTATGAATTACGCGAAAATCTTACATACATTTTTTTTCTTATACATTTCACTTCTTAATATTCATGAATGTTTCTCGTCTACGTTGGGTTGATCTTCTAACCCTCTCTTCTCTGTGTCCTCAAACTTGATTGTTTATTACTAACTCTTTGTTCCCATTGTACACTAACCTTGTTTTTGCTCGCAATGTCTAATATAAACTTCGTTAGGTCTGTTCCAACGTTCAGTATTAGTGCAGAGCTTTTCTTTCTAGTTCGAATAGTTTTAAGAGTCGGCACGTGATGAAATAAAATACTCTTAGAGAACATTTCTTAGAGCGTTTTATTTGCTTAGAAGTACGCTCCTAAAGCACTGAGGAATATTTTATGTTGGAGGAATCCTCTGTTTCGTCTTATAGTAGTCTCTGTTAGTAATGCCTTTCCTGGAGATTCTTTGAGTAATAAATAATAGGGAATGTGATGGACTGGCTACAACCTACTTGTGAGAAATGTGATTAAAATGGATTTCACATTCACTTAAGTAATATATTCTATTATTTCACACTAAAAAGAGAATTTGAGAAATTATTAAAAGGTATAAGGTGACCTTCCTTTGCTAGCCCACAAACCTATAGAAACACTACATAAGAGTTCTTGCTAAGGGCACGTAACATACTATCACACAACACAGTGGTCGGTACCTAATCAATGCTCGGTCCTTTATGGTAAATACAAGAGTCGTATCGCGAAAAAGTCAAATAATTTATTTCAAGTAGGCCACTAAAAGGCAACTTTGAATGTCAAAACAAGTTTCCTAAGTAGTTTCGTATGGAGAAGAATGAGCAAGAATCTGCATTTGGGATTGGCATAGGCTTAGAATTACATGCCACTTGCCTTTCACCTTGTCTTTCAGACTAGGCTTTAACTAAAAAAGGCGATGCGTATAATTGATCGTCAAAAATTCTGTAAGACGAGTGAGGACCGCTGAGCATCTGCCCAGCGTCTGCAGAGGGACGAGGGGGGTGAATGGAGGGGACAGGAAGGGGTGTCCGCAAAAAACCCGCTCCTCCCTTTGTTTAGCTGTAAGCTCGTTATTTCACCCTTGCCTTGTGTTTCGGCTTTATAGCGTGGTGCTAAGTATAAATGATTAGCGGAGGCTAGAGTTTTAACAATCGATGTGAATCAGTTGTCAATGCGAAGAGCTTGACAAAATCATTCCTCATGAATTGTAGGAACAGAACTAATATCAATCTCATTAAGTACCTACCTACCTATGTGTATCAATACCTACAAAGAGACGGCCCACAGTTGATTTAGGTATCATTGTAACACATGTAATGAAACCTCATTTAGTTTCACGGTAGTCAAATAATACCTTGGTAAAATAATAAAATATAATATTAACCCTTCTGAAAATGCAACCCGCATTCCGCTACCGCTGTCCACTTGTGCCTTGGACGGGGTCCGTGAGACCCAGAGCTTGCCCTGTTTGCGCGCCGATGAGTCCTTTCTTTTATTTTGTTTCCTCTAAGCAAATGATATTATATCGGGAGTTAATTTTATTGCCAGATGCCGAGCGGATTCACCCCAAATCACTTTTATCCAGTTCAAAATTTATTATATTTCCCTTTTACGTTTTATTTAAGCTTTTTTAATTTTATGGGCGGATTTACGGTAACCGCTTGACACAAATGCTCTTTAGATTTATTTTAAAGTTGTTAAATTGTAACCTTATTTAGAGTTTAACAGCTTCATTAAACAAAGAACTGTAAACATCTGAGATACTTTTCAAGTAAACATAACAGAAGGTATTGATAAAATATTTACTTTTCAAATTAGATGAATGAACCAAACCTTCTAGCATTAGAGAAAATTCAGTAATTCAGCGTAAAAGCTTAGCTATCAGTGCAGCGCCCGGTTCCTTTTGACGTCGCCAGCGCTGCATCGCTTTGCAGGGGTGGGTCGTTTTATCGAACAAGTATTACGGCACCAGCTTAACGATCCACGACCACTCTCAAAGACCCTCGATGTCGTCCCGCATTCTGTCCACAATACATAATATATTCAAATACACGCCTTTATTCGACAAAATATTTTGAAAGCACAAACAAAATGTATGTAATATTTTTTTTCCTTTTTTGCTGATTTCGAGACACACGTGTTTACTATTTCAAGGCTGAAATCCTCTGTCTGTTCTGTAATATTGTTTTTAAAGAATAAAACTGATCGACCATATTTAAGCATTTAACATAAAGATGTTTCTTTCATGAATAATGTGTTTTGTTTGCAAAAAGTCTGTAACAAATAAAAATTAGTTTCTACAAAATAAAAAGACGACCTTCGGTGACTTACAAAAAATGGAATTATGGAAGGTAAAATAAGTCTACAGGCAATTTAATTCGAGGGGTAAACACAATAATTGTGTGTGGGGATATAACTAGTGCGGTTAGACCGGCCGCACTAAACTCAAGCATTCGTAATGCTAACGCAAGATATTGTAGGTGTCTCATTAAAATTGTCGTCTTACATCAGCAAAGACGAATGCGGGACGGCTCGCGTCGGGTTGCGGGGACGGGACCATTAACTCAGTCTTCGAGATTACGGTAATGGCGGGGGTACGGGAGACCCCGCCGTCGTTCGCACGGTTAACAGCGGTTTGGTCACAGATTTGAATACAAATACCGCCATCGGACGAACGATGTAGAGCCGTATCTTTGCAATTATGTAGATCTAGTCGCTTTGCGGATGACGAGATGCGACGAGGAATGAGAGAGATAAGTTTTGAAAAATGGTGGCGCTCAAGAAAACATTCGCTCGCGAAGCGATGGTATAATTAAGTAACTTTCGTAGCTCTTTTATCTATACATTTTAAATAGGTAGAGTTAGTTTGAAAGCTTTTCAGTACTTGGTAAATTTTTAACTTCAACAGGTAACTTGAGATAGCAGCTCCAGATTTTGTTTTAACAAGCTGTTCCTCGCTCAGATGGTTTAATGAGTACCTACTTCAAACTTACCTAACTAAACAAACATTAATTATTCAGGATACCTACGTCAGTCACTTCTAATCTAGTTTCTCACAATCCACGAATTTTAGCAAATCTCAATCTAAATGATTACCAAACCTTATCAAGTGAATTATTAAAATGTTAATTTCTCTGTCGCTGTAGCTAATATAAAATACACCGAAGTAATTACACAAACGCAACGGGGAAGAGTTATTTGATATTTTGATATTCAACCAAAGTTGGTGAAACAAGGGCCTTGTTAGACACGCGCGGGAGGGGCGTGGGACGGATATTCGGAAATCCTTTCGCCAATCTAAATAAATTTAAAACTCGGACAATCGGATTACGAAGCGTCCTCCGTCTCATCGGTGCCATTCGTCGATTATACTGAATTCACGACACGTTTATTCAATTAGAGTTTGAAGTATTTAGCGGTCGGATGGTGGGGCGCGGTAATGGCGGCTGGTGGTCGCCGTTAAAAATTCAAATCGCGGCAACCTGTGCGCCTGACGCTCGAATCACTTTTATTTCTGCCGACGCTCCTGCTTGCTACTCCTCTCCTGGTACTTCTTGAATTTTAATGTACGCAAAGTTTCTGTGTAAACGCTTAGGACTGAATTATAGCGAGGTACTTAGCCTTATTTATGTAGGTGTTTTCATTATGTTTATCCGTATTGCCAAACGAAAGAAAAACATGAGGTAAACATATAATAGACATGTAGGCTCGTTTGCTATGGCTTACAGAAGATTACCTTTTTTTGTTGCTCTCTCAATAAGTCGAATAAATTACTTCTTGGGAACACTACGATAATCATATACAAAAACACGATGAACCAGACACGTTGCCACCCTATCACCTACAGCCCCTACCTACTCTAGTTACCTACAACGAGGATGTCATAACTGAGCTGTTTTTAAAAGTAGGTAAATACTGTTTTTTTTTTTTAAAGATGAATATTTATTTTCATCTTGTTTATCTATATCTAAGAAGGCGTCAAGATAATAGAAGTGATGCAACTGCACCTTATGTTCTGTATATTAAATTAATTTGCACTCGACGAGCTGGTATAAATTATTAGAACCTAATACAAAATTATTGACTTACAAAATAAAGCGTAACACACCTGCGACGCTTTTCAACACGGTCGATTAAAAATCAAAAATCGAACATCCAAAAAAACCTTAACCCTTCAGTGGCGATGTGAATACGCGTCAATATGACACAATGGCGTGACGCGGGTCGCGTGTCACGCCGCCGCCGTCACGCGCGACAGTTGACGCGAATTTATCATCCAACTCTTGTTATTGACAGAGCTGAGTGCTTGACTTGACGCGTCGTTATATGTAGTTTTTGTTGGTTGTCTTGTGTTTGTACGTTGTGTACTTATGTGTTTGTGTATCAGTCAATGGGAAGATTTAAAGCAATAGTTCGATGGTTTTTAAACATTTTATTATTTATTTAGTTCAAATAGTTTCTGCCAATAAAAAAATCGACCATTTTTCAGTTCAAAGTTCATTGGGCATTTGGCTGTTTAGCAGTTATTTTTCGCGATACTCGCTAACGTATCCAAAAAAAAAACTTACGACTCAAAGTAAGTGGGACAGTAACATTTAATTAATACTAAATGTTTTTAATTTAATGTTCAACAAAAGTTAAGTTAAGGCTTATAAATAATTCCTTTTACCACAACATGACATCGAAAAATTTTGCGAACGTATACAATATTGATTACATTATTGTTTATTCAAATCTTCTAACGGATTGAAACCTACACTGAATCACTTCGAAAGAGCTTGTTATGATAATATAATACTGTTGTTGACTTTGTATTGATATTCGTTATGAATACATATCAAAAATGAAAAACGTAGTAGGTAGTAGAAGTATAACCTAAGTAAAAAACCTTTGCTGTAGAATTGCTTCAACCTAAAATATTACAGTCTTTTCTCATCTCTATCCCTTTTACAATATTATCTGTCCTCCGACGGACACACGGTCTCATAGCTCCCAGCTGTCACGTCCCAACCTCACACTTATTATGCATGAAACACAAATACCTCAATAAAGTTCTTCTATAAAACAAAAGAGCCACGAATAATAGCATCACATATCAGTGACAGACGGCACGACGTTTACTCAAGCGGGGTCTAAACTACCTCAAAAACGGCCCTCAATGGAAATAACTTCAAACATAGAATAGCGGGGGAGTATTAGCCGCGGGCTAAGCGAGCTGTCTTCATCATAGCGGTCTAAGTGACCATTAAAATTCATTTTTAGACCCGGCGGTGGTGTGGCGGGCGCAGGGTTAGATCGGATGTTCATTGCGTATGCAAGTTGCTCGTGTTTTGTCTTCTGTAGTTTGTTAGTGTTATGTGGAAGAACCCGCTTATTTGTGTATGGCTAGCAGCTACTATTGTTTATACATAAGCAAAGGTATAAAATGTCAAAGTGGGTTCTAAAGTAACGTCACAATAAAGTACCGTTTAGGTTATGAAGTACCGGTGTTTTGTCTATTGCGAAGCATATTTTTGTAAATATAAGACAATAAAGGAAATTCTGTCAAATAAATTCATCGCAATATAACCTTCTAGTTTGTGTTAACTAAAGTAGGAATTGATAAAAATAAAGGATTTCACAAAGTGAAATCCTTGCAAACTCATTTCTGGATTGGTCAAAAAGTTAATTTTGTCATCATCATGGAATAATGAACACAAAAGCAGTTAATTTCATTTAATCTCTCACAACACCACTATAAAAAAAAAACAATCTGCGTAGCCTTTTCCCAACTATGTTGGGGTCGGCTTCCAGTCTAACCGGATGCAGCTGAATACCAGTATTTTAAATGGAGCGACTGCCTATCTGACCTCCACAACCCAGTAACTGGGTAATACAATACCCCTTGGTTAGACTGGTTGTCAGACTTTCGAGCTTCTGACGACTCGTAACGACTGTCAAAGATCTACAAATGACAGCCGGGACCAACGGACCGGCTTAACATGCTTTCCGAGGCACGGAGGAGTCTCGATATGTGAAAGTGATCACCCATCCAAGGACCAACCCCGGTAAGCGTAGCTTAACCTGATGGATCGACCCGTGCGGCTGTTATTACTTAGCCACGAGCTCCTCCTCTCTCACAACTCCACTAAATGAAACACAAATAATCGTAAAACTAACCCATATATCATTTTCACACATTATTTCAGGGCGTTGATGCGTAAAAGTATATTTTGTTTAGCACCAATCATTTATAATAAAATCCCAAAACCTATCAGGCAAATGCCTACTGCTCTGTTTAAAATACATTTAAAAAAATATCTCATAGCCAAACGCTATTATACCATATCGGAATTTTTAAATGACCGCATTTAATTAAATAGATTCCTATAATTACAACATTTTCACAATTTTAGCCTCAAAGTAAAGACAAATTAGCATTAGGAATAAGTTATATATAAATCTCATATATTGTTGTGTAAACTCAAATTTTGTTTTTATGGTTTATTTTAAACCAAAAATTATGTTGTTTTGTACGCCATAAATGGCAGAACATGCAGATCTACCTGTTAATTTAAGACTTCGCACATATTATTTGATGTGTACACTCATGTTTTACAATAAAATATATTCTATTATTACTGATAAAATTTGCTATTACTGACTTATTTTAAATTAATTATTACCGCTGATAACAGCCTCAACCTCAAAATAACTATAGTTTTCATTTTCTAAACTTGTTTTTTTATTTGTAACTGGGTTGAATTATTCAAATTAAAATTATAATAATTATGTAATTACTTATATCTACTTTGTTTTACTTATATTTGTAAAAAAGTATTTTAAAATAGAGAAGAAAATTATGTCAGAATACAAAGAAATCATTATCGACGAATTTATACAACTCTTGTTTTTTTTTTTGCTAATTGTGTAAGAAAGGGGTTAGTATTTTTCAAAAGTTTTTTGCAAATGATTCAAAGCAAAACTATTATTAACGATTAAATTTTTTAAATGTCGTGAGATGCTCAACCACGTATTACTTATACACCATTACAGACCCCTCCCCACGTCTAACATATCACTGTAAACGACGCGTTAATATCACTCAACTACAATAAATCAGCACTTTGAACTCTGCTCATCACATAATTAGTTAATGGCGCGGATATCAGTTAAGGAGTAAACACATTTGTACGCATGTATATTGATCGCGACGACGCACCGCGGAGGAGGAGCAGTGACAAGAGGCGCCGTTACCAACAATAGAGATATTATGTTTTGTGTGGTGCATTCATCAGTTTTTTAGTATTCCTCTATATTTTTGTCAGTTTGTGGGAACAAAACATGGCATTTAATAGCAATTCGAGTTAGATGAAGCTTCTTAAGGGCCTACCCAACCTCAAATTGCTTGTATGATCCTCCGTTATGCCGAAAATACTACAGCATTAATTTTGAAATAAATATATGTTAAAGTTGAGGATTGATGCTAGGTCCTATGTTTGACGAAAGCACGGTTACATATCTCGATAGACAAAAAAAAATCTAAGTTACCTCTAAACCGAACTATAAACC
The DNA here is from genome assembly GCA_948473465.1 of Lithophane ornitopus. Classification (NCBI taxonomy): domain Eukaryota; kingdom Metazoa; phylum Arthropoda; class Insecta; order Lepidoptera; family Noctuidae; genus Lithophane; species Lithophane ornitopus. Next base: position 485,933 of record OX419632.1, on the reverse strand, counting down.
GCTAGTATTAAAAAAATACTTCAAATTAGATCATTCAAGTTTGCATAATAACTGAACTAACTATAAAGCAGGTCTTATGTTTTTTTAATTACACTTATTTTCACCGTAAAAAACCAAATAACCTAAACTATTCGAGGCTTGGAGCCGCCAGCAACCCCCTGTGTCTCGCTCTCACTCAGGCCGCGAGTAGTATGGTGCGAGCGAGATAAAAAGTGAATTTAAGCTGAGGTCGTCTAAGCCCTTAATACAATCCAACATTACAACTAATTAACTTAACACTTTTAACTTTTGATGTTTATAACGTAACGCATCGCAGCCGATAGATAAAATAAATCTAGGCGGCCGACATTGCCTCTATCAAGAATAGCTACTAAGATAATACCTGTCAAATTGTATTGTCTTTGTATTTTACTGTGTGTACATAAATAATAAATAAATAAATAAATAAATAAATAAATTGTCATTGAAGTAAATAGTACATGTACTAACTCCATGCATTAAAGTTATTTTACATTGATTTAAAAACCAAACTGTAGCAAAGTGATTAGACACCTTTAAATATTTCTGCTAAAGTTAGTTTCACGTCTTTATTTGTGCGTTGTAAAGCGTTCCAGTAACTCGCGCTAGTAGCTCGCCAGCCGCGGTTACTTATCGCTCGCTCGATCGGTTGCGGCGACGGAACACGCTACGGCTTTTATCTAACTGTCATTAGAGGTCGCTAGTTTAGGATGCAGTCGTTTGTGGGATGCGGGGTTTTAATAATTTGTTAGTTCCTTGGTTTAAGCCCTTTATAAGATAGTGATTAGAATGTACAATCAAAATTTATGTCAAGCAACAAACAAACTTCATTTATCATAATTGTATGTTTGACATTAACTTACTTTAAGAATGATTTGACACGATGTCGGATCACAAAGCGATGCAGCGAGCAATTCCAACACAGAAACCACCTCACAAAGGTATGTCTGCTTAAAACATAGCCGGGTGTTGACAGACATACACATGGATGGATGTGTGTAAAACTCACGCTTTTTCTCCTTTCTAGGTTAAACGTGCGTCGAGGGATACGGATCCGGTCTGATTACATAGAAGAAATGGACAGAAGGTGTATTGCTGCAGTCAGTACTGCGGCAATATATTGAACATACACCTGACACTCTAAAAATAAGTGTACGTGCTTTTAATGGCTATGCGTATGCTTATGCTTTTAATGGCTGGCATTCTGAATATAGGGCTAGCGTTATTTTCCAAGAGAAGTCAGTCGTAATAGTAGTAAAATTACTACTCTGTTTACAGAGAGATGATTATGTATACAATATTCTGTCCATTTCTACTTTTTGATATAACAGTGCCAAGGAATGTTCTTGTGCGAAATAAACTTTCTGTAACGGTTTGCTCTGTGGTCTCATTAACACAGTTCGAATTAGTGCCGCTTGCAACTAACGTGCACTTCTAGTATTTCGCCTGTGATTCCCGACAGGATAGGCAGACTTGTAAGAGCACGCAGTCTGTGGTGATTTATCGCGATTTTTTAATAACCGGGTCCATGAGATTTAATTCTCTAGTTTAAGTTGATCATTCAAAATACTGGTTTCAGGAACCAAAATGTCAGCGAAGCAATCAACACATGAATCTATTAATATTGGTGTCAATCTTCGTCGTCGCCCCTCGACAGATACACCAACTCATAAGTTACCCACAATCAAACAGCACTCATTACACAAACATGCAAGAAACTTCAAAGTCCATCCGCCAAATATCAAAGTGATGCAAGTACGTATTAATATTCAGCAGTATTTCAACCGACAGCCGACAGACGGGTCGACCGGGGCGAGATATGCGAACGGGGCGAGCGGGGCGAATGAGGCGAACGGGGCCCTTGCATCCTCCGCGATGCAAATGTCCGCCCGCGGCGCCAGCGACTGATTGCCTCACAGACCCACGAGACAGACGGATTACTGCAATTATACACTCATTTGTTGCTATTTACAGATGGATGGAGACTGTTCTCATGTTTTAATTGATATCTACAGTGCAAGGAAGATTGACGACATACACAATCGAATTGTAAGTCAACAAGGATGAGTTTTGAGTGATGCTTTTGATGAACGCTCCCCTTGTTCTTATTAATGTCATTGCAAGAATATTTTGAATTGGAATGTGGAATAGTTAACTGGCGTTGTTATTGTTTTGATAATGTTTTTTGCATGGATGCAATTTTAAATTCTAAACAAGGTTTATGATGTCTTTGGGAATTCAATAGCAATAGGACATCTGGGTTAGCTTGCCACACTTGTGTTAATAATGAATAAGAACAAATTCAATGTCGGTTACTGAATGTAACCCGTAGTTAAATAAAAAAACTGACCTGTTTGAATAACAAATTATTAGAAAAAACCGTACCTACAGCTCACATCATAAAATACACAAATAAAAATACAAAACACAAAAATGTACAACTACACATCATAAAATAAACTAAAATATTTTCCAACTTCCGTAAAAACTTATTACTATTGTGTGTCTGCCAGAACTCCTAGCGTAAAAAACTGAGATCGTAACATCCTCTTTTTATATTGCAACTCATACATTCTCATTGTGAGTAATTGGAACACTAGCTGGCTGGCTGGCTGGTTTGGCCCAAGATTGGCGCGCCCAATGTTCGGCCGTCTGGCAATGTCTTGGCTTGCCGGTAAGCCCGCACTTGGCACGCCCGCTCAGCTACTGAATCTTAAGCAAAAATCGCTTCGGCGAACCTACATGCCACTTGATTGCGTTTAAATTTAGACGTAGTTTAAGCAGTTAGTGATATCGTTCGGAATGACTGCGATAGAGATTATGGTACCTCATAGACCGCTGAATGAAGATACTGGAAACTACTAGTGTGTGTAAAATGTCTTGTTGAATTTTAGCTGTTATGAAGCAGGTAAAGTATTACAAGCAAAATGTGACAAGTTCGCAGAAAAGTAGTAAACACAAATGTCAGTTTGTAATGTTCTCTCTGTACAAGTTCCGTTCCATATCGTTTGTAGACACCTTCGAGTGTGGCTGCAATTACCACACACGTTCCGCCCAAAGGGTGAATATCAATTTGGTTCGCATTAAGGTTTTAATAAACGGTGAGCCTTCAAAATTACACTCCACGAGAGCAGAATACACGGTGTAAATGTAAACGAGGGGCTGCCACGTGTTTGGGTCCCTATAAATAACGAGTACCCAAGGGTCCCGTCTTTGGGCCCGCGTATATCTAATTTTAGGTGCCCTACGACACACCTGGGCCCCTGATTAATGGGTTCCGTCTATTTTGTTGGGATATTTAAATACCTGTCTGGTATTTGACGGCGTCTTCAGCAACCCTCGTGAAGACAAGTGGCAGGAATTTATTAGGCTTTGTTTTAATAAAAGTTGAGGAGTTATGTGGATGCTTCCCCTGCCTGATCGAAGGAGTCATTTTGGTGATTAATGAAATAATGCTTTTAGATACAGAGAGAGTTTTGGAGAAGTTTTAGATAAGGTCATATCTACATGAATCTTGTCGAGATACCCAGGTTACACAAAGCTTGATGTCTCCATAAAATCTCAAGTAAACTGTTGTGACAATAATTATGTTAATCAAAAGTGCGTTGAATTTTCAGGTTTCAGTAAACTAACCCCAAGATATAGGACTCTCTGAACAAAATTATCTCGTACATGATTGTTCTCATTTTTCTCCATAATATCGATGCGTACAAAATAAGCGCCAATCCCGTGCGCTGTCACCGCGCTTCCCGGCGCGGCTTACGTCCCGACGCAAACAGTGTTGCGTCCAATTTGCACCGCCTGCTCCTCCTCCGCGTGGATTATCACTATATTTCCCAACATGAAGTTGAACAACATTTTCATTATCATGTGCTCTTGTTAAAATGCATGGTTTTATCTAATTTAATCTAATCTTGATAAATGCAATAGTTTGCGCTAAGTCATATCCGGAAACACTGGTGACTTCTAGTCCTTTGCGCCTGTCAAATTATCTTTCGAATAATTTGTTGTTTGGGAGTAATTTGTACACTAAATAAAAGGAGCAAGACATATTATTAATCTGGAAGTTGAAGAAGAAATTAAAGTTCAAGCTAATAAATAGGTTGGTCTACTCCCGAATGGGGCCATGGTTTCAATATCTATCTAAAACCGGTCCCCGTTTCTTTGCGAAGTTGAGGAAATAGTCATGCCTAATGTTCATTAGTAAAACATGTCTCTTTAATCCGTTTCTACATTCACACATTACATATTAGTTACACACAATCCATACTTTACTATTTGAAATGTGAAAGTATAACTCCGTCTGCCTGCCTGTCTGTTACCTTTTCGACCTTAACGGCTTAACGGATTTCGATGAAATTTTGCATACAGACCGTAGACCAAAAGCTAGGTAGGTAGGCTACACAGTATTTTTACTTTACATTATGTGTAGTACTGTCCCGAGAAAAAAAATCCGACCGAATCCGCAGGCAACAGCTAGAATGATTATATTAGAGAATTCTGATGCATTCGCTGACTGAGGGCGAAAAGCTCATTTTTACGATCGGTGTCTCTTACTAAACCCACGTTCGTGTTCGGAATGAGAGTATAGACTGTACACACCCTAAGGAAAGAAAACCAATTTCCAATGAAGATTGTCTCAAAAATCTCATGTGTGTTTTGTCCCATACAACCCCATTCTATCCGTCCAGATTGCACCATTTCATTATCTGTCCTACGCCATGGATAATTCACAATACTTTATGAACACCATGTGTATAAATATTGCCAACTATAATTTGTTTCTCCCCATCTACCACATAAGAAAAGAATTGAATGTTTGCATTATGTCTTTTTATTTTTTGCCTCATCGTTGTTCGTTAATATATTCATACTTTAGCGTAGTTGCATTTAGAATGGAAATTTTCTTTGTGTGTTTTGTACTTTTTGTTGTGAGCATTAATTTTATTTAGCGAGCATTTAATTCAAGATGGTCGCTTCTGAACAATTGAATTTTAATTTGCTAATTCTATTTTTTTCCATATGCCGCTGTAGGATTTTTCTTTGTTCTGTGTGCACTTAACTAATATAATACTTTAAAGAACTAAACTGTAGAATTTACCTGATATAGCGTCTTTTACTATTTTTTCAGGGGTGATACTTTTATTTCAGAGACATAGGCCATACTGTGTTGCTAACCAAACATAAGTGGAATACGACACTTTCAGATCTCTGTCACAACAACCGCACTCAAATTCCATATTTCAAATATAACAATAGGCGAATAAAAGCAGCATGCAAGAGAAAAATAACCCAGCAATCTGTAACAATATCTTAAGCGTAATGTATACCGGGTATAATGTGAACGACAAAAAGACGGTAATGGCTGCGAGAAGCGTCGCGCGTGATTTATGTCATGTCGCGTTCTGTGGCGTTTTGTCGCGGGCTGGGAGCACTCAGTGCCGTCACACGCGACGCGACAGACATCAATCATGTTGGGGATGTTTATTGAGTGACTTGACCTACTGCAGTTTTGGGGCTTGTGAGGTTTAAATATTCATTGGTTTTTGCTATTTTTGAGTGCCTTTAATAGGTATACTAGTAGGTCCAACTTTAAATAATGAATATACCCGCTTTGTAGGGGTTACACATCGCGTGGGTTGCTATTATTCTACGTAGCTTAACAGTTAACTTAGAACAGTTTGATTATTTATTAAATCTCGTACTCGCAATCAAGATCATGTAAACACGAAAATGATAAGTTTTAGTTTAAATTAACAAAATCAACGAAGATATTAGGAATATACTATGATGTTGCGTTCCATTAACTTATAATTTCAAAGAATACACATTTGAATCACAATCAAAATCACAGGTAGTGTAAACACAAAAGTGAAAACTTTCGTTTTTGCACCCTTCAATAAACGTGAATCAATTTAGTCGACTTGTGTATTATTGCCGTTCGGTAATTATCAGCAACATATTATATATCTGTTGTTATCAACCAGGCACTAATGACAGATAGCAACATAGGCGTAGGCCTTAGCTCTCTACAAGGACTTCGTGTTAAAGACTCTCTACAAGAAAATATGTCTAACTTAAATGTAACCAACGTTTACAGGTTTAATTAATTACTAAGACTACTTCAAAGAAACAAGAAAATAAGGTAACGGCAAAAGCATCCATTTATAGTAGGCACTAATTAAAAATATCGTGGAGGCAATAACTTGCTTCTATCGACCGACTTCATTTACTACAAATTGATTAAAACATTCCGCGCGTCGCCTTTCAGAATCGTTCAAATAAAACAACATTTTTCCACCCGACACGAGGACGACTTTCGGAGATGATAAACTTGCGTCTTCCATCTACTTCTCAGTTAACTCTACTTAATTAAAGTTTTAATTAAAGAGCCGACGAGCTATTAAATCTGCGCTTCTTAAAGATAGCGTGATAACCACGCACACACCACGCAGCCGCCCCGCTCCCGCCACGCAGCCACACCGCCGCAGCACCTAGCTCAAATATTAATAACGGGTTATCTTTGTGCTGCTAATTAATCGCGTTGTTGAAATATTTTGCAACAACTTCAGCGTAAAGTTTTATATTGATCATGATCAGCGCTGCATCCGCTTAGAGAATGTTTTAGCTAATGTTATGAACAAAGTTCGCGCCTCGGATCAAAAGATTATTGGATAGTTGAGAATCTGTTTTAGGTATAAGTAGTCGGGATAGTATATTCATCGTTAAGATTATATTAATAACAGTAATAATAGCATATAGGTACGTCCACAGCAGAACTTGATTCCCGCAATGACCGCTCCAGTGATAATCTTACTAGCTGACCCGACAGACGTTCTCCTGTCAACATTTCAACATGATCTTGAGTGTTCATACAAAAAAGTCCCATAGAAAAGAAGACGTTCAGTTTAACCCGAATTTGAAGATTTTCCAGGAAACTTTTCCGATTTTTCTCTCCGTAAGAACGTGATTCGGACTATTACAAACAGACAACCAGAGCTCTCAAGTAATGCGCATATATTACCAGAGAACTACTAGTACATGGACTAAACCATAACATCACGCTTGTCTTCCCCAGAATGCAGGCAGAGGTGTACCCGTAGTAGATACACCCACATAAATCGCCTAGTAATGTTAAAGTCCCTTAAGTAATAGGAAGTCAGCCTATTACCATTACCTGGGCAGAAATCCAGACTCCGGGCTGCTACTGAGACCAAAAACCCAATAACACTTTGCCGACCTGGGAACGTTACGCAGTAGCGCTGGCGACCACTACACCGACGAAGCAATCATGGACTAAAACTTAGTTAGGAGTAAATTAAAATTAATGAATTACATAACCAATGGTTACATATTACTGAGCGCACTGGCCCGACGCCACAAATCAAACGAGTGATCAGTTTACCGCCTGACACCGATTTATTGCTAACATCATAATCGGGATAATAATTGATTCTGACGTTGATCAACACATTATTACTATTTCATGGATTTACATTAATTGGATTTTAGATCTGATGTTAGGTTTACATAGTCATCGGATAATCAAAGATTAATGTCAAATAGCATACCAATAATAATGGATGTAGGTAATAAATGTGTCTCAAAATATTGTGATGTCAAAAACAAAGGCAAGTCAGGTCTTAAAGTTAAATTACCAAGCATAAGCATAGTGGGCCGTAATCCACCACGAACTTGATATTAGGTGTGCTTGCCATACGACTATTAAGTGGGAAGGTTAGTTAAGCGATTTCGGTAAACGAAATCGCAGCTATTATTATTCTAAGACCTAGGACATCACAAACCATTGATTCTCGATATAACCTTCCCACTTAATAGCCGTATGGCAAACACACCTAATATTAGTGGACAATATAGAAATACTGACACATGCATTACCGGTTTACCTCCGCTTCACGAACGCAGAACAAGCACTAAACCAGCATTACAGCGGTAATCCGCGATGTAATCACGTTAACGCGTGTTGCAGTCAACGCGTTTTATTTAGGACCGGACGCACTATTTGAACTAGGGAATATCGCTAATACTAAGTAAGCTAAGTTAGTTAGTTTATCTACTACACGTTTATAATAGCTCAAATGTCAAAAGTGTCTAGTTCGAAAAAGGGACTAATAATTTTCTATTGAATGTTTAACTAGCATTAGACGTTTCTCCCAAAAAGGATGACAGGATGACTTGGTTTCTGACGGTTATTGACAACCTTTGTTCAATGGCGGAATGCATCACGTAAGGTTAAAAGAGGTTAGGGTTAGGATTAGGACCAATATTTTGAACTTCTCTTTTTACATCAAAACAACAATTACGTTAATTTCACTACACCGTAACCACGCGTCATAGTTAATGCTCTATTTAATGTGTTTAGAAACCGTTTTATGCTAGTTTTGCTCGTAAATTGTAGGTTATGATCACATGTTATTGTTTAGGTTGTTTGTTTTTGTTTGTTTGTTAGGTACATGCTAGTGTTTGCTTATGTAGATAGTAGAATCATGTGAGCTGAATACATGGTAACAGTATCCGCGTCGATGTCCCTTACACTCTGTATAATTGTCTAATGTACACTATTTATAATTATTTTAACATACACTTCCCTTAATACACTGACAGAAACTATTACTTTGGGCATGTAAAGCATTCTCTTTGCATCGAGCTCACTTACTTAGTAACAAAATCCCGCATACCCGTACTTGCACAGTTTCTAACACTTGCTTTCAAGCTAAAACTTACCTTCACATACAAACACTTAATCCAGATCTCAAAACACCGGACTCTCAAAAAGACGTGCATATATTAAAACGCGTACATTTGCGTCTCGAGTGGCGGCAGACAGTGTTTACTGTGACTCTCGTCTTGTCTGTCTGTCTGTGTGCCTGTGCGACTGGCTGTGTGTCTGTCTGTGTGTCTCACTCAAGGAGCCATTAGCACTGAATGCGTAACTACAGCATTAAAATTCATCTGTACGTCTCTATTGCAGGCGGCGGGTGGCACCGAGATGTAACTGCAGTTAAAGTAGAAATGTTTTAAAGAAGCTCGCTTTTATTTTTGTAGTGCACGTCTTGTAGTTTTACGTGCGGTTTTCTGTTACTAGTAAAAACTGAAGCTTTAAAAAAATGTAATATATATACTGAAGTTACTTCTTGCAGATCCAGGAAGGCTTTTGACCAAAAACAATGACGTACGTGTAATTTTTTTATTTTTGAATAAGTTTTGAAACCAATTTTAATAATAAAAAAAATAAATGATATTTACTTCTTACAAAAAGAGGTATTGTGATTACATTACTCTTTTTTATTTTTCCCTAAACATAACTAACCGTAATTTACAAACCCAGCCTCATTTAACCGACGTTAACTAACGGCAGTTAACCCTCCGCACTAAAGTACTGGCACTAAACAGCGCGCGTTTATCATACAAATGGATTTCCTGAATTAAATCCTCTCTGCCTACCTACTATTAATTAAATGCCGTGATGCTTCACTGTTTTATATTTCGAGCGTGAGATTCGCGTAATGGAACATTGGGTGGTTATAAACTGCGCGGTTACTAAGATTCTCGAGATTAAATACGTAATGTAGTTTATATAGTTTTTTTTTAATAAATAGTTAAACCTTTTGTTTAAATAACTCAAACACCCTTTTAATAAAACTCTGCAGAGTATTTTTGTAGCAGCTGCATTAATAAGTTAACCCTTTTTTGAGTCACAAATGAAAGATAACACATTTTGTCGATTTAAGGGCATGGGTCTCGATAAAGAACCGATTTATTGTTCTTATCTGTATACGATTGAAAATTATGGAAAGCTATTATATATTTCCCTTTTGATACAAAAATACAACCATACCCTGCCTTAGAATCAAACCTTTGCAACCTACAATCCAAAACCGTTAGTTGTCATCGTGATTTATCAGTACGATGGTTTTTGGATTAATAACAAAAACTCTGAATGCTAAAATTAAATTAAATTAAGCCGTCATATAATTATTACTATAAACACTGACATCTCTCCGCCTCTCCTGTCATTGTAAAAAAAACATGATTTGTATTATGTGACATCGGAAAAAAAAAACAGCGATAAAAACATTCTCTATTAATTAAAAGTGCGCGCTCCAATTGGTAACTTTTCACATAACGACCGACTCGTAGCGACGTAGCACCGTAGCGCGTAGTACCGTAGCAGCGTAGCGGTGACGCTGATGGAAAATGATTTCCGTAATTTGATTAATATACAGTTCCATGTTTATAGATGTTTTAAAATACATAATATTTTTCAGTTTCTATGTATATTTTTTGCTTTCGATTTATGGTATGTTTTAACAAGATTTTGATATCAAAACATGCAATTAAAATGGAACGAATACCTCGGTATTTGGAGTTTATAAATGACTACTCGATGTTCGTTACTGTGCCTGTTTTTGAGAAAACTTTTATTACCTTAAAAAATCTGTAGTTTGAACTTAAAAACACTGCCTGATTTGCACTATTTGTATTGGTTCTTACCTAAAACAATCAGCAGAGGAGTAAGTAATTACATAAATACTATCTTTTAGAAATACAGACATGATGGGTTATTTTTATTTACCTGACCAAGATTCCAGCGCGTCTCACGGCGACGTCATTTAGCATGATTACCGCTGTTTGAAGCATTGAATGGTGGAATTTACTAGAAGCCGGCGTGCGAGCAATTTCCTGCAGTTACCGTGTTTTCTTTACAAATGTATGAAAGTTTAATCAGAGCTATCAACGTATACTGAAGGTATTCCCTTTGATTTCTGGCATTTTATATTACTAGAATCCGGTGAGAAAATAAAAATAAGATAGAAGAAAGATTTTTTTTTGTTCGAAGTCCGAAAGATTTTCTTTTTAACTTGGTTGTGAAAAATACGACGCTGAAGCTGTCAGATATCCCTTTTGATAAAGCATTAATTAAGTAGAGAAATGTAACACTCTGTATATGTCTCATTCATAACTCCGGTTGTGTCTATAGGCTGAAATAAATTAACATAAATTATGCACCCTATTGCAAGGACATTAATGCCGCTTATTGATCAAAATAGTAACAGTAGAAGCAATCTTCGAACAAGCTTAGATATTTAAAATAATCTTTATTTCCTCTTCTCTACATCGGGTACTATCTTGTAGTACCTTGAACTAAACTTTCAAATAATAAACAGTTATAATGATGTCAATAAACACCCTGTCACTTGTTAAATTAGGAAAGAGATGAAACGAGAACAGTTCCCAAGACAACTAATCCCAACTTACTTCCTTACTATATGAACATCTTCTCGCTAATCAATAGCTCGTTAGTCAGAGCACTGTTAACTATACCGAGCTATACTATACGTAGGTAGGTACAGATGTGCCGATACATCTTAATTACATAAATTACCAAATATCAGCTGCACAGATCTGAGGCAGATAGATGCTGATCTATTTATGTTCGCATCGGTTAGTGCGCGGTTTCATTTGCGGAGGAGATTTAATTTGAAATATTTTGTATTTCATTCATACTCCAGAGTTATATTTCATTGAATTGAAGTACCTTTTATTAGTGATGGACGTGATAAGTCAATAAGTCTTTTTACTTGGAGTGCAAGATATTATATAAAAATACTCGTAAATATCTAGTCTAGTAGTAAAATATGATGTAGTCATTAAGATCTGTAATAGGATTTTTGCCACACAAAAACTGAACAATTTACTGCTAGGCCAAAATATAGTATTTCAGCTAAAAGTTATCTGATTTATTTTAGTAAGTTTCTATTAGCATCACGCAGTCGTCTGAAACGCCTCATCTAAAACGATTCAACACACAGACAAACCTGCCGACGTTAATATATCACAATATTAATTAGGAGCGGGACAATCCGCTATCATTGATGTATATTAGGGGCGCTACACATTCGTCCGGTACGGTTCGGCGACTGCGATGAATATGCATCCCTCGTAACTCGTAACTCGTGGGTAAAGCAATGGTCTCTTTGAGTGATTCGTGTGCTGCCACCGTCGACATTTTTACGCTCAGTTACGTACTATGTATTAGGAAACCTAGTTAGTTAGTGGGTTGGTAGATCGTCTTGTTTTAGTGTAGGTAGCTGTACTAGGAGTACTGATGAAAATTCGTCAATTTGGCAATCTTTTTGTTGTTCATCTTTAATCATTTGTACTTAACTCGGATAAGCATCAACGTAGTACACAATTTGTATAATAGGTAACTAAAAATAAATATTATTCAATTTAAAAAATGGAATTAAAAAAAAAAAAAAAACTGAAAGGATGAAAACAAAAACATTCCCCTCTTCAACAAGATCCTCCAATTATTATCCATCCCATCCACACAGCACCCTACACAGTCCCTTATATCAGCAGATCGTACGTAACAGTGTATCGCTAGTAAATCAGTCGTATCTAGCGCGGCCTCTAACGACCTCGCCCGATCGCATCCGAACGGACGGACGAACTAGCGGACGAAGCGATAACGTCTAGACTGACCTTAATCTACAACGTGTTTTACATTACAGAGACAGATTTCTAGGAACATGGATTCAATATAAAAAAATATGAAATTATAGATTTTAATTTTCAGCAAAGGCTACTTAGGGCTCAATTAAAAAGCGGTACTTCTGGATACGGCTCGCATTTTTTAGGAGTTTAGTCTCTTTGGAGTCCAGACAGCCGGTAGTTTCACCCTAGTTAAATTGATTGAATTTTCTTTGTGAATCCCCGACCGTTGTGATATTGACGAAGATGACAAAAAAATCATTGTTACACTAGAGAGCAAACATTACTTTCCTGAGAGATTTTACAAATTGTTCTCCTCTGCCCCACTGCAAAACTCACGATCGACTAACAGATCAGACCTTATCATGTGGGTAAATCCGAGAACCGTTCTCAATAATCTTGACTACGATCTGTAAAGACTTCCTCAACTTATACCAACGTGCATATTGATGTTCACCGACGTCTGAAAAAAATTCCATGTGGGGATGACTGATGATAATACATCATCATCATCATCTGCCTAGCCTTTTTCCAAGTATTTTGGGGTGCCTATGCCTATCTGACCTCCACAACCCATGCAGTTACTGGGTTGTGGAGGTCAGATAAGCAGTCGCTCCATATAAAATACTGGTGTTCAGCTGCATCCGGTTAGACTGGAAACCGACCCCAATATAGTTGGGAAAAGGCTAGGCAGATGATGATTCAGATATTTAAACCTAAACTGGTGCTGGCTGGTTATAAAAATGGTTATTCTTCTTCGACTTTTTATTGGTAAAACGGTCATCGCGAATCTTACGTACCGTCAGGCTAGGTACAAAAAAACAGAATTAATGATAATTAGTCATACTAATAACAACTTTGTAGTTACGCCAGGCGTTTTAATTTATTATCACAATATTAATTAATGATAATGAGCGATAATACCTAATGATAATATCATTCTACTGTCTAGTTTTGGAAAACAAGTCAGATTGGCATCGACACGCTATCAAGTAGGATGGAATAATACTTTTAATAATTCTGATATTGGCTGCTTAGTCAATAGACTAGAAGCAATTTATACAAATCTAATCGATGATTGTGTCTTGTCTAGGTATGATTATGATCACAATATTGATGAAAAACAGGTCATGAGTAGCAAATTAAGCACCTTACAGGAACAAATTATGTAATGTAATTGGAGACAATTCAAGTATGCACGTCGCTACTCTATAGCATTGTAATGTCTGAATGTGTAAGCAAGTTATTCGTGATCGGTTCGCACGCGCGCGAGTGTTCGCTCCGTTCTTTTCAAGTAAAATGTATTTTCAGTTGTGTTCTCTTTTTACTTGCGGAACTAAGATTTATATTTTATTCAAAGGAGAGCTGTACAAGTTGAAACTTCGCCAGCTTCAGACCGACTGACAGACAGGCGCTTACAAAATATATAATTATTTATAGTGAAAGAAAAGTTTGGTATGGAGATAGATAAGAGTTGAAGCAGTTATTTGAACGAATACTTAAGTGCTTGTGTTGTATGTACCTACTTAACACAATAAAGTCATTGAAACACAAAAGCGGCTCTGTGTTGGCCAACGTAATGTGATTATCAGCCATTATCTGTACAAAGATTTACAAAAACGTGTGCAAATATTACTTATATAATTATTATCTATATCTAAATCCTAATAGCTATTGATCGTGGCAGATTAAAACCCTTGCGTCATAATAATATTGAGATAATGTTCTTGTAACTCCCTTAGAAACAAATTAAATTAACCACAAAATACCCACGGTTGCATCATCCCATCCACCAGGTTTAATATCATCTCCCCCAGAGGAAGGGGGTGGGGAGAGAGTGCACCTCTCAGCAAACAGCAGAAGTAGCAATAATCTTAGCGGCAAGACTCAGTCAAATATAAACCGCCGTTGTATGAAACATTCATTGTGAAGCGGTTTGAAGCGTCTTTGAGTAGTAAGGAAAGTAATGTTGACCAAAACGGGGCCAGAGGGGAGGAATGTTTTGGTTTTTGAACGTTTGTTTTACTAGGCATAATAGATGTTACCTGCGACTTCATCTGCGAGTGTTTTGTATTAATTCATCATTTAAACCAAATATCCACGATGAAAGTAGCCTCTGTCCTTCGCCAGGTCCAAGGCTACATATCTGTCATTTTTCAAAAGGATCACATCAGTGGTTTAGGTACAAAAAGGTAACAGTGAGGCAGATAGACAGACTGACAGACAGAGTTACTTTGCATTCATAATTAAAGTATTAAGTATGAATTAGTATGGATAATTATGGATATTATAGATTAGTTTAGTGGAATATAAGATAAGTCTCAATCACGTGACCTCTATGAAAAACACAATTAATTATTAGTTGACCCAATGGGTAGCGAGCCCTCATTTCTTATCAAGTAATACAGTTCGATAAAATAAAAATAAAAAATTGGGAGGTTACTTAAATAATTATAATTATAATTTCACTTTGAGACGTTGTGTCTAGCTCGACATTACAATGCCGCAATAGTTAATGAAATGCTCTTTGTTAAATCATCGTTAAACGCAATATTTAATTAAGTACAAAAATATATTGTTTCTTTGCTATTTGTATACGTCATTATATAGTTTATAATTTCTATTGGACATTATTAATGGGATTTATAATATAAGATTCATGCACCCTGTAAGGGTGTTTGCAAGTTATGCAACATAGGTAGAAATAAATGGTAAAGGGAATGCAAGGAAAGCCCCCCCCCCTCCCTTATTAATAAAGGTTAAATAAATAAATATTATAATAGAAAAATATCCAACGCTTCAATACAAATTCAAGTTTTCACGCAGTTATATCTCTGCGGCAGCCCTATTCACACCACGTACACCTTAGAACGTGTCTTTAGTGCATTGAATAAGCAAAATTTCACGTGCAGTTTTCCTTAAACTTTTCTAGATTTGAGGAATATAAATTGAGAATGCAAATACCTACATAGTTTATAATGCGTGTTTATTTAGTTAGTTCCGACTAATACTTATATTTATCAGATAAAAATCATGCTACAATAAAATATACTTCCTTTTCCAAACGGGTCCATGATGTAAGATTGGGAACTTGAAAATATTTTTTTTTTTTTCCATTAGGTAACATATTCCCAAACGGATACGAAAACGTTACGTCACGGCACCATCTCATTGCTGCAGCCTCGTGGTATTTTTCCTCTCTCGTACAAAAACAGGGATGCTCCCGACTGTAGGTACCCATTCGTTTGTCGTATCCACAAAAACTGACACCAACAGATATCATTTATCTTCGGCATCATAAGTTGCAACTAACGACCGTATCACGCGATGGGGCCGCGCTCCGGTTGTGCGATAGTTGCGCAATCGTTTCTTCATTTCATAGGGTGAATAACATAGATGAAGCTATTTTTTATTATTATACCAACCATTACTGGTCGGTATAATAATAAAAAATAGCCATAACACGCCTATAGACAGGATTAATCCGCACTAACTCGAGACAGAGAGGAGTGGACAGGAGAAAGACAGTCGTCTGCCCTGCAGTGGGACAACACAGGCTAAACATAAAATATAATATACCGTTCGATGATTGTCTCTTTGGTCTTGTTGTCGCTTGCTTGTCTGCTGAGCATGTAGTCCATTTTTTCGATGCGCAAGTCAAACAAAGTGTTTATTGGATTATTCATTGGGAAATTGTCCGTAGCAGCTCGTAGTAGTGAGCCCGGTTTATGGCAGTAGTACAATTTCTGTAATGTAATGTGATGAAATGTTCCTGCACCATATACCTCCACCTTCACCTTCCGGGAACAGGCGTTAGCCGCTCTAAACATGACACAAGAAAACCTCTTGTACGTAGGAACAGTCAAGGAAATTCATTCTTAAGCAAATTGACACCCTGCGACAATTTTCCTTATTAGCTGTTTCATACAAAATAAATGTCAAAAGTGACAGTTGTGATTTGACAAACGGTTCATTAACGATGGTAGTCTATTTGCTTGACAATTAATTTCCCTAACTTTACATTAGGTATAATAATATCTACTAAACGTGAGTACATTCACTTTAGAATAAAGATATCATAATCTCAGAATTTAGTTATTGCAGCTAATACGTCGATAATAACGGAAATACATAATTAATCGTTCACCTGTGTAAAGATTAAAGTATTAACTGTTAGCTATCTCAGCACGATCTCAACACGACAATGTGAAGGACTTAGTTTTATCATATTGTTTCAATTTAATCGATTCGAGGAAAGAATTTAAATAATCCCCGTAGGTAGGTATATTTTGATAAAATCGATCATGAAGTGTTTTTATAACTT
Organism: Lithophane ornitopus; assembly: GCA_948473465.1. Taxonomy (NCBI): domain Eukaryota; kingdom Metazoa; phylum Arthropoda; class Insecta; order Lepidoptera; family Noctuidae; genus Lithophane; species Lithophane ornitopus. The sequence continues at coordinate 469,072 of OX419632.1, read as the reverse complement.
TATTTAATGTACCGATAATATGCGTAGCTGAGTACATTCAATTGTTTTTTAAGATAACTGTTGCAAATTACCTTCATAATAGTATTATCAGGAATCGATAACATTAACTTAGTTTCACAAGTATTGATCATGATAAGTTTCATTGCAGATAAACTCGATAGATGGCGTTAAGAGTCGTAAACATGGCTAATTTTGCTTCAATATCAACATCAGTCAGCGAAAAAGTTTGAAATAATGTAATTTCACAGGTAACCCATAGCATTCAGACCGGTTGCCTGAAATTGCTTGGTAGAATAACTATTATGTAGCGCTAACTAACCACTTATATTCACATTGGTGATATTTTAATAATCCGTACGATTAAAAACGACCAATTTTTTAAAGTCATGCAAATATTTGTTGCCATAAAAGGTATCAGCGGATGTTCTTTTTGCCAATAAATATCAAGTGATTGAGAAAATAATAAGCTGCCACAGCGGGACTGTCATCGTGCTCAGTCATGTTGGTACAATTTGGATGTTTATTGACATATCCATATAATTTCGCGACATGTTACATAATATCCGACATAATTTATCTGGTTCCGATATAATATATGAAGTTCCTACTCAAGTCAGTTTTGTATAATATAATAAGGTATAGACAACATGTCCTGGAATAAACACACACCAAACACCCCAATTAGAATTATTATGTTAGAATCTATGGATAATTTGTTCCGAAATACCTAATCACAATATATACACTGATTTTCTACTATTATGTATACAAAACATTGTGTTATATTGATTATGGGAGAAATTTGCGGTCACAATACAAATCTACGCACACACACAGTCGCACACATATGGGTCTAGCTAGGGTAGTACTTAGGTACTTCATCCGCTTTGGTTTGTTTTGACTGTACAGCCCAGTGTGACTGTAATTTACGCAGTTTTATTTATTTTTGGGATAAAAAATATCCAGTCTGTTGAAAATTTAAATAAAAGACAATCATTCGTTTTATGTCTATGATAAAATCATGACACATATTTGCAACCGCTTGTGCGACCGGTTGTGGCCGTTGTCACTCTAGTTCCATCCCATGTCACTCGCTCCATCACTGTCACAGTTCGGCACGGCACAGCGGCACGACACGGCACAAAAAGTGTAAGTGTTCGAGTGGCACACTTTCATAAATCTCACGCAGATGCCGTAGGTAACCGCTATAAATTCACTAAACGCCAACTAGAGTATTGTTGAGATCGCTGCAAGGTGGGAACGGCAGCGGGATTGGATTGGATTGGATAATGTAAATAATATTGATATTCCTTCTATGAAAAGAAAACCTTTTAAACTGAAGAATATGCTGATCTATCTCTACGAAAAACAAAAACAATTGCTTTATACACATGCACAGGCTGTTAAAATAGTCGTTCTATCCGGATTCTTAATATTGCATGATTGGATCAACAAGAATCACATATTTTTTATTGTTACCTGATTGGAATTGGAATTTATTAGGTAGCTTAAGTGCGTCAATCAATGTAAATCATTTTGCTGTTCAGTAATATTTACTGCACTTTGACTGTGTGACTCACTCTCACTGGAAACAGTCAACATGCAAATTATGAGAATACTTATTTGAATAATAATACATAGGTGTTTACAACAATCAATAGTGGCGATGATGAACCTTAAGAATAAGTGAAAGACCAATTTTGTCACAAAGAATTATATAAAGAAAAGACAGGTTATGCCGCACCTTCTCTTCTGGCCGTCGTGCACGCTCCAGGAGCTTAATGAGGCAAACGACAGAGCTGTCCAGGTCGCTACATACTGGTCGGACAAAATATGAGACATTGATACGAGGGAACGACGAGAGGAAGAAAAAGATTGATCAGATTTTCAGAACATTTAAAGCAAGAGAGAGCTTTAGCTGACGCCAAACAGGCCAAGACGTTTCGGAAATTTTCATTGATATTCGAAGTTCTCGCCTCTCTCTCATTACATTAACCATATCCCTATCACAACGGGGGCTCGGCACAGAATAAAAGATAACGATTGAAAGATTCCCCACCAAGCCGATAGGCGCTACGTTACAGGACATGTGTTTTTGATAGCCTTACCCCCATCGTCCCCCATCCCCCGAGGGTTGGGGGTTTTATTCTAAGTCATCCCCCATTGTGAGGCTGAGTTTTTTGGTTCGTTAAATACGGGAGTGGATGATTGATACGCGATTGTGCCACTAGTTAACTTACGAGTCAAGTTGGCTTCTATAAGGGGAAATGATAAAAGATGATCCTGTGCTGGTGGCCTGTGATGATTTACGGAAAATGTAAAGAACTTTTTTAACCTTATAAAAGCTGACTGCAGTGTCGGATTCAACCTTAGCGCCGCCTCTGGGCGCTGTAAAAAAGTCCACCCCATTATCGAAATTTTCATTAATATTTTTAAATGTCTGAATTATTAATGCAAAAAAATAGGTACTATATGTTTTAAATGTTTCTAAAAAAGTACTAGTATTTTTTTGTTGTAATTATTCATGTTAAAAAAAAAACATTTTCGATGCGGCGTAGTTTTTTTTATCAACCTCCGAATTTTGCCGCCCCTGAAAATTTGCCGCCCTGGGCACTAGCCCCGAGTGCCGCTAATATGAATCCAGCGCTGGCTGACTGAGTATAAAGTCATGATTACTCATGATGGACCGGAAGCTTTAGATAATTAAGTGAGTGCCAAACGTGTCTTTTTCAATGTTATTTCTACTTTTTATCAAACTCAAACGTACACAACAAAAACCAACTTTATCTGTCAGTGATACCTAACAAAAAAATAAGGAAAATGTAATACTTGTTTAACAATACAACGATTTTTACGGTCACTATCTTACTTCCCTATCGTTCGCAGGGTGTTACCCCATATGTGGATAAAAATAGCTTCAGCGGAGATATTCATTCGTTCATCCCCCCCACATCCCACATACCTGTGTCAATCGTCCTATATCAAGTTGTAACGAGGCTTACAAACATGACTTATAAATAATACAAACAAAAGTAGATCTTACTTCGTAGAAATAAGGTGTGTGTGATGTGAATAGTGTTTGTTGTAATGTAAGGTGCGGGCTACACCTGCGTCCAACCATCCGTCACCGATAAACCGGCTGGCGACGTGTGGACGCTACTCGAATAAAGATAGGATAATAGTTTGTTATAATTGAATGCAGCAGATTTAAAATTGCAAGTGTATAGAGTGCCGCAAGTGGCATACTATCACTATCGGAGTTAGTTGATTACTTGTATTTGTTTTAGAAAGGTTCGCTGTATAACACCGCATGTAAGCTGACGGCACTATAACCGATAGTAATACAAGGCAAAATTACTTTATTTCATTTCATAACATCATTATCGGCTGGCAGATTTAGATCGACCAAAAAACCCAACCCCAGAAAAAAAGCAATGTCACGCGAAATCATTACTTTCGACCTTAAACAAACCTGTCGGTTAAACGCTCCATTATGTACCGAAGTGTTGCCCCTCGTTGCCGTGCATCGTCAAGTTTCATTGTGATTCCTCGCCATTAACCAACACTAGTCGCGCGTCCGTAATTGGACGACAAACTATTTGATCGGCTGTCCCGCCCGTGTGTACTTAGCCTTACATTCACGAGCTTAAATTATTACACCGGAAATGCAACTTTATGTGGTTAAACTAAGGCTGATTTCGCAGTGAGTGGTGGTAAGAAATATTGTTCAGTACAAATTATTGTATACTGTTATGGACTTGAAATCAGATTGTTGGATGTGTAGTCAAGAGCTTGTCAGTAAGACAAATACGAGACGTGGGTATTTACATACAATCTGACAGTAGATATTCGAGTATCGTAGTGACTGCAATTACCCAATGAAACGTTTCTAAAACTTAAATAGTTAATAGTTTACTAACTGATGATACGTATGTGCTACCTAGAAGCATTTGAACTAACATGAAATACTATGTTCTAATAAAAGACGTTACAGTAAAATTGGATGAATCCTTTCGTGGTAATCTGGTCTCCACAAATGAATTTAAATGGGCTTTGTGTCTATTTCAATGTTTGATATTTCATTTTACCGCAATGAAATCAATTTTATCCATCACGACTATTAAAATACTTGGTCTTTGTTGCTTCCATATTATTTATAGGTACATTCTAAAGTTCTGTTTACTCTAACCTTGTGAAAAGTAAAAACTTTGACGCACGGTTCCAAATTGGCGTTTTCTAGATTCGTACCTAAGAATATGGAAATGTATACAGTGTAACTAAGTTTATAACTTTTCCCGAATATAAGTAAGTGTTGACTGTTGCTCTTTGCACACGGTGGCGTGCTTCGTACACTGAGTAACAGCCATCTGCTGAAAGTATTCGAGTTTTCTATTTGCTAAATAATAAATAAAATCAAATGCAACGGCTGTTAAATTGTAACGAGCTATTGAAAAACAGCACGCTTGAAAAATTGTGGACAACAACAACAAGGGACCAAATTGCTAATTTGTTAAAGTCAAGATTTGTGAGCTAATGAGCTAAAAAACGCCACTACAGATAGTTGAACCACGCGGGTCCCAGGAAACTTAAATATTTGTAATCGATACGAGTATGTTCAAGTGTTAATGTTATGTCTGCCATCACAATCATGTCATTATTTGTATAAAGAAATTCAGATTGTGTGTTTATTACAGCAGAAATCACTTTAAAACAACCATAAAAGCGACGATATCTAAATCTCGTGCGCTCACAAAGACAAGTGCGTGCCATTAAAAACAATTAAGCGTTCGTTGGCAGCGTCAGCGTCGGGCCATAAAGTGCGCGGTGGCGGCGCAGGCGTCTGGCGTCGGGCCACTAAACAGATGGGTGCAGAAGGCTGGTTGTTTGCAACGAGCGACAATATACGCCTACGTACAGCAAGTGCAAGCACTCTCGCGGCTGTCATTCGTTTCACGTCAATCGTTTAACATAATACCCAAGTAGTGGTATGAGGAACAGGGTGTAAGTTCACTCATTCTCTGTAGAAAGGGGAGGTTCCTCCGATCAGACGATTGTTGACGGGACGCTGTATTTATGCCAGTCGTGCGGTCAACGCTGCTTGCGCGATGCAGGATTTTGCGTGACGTCAATGTGATACGTAGTTCGCATGTGGCGTTGTAGATGCCGCCACAAACACTTGGACCTTAAGCTGGCCAAGCGTAGTATGAGCTGGCCAAGCGTCGTACGGAGTATCAATGGACTAAGAGGCTAGCTTACGTTGTATACTGGTTTTCGTCGCCCACACTGACCTCATCTAGTTTTAAAACATAATTTATTTTGACTATTTACACAAATAAATCATTTATTCAACATTTATATAAAAACTCAGTGTTGTATTTTCATCTTTCGGCACTGGGCTGAGCGTTGACAATCCTACAACGAGGTTTAATGTAGGCATTCATTTAAGTTTTATCTTATGTTAGCATATTTTCGCTCGTCGTATAAAGCCAGCCTTCTGTACTTATCTCCTTTGTGGTCGGGCAGCAGTGCGGGCATCGGCCAAACTGTTATGGCTTTCTTTTAAACATTACGGCGTTAGGGGTTAGTGAGCAGAGCGTTGGCAGTGTTGGCACGACGCGCAACACTCGACTTGTATCGACACGATGAATGGATGGAGACATGCCTTCAAATAATATTGAAGTGCATAGGTCGTTGGCTAGTTGAGAAATGGTAGGCTATAAATAGTTTAGGGGTCAAGCTATAAATTTATGCATTTTTTGCAGATACACTTTTTGTCAGATTCTTTTCCAATTAATTAGTTCCGTGTTAAATTCCGATTGATTCATGATAATAATAGAGCTGCATCACACTTTATACGACCAGTTATAGATAGGTCCCATCAGAAATTAGGAGTCAATTTCTGTCCTGGCCAAATGGAGCAACATTTTATTTTTATTCGCAAATTGTAAACCGTGTACTATGGATACTATAGAGATATTTTGTTCAATCATACTTATCTTCTTAATCATTTTGTTGTTAACATTTTCATTTTGCGTTTTAATTTTGTTTTTCTTTTAAATAATGGCGAATTAAAACCCTGAAGACCCCGTGGACCTTGTCAAAGGCAGGTTTCCTTCAACAATACTCTACATCAGAATCCTCCTATGATTTCCCACAAAGCGGGCCACTGAACTACGTTTTCAGTCCAACATTACTAATAACAGCAAGTAATCACAAACTTCCCCGTCAGTTGGCCATACATCGCCGCATATACACCGCAATACTCGCGCGGTCTGCAGCCGAAGCGCGCAACATACTACGTGCAACCAGCAGACTAACTTACTAATAACACAAGTATTCGAGCATCTGCAACTCAATGTGTGAGTTGAGAAACATAATATTATTGACTTCGTTCCGAAAATTATTATCATGTGGTTTAATTTACTTATTTGTTCTATTTTTATCATGCTTTATACATCGTCGATGCTTGTGACCTAATAAACCTTTTAAGCCACTAATGGCTATTATTCACAAGACGGCTATTAGCACTTATTCCACTGTTGGAATTTCCGTTTTCGCTTTGAAAATCCACATGTGTGTCGCCTAGAGTTAGTGAAAAGGGGCCTAAGTGCAGGTTACATTTTTATGCTCCCGATCCAGTACAGCAAACTCTTCTCTCTTCAATAGTTTTCTAAAGTATTCAAAGTAACTGGGTACTATGCTACCATGCACAAGCATACATTGATATTTTGAAAGTCAATTCACGAAGAAAGTAATTTAAAAAAAACTTTTATTATAAAAAAGAATACAGTGGGTTTTAAATTGGCCCCAAACTAGGCAAGCCTGTATCTTGGCTACCAATAAGTGGATAGTATTTAAAATATCTATTATAAACATGGTCAGTAGATAAAAAAAACAAATTCGCGTAATCCTAAGCGTAGGTAGGTATACTCTTTCAGAGCTTAAACCATGAGCTTAAATAATTTACTTAGTTTTCTGTGGTCTACATACAAAACCTTAATTATTAATGGTAACAAGTCGAACGAGACAAAATACTAGTGATTATCGAACTACTACTAGTAATAAAATAAAAATCGAATACTATTTAATTATCAAAATACTACTAGATATTATAAAAAGCTAACAAAAACTATAAATTAATAGTAATGATTAAAAATAAAATATAAGTAAACCGCAGGCAGGAAATTCGATCCTGGCTTGTCATATTAGCACCTACAAAAGCACATTAATGAACCCCAGAGCGAGTGCCAATACTATGTTGGGTGAAATAATAAACTAGTATCTGTTGCAGACAAAGTAAGCGTGTGTGTGTGACAAAGTAAGTATTGAAACAACTTTTAGAAGAAGGTCGTAAGTCAAATCGACACGTCGTTCCATTGCTCTGTGAAATTGCATAAGGACTTATAAACGCTACTGTACCTATGATAATAATTTCTCTAATTACGTTGTTTTCCTTTAACAATCGATATTTTTCTAACACTCCCTCTCACTTAACCTCAGATTATATTCCCACCACAATCCCTCTTCTATATTCACGACGTGAGCATCTCGTGATAGTTCCCCGACGAACTCCGGCGGCGGCGCCACTAATAACTGAGTAATGAGAACACGCAGCGTTATTGCACTAACACAACTTTACCCGCTTACCGCGTGGCCACAAGCTGTAGGAGATAGCGGATGGATAAAGTCGAGATGTCAATGTGAGTTTGTTAAAACCATTTTTGGATTCAGGGATCCGTTTGCGGAATATTAAGCTTTAAAGTGCAAATTTTTGTTAGAGCCAAGTGTCCCCCCCCTTGCCAGCTAAATGGTTGGGTTTGGATATGTGAAAAAATTCACAGCATTCATTATAACGAAATTAAAAGGATAACTATCTATCGCTACGTAGGCTCCACAAGTTACCGAGTAATAATCGACCAACTTAAATTTGCAGTTGTAAAAACATGTTCTCCCATACATTCTGTATCGGAGAACAAGTTTTACAAGTACAATGTTAAGTTTGTTTTATAAATTCATCCCAACTACGGAACCCTTCATTGTGCATGGTACGACATGCACTTGGCCGGTTTTCTTGGAATAAATTCATCCCAACTACGGGACTCTACAGTGTGCGTCTTTGGTCATAACAAGCACTTGGCCGGTTTTTATCCATACTAATATTATAAATTCGAAAGCTACTTTTTATCGACATACCATGCGAGTGAAGCCGCGGGCGGAAGCTAACTTTTTATAAATGTGAAAGTGAGTTTGTTAGGGAATGTACCCAATCTCGAACGCACCGAGACCGACGTATCTGCGCTACCCCGCACGTAGAGCTTCCCGCGGTCCGTCGTCCGGGCTCGTCGGTGTCCGTCCGCAAAATCGTCGATCGTCGGATCTCGGCATTACGCTTTCACGCTAAAACGGCTGAACGTATTGACCAACCAAGACCTGTAGAAGGACACAGGCTACTTTTCATCCTGGGTCGCAGACGAAGTCGCAGGCAACAGCTAGTTATATAATAATTACCAAAAAATGATTGTAATCAAAGAAAACTATTCATGTCTTATCCAATACTAGACTCTACTAATGGTAATCATTGGAACAGGAACACAAAATCATTAACTGTGAGCTCTGTAACTGGACCAATTCTGTCATTTGACAAAAAGTGCAAAGAAATGAATGTACTCAAATACTTTTTCATTAAATATCATAATAACATCGCCCTCTCCTCCACTTCACACTATGCAAGTCTAAGGCCAGCTCACGGCAAGATATGTGCTGTAATTAAATGTTTTATCCATTACATCCTACCCTGGTCGGAAGCCGGCGTAAATTACATAGGGGCCGGCTCAACGCACTCAGTCTTAAGGTGATTTACTGCCAGATATTGGCGCCCAGTCTTCAGCTATACGTGTTTATGTACCACTTCTTCTTGGAATAGGCAGGCTTCCAAATATTCGGGGCTTGAAGTCGTGGCTATAGCTACAGTAGTAAGGGATAACCTATCTGACCGTAATGAGTTTTAGATGAGCCTAAAAATGTCTGACATTTTTGGCGGGACATTGTATGGGCTAAGTTTTTCTTAATCAGTTTTGTATCTAACGCTTTGCAGAGTTCTTTCATCTAGCTGTCTTGTTTATCTTTCAGTTGAGTAGATATTTTATTTTAGTCATTGTAATTCTGTTTACTTTCTTTTTACAAATAATGGTATCCACAACCTTTATCCAAGCAATGGTTAAATGTAATCTAATCTGAACGGGAACACGACATTCCCAATTGAGACAAAAACCGTCCTTAAGCCTTATCTGCAGTTATAAATCTCGGAAGCTTCACTATCGGATCTTATAGTTTGTCTTTAGTTCCTTATTCTCTGGCCCTTATTACTTGGTCCTTAGTTCCGGATGCGTTTATTTCATCGAAAGCAATACCGACGTGTACTTAGTGACGTAAAGATACTTGGAGTAAGTTGCTCAGACGGAAGTCTTAGGAAGTCAGATTTAATGTGACGTCGAAGTTGAGGGATTTGGGCGACAAATGGAGGTTGGGGAGATGACCATCCATTTTGTGTTCATGACTTCCAGTAAAAAGTAAAAATCCTTTCAACTGTTTTATTAATATTTCATGAGGAAACAATTACCGTTCGTTTCTTAAAAAGATAAAGACGATTACAAAAAAAAAATCGTGAGTTTTCTTTACTACTTAAACCAATTTGGTAAACACAAGAATAAAAGGAAAGCAGGTACTAATTCATTCCGTACTTTGTATATATTTTCTTTTACCTTGAAGGTTTAATATCAAATAATACTAAAAATAAAAATAAATAAGTATCAGCAACAATGTTCCGTATCGAAACTGTAACAGAGTCATCTGCCTTTATCTCAAGTTATAAATCTAGTGAGCTCAGATATCAGGGCTCACGGTGTCACAATGACGTCACTGCCGTTTCCAGTCTCGAACCGCACTTAAGCCTCCTTGCCGGCTAGTTTTTATTTCAGATTTGAGGGTAGATAAATATGATGGTAGTTTTTGAGAGAGAGAGTTCTTTTTGTGAGTTTTTATAGCTTAGTAATCTGTAGTTTGGACTAAAAAAAGGTTTTTATCCTGTAGAGACATTTTACCGCGCAGTTTTATGATAGTTTTCCTTTGCCTATAATAAATCCACCCCTCGTAACTAATCAAACACAATAAAATTCTTTGTTCGACTTCAATAGCGTCTTAATCTTCGTTACAAAGCCGCCACTGGCAATATTTTTGAAACAGACATGACTGCGATCAAAAACTGATGTACAAAATCCAACGCAAACATGAAAGGTAGAAATCAATAGAACAGCACATCCATGCCGTGACGGCTGCCAAACGTATGAATCTCCTGGGCATTGCCGTCCGCCGGCGAAGATTACGAGCTGGCTTTATTGGACCAACAAGGGGTGTTTGATTGCCCCACAGAAAGAGTTGGTTGCGTTGGAGTATGAATATAACAAGGTATGGCTCTGTAATTTGAACTGCAACTTTAGATACAAAGTTGTTAGGATTTTGTACCACAAAAATCTGAATAATTGTGTTTAAATGAGAGTAATAAAATTTAAAAATTTAAAAAACCCCCGACAAAAACAAAGCATTTAAAAAGTAAAAAAATAATATGTATTGGCCCTTTAAGTTTAATATAAAAATTGTAGGTAATATTTTGATCCAAGCGTCGTCGCGTCAGGGGACGACTCATGAAAATAGGAAATTAACAGCAGCTATCCTTTCTACAATAGCATATATTCATTATTCCTAGTATATGTTGGCGTTTTCATTAGCCGTCCATCTGTAAGCTATTTTTTGAGACCTTTCCAATGAGCCCAAACACGAAACCTCTGCTGTAAGTTGGTGAGGGAGTTGGGTATCCTGCATCCAGGTGATGCTGCAGCATCAGTTCAAGGTTACTATATTCTTCTAATATCATTGAAGTAACAGAATTCTAAATTTCCAATCGATTAGACCTGTTAAAGATGCTCACATCCATTCATCAACTAGAAAAGAGCTCATAATCTTCAAACGGCTGAACCGGTTTTCTTGAATCATAGCTAAGAACACTCTCGATCAAGTCACCTTTCAAACAAAACAAAAAAAAACATAATCGGATCAGCCGTTTGGCAGCTACGATGGAACAGACAGACACGCAGATACACAGATACACACGTTAAACTTATAACGCCCCTCTTTTTCAGTCGGGGGTTAAAAACGGTCATATTTTTGCTCCTATAAACCACAAATCAAGAAATTGAAGTAGATTTTTAAAGTCTTTTTCATCAATTCAGGCGCTGAAGTGATAGCAGGTCACGCCTTCAGTTCACTCGGAACCTTAACTTATACATACTCTAAGGAAAATAAGGATAACATAAAAGCTCCCAAAGGGTCGAAGAGCGATCCCTACCTGGCCCTCGTAACCCTACAGATAAGATTTCAGCTTATCTTTACGGGGAGCTTGTAAAAGCCAAATCTTTTCATCGATGCGGGGATTAGGACCGAAGTCGTTCATGAGGACCACACGTTATATTTATAAGATGATGGATAACTATTGAAGTTTAGGATTTGAATTAAGCTTAGCTTGCTTTACTACATCAAAAGAAGGAGTGATTTTTTTGTTACAACACCTTTTAAGGCTAATCTTATTTATCGTTACATGTTTCAATATTCATACATTAAGATTATCATCGTCTTTCATTAAAATTCACAAGAATTTCGTACACCATCTTGAATCCCGTTCCTGTTAATTTTGTACAGCATTTTATCGTAGCTCCTCCTCAAATCCGAACTTTATTATCTTATTTATAAGGTTCATTTAGTGTGGAGCACGTTCGGTAAAGTACAGTCAGTAACAAAGCGTTGACAAACGAGCGGCACGCTCATATCGTTAGCTCGTAATGGCTGTTGGCAAGGAGACAAGAGGAATGTGTACCGTTATGAGAATTACACTAGTGAGGCCGGTACAGATACCAGCTAATCGATACAAGGAGGTGATGGAGCTGGAGATTACTGCGGCTGCCAACAGTACGCAGAGCCAGTCGGTTAGGCTTAGCTGCGTTGGAACAAACGTTTGTGCGGCAATTGCCAATATTTGACTTGGTTGTCTGAAGTATTTTAAGCAGTTAAGCAATCTAAGCCAACTTGTTGTTCATTTCCTCAACCTTATAAACCAAATCATCTACGTTGTATAGTCACAAGTAGAAAATGTTAATTATTTTCCTTTTAGCTTTATAATAAAAGCTGTAATTTATTGTCATGTGACAATGGTGTGTACGTACTGTACCAACCGCCAACGTAATACTTATAAACAAAACACAAAAACATTTTTTTTTACCAGCCTGCCGTGTCTCGCTCCTGAGCAAAGGATTCCCTCCACAACCAACATCCAAAAAAAAAAAAAAAAACATAGAATAAGAGCTAACTCATCAGTTAGATAAACAGTGGCAACTCAGTGAATAGCGATATTTTAATAAATAAGACTGAAAATGACTGTTAACCTTGGCAAACCCCAGCCCCAGTTAACCCTGAAAATGTCAAAATAGAAATGATTTAGCAGACAGGCAGACTAAATAAATCTCAAATAATCGCAACCACTCAGGTAGAATCACAGATAAAGGCGTGCCATCACATTAATTCTCTATGATTACAAACCTTAATTAAAACAATCGCGATGTTCAGATAACATCACAAGTTTAGTCGGCGCCGCGTAAATTAATTGCAAAAGAACAAGCAATAGGAGCAGAAAGGTGGCTGAGGAGCAGAGTGGTTCACGCACAATTACGTCTCCCAAGTCGATGTTGTAGAAAGATTGCGATTAGATAAATTGAATTTTTTTAATGAAGACTGTTTTCAAGATCTAGACATTTTAATCTTTTTTGTATTATAAATCTGTTTTTAGAGGTAGCGCAGAGAAAGTGAAAATTAAATATAATTATGAGGCAGGCTTCTGCCTTGACAGTACAGGATACCAAAAAAATGTCGTATGTATTTTGTACTAGCTGTTGCCCGAGACTCCGTCTGCGATCCAAGATGAAAAATAGTCTATGTCCTTTTCCATCTAATGGTCTACTCATATGCCAAACATCCAAATCCTTTCAGCCTTTTTATCGTGAAAGCGTAACAATCAAACAAACTCACTTACGCATTTATAATATTAGTTAGGATAAAACCACAATTAATGTTAAGGCTGGATATAGTCAGAACTAACAATTATATTTAGGGAAAATTCTACCTTTGTGTTTCTTGAGCCAACTTTACCAATAAAATTACGGAGGGTAGTCTACAAGTACATCCGTTAGTATAAGCGTTCGCGGGCAAAATTGGCTTAGGGGTGGGTTTAGACTAGAAATAAGGCTTGCGCAGACGAGGGATTTTTGTCCGTACAAAAAGTCCCCCGAATAACCGAGGACATGCAGAGAGCGGCCCGGACAAAAGTACGGGGGAGTCCCCGAAAAAAATAGAACTCGTGTGACTAGGAGAAGCAACGCACATGGCGGACTTCAGTCTGCGTTGTGCGCTCGAGAAAAAAAGCATTTCCGGGCAACAAATGATCGCACACCGTGTGCGTTGAGTTCGCGGTAAATCCGCGGCGGACTTTTTATTCGCGGAGCGTACTTTTATCTCCGCCGCGGAGAAGAGTCCGTCGTCTGCGCAGGCCTTTAGCTTAGCCGTAGTTTACTGATGTATTTTAGAACTGTGAAAACGTAAATGGTTATCGTAACATCTTATGTCTGGGTGCAGGAATTTAAAAAAACCCTCTTCAATTGGGAAACGATTAATAAAAACTAAAACAATGTTTAAAATAAATTTCATGCTCCTTAGATGGTGTAACCGCCTGGCCACGGGAAATTCGCTACAGCGAATTTTCAGGCGGCGCGAATTGCGGTGCGTTTTGCGGCAAAACAAAATGTATAGAAATTTACTAAGCATGCCACGGGAACCGCGGCAGGTGGGGCGATTTGCGAATTTTTCCGAGCGGATTCCGTGGCGGAAAAAACAAATGCGAATCAATACAGGGCTGCCTACTTTTTATTACAAGAAATAAAGTACGAAAGAGACGGAAAATAAACAGTATTTTGAAAAAATATAAAGTGTTCAATTTTTTTATGTTTTGAATAAGTACATTATTTTTTGGTACTCCTCGCACATGTTATTAATGTATCATCCATCATTTAGGCTTCGTAAGCCTCATCACATTTCCATGTAAAAATAAAGTAGGTAAATGAGGAGCTAATTTTTTATTCAAAATCAAAATCAAAAGTCATTTATTCAAACTAGGCTGAGAATCAGCACTTTTCGAACGTCAAAATGTACACACGGTGTATACACGCGAAAAAAGTATTTTTGAATAGGTACTTTATTTTTATTGAATAGTAAAAAGTATTTTAAGTTGAAATAAAGTATAATACTGTTTTTAACAGTATGGTTGGCAGCCCTAGGCGCATGCCACGCCCACGGATAGTATAGAAGCCAGGAACTTGAAACTTTATTCAAATTAGGGGTATGAGGTATGATAACGTTACGTAATACGTTAGGTATAGTTCCAGTTACCATTTACGAACTAATTTCTTCGCAATATTACGAAAATCTATCGGAACGACATCAACTATTAATTTAGTTACGACCCGAGTGGAACAGTAGAAATTATCGCTACTGGAACGGATTGTAACGGTATTTTAACGTTATTTGATAACGTTTCAAGTCCCTGATAGAAGCCCAACAAGTTCTTCTTGTGAAATTCTCCGTCCATACGACTTTTAGTTAAATAATGAATACAATCTCTTCCAAATATTGAACAAAAAACCTACTCTCCAACCAATATCGAGATAACTTAGATAAAGACATTTTGCTCTCGGTCTATAATAATCGCGGTGGCGAACGCTCTTCCCGTAGCTTGAATTCTGTGCCGCTTGTTTTGCCGCCCCGCTTGCCGTACCGCAATTCGCGCCGCCTGACCCGTGGCCAGGCGGTTAACGTAAACTAAAAAACGATGTTTCGTAACATAACCTCTGAGCGGGTCTAGAGTGGTCCCAGGTTTAAGCAAGCGAAAGACACCACTATGCAGAAGATACGTCTGCTCGTGTTTCTGTACACAGTAATTTTGGAGCAGCCGAAATGTGCTTATGGTAACCATAGTGATTTAATTTAATCATAGGAATACGAAGAATCTCGCTTTTGTGAGTAAGTAGCTACATTTATCATCGTTTCAATGAAACGAAAAATTTTTTTTTATGGTAACTCATCCCTTAAGTGGATCTAGAGGTGAACGTCCACTGGTTTGCACAGCGGCTGCACACACGGCACGCAACATATTGAACTGATTTGCCGATGACATGCGTCCACTGTATGTGGATATTATCTCTTCATCTGTCGATGTTTCAGATTATACAATTTTTCATATCTTTCTAAGATATGTAGAATAAATTAAAAGTGAGTCATCCATTTTACAATCTTTTTGTTGGTTCTCGTTGCGGTCGGTGCAGACCTTTATAGAAGTTCAAGCTTTATACTTAGCACTTTTTTTACTTAGCGGCATTATTAAGTAATAAGAAACAGTATATATTTATTTTAGTTATTTATTGACACATACATTGACACAAGAAGATGGGAAGTCAATAGATTTCCAGGTGTAACCAACATTTCTCGCCCTAAGCTAGTGCCAACAAGTTCAACGTTGTCACTGTCTGGACATTCTCAGCTATGTACCTACAATATGTACACTAAACGTATGTAACATGTAAGCCCGCCACAGAGCAGACGACGATCATGACTTAATTGCTTGGCAGTAAGTCCGGAAGCAATCATATGGTTATTAGTGTGTCAATACAGAACACCCTCGGGTGACCCTGAGTGTTGGCTGGTAAGACAAAGAATTACCCACTGACCCTAGAACTATGTACTTACTATAATCATTGTGTACTTGTGTACTTATATACGTGTCCAGTTATGAAAGAGTCTAGTTTGAAATGAAAGAACTAGGTACAAGCTATAGTTATGGTTATTTGTCATCGTCTACATAGTTATATCAAGTGTCTATAGTTATTTTCACACCACCTGCTCGACAATGTCAAATTATATGTCATGCAAACCTAACCTAAAGTAAGTCATTTAAGACCTGAGGTCTAGCAGGGTAATAATATTGTAATGAATTTCACTATGACCCGCTGGTCATTAATGTGATTTGAATTTGGAACATAAAGTAGAACATTTACGGTAAGTAGTAGGTACATTCCATGCATTCACCATCTGCACTAAAATTAATTGTTCGAAAATCGAACTGGCCACCACGAGTAGAATATAAAAAAAAGAAAAATAGAACACAAATTATAAAGAGGCGCGAATACTGAAAATTGAATTTCTTTGATATTTAAAAAAAACAAATTACTTAACTACAATACATACAAATTTTCACAAAAATGTCGAGTGACGATAGTGATTTGACTCCGAAGTACATTAAATCCGAAGCCATTGGCATTGCCAACAATCTACTCCCAGAAAAGTCTAAGGAATCGTACATTAAAGCCTACGACGATTTTTACAAATGGAAAACTACAAAGGGCATGAAGTCTATATCTGAATCAGTGCTTTTAGTCTACTTCCACCATTTATCATGTACAAAGAAGTCAAGTAGCCTATGGTGCATCTATTCGATGCTCAGGTCAACAATAAGCATCAAAAATAATATACTTACAAATTAATACATACACCAAATTAAAGGCATTTTTAAAAAGGAAATCCGAAGGACATTGTCCTATCGTCGTAATAAATACTTGGATTCTAGTACTAATGCTTTTTATTGTCTCGTAGATGGTGTGAAAAGTAGAGTATTCTCCTCGGGGATAAAGGTGCCTTCATCTTGGGCGAACTTGAATCCCGCGCTGCACTCAGGATTCTTGTCTTAACTCCCTCGCTTTGCTCGGGATTCAATACGGCGCCCGCTACATAAGACACTACTTTATCCCCTTAGTGCATAATCTACTATTATTAAGAAAGATTATTTTATGGAAGTTTTAATAGCAAAACATAACATCACGCGAATCATCACGTAATAGCCCGAAGGGTGAAGCGGTGAGGCGGTGTACGTTAGCATGTCCACCCACATTTCGCCAGTTATGTTTAAGTCCCATGTGAAGGGTGCGAGCCTATAGCCATACCAACCGGGCACAAATTCAGACGAAGCAATAATAATCACTCCATAACTGCAGTTTTCCAAATGTTGTTATTGTACTTTCTTTATGCTCAAAAAGCAATAAAAACTGAAACTTTGTAGATTGTTTAATTCCACACATTCACCAACAACCCAGTTGCAACTGTTCACAATGGTGCCAACACAAGTAGCGTATCAATGTACTAACCAAACAAAAATAACGCGACGCAATGAAGTTAGACTCGTAATGTGAGGCGAGGGCGACGGCCATTCAGCCAGCGTAATGAGCGAGCGTTTAACGTTGCAGACTATAAAATCTAGTGTACAGAAGTTCAATCACAACTTAATAATTTTTAAGTACCTAGATGTGGCACGAAAATGGACGCTACCTAGGTAAAGCCGAAACTTGACAAAACTTGGTAAATTGATGGTTTTTTTGACAGATTACTAATGACATGCGAATGTGAACGTTCTTAAAAATAAGGGAATTGCCCCGCTAATCTTGATCTAGTACTAAATCGATTTTAGCGAAAGACCCATCGAAGTTATGTTAAAAATTGCTAACAGTAAGTAGGCTCCAAGTTTTTTTTTTGTCTAAGCTGGGTCAAATAAAATGTTATTTCTTTCTACGTGTAATCGTGTATGGCCGCTATCACACATGGGTATTGGTCCTTCTGAAACTTATCTCTTTAGGGCACAAACTCAATGAGACGCGGGACTGAATGGAACAAAATTCAGCCTATGCTTTGGCGCGCTTTTGATTTGAATAAAGAATGTTTAAAACCGTACATTGAGTCGAATGAGTTTTGAGTTCATTGCTGGCTTTGTACACAGAAATCCTATGCGAATGAGAAATTAACCGCCATCGCCAATGGAAACTAAAGTGTGTCATTTTTAACGAAATACTCTTTTAAATAGTTAGCTCTTCTTAATAGTTAGTTGGCTAGGTAGTTTGACTCACAAGCGTATTTATTATCGATGACTTACAAATCTTAAATCAGACATCTAGACTTTATACTACATTACACACATTGACATATAACTTGAGTTTTGTCAGCTGATTCAAAATTGAATTGGTTTTGCTTAGACACTAATATTTTTTCGACAGATATTTTTATAATAGGTCTTTACCTATGAAATTGCCGTTTTGTATGAAAAAATGTAAACGAATTTTTTTCATGAATTTTTTATTTGTATTAATCGAAGTAATCACCCATGCAATCAATGCATCTTTGCCATCGCAGTGGCAGTTTATTGATGCCCTTCTTAAAGAAATCAGCTGGACGGGAGGCAACAAATTCTTCAAAGGCATTTTGTACTGCCTCTCGGGTATTGAATTTTTTTCCCGCCAAGAAGTTATCCAAATTCTGGAAAAAGTAGTAGTCTGTAGGCGCAAGGTCTGGTGAGTAGGGCGGATGACGGAGAGCTTCCAACCCCAGTTCTTGCAACTTGGAGACCGTCTGCTGTGCAGTATGAGGTCGCGCGTTGTCGTGCAGGAGCAGCGGAGACGAGCGATCGACCAATGCTGGTTGGAGATGCGCCAGCTTCTCCATCATTGTGTTCAGTTCTTCACAGTACACATCTGCAGTAATGCTCACCCCGTTTGGTAAGAAGCTGTGATGAATCACACCGGCGCTAGACCACCAAACAGTGACCATCACTTTTCTAGGGGTAAGTTTTCGTTTAGGGCATTGTTTAGGTGCTGAACCAGGATCCAACCAACTTGCTGAGCGCTTGCGGTTATCAAACAGAATCCATTTTTCATCGCAGGTAACAATGCGGTTCAAAATTCCTTCATTTGTGTGTCTGTTGAGCAGTGCAAGGCACGTCTCGACGCGTACTTCGCGCTGGCGATCATTGAGTTCGTGGGGCACCCATTTGTCAAGCTTTTTTACCTTGCCAATTTGACGCAAATGGACCAATATTGTTTTGACGCTAACGTCGAAAGCTGCGGCTAATTCAGCCGTAGATTGTGTATCATCAGCTTCCACAATCGCCTTTAATTCGTCATTGTCGACCAAAGTCTTCGGACGACCGCGAGGTTCATTTTTCAGGTCGAAATTTCCAGAACGGAAGCGAGCAAACCAATAACAGGTGGTGCGTTGGTTTGTAGTGTTAGCTCCGTAAACGTCGTTGATGTTGCGTGCCGCTTGTGCCGCGTTGCTGCCACGACGGTACTCATATTCCATAATTACTCGAATTTTTAACGTATCCATGATGACGAAAAAGATTGAAATGCGATGAAAATGTAACACTAATCAATAAAGAAATGACTACTTTTGGAAAAAAAAATCCATGTTTTTAAAATAAAATTAATTTGAAATTAGAATTCTTAGCCAAACAAAAATTATTTTGATTTGAAATGGCCAGTACTGCAGAACGGCAATTTCATAGGTAAAGACCTTAAATGTATAGGTAGCAGCGAAAAGTTATTCAAAGCTTTTATTTAATAGTTTCTCTTGGTTAACACTCACAGATTCCTAAATAAAAGATTGATGGACCAAAGTGAAAAGTTTTATCCGTATCAAACAGAATATCTAAAACCGCTCAATATTCGGCGTGCAAAAAAACGTTCCTTTTTCAAAAATAAACAATTTCCACATCACACTTTAAAACATGGCTGTTAAAATGAAAACGCAACATCCTATCAAAAGATTTAATTTCCATCGCTGTCAGTGCAAATCATACGGCGGGAAATAAAATATCGAGAGCGATCAATTGATACGACCGACCATAAATTCAGCTTTGATTCATCGAAAATAAAGAATATACGTGAAGCGAACTTTTAATTAAGTTTTTGTTTTAAGTGGGCCTTTCAGTTACATCAAGTGGTTTATTTCGGCTTTTGTATCACACAATGGTTGCTTTATAGCTGTCATATTTATAGCTGGTCAACAATTTATTTATTTGCTGTGAAACAGAAAAGATTGAAAATACCGGAAACGTCTAAAGTCAAATAATTTATTTTATTTATTTCAATTCGGTCACTAAAAGGCACAGTGATTATGCTATTGAGCCACTGTCTCGAATTAGTTTTACTTCATACCAAAGGTTTAACGTGACTTTTCTCGGAAATAACGGCCTTCTATCTCAATCTTAAACGTCTAATTGCAAATTAAATATGTGTTTAAGGCAGCTTCCAGACTTAACGACTCAAAGTATACCAAACTATACTATTATAAAACAACAGGTCAACCCGCCACAGACATGAGTACTTCATGGACACGCTCGCACTGACCAGTACTACTTAGTCTGTGCACTGACCTATTCATCAGGAATCCAATCTGGCCACAAGCTAAGCCTATTGAATGTATACGCCATACCAATATCATATGAACACAACGGTGTACATCTTACACACACAAATAGGTTTCAGCATATTATATAAACATGCCAAGAATATATGGGAAATATGATGGAAGAGTAGAAAATGTGTGTATAATACTATAAGTTACGAATAGTTATATATTTTTTTTAACTGTTAATAATTTTTAATTTAACACCCAGTATTTAAATAGATATATATAGACTTCTGGATGTTAGTCAAAGACCAAGTCTGATGGCGGGACGAGTTGGATAGGTTCCATCAAAACTGAAAAGAGGACGCGCGGGCTCGCGAAATATGGAAGGAGTGGAGGGAGGCCTTTGCCCAGGAGCGGGACAGAGTAGGCTAGGAAAAAAAAAACAAGAATAATTTTCAATTGTTAATATTTTATTTCAGAAATGGCACAATGGTCCTCCTGTCTAAACGATCTTTGGGGGTTTGGTTTGGTTGTTTGGAGCTTTGTTGTTAAACGTAGGTATATCTTATAAAAGCTAATTTCGGACCAGATTAATTAAAAACTACGAGGTACTACTTACTACTCATCCAACAAAATTATTAGTATGCTATCTGAAAAATAAAATGGCTGACTTTACCACTTTCAACTTTACAGGCATACCAGTTAAGACGACGTCACGTGGTAGGTATAGACCTACCACTCGGCGACTAAGAAAAATATAATAAGCACAAAATTGTGTCCATTTTATATTTTTTCGCATTACAGTGAGAGCAGACAGATAGACAGGTCCCCCTGACGAGACGTCTATTACCCACACGTTAGATAGAACATGTCAAAGTGAACACGACTCATGTATCCTCTGTAGCTATTGTTGGCGGCTTGTTTCGCTCCTGGGAAACGAAATACCGGCTCCAATGACATACTCGCCTACACCTTTGCAAATTTACCTCGAGTGCTTGACAAACACACAGTACAATCGAATACTATCCCTATTACAGATACACAAAGTCTAAATTACGACTTCGGGACCCAGCACCCAAATTCATCTACTAAACCTTGCACAGGATCCATTTGCATCTCAATCGAACCTTGTTTCTGTAACAACATGATCTACATTCGCGTATCAAGCTTGTAAGGAGCTAGATTGCACGGAGATATCATCCGACCCAGTTTAAAACGTAAGCGACCCGAATTATACTGGTGTAAGTCGAGGACCCTTTGACACAAACGTGGATAAAATAAAATATAAACAGTCGGTACGTTTGATGATATTATTTATCTTGTACGAGTGAGGGGCGGAGGGGGGATGGGCTAACGAAATAAAGGAGGATATTAATTCGTGCTAAGACCGCAAAGTAGTGTGATTCGGATCCCGGTTACTCTTGGAGCCTGTATTCCTTTGCGCCTTTGAGTGTTTAATTCGAGTGCCGAAGGAATGGCTCGTTAGAGTAAACTACGAGATTCCTTTTAGTTGTAGACAGCTAGGAAATGATAAGAAAACAGTCTTCTTTAAAAAAAAATTGAAAGCTTTAATGTACTATCTATGTTGGATAAGATAAAATCGAGATGAGAAACAGACTTTATTTACGTTTCGTCTGTGATGTAAAGTTAAAGACGAACGAATCCTATAACAAGAAATAACTGATTGGTTTCAATACTTAGAGGCGCAATGTTTTTCAATCAGCGTCATTATTTTATATACAATGAAACCACAGCCTCTACAACACCTTTATTCAAAGTACAAAATAGCAATATTAATTGAAAACTGCGAATATTTCATAAATATAACAAATACGAAACCGGTCCTTTGTTATAACCTTTGACCTTAAAATCTATTTCAAATATTTGAATACCTAAATTCATTTCGGATTCAAGAATTCCGCAATTGAATTTATGACAGGAGTAAAATCGCGTGGCCAGGCGCGATTTGCCGTGGCATCCATAAGATATTACAGAACAAGACAATACTAAACTCTTAACATCGTTTTGGCCTGAGGACGTGTTGCCTTATGTTCTGGAAAAACATCTTTTTTAAACTATGTATTGCTGTAAAACTACACACTAACAACCTCACACGCGGGCCGCACTTGGCCCTAAAACCGTAATTAGAATGTCCATAACCGCTGCTGGGCAAAACATGCAATGCTTTTTAAACAGCTGTTTGTGCTTAAAATATAGAATGGAATTAATATGAATATAGTGATTACTATGGCTTAGCAAAGAAATGTTAGACTTAGTTGCCACTGACCAGAAACATGGGCAAGCTATGCCAGCCCGTGGACCTTCGGCTTTATCTATTTCATGTCAATATTAACAATGCAAAACATTTGTCCGCGCAAAATAACGCGACTTCGGAAAATGTTGTATCGAGGCTCTGTGGTCCTTTCATTGTTTGAAGCGGCCATTTTAGCGGTGGGAGAGGAGGACTGATGGTTGTAGTGTTTTTTTTAAATTGGGTTTTTTAGGTTTAAGACAATACAACTTTCGAAGTCACTGCATCCTAACAGAAACAATAACCTAAAGTATTAGGTAATATATTATTGTCCGAAAGTTTACGTTTGAGAGTCGGAAATAAAGAAGAAAGAAAGAAAAATTGTTTATTCTGCACAAACAAAACGCACACAAAACGAAATCTAACGCCAATATTGGGAAAAGGAAAACCACAACATTGTGCATTCTAAATATAACATTATTTTATCATCCTATTGAGCACCCAGCTGCCAACTTTAACAAACACATCTAGAATCACTCACCACAAGACTAAACGGACTAAACTACCCCTGAACTTCAGTAAGCTTAGCAAGTCTACATCTTGCGAGAGCCAGCAATACATTAACTATTCATTTATGAGCACAGCAATGAAAACCCGTAGCTTCCTCTGATCCGGCCATGAATATCATCCATCTCGTTTTTATCGCCTCACTGCTTACTAGCGAGTGGGGCGCAGTGCGACGTCGGTGTCGTTTTATTTCGAATTCAGCTCTTTACAAGTATTTGTCAGAACTGTAACATGGTATTTTGTGAAATAGGGTAATTTGTTTGTACAATGGGTGCTAAAGGTTCTCTTTAAGAATCAGCTGGTGATACATTGGTTCCATCATTACTTTTGCGTCTGTGCCTGACCTTACTTATCTTGTTTTTGTCACTTGTCTCTATACTCTATAGAGAACTAACTCACAAACAAGAGCAGGTAAGTTTTATCCGTCATATCCAGATCGGTATGATTTATAACTAAAGTTTTACTTCTTATACCTTTTCCAGTTACTTCTGTACCAGAATCCAACATTGTGATAGAATTTATAAAAGTAGCGCGAACTCATCAGCGATTACAGAACTGCAGCCAACTAACTCCATTAATCTCTGGAGACATTACAAAACTGATATTAAATTCAAAAATTCATTTCCTTGCACTAATTTATCTTCAGAAGACAGCGATGACTCATTTTTAATGTAATGAAGTTCCGTCGGGTCAAGTTCAAACTAATTAAAAGTGTAGTCGGGGAATGCATTAACCGACAACCCCCCTTCTGCCCCCTTAGAGAGGAGGGGTGTAGAGGATCTCGAAATATTCATGGCGAAGAGTAATCTCGGAGATAATGAGGGAAGTGGGCCGCTGAGGCGAGCCAATTAAAATGATTGCGGCCCGCGCCCGCGCCAAGTTTGCAGCGAGCCTACTTTGATGAGCAATATAATCGCTCCACTCAGGTAGTTTGTTCAGGACAAACGTTGCTAGATGGATTTTTTTGAGTGATTTTCTTGTTTATGTGGATTTTGTTGAACGGTTCTCATTGTTCAAACTGCTATGTCCAGAACGTTGCAGTTTGAACAATGAGAACCGTGTGCTCTATTTTAATACCAAGCTACCCATTATTTCAAACTGTATCAAACTAACCTTGTTTTTTAAATTGATACACCACAACAGTTACCAATATGTGCAACATTTTTCATTACTTTCGGCTAACAATATGTGGCGCAACAAGACTAAATAAAAGTGTTGTAGGACGCGTTGCAATAACATGACGCATGGTCAAACAAAGCAAATTGTTCGCTTTGTAACATTCCGATCCCGTGTTTGTGCAGGCGACGCCGACGGTCGCGCTTGGTTCGCGCGATTACACCTCTGTGCGTAAGCACGCACTGGGTGGGATAGACGCTATTTCTGAGTCAGTAACTATATAAGGAAACAGTCATCAATTGAAGTCATTTAAATATTGTGGAGGTATTTTTTCACTTCATCATTATCATAATTTCAGCCGAAAGATGTCCAAAGCTCTCCCGGCCGAGCATCGCGACTTCGACCGGTTCTGTGCTTCTCGCATCCAGCGCGGTAATATTTTTCACTTACGAAAAATAATTTAATAGTTATTTATAAGTGCGGAAATTATGTGAGTTCCGACGAGTATTAGCCGACACGAGTCGGAAATCATGTTACGCACTTATACCTAACAACGCACAATGCGAAAAAATAAAAAAAATAGGTACATATTGAAAAATTAATATATTTATGAAAATCTAAATCCAGAGTAGGTAATTAATTGGGCACGCCATAATTGCGGCGATAAGTCCCCTCTTTGAGGAGTGGCTAGAGAGACGCCACAGCGTCCTCACCTTCCGCCTGACGCAGGTCCTCACCGGACATGGCAGCTTCGGGAGATTCCTGTGTAGGATTAGGCGGGAGGAAACGCCCGGGTGTCACCACTGTGCGGATCGCCCGGAGGACACGGTGGAGCATACGGTGGAGGTATGCCCTGCTTGGGCGAAGCACCGCCGTGTCCTCGTGGAGGCGAATGGCGGCGATGACCTCTCGCGCCCGGGCCTGGTCCAGGCCATGATACGGAGCGAGAGGGCATGGGAAACCTTCACCTCCTTCTGCGAAGCAGTAATGCTCGCGAAGGAGGAGGTGGAACGCGTGAGGGAGAGGTAACGTTTGCACCCTCATGGCCCTAACCGCCGCCGCTGGAGACACCCTGGGCGTCGGGAATCCCAGGCGGATTCCCGGCTACCGTAGGCGCGGGTCGATGGCGCGTCGTGTTCCACGCGCGCCTCAAAGAGATGTCAGCACATCTGACGGGGTCCGCTAGGACCGATGCCTGCCAGGGTTGCGGGAATGTCCGAAAGGGATACCGGGACCTTGGCAACAGGCAACTGAAGCAACACGGGTGGGTTTTAGTCAGTAAAAGTCTGACACACCCCTCCGCCCCGCCCAGAAGTCATTTGATGATTTCCGAATCTAAAAAAAAAAAAAACAAATTAATTAATAAAAAAATAATTAATAACGCGTTTAATGAAGTAGGTATTAGTTTTATTGCTAAAGCTTCGTTCGACGGGGGTTGACCGCACACAGCGGTCAATAACTGACAACCGTCAGGATCTATCCCTTGTCACGTATGATTTAAAACAAGAAAAACTGACGATGGAGTTAAAAATAAGAATAAAACTGAAAGTAACAAGCACTAGTGCGAAAAAGTGGCACTTTCCGTATAATTTGGTTGCTTTGAAAACGCTTTTCGAGCACAATGTATTGTAAAAAATATAATATATAAGTTTGATGCCGATAGCATCAAACTCAAACCGCGTCGGTGATCGTTCAGAGTACGTAGAACAAGTGCCGCGTTATTATTGCGGTAACAAGCACGCAATCAGAGCAACGCTGTTAGTGAAAACAAGCGATTTTTGCCGCGCGACCGCATTGTATGGCGTGGCGGAGCTGTGTGCAGCCGCCTTCATCGACATGCCTTTTGACGCACTATGCTGTGACGGACAAAGTGAAATATTTGGCAGGAATTTTTGGTATAATAAAATCTAGTCAAAAATGTGTTTATAAAACAATAACAGTAAAAATTTCGAATCCTGAATATTTTTGTCTTAAAAAAAATTGGATTTCTTCCCGGGTACGCAAGTAAGTACTTATAGTAGATTGTTGCATCGAGCACAAAGTGAGTGTCATGCTGTACAAGGGTCATGTTGGTGCCCGAGCGCAAGCGAGGGCACTAAATTAACACGAGTGCATTAATTACTCACTTTAGCGAGGTGCGTAATCTACTTTGCTTTCAACTACCAATGTACCTACCGTACCTAACTGAACTGAACTGAACTCAGCTCAGCTCAGCCCAGCTCATCCTAGCTCAGCGTAACTCAGCTTAACTCAGCTCAACTCGGCTCAACTCTGCTCAACTCTGCTCAACTCAGCTCAACTCAGCGTAACTCAGCGTAACTCAGCTCAAATATGCTCAACTCAGCTCAACTCACCGTAACTCAGCTCAACTCAGCGTAACTCAGCGTAACTCAGGTCAACTCAGCGTAACTCAGCGTAACTCGGCTCAACTCAGCTCAACTCAGCGTAACTCAGCTCAATTCACCGTAACTCAGCTCAACTCAGTGTAACTCAGCTCAATTCAGCTCAAAGCTGCTCAACTCAGCGTAACTCAGCTCAACTCAGCTTAACTCAGCTCAACTCAGCGAAACTCAGCTCAACTCAGCACAACTCAACTCAGACAGACAGACAGAGTCGGAGAGACAAGCCTTAGTAATAGGGTCCCGTTTCACCCCTAAAATAAAAACAGTGCATTAATGAATAACAAACAGTGCAACAATGAAATTTCATACAACTTTACTGCACTGTTTTGGTTCTAAGCAAAAAATTCGTTCTTTGTGATCGGTTTTGTAGTGATTAATGATAACATTTATGTATGTAGCTGCAAAAGCATGTAGTTGAAAGAAAAGTAATTATTTCTCCCCTTCCAAGAACCTTTCGCACCGAATCTCATCGGCACGTCTTGTTAAATCATACACGTAACATTATAATACTCATCCTCGTTAATAAATTTGGCAGTCAAGTGTTGCGAACACATCAATCAGTCAACCCTTCGCTGAGCGCACCCTCGCTGTCCGCGCGACCACCGGCCGTCCGCGGACATAACCGGCGCGGAGAAATAGGCGCCGACAGACCGGCCTGGATGGGGCCGGAGGAGATGCGGGACGCTAAATAGTCTCGCAAACCTTTTTTAAAGCATTTGGCAACATAACGTGCAAGAGTGTGTGCGTCTTAATATTAAGCTCTCTGGAAGATTATGTTTACTTTTACATTCAAATAAAATGTAAATTGTATAAAATGGCGACCAGAATCATAATATCGAGGGTAGTGGAAGAAATGCCTTTGTCCAAGAGCAGGACAGCACAGGCTTATAGAAGAAAGTGAAATAGGGACAATAATAATAGTAATACCAGCATATTATAGTCCCACTGCAGGGCATGAGCCCCTTCCCGCACAGAGGGAAAGCATACAGTAGGAAAAAAACCAGCTAAGTGTGTGAATGATGAATTTATCGTATTTATGTATTATATTTTTTTATTATAGTGTACCAAACCATTACATTAAATTCGGAGCAAATCGGCTGTGACAGAACAGACACACGAGTGATTCTGTGGCGGTATCTACATCACCACATGCGAACTACGCATCAAAGACCTGACGTCAGACAGACGTCACATAAATCCTGCATCGCGCAATTAAAGTTTACCGTGCAGTGGACATATATACGAGAACCCAACATCAATTGTTGGGCAGTTGCCCGCCAGACACAACACCCGTCTGGTTGGAGGATCCTCCCTTTTCTATGGTGGATGAGTGAACTTTACACCCTGTTCCTCATGCCCCTAAATTGGTGACCCCGAATATGAACGTCAACGCAGCCTTCGTGCGTGACGTCATCATCATCACTCCCGCAAGCTTTCAGTGAGGCGAGTCACACAGCCAAGCCAACACCCGAGGCGTCAACGGGTATCCTGACCACCAGCATGCAGCGATCGCGCATTCCTGGTCATCACCTTCAGCCTCATCACCCCGACCCACTGGGGAATCACCGCAATCACTTCAATCACCACAACCGCCGCAAACAGTTCCGACCCACCGCGAACAATGCAGCACCCGGTTCCGACTCACTGGAACCACATCTGGCACTGGCAAGCATCGCAAGATACAAGACTCAGCCCACTATCGACCTCCGGTCTCCGGAGGGGAGTGATGTGGCGGTATCTACATCGCCACATGCGAACTACGCATCAAAGACCTGACGTCAGACAGACGTCCCATAAATCCTGCATCGCGCAATTAAAGTTTACCGTGCAGTGGACATATATACGAGAACCCAACATCAATTGTTGGGCAGTTGCCCGCCAGACACAACACCCGTCTGGTTGGAGGATCCTCCCTTTTCTATGGTGGATGAGTGAACTTTACACCCTGTTCCTCATGCCCCTAAAATTCTATAAGGGTTCCGATTTTTCATTCGGGGACATGACACGGAACCCTAAAAAGTTATAAGTGACTGCCTAAAAATAAAACCTTAATTTTCGTGCTTATTTACGAAATGTTTACCGCAAATCATTCATACAACCATATCTGACATTCATGCATTACAGAAACAGTTACACAGTCGTATAGTTTCAAACTGAAACAATTTAATTGTCCCCACAATTTCTGCACCTTTGAGTGGTATTACGAACCCGATATTGTGATCCCTATGTTATACAACTAATCTTGAAAGGAGATTTTAAAGCGATTGTCTCTAAGAGAGGGGCAGTATTGTGTTCAATATTGATATTAACAGCGGCCCGAAAATATCAGGTTTCGCTTTAGGTAGATGCAAGGAAATTCAGACGACTCGCACTAGACGCGGCTAATAGCTTGTTTGCTGTGTTTATGGATGTAGAAATTGATCGTATGCTTGCTAAGATTTTTTATGCAACAAATTTCACGCATTTCTATACTACTATCTACCAAGCATCCAAGAGAGTTCCATGCAAGAGTAGTTACTGCTTTGGTTGTTTTAATAAAAATCTTATATTTATGACAACTGTAAGTATCAAAAATATTTTTAGCGTATTGACAATCAACCATCTCACTAATTAACTCTGCACTGTTTAAATACACTAGTTACATAGGTACGCAAACTACAATCCAATATTTAAACTATTCTAAATAAACATTCAAAGCAAACATGATTAATTCACCAATTTCATAATAATCTGTCAAAATATAACACCGATTTGGTCGGCCATTGTGTATTTATTTAGACAATATTTTGTTCGTGACAATAGCACAAAGGCACAAATCGAGGGCACGGACACAAAGGAACACAACGCGCTGGAAGGGGACTTTTAAAATGTCCAATGTGCCGTGTGATATTCCTAGTCTAGCCTCACATAGTCGCTTCTAATCCCGCTAATTGAATTTGTACGGCTTAGCAGACCGATTAGATCGCATTTGTAGGGTTGAACAAGCTGAGCGGTGCGCTCGGGTGGACTCTTTGAATTATTATTAGTGACGTGGCATGATGAGGGTTGTTCCATGCAAATTAGCGAGTGTTATTGAAACTATCGGCGCCGGCAGCCCGACCGCGAAATTGAAAGATTGATCTTCAACGAGCTTGCTCGGCGGCGCGGAAACCTGCTTGCTTGCTATGCGCTCTTTGCTCGTAGTTCTGGCTTGAAGAGGCACACGTCACTCGGAATGATTTTTGAGGGGATGCTTTTAGATGTTTCCGCTTGAAAAACTTTGGGGTTTTTGTATTAAAACTTCAAAACCAATTTTATTAGACGCACGATGTTCTGAAATCTGGTTAACAGGAAATATTTTCAACATTCAACAACTATTTTTATTTTAAGTTATTACTTGATTGAACTGTATTAACTTTAACTTGGGTGTACTCACCCAAGTTAAAGTAAAATGTTATTTGTTTCCATCGATCCTACAGTGTATTTTCAGTCACAGCGCAGAATGCAAAACGATTACGAATACATACGATTCTATTTGTTGTAACACAGAATAACAATTTAATTTCTGGTATAAATGATGTTTTACACGTTTTGGGCACGAGGTTTTTAGCATCTTTTATTTTCTATGGTTTACAAATATTATCAGCCAGTGTAGGAAAAAATAATGCCTGATATTTATGTAGTGTGTAAACCCACCTATTTATCACTAATGTGTTATTTATTAACAAACATACCTCTGTATCCTTTTGTTCCCATCAACAAAGTGTTCAGTACGACATTGTTACCCGCATAATTCCTCACAAAACGTTTCCTGTACCGCAGAATGTTTCCACATTACACAACCGGATTAGGTTCACGATGCTTTCACCACACGCTTGTATTATGCTTAGCTGACATTAAAGGTGAAGTTCGCACATACAATAACAACTTGCAGAAGGACAACCTCCTAAATCATCACCATCTTCCTGCCTCTGTCTCATGTTACTTGGGTTCGGCGCAACACGATTGCGTCTTCCATTCTCCCCTGTCAGCCATCACGCTATCATTAACTCCCTTCTCTTACATCTTTTCTCATCTTTCCTCTCCCTCTCCATTTAAGCCAATACTTTTTTTTTAATCTCCTTTTTCGTCATACCCTAAAACCAACTCACTGCGTCAATATTTCTTTTGAAAGAGTATTTTTCGGGTAAGCTACGTTTCTATTTTGAAGGCAGAAATCTTTGTGAAGTTCAGTCTTTGCTGTGGGACCAAAAAAAGGAACACGGGTGGTTAATGATAACGACATTAGGCGTCAATTTGCTTTGCTAATACAGAATGAGTAGTAGGTACTTAACAAAATCATTAATTAAAAAAATATTTAAGACATGATCCATTTTTAACCGACTTCAAAAAGGAGGAGGTTCGCAATTCGTTCAAAAAAAGTTTTTGTTAAAACATTGCTTAAAACTAGGTTACTTCACACATAAATGCATACAATGTTTAAAGAACGGACATTCCTACCTGTCCGCTATCACACTCTGGACGCTGTTATTACTCAAACGCACTCTGTGCAGCAGTGACGCCGCTTTATTGCGTAAAATTGCCGCGAAATGTGCGTGCCTCTATGAACATGGTACTGTAAAACAGAGGGCGCCGCACCACCATCCTGAATGCGTTATTGTATTGGAGTCGCAGAGCATTGACAGCCCTATGCGGATACGCTGTCCACAGGCTTCTGGAGTAAAACGTCTGACAAAAGGATTCAAATAACAACATCTTTACCTCTCGAGTGCAGCGGGCAAACCTGCGGGCCAATAGATTAGCCCTGACCGTCAACTACGCTCTGCATTCCCTTTCCATAAAACATGCATCGTTCAAAGAGTCCGTGATTATATGCCCCAAATAAGATAAGATAAGTTATGCAAAAGGTACTTCATCCTAGAAGAAGCTGGTACCTGGCTGTGGTATGCAGGAAACTGTTGAATGGTAGAACTTCTGCATCTGCCTATGTCGTACTGCAAGCATTCTCCCGGCATACCTGCTGGCTGCAGCGCCCTGCGCGCGGTATCGGGTCGCCTCATTACTGAATATTCCAGCACGGACCGAATCTTCGCGATCGTGCAGTGGTGTGGATTGTGGCTGATTGGGTGTTCGATATCCCGTGTATGGCAAGATAATGGGGGGTAAAGCGAGGGTTGTGAACGTGAATAGTCCTGCCTAAATGAAGGGATTGTTTTAAAGTGAGTTGGGAAATGCATAGACGTTACCTATAATTAATAAGTTATCCTCATCAATGATTAGCGTTACCTACTTTAGAGTTAGATAGACCTCTCTTTCTGACTTTTTTCTTCTCTCATCATAGGTCTATACTAACATTGGCTAACCATAATTCGGTTTAATAAATCTAATCTAAGCTTCACGGATACCTCCATGTAGATTGCATTTGATTTTTTTCTTTCGTTCATTGCTTATGTGCTGCTTCTGAGCTTATGGTGTTTCACTACTCCTATACTGATTACTCAACCTACTCAATTTGAAATATGACTTTCTAATCTCAATACAGCCATCAGAAATCTATCTGTTATAAATAAATTCTCTAATAATAAATATTATTGTAAGGCGGGCGTGCCTATCTCGGCTCACTCACATTGGCTCGAACGCCCCGAGTGCGCTGTAATACCTCACATTATCCCCTCTTGCTGTGCATGGCTGATACTCATTGATAAGGAACCGAATTTTATTTAAGAATGTGTTTAATGCATAAGGGGATTTGGTAGGACGTCAAAGACTTCCAATTGAGAGCTTCTTAAAGTTCTCAATTATTAGTAAACTAGCTTTTGCCCGCGGCTTCGCCCGCGTGGATGTCGGAAATTATCCCACGGGAATGTGCTACCGGGATAAAAGTATCCTATGTCCCATAACCCACGTGGTCTGTCTAGGCGACCTAGGCGTTACGGCGTAAAAGTAACAGACATGAGACAGCCAGTAACTTTATATATATTAGTGGTAGTCCATATCTATATTATATTGTGGTGATAGTGTGGATAGTATGGACAGCAGTATGAAACTGTCGGAAAGATTAATGAAAAAATATTGTACAAAGATTAATGAAAAAACTATGGCATATTGTATGGACGATGGAAACTAAGGCGAAAGCTTTGGGGGAGCCTGCGAAATTCAAATTTTCTTATGATTTTTGCTTTTTACAGGTCAGTATCAAGTTTTATGTTGATCTAAATAATGAGCCGCAGTTGTATAACATATTTATTTATCTAATCTAACTAATAGTGCAGGAGTTGTATTCCTGTATTCCTGGTTATTATTCTGTAATGCTACTATTAGCTACGATCGCGAATCATATTTTAATCATATTGACATTCGAAACTTACCCATTAAACGATTTAAAAGCTGTATTAAAACCAAACTTTGTAAAAAAGTGCTATACAATTTCAGATTATTTTGAAGACAAAAAGCATGGGATTGAGCTGCTCGCTCTGCTAACATTTTGTCATTTTGGCATTGTGACATTTTGAATAAGTACTATGGAAAATCATCAAAATATACCTACCAGTTTTATATACAAATTCACATTATTGAATATTATATGTAAAATATTGACAAAATGACATGATTACTTTGTAAAGTATTGTATTATTGTGAATGTGAGGACTATGTGGATGTTTATTTTGTTTTTATTCTTATATTTTTTCGTTCTCAGTTAGTTTTAACAATGGTCTGGCAATTTGAGAACTTTATGCGGCCTACACAAATGTCCTTTCTTTGGTATTGTTCGTCGAGTCGTTGAGCTCCTTAAGTTCTGAGCTGAGCTCCACTATTACTGACAAATGCTTGCACTGACAGGACAGGTTCACTCAAATCTGTGTGGTTCATTCCTCAAAAGACCATTTCAGACTCTAATCTACATGGTCCTCATAGGGCCTGACCAATATGCCAATATCTGACCTAGGTATGTCCGGACTTTAAAAGAGACTGAGTTTGTTTCGGCCTTTCTTCTTAGAGTAGTCAGATAGGAAACGCCGACCTCATCTAGCTTAATTTTAATTTTTTTTGATATTATTACGATGTGTAAAAGTGATTCCAATAACCTATTTACAGAATAAATAATTTCATTTCAACATACAACCTGCCTGACACTGACTTGCAAATTGCAAAAAACTTAAGATTTGAAATTCGCGGGCTACCGGCGCATCCCCCTTAAGGCGCTTGGTCCCGTTCAGTACCGTAACATGGTCAATTTAAAAAGCCTACTCCTCATTAACGGCTTGGATAAAAGATCTGAAAAAAATACATGTTTGCCATAGATTCATGTACAACATTTTAATCGAGCAGTTTTTTTCGTAAGACTAATACTTTTGCCTTAAAAAAATATCTACCAAGACGCAATTGTTGGCTAATAACTACTAAACGGCTTTGATGTTTGGAAATATTTATATACTGAAAAATTGATGGTTAGAGGTACTACAGATTGTTCGTTGCATAAATGTAAATTAATCAATATTTTTAAGAATATTACCCCACTTAGAGATAGAGGTTCAGAGGTGCTCTGCGCGGGGCGCGGGCGGCAGTCCCGAGTTAGCATTGCTACGGGACGGCTGTGTCGCTCGCTGCTCCGCCCCGGCTATCGACCGACTATGCACGTTTGCGTGTGTTAGTGCAAATATTTACGAACGAATTGTATCAATGTGCGTTTATAGACTAGCTCGCTGCAGAGAGCCCAAGTCAATTGTGCGCGTAGGCGATTTGTTGTTGAGTTTTTTTTTTAACATGCAATTACTTATTAATACTTTTTTTATTTACATTCACATAATTTACATACAAATTTATAATATAAGTAGACCAAAAAAATATGTTAATGTAACATAACATCACGCCTGTATTCCCCGAAGGGTTAGGCAAAGGTGTACCTTTAGTTAGTACACTCACATTTTGCCAGTTATGTCGCATGTAATAGGGGCGAGCCTATTGCCATCAACCAGGCACAAATCGAGACTCTGGGCTGCTACTGAGCAATCCCAGATAGAAAAACCGACCAAGTGCGTGTCGGACCACACATAATGGTGCCGATTCTCTTGTCACAAAATTCTCTAAACTAAACTAAAAATCACTAAAATTTTGTTTAGTCCTGTCAAACGATCAAACTCATTCTGAAATAGACTTTAAATGACATAACTTAACTATAATTTCGTTTGACAGCACTAAGATGGCACTGAGATTAGTTTAGTGAAAATGCTATTCTGAATTTGACGATTTAAACTAAAAATTTGTCCTATATCTAAAATCCTCTAACTAAATCTGACTATATATATATATATATATCGCGATTAAAAATGTGTGGAATAAAATGAGATGTCATGAACTAAAATTCAAACCAACACCTCAACTTCAGTTACAAAAAACAGTACTGTATTTTTTTATTTTCTTTTGCTTATATCTCGAAAACGGTGTGTCCTATCGCAAAATTAATGAAAATTTCGATCCCCTTTAGAAAACCCTTTAACCCCTAATTCTCAACATGTTGGTAATTATTTTTAATTTTTTTTCTTTATTTTCCATACAAAAACTGAAAAATTCCATTAAAAACACGTCGAGGCTGCCGTGCAGGCGCGCCTCTGGCTCTAAAAAAAAACACGGGGTAGGGAAAACAAGTACCAAGTGGAGGCGCGCGGTTGCCAAATTCGATTTTAGTTGTGTCAAAATAAGTTTTAAATTTAAGTTGGTAGATTATTACCTACTCGTTAACTTGTAGAACCTGGTATAGCCTATAGCTGTGATAGTTTTCCTTTTAATTTCGTCATACATTATATACTACTGCTGTGAATTTTTTCACATATCCAAAATTGGACGAAAATAAAAGGTGTATCTTTTATACACGAAATATTTTAAGGGGTCATTGTACTCATCATCATGAACAGCTTTCACTATGGGACCAAGCCTGAAATCACTTTACTTTATGTTCGCATAGCTCGTCAAAATGTAGAACAGCTGACACTTTTTTCGCGATTTCAGCGTTGGTCCCATATGCACACGGCTACACATCAAGCTATACATTTCCAGTTTATACTGATCTCGCATTGTATAGAATTTCCGTACAACGCGAGGTCAGCTTATACTGGCAATGTACCTATAGCTTGAAGTGTAGCCGTGTGTACAATGACCCATTAAAATATTTCTTAACTACATACCTAACTATATACTTACCTACATACTTACCTACATACATACCTAGAATACCTACCTACATACCTAGAATACCTACCTACATATACCTACATACTTTTATATCTACATGTTGTACTTAGTAAACGTTTAAAACTCCAGCACAGACCTACATAACATAGGTTTTTCTGTTGCATTTAGAATACGCGTTATAGTGGCAACCTATTCTTACCATTGCATTGCTAAAATTCGCGTAAATTTAACATGCACTTGTAGCCGTAAGGGGTAAGCAATGGATCCGCAATCGAAGACGACCGGGATCGAATCCGAAGCGAAATTTGTTTTTTGAAACCATCATAATTATTTATAAGTATTCTAAGCAACAATGTTAGTTATTATTTTAACTATTTATGTTTATTTATAATCTATTCATTCTTATTTTTGTTTTTTTATGAAGTTTAATATTTGTTATTGTATTATTATTTAACTATTTATAGATATCAGTATTCAGCAGACTTTACTGAAAACTAATAATATGATTTAGACTTTATACATGTTTTTTTGTTAATGTAACGTATCGTATGAACACAATAAAGTCGAGCACGTTACTCGGTCATTTATTTATATATTTAAGTCAACTTTATCTTTAAAAAAAAACATGCATAAAGTCTAAATCATATTATTAGTTTTCAATAAAGTCTGCTGAATACTGATATCTATAAATAGTTAAATAATAATACAATAACAAATATTAAACTTCACAAAAAATAAAAAATAAGAATGAATAGATTATAAATAAACATAAATAGTTAAAATAATAACTAACATTGTTGCTTAGAAGAATACTTATAAATAATTGTGATGGTTTCAAAAAACAAAAATCAATTCGGATTCGATCCCGAACCTCTTCAATTGCGGATCCATTGCTTACCCCTTACGGCTACAAGTACATGTTAAATTTACGCGAATTTTAGCAATGCAATGGTAAGAATAGGTTGCCACTATGACGCGTATTCTAAATGCAACAGAAAAACCTATGTTATGTAGGTCTGTGCTGGAGTTTTGAGCGTTTACTAAGTACAACATGTAGATATAAAAGTATGTAGGTATAATGTAGGTAGATATGTAGATAGGTATTCTAGGTATGTATGTAGGTAAGTATACATACTTACCTACATACATACCTAGGTAGGTAGGTAGGTATGTAGGTAGGAAATATTTTAAGGGGTCATTGTACACACGGCTACTCGCGTTGTACGGAAATTCTATACAATGCGAGATCTGCATAAACTGGAAATGTGTAGCTTGATGTGTAGCCGTGTGTATATGGGACCAACCCTGAAATCGCAAAAAAATAATCAGCTGTTCGACATTTTGACAAGCTATGCGAACATAAAGTATCACGTGTATAAAAAGATACACCTTTTATTTTCATCCAAAGACATGCTAAAAAATAATATCCAGTAAAAACTTAAAATATATGTAACTTATGTATCTATCTATACAAATGTCAGCCTTGCATCTCCGCCATTCCTTTCTGGAATCGTAGGCAAAATAGGCGTCCTATGCGCGCAACTCTGCGCCCTTGTATTTTCTTTGATCGCCGTTTTAGTTTAGCGCGCCACCGCACGCGTTTTACGTATTCGGGGAGTAGGGAGTTTAGCTCCGCCCACATGCTCAAGGTCAGTGAGGAAACTATCGCCCTTAAGAAAATCGCATCATTTGCACGTCATCTATCGAGTAAGTACTCACTGGTAAACTCAAACTCTTCGTTCCAAGCCAAGAGCCAAGTAGTAATAACTTTTGATTGAGTGGACAGATTCTCAAGATACGGACTATGACTATATTCTCAATCCCTTAACTCTCTTGAAGAGAGTCCCGCAAAAATGTCAATAATAAGTACTTACATGTGAATTTTAAAATCAAGAGGGTAAAGAAGGGTTTTTACCCTCATGAGGGATGATTTAAGAAAAACGTAACTCTTTTTTAGTTACAAAGAGCATACATTTTCACAGCCCCAAGTTAAAAAAAAACCGGCCAAGTGCATGTCGAACCATGCAGAATGAAGAGTTCCGTAGTTGGGATGAATTAATTTATCAAACAAACTTTCGCAAAGTGTTATTGTTATTACGTCTATGGACGTTTACTGTCCCTCAAAGAGTTAACATTGTAGTTAAAAAACTTGTTCTCGCATACAGAATGTTTGGGTTTTTGCAACTGCACATGTAAGTTGGTCGATTAAAACTTTTTGAGCTGACAGACAGACAGACGGACATGCCGAAACTATTAAGCTTCCTTGTTGACTACGGAACTCTAAAAATGATAGGTTTCCCATAAAAACTTTCATCCCCTATATCCCCCCCCCTTAAATTTGTTTTTGAGAAAATAATTGTCTATGTTCTTCCCCGGGATGCCATCTATCTCTTTACCAAATTTTATCGAGATCCGTTCAGTGGATCAGGCGTGAAAAGGTAACATACAGAATTACAGACGGACAGACAGACAGAGTTACTATCGAATTTATAATTTAAGCATCGATTAGTATGGATTATGTGTTCAATTCAAAATGAGCCAAATGCTCGATAATTATGAATTCGGCGAAAGTCATTCT
This sequence comes from Lithophane ornitopus, assembly GCA_948473465.1. Classification (NCBI taxonomy): domain Eukaryota; kingdom Metazoa; phylum Arthropoda; class Insecta; order Lepidoptera; family Noctuidae; genus Lithophane; species Lithophane ornitopus. The sequence continues at coordinate 430,608 of OX419632.1, read as the reverse complement.
TCTACGGAGACTCTTAACACCGCGATTCAGAAAATGACGTTAAATGAACAACGCCATCTATCGAGCACGAAGTGATACTGTCAAAATATATGGGAAAACGTTCGAACACTCTGTAAGCTATGTAGAAAAGACTGTTTTTAGGGTTCCATGACTGACTTGACCTGACTTGACTTGACTTGACCTGAATTGACCTGACTTGACCTGAATTGACCTGACTTGACCTGACTTGACCTGACTTGACCTGACTTGACCTGACTTGACCTGACTTGACCTGACTTGACCTGACTTGACCTGACTTGACCTGAATTGACCTGACTTGACCTGACTTGACCTGACTTGACCTGACTTGACCTGACCTGACTTGACCTGACTTGACCTGACTTGACCTGACTTGACCTGACTTGACCTGACTTGACCTGACTTGACCTGACTTGACCTGACTTGACCTGACTTGACCTGACTTGACCTGACTTGACCTGACTTGACCTGACTTGACCTGACTTGACCTGACTTGACCTGACTTGACCTGACTTGACCTGACTTGACCTGACTTGACCTAACTTGATTTGGATTGAGTTGCGTTAACCTTGAGCAGGTATATTTTATCGCAGCAGGTACATTGGTAGTAGATTAATAAAGATAAGTAGATTACGTACCTTGCTAAAGTGAGTAATTAATGCACTCGTGTTAATTTAGTAAGCGCATTCGTGCCTTAATTACTCACTTTTTGCTCGATGTAACAATCTAAATTTTTTAAGAAATTAAAATTTATCACCATTTTTTCATAATTAATTTGTATCATGATTTAAAAGATAGATAGCGCCACCTATGGCACTACTACCAAACAATGGATTTGGAAAACTTGAATTAACCAAACTTTAGATTGGGTAAATTCACAATGTATCGCGTTATGTTTCCGCGCGAAGTATGTGAACATATGATGATTATGATCGTGTGTTACACATGTTCTCACAAACCTACCTGATTTTACGCTAGTGTCATTTTACGTCAATAGATGTCGTTACGTGTATCTACATTACGTACCTAATGAAAATTTCTTCTTGAATACTTTAAACTCTTATATCTTTTGATATTTTGAAGCGATTGCGATGAAACAAAGACTAAATGAAACATCGAGTTACACACAATATTTGAGTTTATAATTTAACTATATTGATTTCGTACTTTTTACGTGACTGGAACAATCAAACAAACGAACAGACAAACAGACAAAAATTCCAAAAATAGTAGAAATGGCATCTGTTGGTTATTCTTGGACACTCCACCTACGTTCCTTTTTTTTTTTTCATTGTACAGAAACGCCTCGTCTACAGATTTATTATATGTATAGATTAATTTCAATGTGTGTATTTTTTAACCCCTGACGGAAAAAGAGGGGTGTTATAAGTTTAACGTGTGTATCTGTGTATCTGTCTGTCTGTTCCATCGTAGCTGCCAAATGGCTAACCAATTTGTTTTGTTTGAAGGGTGACTTGATCGAGAGTGTTCTAGTGATTCAAGAAAATCGGTTCAGCCGTTTGAAGATTATCAGCTCCTTTAAAGTTGATAAATGGATGTGAGCATCTTCCACAGGTCTAATCGATTCGATTATTTTTTTATATGGCGGTTTTTACTTGTGACGTAAACAGGTAACTTTACATCGTGCATTTAAAACTCAATACCTTGCGGAGAGAGACGCGGATTGAACAGATATTCATCCATGTTTCGCTCAATTACTGACTAAAGAAATTCCTTTTCAAATACATAAAAATGTCCACCAATCGAAGTGCCTATAACAAAGCATTCCCAACGTCAAGCAAAGACATTCCTAATCAATAAAAGTTTCAACCCATTGAGTTTCACGAGACCTTTCACGAACGTGTACCAAACATCACTTATATTTCGGACAAAGTCATGAATAACTATTGTATTCTCATCGAATCGCGACGTCTCTCGCCAATGACTCGGAAAATGGGCGAAACAACCGCTTTGCCAGCCCTGCCCCCATACCCCCCCTTAATGCCCCCCTCTAAATGGGGAACTTCTCAACTAATCAAACTGTCTTAAAGACCACCTTCGACATATCGACTGGCCAAATGACTGTTGTTGTTAACGCGTTCCAATTATGTACACTCGTTACACTCGGCGACACAGTGCAGCAGTGCAGGGAAATTATTTTGTGGCCTTGCCTTACTCACATCTTATCACAATGAGTGAATGGGACTGTGTCCCTGAAGTAACCCAACCTATCGCATATTTGCCTGGTTATTGAGGCTAATTAATTAAACTAATTTTAATTTGGAAGGTAGGATTTAGTTCTTCTTCTTACATTACATACCTACGTATAAACGGACCGTTAGTTAGCTAATGTGTACTCACAGACGCGGAGGCTCTACTTAATGGAGCGACTAATGGAATGGAGTATTTTTGTTCCCAATATAATATACGGCCGAGGCGATTTAGTAGCTTAGATTTATCTCCCCGATAAAACGAAAGATTAATGCATGCGTTAATGTAAAATCATTTATTTGAATCAAGATAACTATAAGTTACAATTCAGATTGATTAAATATTGGTAAACTGAAAATAAAACGATGTTTGAATCAATATTCTTTCTGTGGCACACCTGTCCACAACATAACATTCGTTTTAGTTCCCCACAAAGACAGTTTGCTTCTACGTTAGCAGATACACTTTCCGCTTTTACTTATTATTTAGTAGTAGTAGATTAGCCAGGAATTTTGTTAAAAAACTTCCCCCAAAGTTAGTCCTCGTCGATACAAATACTTGCAAAGTATTTCATTAGAACCCTTAAAGATATCGGTTTTTATTAAATAAACTTAGATTGTGTAAGTAAAGCGAAATTATTTAGAGCTCATTAAGTTGGCAATTTATAAAATGTGGGGTCCCGTACTTTGCGAACTAGTTGGTAAATATTTAGAATTTCTTTAGGGAACTTTAACAAATTACTTAGTAATTTTAAATTAGTTTCTCTTAGGAGAAGGGCGAGTAAATATTGGTAGGTTATTTTAATAACATTATTTAATTATAGCTAATTATATTAGGTACGTAACTTTATGAATTACTTACTGAAAAACAGTTTCGTATTTTATTTGCATTCGTAAGTACCTAATTATTTTAATTATTTAATGATGAAAGATAGCTTTACCTTATTTCCGGTCTCACTTTACTCCAGCTGACCCATTCCCTTTTCAATTCAATCTTCCCCATTCAAAAACACCAATACATCAAAGTCATCGAAGAATTCCAAAGAACCAGGAATACAATGAGTACATTTGTATACCGGCGTGAAAATCAAAAGTCTTCTGAGTAATTAGAAAGGGCGGATCAGCGCTGTGCGGTGACACAAAGTAGAAATGTATAACAGAAGGTTGAGTCCACACAATGAGCGAGAATGCACGCACTTATAGACACATGCGTCTTCGCGCGAGTAAATTGCTGCGATTAGCTTTGATAAATCATTCAACCAATCAGAGCAGTTTATGCGCTCTTAACAATTTTTTACTAAAACGACTACTAAACTGGGCCAACGGACAACGAGTGCAAGCGTACTCACGAATGGCATTCGCTTGTCATAGTTTGAGATCAGCGTATGTACGATCAATCACACGTCAGGAGTAACGCTTGAACTACGAAAACCAGCTACGAAATAAAGGCGCTGTCAATGTAACCATGGACTTATGGTTTATATTTTTCACTCATCGTACGCTACCGGGCTTCTGTACCTATATACTTAGTGGTGCGGTGAGGTGCGGGTGTTCAATCAGCGGCTGCCATTGTGGCGCGACATCTCGCGCGGAATATTTTAATTTGTGGGGCAAAGTACCAGTGTAGTGGTGTAGCCGTGTGCTCAGTTGGCGCGGTCTTTTCAGTTTCGGTCCTTTCAGTCGGGATTGGCAGGTTAATTTTAGCAAACCATATTTTACTATTTTGTTTTAATTGATATGATTTAATTGATTTATTTATTTCAGACATAATATATCTATCGAGAGATTATAGAAAATATTTAAACAAAAAACCAAACAAATGACCTTAGCTGATCGAACATCTCGCCAGTGACGTTAATTCAAAATCAAAATCAAAATATTTTATTTCACATAAACCTACATGGGCACTTATGAAACGTCAGAAACTAGGTGCACGGTTCCAATTGGTCGTTTCCTATGGAGAAGAGCCGGCAAGAAACTCCACGGTTACTCTTTTAAATATAATTGGCTGTTACAATATTTTCGAATTCCAGTGTTATTAGGTATGGGAGGACAGTGTAGGCCTTTCAAAAGGTACCAGGTAAGTACTTAACAAAATAGAAAATGTTCAACAAAACTACTACAGTCCACTAAGCCTACATCGTTCTCACATTCACAAGATGAAAAAGAGTCTATACAAGAGATAAGTAAGATAATAAAAATAAAGACCGATTCAAACCAAATGACATGATTGCTATTACAACTGTAACAAATCTAAACAATTATCATGTTCACAAAAGCCGCTATTATAGACTTGAAACCAAATTGTAGGTATACAATGTCAAATAATAAGATAATTATGTCAGGGTGAATGTAAAAAAAACATGTTAATTTGGGAGCAGTTAATAGAGTTATACGGTAATTATAATTGCAATTTATACGGTAATAGTAATAAAGATTCCATAGCTTTTGCTAATATTTTCATGGAATTAACTATCCTTTCCGTCATGAAATTCTCTCCCTAACAGTTTTTCTTCTGCTCAATACTGCACCAAATCGTGCCGACTGTGGGTTTGGCTCAGGTGGCTTGGCCGTTTTAATGGGTATTTCTTATTGCGCGGCCGAAGTCGCGATTGTTTGCGAGCGACACGACGCCTGACGCGATGACGGTGAATAGCACGAGATGAGAGCCTGTTCCGAGGCTCCGACCAGATGCGCGCCGTTGAGGGCTGTGTTCGATATTTTAGAAATAGCTATTTGAATAGGCTTTTAAAATTATAAATGTTGTACAGTTTTGTGATAGGTGATTTACAAACACTTTAACTCAATCATATTTAAAAAACTAGACGAGCTCGGTGTTTCCTGTCCGACTACCTACTCTAAGAAGAAACACGAAAACAAACTCAGATTGAATTATTTATACTGTGTTTTTTTAATGATTGATTAACTTTTAAATTGGTATGACATGAGACATTATTTTCTTATTACTACTATTTACTACCGTCTTAATCATTATTTATTAAAATTATTTCAAAATTACATTTGTTTCAATGGGTTGCTTTATGGCACGAAAAAATGGACCTTAATCAATGTTATCCTTAAGCCTATTTTATGAAAGGTGTTTTCTCTTTTAAAACTTAAATAACAACATTAACTAACAACTCAAACACTAAACAGGCGTGATTTTATAAAACATGTCTGATTTGAATAACAAAGCCCCGATGAGCGCCGCATATGAGTCTCATGCAAATCACACGCGCTCGACAAGTTACCGAACAAAGCTCCGAACATCAAGGTTTTCTTATTTCTTTGTTGTAACAGACTAAGTTTAAAGAGACGAGCGGATTGGCAATTATCAAAATTAAAGTAATAAAAACTAAAACCCAACTACGACTAAAAAGGTATAAACAAGACCCCACAGACAGACAAATTAAAAATCCGGAGTCACACGTGTTATTGTGGATTTTTAATTTGTCTATCTGTGGGGTCTTGTTTATACCTTTTTAGTCGTAGTTGGGTTTTAGTTTTTATTACTTTAATTTTTTTATATTCTTTTGGGGTTATAATATATATATTTTTGAAATGTACTCATTAAGCCGTTTTATTTGATACCCAACATGGTACGATTAAACAATATTTATTTTTAGTTCCTGACTTTATGTCCTCTAGAGGTCGCCATTTTTAATTTAAAGTGATGTCACATAGCCTATAACCAGTGGACAATCAAAACGCTTCCAACGATACCTCATTTGGCAAATTGTGATGAGTGGTTTAGAAGATAGGAGGGAACAGATGAACATACATACATACCGGTCAAAATCATAACCCTCCTTTTTCTTCGCCGTAGTCGGGTAAAAATAGGATCAAATTGTGCTTGCATCAACATCAACTTCTTATCAGCTCAGCTTGAGCAGTCCACTCAAGCCTTGGTGAACAGCATATTTCATCTAGATGCAATGTTTCAGACTACTAACTACTGACTAATGGTAAAAGCAGGTCTTTATTATCTTAACATTGCTAACCCCAGCCAACAAAGATATCAATAGACTTGCAAACATGAAATTATCTTCCCACTTAAGAAATTAAGTAAGGTTTCTGCACAGAACTCTATGCTATGATTTACTCTATGCTTGAGTATGTTTCAAAATGTGGCCTGCCGCCACATACCAAACTGAGAGTGCTTTGCCATTTTATTCAACACTTTTGTACTTTTTATAAATAAGCTTACGTGTTGAGTTGAGATGGGAAATGTTAATAATCGTAAATTGAGCCCCTCGTTTAATTACTCTTATAATTTCCTTTTAAATATATTATCAACTCCTAAAACACTGAAGTTCACTCGTTTATATTTTGTTCAAAGTTGGCTTTATTCCTAAAATATCATCCTGCAACCTAATAAGTAGTTCTTAGTATTTCACGAGCATTAACGTCGAAAACAGCTCCGTATAAAAGCTTTAATTACTCCAATATTTAAGAACAACCTAATACTTTTAATTGCTGTAATCCGCTTTGACCCCGCACTTCGGTCCTTTGAGACGCGATCTCAAACCGCTGTATTATTCCAAAAAAAACGAGGAGCGATAATAAAAAGCCATCTTCCATTCCGTAACCCAGTCGAGCCGCCCGCGCCGCGTGCTTACAAAACGAATGCTCCAGACGAGATTACGCATCAAGTCAGGCGTGTCAACAAACTTTGCCAATCTTTCTACCATTATTAAGTAATCCGACACCCCAAAACCAACTTTAACACTCCCAAATAAAGTTTAAATTCGGTAGCATAGATGTGACACAGCAATATGTCTTTTCTATTTTTCCTATATTTGTCGAGCGTCCGAGCGACAATTTAGTCGCCAATAAATGGGAGCTGCAACTGGATCCAATATTCAATGCCACCATGTCAAGCTGCGGCTAAACGATTGACGTTCCAAGGCCGTTCATTACGTTTCTAATTAAATGGTAGATAGTGATCTATTGTAACTTGCATCCGTAGTAGATTAGGTTTTATTAGTTTCGTAGAGTAGAGTCATCTGGATTCCATGTTTTATTAAAATTGGTCTATCCTACGAGTAGGTACCTTTTCACCGACATCATATTAAATTCAAATAATTTATTTGCATAATACATGATAAACAGGTGTTACAAGTATAAAAACTACATTGTATTATAGCCCAATGAGGTGTGCAAATTAATATATTAGGTACTAATCGCAACATTACACTAAAAATAGTAATGTCAAAAAATTCAAAAATTGTCAAATCAAAATAACTGGCCGCTGGACGTCAGGTACTACTTATTTTTTCTGTGACATGTCGCAAAGCCGAAAAACAAAGCACAATAGTGTAAATTATTTCCACAATTTCAATCCACTTAAATGTCAGAACATTGTTACTACTTGGGTAAGTGTACATAAAAAACTTGAATATTTTTAGCATCTTTTGTTGAACAACTTAGGTTCCTGTCTTTTCAGGACCTAAGTGTACAGGGTGCAGTCGTAATTAAGTCGAACAGCTGTGGAGTCGAACTCTGTCGGTGAACGGCACGGAGTGGCTTCACTAACCTTATGAGATTTGTTACGTTATTCTTTCGTAGTCAACTTTGGAGGAATTTTAACTATATTTGGAATATTTGAATAATATAAATAAAAACTGAGACTAAGGAGTTTTATATTTTAAAGTAAATAAATGACACCATAGAAAAACGTAGGACTTTAACATTAGAGAACAGTGAAGAGAGAGCGAAAAGGAAAACAAAGTTCAAGTACTTTCCTTATTTTAACACTCTGCTCAGCTTAACGTTTTATTAGATCAATAACCCATTGAAGTTGTGTACAATCTGTTCGGTGGTAAATATAAAAACAACCTAGTTTCCGTTCCGTAAAGAAGGTGAGGACATAACTCTGTAACTCGTATCAATACGAGCGCAGAGCGCTTTAAAGTTACTCTAACCGACTCTTTGAGTTACTACTGACGGACGATTCGTACGTAAAGGGTGCAATGAATTATGACCGAAAAACTTCTTGTTTTACTAAGTACTTTTAGACGTATGCGTATAGAGCGATGTGTTTTACATGGCAGTCATAAAAATTATTTGGATGAGTTATTTGAAAAGTTTGTAACGATATTCCGTAAAGTTAAGATTTTGTATACTATCTCTTGATGTTATTACTACATATAATGCAAGAGATGTGAGGGCTGCGGATGAACTATTGCCAGTGATTGTAATCATAAACATCACAAGCGATCACACATCAAAAGCGTAACTTCTGGGTAATCAGTGAATCGTACAAATCAAATTTAAATTTATAATATAGTTAATAGTTTAGAATTTCTGAAGACTGCGCCCTGTAGTGCACTTAAAAAGCTTTCAGATGTAACGAGTTTTAGTGCATTTTCAAGCTATTTTCACTTTAAATCCATTTCTCTTAAACGTTCACACCAGCACAGGAAATCCATTTTATTTCTTTTTGACAAATAATGAAATAAATACGTCAAAGTAAAGTCTTGCACTCGCCATTACTCGGACGTACAGGAACTAGGTTAACAGCATAGAATCAAACCAGAAGGACCGGTTTATGCAAGAGATGTCATAACCTCAAAGACATGCACGTCGTGTACATTTAAGATTATAAATAAATCAATATTTTGTCGTTTATTTATTTTATTTCTTACCTATGTCCATTTTTAAATATTTCTTAAGATAAAAATTATTTTAAAAAAACATTTAAAAGTATTAAAAAGTAGAGGTCCGCCAGTGTCGGGAGCAGGGTTCAATCTACTGCTAGGAAGTTCCTATCTCTACCGCTGCAGAGATAGGAACTTCCTCACAATACGAGTTGTATCGAGGAGTGCTGCCTTCTGAATCAGGCCCTTGATCCAGGCGTCTAACGAGAGCCTCGAAAGATGTTGGTCTAGGCTTTCGGCCATCAGGCCATTGGCCGTTATTATTATTATTATTTAAATGTCTTTGACATACTTCGGGACCCTGGGGTCCCAGAATTTGGAAGGCGTACAAGGGGCCGAAGCCAACTCGCAGAGGCCCCTTAGACATTTAAAAAAATCAAAAATCAAAAATCATTTATTTGCATAAATAAGGTACAGAAGGTTGTTAGGATTATATAATTATATCGATCTCTTATTATGCCTCTAATGTCGGCGTGCAAATTTTACATATTTAGTTATTATTTTATAATAAAAATTAATTAACTTGAATAATGCATGCAATTAGTAAATTATATTAAATTCATATTAGGTACGATTAATTCATTAGTGACATTATACTACAAACTACAATTCACAACTTATAATCTAAAAACTCGAGTACACTATAAAAGCATTTATCAATGAGAAGTTTTGTTAAATTACGCTTAAATTTTAAAAATGGTAGTGTTTTTATTGTATTCGGAATTTTATAATATAATTTGATACACATGATATAACTGTTGTTGGATGTAAGTGTGAGATTCGTCTTGGGTTTATATAACTTATTAATATTATGAGATCGAGGGGCATAGTAGCTTGTCGCTTGCTGAAAAAGATTCTTATGCTTGAAAACAAACAAACATGATTCCAAAATATAGATGCACGGTAAAGTAAGTATCTTATATTTTCTAAAGAAAGGGCGACAAGACTCTATTTGTTTCAGCCCAAATATGGCCCTTAAACACTTTTTTTGCATCACGAATGCTTGATCAATTTCCACACAGCGACCCGAAAGAACGATACCATACCGTAAAATGGAGGAAATATAGCCGTGGTATGCAGTAATTGCTGCGTTTCGAGATATCTCGCTGCTAATACGTCTCAAAGGGTAGACAAAACTATTTATTCTACCGCATACGTCATTTACATGGTTTTTCCAGGAACAAAATTTATCTAAAGATATCCCAAGAAATTTTACTGAGTCAGTTTCTGTTAGGGCGACCTCTTTATATGCTACATTTAGGTTCAATGGTTTTGTTCGGTATGTATGAAATTGCATAAATGTTGTTTTATTAACATTGACCTTTAAGTTGTAAGCTTCAAGCCACTCTATATACGTTTGAAGGGTCATGTTTATTTCCTGCTCGTAGGTGTTTTTGTCGACGCCTTTTAATATAATAGTAGTATCGTCCGCAAACAGTACACATTTATGGTTCAAAACATTTGGAAAATCGTTTATGTAGAGGAAGAATAACGGTGGACCTAAAATACTGCCTTGTGGCACGGCATAACTATTTAATAAAAATGAAGACTGACATAGCTCTCTCGTTTTGGATTGATCATTATAACTTGATAATTCCACCGCCTGTACTCGATCAGAAAGGTATGACTCCAGCCAGTCGTACGCTTTCCCTCTGACTCCGTATCTGAAAACTTTTCCTAATAAGCGGTCATGACTGATATGATCAAACGCCTTGCTCATGCCCATAAAGAGCACTGAGACAGGAACTTTGTTATCAATAGAGTCCGATATTGATTGTATTAATTGAAAGGCTGCTAAACATCCCATCTTTAAACAGGGAGTGCACTCAGATTACGCTAACTATAGACCCATCGCTATCTTATCAGTAATCAATAAAATAGTGGAGAAAATAGTAGTCGGTCAGGTTGGCGAATTCTTAGAGCAGAATAATATACTGGCAGATGCACAACACGGTTTTAGGCAAGGTCGTAGCACAACATCAGCACTATCACAGTTCTCGGAAAACATGAATAGCAGTCTGGAACAGGGTCATCAGGTCCTGGCGCTGTTCATCGATTATAAAAAGGCGTTTGACACCTTGGACCACGAGGTGTTGTTGCAGGCCATGGATGAGAGTGGGATCAGAGGGCCCACGAACAAATGGTTCCGGAACTACTTGACTGGCAGAACCTTACAGACCTGCATTTCGGGAGTGGCTGGTAAAGAAGCTGCGGTCAACCTTGGCGTTCCTACTGGTTCCGTATATGGACCAGTTGGCTATGTCATGCATGACAATAGCGTCAGTAATGTAGTTGGGAAATGTCGGGTTTATATTATGCGGACGACATGTGCCTTATATACTCATCAAAGAACATACAGGAGGTCAGGGCTGTGCTGCAAGCTGACTTCGACAATATTACCCGATGGGCGCACGATAACGGTATTATACTAAATCTAGGTAAGACGAAAGTGATGCACGTGCACTCGCCACACAACCTTGTGGCTAAAAATGTCGGCAGTGTGGATATAGGTATCGTGGGCCACACCTACATGCCTGATTGCATGCACGTCGGAAATGTCAACTGTGTCTGTCAAACGGTTGAGTATGTCAGTAAATTTAAGTATCTAGGTTTGTGGGTGGACCGTAATATGAACTGGAAGACACAGGTTGATACAGTGTGTACAAAGCTTAGGTCCGTGTTAAGTAAGTTCTATATTCTGAAGGCGCCGTTGAATAGGAAAACGCTGCGTGTCATTTATTTTGCCCTCGCCGAGTCATTGTTAAGCTATGGATTGAATACTTATGGCCGTACATTTAAAACCTATTTGAACAGTATAAAATCGCTGCAAATTCGATTTATGAAATACCTTGTTAACCCAAAACTAAAACTCGAGTATAAAGAAAATTATGAAAAACTTTTTGTTGTATGTAAGGTGCTTCCTGTGCATGAAAAGGTCAAGTACTTGGTGGTTCTAGAGCAGTTCTATAACGACCAATTCAAAGTACATGTGCAAAACACTTACAATACTAGAAGTGTTAGAGCACGTAAACTCGTGTGAGCACCAGTAAAAAATTACTATGGCAAAAGAACCAATAAGTATTTGACCCCTACACTGTTTAATAATATCGACTGGCTGAGAAGAGATAATATTGTAATTAGCAGGCGAACACTGGGGAGTAAATTAAAGGCTGAACTGCTGAATGAAATGGTCACAACATGTGACAGTAATTAATCGGCTGAGGGAAAATGAACTGAACTATTAAACAAAACAAAATATATATATATATATATATGTTTCTACCTAAGTACTTAGATGTTTAATTAGATCGTGTAAACCAAATGTTTTTAAGACGAGCGCTAATCCTGCCGACAAACTGCCACGCAGTTTGGCAGGTTTATAAAAAATGTACAATGTTTGGTCCAACTAAATGTTTTTTTTTTTATTTTTATTTTTTTTAATATGTGCTTCTATTTTTACAAAAACCATTTTGTTCATCATTTATAATGTTGTGTTTTTCTATGAAATTTGATAATATAATATGACATGCTTTTTCAAAAATTTTGGAAAATTTTGGTATTAGTGTAACGGGCCTGTAATTGTCCATTTGAGTTTTATCCCCTTTTTATATAATGGTCTCTTTAATATATCGGGAAATATTCCTTGTTCAATTGAGAGGTTAATCACGTATAAAAGTGGTTCAAGAATCATATTCACAGATAATTTTACAATGTCAGTGCGAATTTCATCATAACCAGTCGCTTTGGAGTCGTTTAGAGACATCAAGTTTAGTGTTGAGACACCATTAATGATCCCAGTCGTTGGAAAACAGGAATAAAATGGTAAAGATGTGCGGGAGATCGGTATTACGACAATATAAACTGTGGGTATATTGGCAAGCTTAATCAGTTTTAGAATTTAATATAAAGACGCTACATACTTTGTAGAGCTATTTCTCTCGCACAATATCTCTTCACAAATATTGTTGTTCCAAAAGAATTGAGAGACGATTTCTTTGACATTTAAAGACAACTTCAACGACATAATTTGTTTACATTCTGGTTTACATATTTTATGTGAATCAATGTATAGTAAGTATGCAATGGTCCTTCGGTACTTCAGTATTGAGTGGGTACCGCTAACGAGCGCTGCACAAAGCCAAGAACATAGTTAAACATTACGAGCCGGACGTCAGCGCTGTGGCACGGACGTAAACGCGCGGCGCCAAGCGGACGCGTGCGATCAGCGGCGGACGAGCCCAGCCAATTAACTTGTCTCCTAGAATCTAAACAGAGCTTAAAGCACTGACTTACTAGTCATAATTATTATATATGACAACATTATAATGATACTGTGAAGAGGTAAGTCAATTGAGAGGGGCAGGTAGGTAAATGCACAAGGTAGGTAAGTGTGAAAGGTTAATTGTTAAATTGACTTTCAAATTGCACACAGAATTGCATAGTTCGTTACACTTCCCAAAAATATTTCATTGTCAATTTTTACAATATGGGAAAATTGATTCATAAATGATTTATACAGTTTTTTGTTCAAAATGAAAATTTTAGCCTTTTTATTTCCCAATCGAACGTGAGTGATTATAGATATTCATTACTGATAGTGACTTGTATCAAATCTCACGTAACACTTCAACAATATAGACTCAAAAGGTTTAAATTCCCGGAAATCAACAACACCGAATATATTCACAAAAGGAAAACCGCCTAACCCAGCGAAAAATATAACGTTTAATATATTAAAAACCAACAAGGCTAAAAAAAAAACAATTACAGAGAAGTTTATAATTTGGTCACGTCGGCCATCATGGAATTTAATTATAAACCGCGCGTTTTTTCATCCGCTCCATAATAATTGTTTAAACACAAAGTGTGGGATGCGAGTCCGTCCTAATTATGCGATATTAGGAAAAATCTGCATAAATTCTCGGTATACGTTCATTTCTTTTGCTTATTTAAAAAAAGGGATTAAAAAAAAAATAAGTCTGTAGAAAAATGAAAAAGAAACTCGGTCTTTTAAAAAAACCGTCTAAGATTACTTATTAGTTTCTTCTTATGACAGTTAGGTACAATACATCCAACTGTCACTAACGAGACACAATAGAATTTTAATTGTTATCGACCTTGTAAAGGCCGCGCGACAGAATCTTTCCAAGAAAGCCTTTTTGATATATAAGATATGAAAAAGGCTTTCTTAAGTAGGTTTCTTAAGACGAATTTCATACTTCTCCAGAGAAAATAATAATATTTCTCTGATCAATCAATTCATAAACCACCTTCAAAGGTTAATTCAATAAAAATACAAGAAAACAGGAAAGTTGTGTTTTTCTTAAATCACATTCGAACAATATTCCCGACAAGGAATACTTCCGAGTGCCCGCTCCGTACGAGAACTCAGTAAGTATGCAAGTTAACAATAACAACGTGTTCCTTAAGTAGATTTACTGAATTAAACAATATAACGAGGGAAACTTGACATCCTTACATAATATAAAACAAAGTCCCCGGCCGTGTCTGTCTGTCTGTTTGTCTATTCGCGATAAACTCAAAAACTACCAAACGGATTTTCAAACGGTTTTCACCTATGAACGGAGAGGAAGAGGAAGGTTTTGGTGTATTTATTCATTAAGGTTTTGTGTAAACTGACAGAAATATAATATGATATTATTGTTGAAGATGTCGGAATAAATCGTGCTGACTGGGAGCTTTAAACCGTAAGAGATAAATATTAAATTAATTTTCTACCGGATCGTACGTCTTAAAAAGTTCTACAAAAAAGTCTGATGAGCCACAGTAACTATTTTATCTTTCAGAATTTGATATTCATTGTTATTTCCGAAAGTATTTTCCAATAAAAATGAGGCATTTAATTTCAATTAAAATAGGACATATCATTTAAATGAATAGTTTGAAAGATATCACAGATTCAAAATTATTCGTAACAAATAATTATGGTTGACTTGACGGCAACGCGGGCGCAGCGGTAGGAATCAATGACGTTTTCCTCGGCTATCATGTAATCCCGGTAGTACGTTCCCGTGGGATATTTTCCGACATTCACTCGAGCGACGCCGCGGGCAAAAACTAGTAAATAATATTTGAAACAATCGACGCCAGGTACGTCGATTGTTTCGACGATTCGATTTCAGATGAGTGATGTAAAGGAGTATGAAAAGTCATTTTTTTGAGGTATCTCATTATCAAAATAACCCAGCCTTTATTATGCTACAGTTTTAAATCGTATCGTAATGCAGAGTGGGGAAAGTGTTGGAGTTTTCTGTTTCAAATAATCGCGATTAAGTTATAATCTTTTTCCAATCAGTGTAACGGTAAGCTTTTCTTATCTTACTCATCCCATCCGCTCTATCTTAAACAGAAGAAAATGTACCTAAGGGAGGGTTTTCGGAAATCCGGCAGGGAAGGTCCGTCGTTGGTACAAAGGCGCTTAAACCTGCACAAAGCTAGAAATAACAGCCCTAAAGGAGCAAAATAGGCGAGTTTTGTTTTATTGTGAGCACTCGCTAGTTGTGTGGCGTGGTCAAGTTATTGTGCCAATTTACTTGTAAGCAGAATTCACTACCTACCTTTATTTATATCATTGTGCATTTTGTCCTACAAGTTTCTAAAATAAAAAAAATTAGTAGAGTACAAAAATGGATAGGTATTTGGAATCAACATGGCTAGTACTCAATCCATCCAACCGGATTGTAGTAACTAATTACCTACATAATTACGCCCTAATTTATTTTTAACAACTTAAAATCAAAACAAAACTGGTAATTATAGCAATTAAAATAACTATTTTACATACTCGTTAGTCGTAATTACAGCGGTGTAATTTAATATTTTAATGATACTGCCTAAATATTGACCGCGGGTACTTCACTCTAACACGGCGCGGGCGGCACTATCGGTAATGAAGTTGCTGACGCTCGAACATGGCCGTGTAATATCGGTTATTAGCGAATTAACAAAATGTCGCGTATACCACCGGCTATTACGGTTATTAATTATACAAAGCACAGCGACGCATCAAGTGGGATCATTACTCGTGGTAACGCGGGATGACGTGACGCGACGCGACATTTACGTCATGACGAGGCGGTCTCTTCCCGCGCTGCATTTGTTTTATGAGCGGCGCGTAAATGCCTGCTAATTGGGTGCCACTCTAATTGTTTCGGAGTCTCCTTTTAGGACATTTTGGAGAGTCACTGTGACTTTAAATTTGTAAAGTCTGTCAGTGATATATACTCTTAACAAGGTTCGGTCGGTGTAATGAACTTGGTTCAAGAGTTATTTTGGAACAAAACCTATTTAGCTACAATGAAATTACAATAAAACAAGTAATTACATAAAAATACGAGTCACAATACGTGCACATGGAAATAATGCAAGTAATGATAACAGATTACCTACTCCCCTACAAGATCCCCTCGTAATTTCCGTTAGTTAATTACATCACAACTTACGTGGGAAAATATACAGCTGACATTATAATATAGGTTGAACAGAACACTGAACTATACTATTGCGGAGACAGCGAACAGTAAGCCCAACCCGTTCTGACTCCAGCAAATAGGTGCGGTCATCGACAACAGCTCAGTCAATATTTACTTCGGAAGTTTACGATCGGATTACGTGAAGACCAATCTTAAATACTTGCCGCAGAATGTATGCAAATCACAGAAGGCTACAGTACCTTGTTGAATTAATTTGTAAGTGGTCCTTCGAGTCGAGTCCGGGCCACGCGGCCGCGGTCCGTAAGTCCCGGCTTACGGCCCGGGTCGCTCCGGGACGAGCCCGGGACTGACTTAATCTTACAAATTACAAGCAGGCCTAGTCCATCGGCGCGTTATTTAATTAAAACTTAATGTCGGTTGCGCACTTGGCGTGAATTTTTCATGTTAATAAGCGGAGTCAAGCGTAGAATTATCATTAAGTTTAAGTTTGTGTTTAGACCCTTATTAGCGTTAGGAAGAAGATTTCGGACGCGCAAATAAAATAAATGTATTATATGTTTAAATATAAGGAAAACTAGTCTTCACTAATATCCCTTTGAAATCTCATCTTTATCTCAAATAGCCTTTCAACTTTCACCACAGCATAAAGGAATTTTAACAAAACAAAATGGTCATTGTAAACTGGCTCTCCAGTGTACCTAACAAGCGCTAAAACTGCGCTAAACTTAAAACTCGGTTATGTTGCGCTAACTGGGTCAGCTAGTTGGCTGAAGTGGTTAATGATCACAGGTAAACTAATGATGGGCACGCCACAATTGCGGCGATAAGTCCCCTCTTTGAGGAGTGGCTGGAGAGGCGCCACGGCGTCCTCACCTTCCGCCTGACACAGGTCCTCACCGGACATGGCAGCTTCGGGAGGTACCTGTGCAGGATTAGGCGGGAGGAAACGCCTGGGTGTCACCACTGTGCGGATCGTCCGGAGGACACGGTGGAGCATACGGTGGAGGTGTGCCCTGCTTGGGCGGAGCACCGCCGTGTCCTCGTGGAGGCGATTGGCGGCACTGACCTCTCGCGTCCGGCCCTGGTCCAGGCCATGGTACGGAGCGAGAGGGCATGGGAGGCGGTCACCTCCTTCTGCGAAGCAGTGATGCTCGCGAAGGAGGAGGCGGAACGCGTGAGGGAGAGGCAAAGCCTGCGCCCTCACGCCCCTAACCGCCGCCGCTGGAGACACCCTGGGCGTCGGGAATCCCAGGCGGATTCCCGGCCACCATAGGCGTGGGCTTGCGGACGGCGAGCAATGGGCAGCTCGCCGTCCGATAAGGATCAGGCCCAGGTCGATGGCGCGTCGTGTTCCACGCGCGCCTCAAAGAGATGTCAGCACACCTGACGGGGTCCGTTAGGACCGATGCCTGCCAGGGTTGCGGAATAGTCCGAAAGGGATACCGGGACCCTGGCAACAGGCAACCGAAGGAACACGGGTGGGTTTTAGTCAGTAAGAGTCTGACACGCCCTTCCGCTCCGCCCAGAGCGGGAGAAGTCATATGAGGATTTCCCACCCAAAAAAAAAAAAAAAAAAGTTAAACTAATGAGAATGAGCTAATTAGTAAGTTTAACTACGAGTACACGTTAAACGAATGGGGAATGCCCTTGCCATTTAGTGATAGGTACCTTTTTGGTCTAGTGAACACAAACACATGACAATGTATTATGTGCTTTGCTTTGTCAATTTTTATTATTAGTAAGACAAGGTTTTAATATCAAAGGATTCTAAATGGAAATCATGTTTTCGAACATTTTTTCTTCAAATAAATATCTTGGAAGAAAAATTTCCTATGTTTTATTTATATCAAAGTTCAGCATCATGAGTACAGTTGTTACAGCATCTCATACCTAATATCATCATTAAGCAAACCGAAAAGGGTGTACAACGATACACTGCTGACTACCTCCACGTTATGTATCACTACAAATATTCGAAAATCAACAGTTTAACATCATAAAGGCTCTCTCAAACGTTAAATAAAATACTTTCGTAAGTATATATTATATATTTTCTGCCGTTTTCTGTTGGAAAGATACTTGACAGCAACATTTCCTTACCGCTCTGCCTCTCTCGGCCGCGACGAGTGTGAACTTATGGAAACCACCTTAGTCATGCCGCTGGTATACACCTTAAAAGTATTAAAATAAGAGTGGTTATTGAGTGCGCTGGTGTGAGAGTTATGTTGGCTAAGTTTAAGGCAAGGACTCTTCGTTACGAAAGCCTCACATAAAATGACGCGAAAACTGTTGAATGTGCATTTTGGGGGATTTCGACTGTTGAAGTAATGTGTAAGTACTTTGTTGGAGTTCGGGAGTCTGTTGTCTTCGTGTTTACTTTCATATTTAGTGCCGAGTTTAATGTGGGTACTTAGACTGTGTGTCTGTTTGGGAAGTACTTGTTGCTAGTATTAAAGGTTGTGTCCATAAAGTTGCTTTTCTGTTATCGACTCTTAATGCACACTAAGGCGAATATTGTTCAGTGAGGTACATTTAGATAAAGAGAAACTCATACAGTAAATTGTCCAAAAATTACAAAAAGTGGAGTACGATGCTAACATCTCATGCAGCTTAACATAATTAATTTGATCAAACACAAACAAACACACATGTATTTTAAATCTCAATAACGTCAGGCGAACACGCCCTCCGGCAGAAAGTCACAACATCAAACACTCCCGCTCTGACGTTAACAAAATAGAGCGAAACAAACTCCAACAACATCCAAAAACAATTAAGTACATAATACAGAGGAAATTCATTCGCAGATAATTAATTTTCAAGTTTAAAAGTTGCTTCATAAAACTTAATAAGCAATATTCCTTTGAGATTCGTTCACAAAATGGCGGAGGCTGTTTAAGTAATACTGTTGCTGACAGAAATGCGTTGTTTAAAACCGGTTACTATTATTTCTATACTTAAGAGTGTGGTCTCCACAAAATAATAGGGATCTTAAATACCCGAAGATGTTGCCAAAACACGTGTAAAAGTTACGTCAAGAGACCGGATTGAAACATTCTACTAACAGTCTGATAAGAACAAAAAAGAAAAGTGATTTTCTAAGAAGCCTGAGTAAAAATTGATATTTATATATCTGTCGGTCGATCATTAGCCATAGAGCTACGTAAAACTATATGAAAATGAAAGGGAAGTGAACAGCGTTATTGAAATACGATTTGAGGCAGAATTTCTTCTGCTTAATTATTTCTTTGCAGCCTGATATTTTATGTGAAATTTCATTTCATTTATTTCACTAACAATTTTTACATTGTATCGAAACTTTACACTAAATTATAAAATTAAAACAATTACAATATAAATCATAATTATAACAGTAACCAAATTAATTAATTAAAACGTAAAACATTTTCAATTCCCTGTTAAAATATTATGTTAAATGTCAAGATAAAAAATATTAAAACAAAAAAATTAGGAGTCCACCATTAAGTCAAAAGTAAGTATACATGTCAAAAGTATAATCTATTGCCAATGAAAATAGTGATGTTATAAAAAGATGTATGTCAATTATAGAATGTAAAAACAAATTAATTCAGATTCATCCATTACACAAAGTCAAAAATAATAATAATGTCAAATTAAAAATACTGCTAATTCATAGACAAAAGTCAAATATAATGTCAATAAAAATTGTATAATCATAATTAAAATCTAGTTGTATGTGTCACAGAGAAATCATCAAGTGTAATAGCACTTTTCTATTAAAAATGATTTTAGCTGTTGCTTAAACTGATTTAAGTTGTATATTGACTTTAAGTGTACAGGTAGTTTATTAAACAGTTTAATTGACTGATAACCTGCAGCATGACTCACTACTTTTAAATGAGGTTGCACCTTATTTTGTAAGTCCCTACGCCTGGTAGCTTCCGCTTACTAAATCATGTATGTTCTCAGTAACTGAGAACCATAACATCTAAGAGGTTTCGGTAAGGAATAGCATACATTAGTTAGAGTAAGCAATACATCTAGAACCGACCGCTGCGCTGTTACATACTGCGTGCATTGCCTAGTGATCCAGAATGCCTCACATTCCCGGTCTAAATGCCGATGCGTCATTATCGCGGGTGTATACGACATATCTGTATACTAATTATGTGTAGCTCGTAGCTTTATTAAAAGCTTGACATGCGGTGCATACATAATAATGTGCAGCTTATTATCAATGTAGGAAGCCAGTGCCTTCCAGCCACGAGATATAGGGAATTCTATATATACATAATTATAATAAAACTGTAGAATCCGGTGTCTGTCTGTCTGTTTGTCGCGATGTGCGCGAACTTCTAAACGAATTCTCATGTAGTTTTCACAGGTAGATAGAGATTAATTTGAAACAGAATATAGGCTTTGTTTCATCAAAATCGAATGCAAAAAATATTTATCGTCATACAAGACGGTAAGACACGTCGTGCAAAGTAACCTAACAAAAAGTAAGCAAAATGCTATGTGAGGAGCTCGTGGCTTAGTAATAACAGCCGCACGGGTCGATTCATCAGGTTAAGCTACGCTTGCCGTGGTTGGTCCGTGGATGGGTGACCCTCTTTACATATTGAGACTCTGCCGTGCCTCGGAAAGCACGTTAAGCTGTTGGTCCTGGCTGCCATTTGTGGATCTTTGACAGTCGTTACGGGTCGTCAGAAGCCCGAAAGTCTGACAACCAGTCTTGCCAAGGGGTATCGTATTACCCAGTTACTGGGTTGTGGAGGTCAGATAGGCAGTCGCTCCATGTAAAATACTGGTATTCAGCTGAATCCATTTAGACTGGAAGCCAACCCCAACATAGTTGGGAAAAATGCTAGGCAGATGATTCCATGAATTCACGATAGTATTCACTAGGATTTGAATGTTTGGAACACAAAAGCCTAGGCTACTAGTACTAGGCTTGCATTCACGTCTAGATTATTTAAAGTACATCAAAAAATATTGCTATCTAAAATCACAAATCAATTGCCGCATGTATGAAAGATTATCACTAGAGAATGGCTCGACCGATTTGGCCGACTTTTTTCTGTTGTATTCGTATCTGAACTAGAAATTTTTGGAAAATCCACCGGTAAAGTCTTTAAACTTAACGTCGGTAAAGGATTTACACCCGGGTCACGCCGGGCACGAACAGCTAGTACATTATGTATTGTGAGATAATATCATTTAGGTTCCTGTCTACCGGCAACCAATTTTGTCTTTCACTTCATACTGTTCTATTAATGCTATCTCATGTTCATTAACTACCCAAGCAAGTCAATTGGCCTGGTACAAGTATAATATAAAACGTAAAGGTAAAACAAACGTTTTGATAGTCTTACTTGGCACCCTTTGAAGCAAATAATGCAATATTTTCATAGCCACATTCACTCCCATTTGAGGCCCCGGTATGTTTGCATCACAAATTGACTGCACCTGAGCTGAACACCCACAGAGTGGAGCTCTTACTAAACACATAAACAGGCGGAGAGATCGCCGCAATATTTGACAACAAAAATTGTCTCAGTATCGCCGTAAAATCAAATGCAAACATCTCGCCAACAACGACTGACTACCTTTTTCATCCACACCCAAAAACCAAAGTCATTGAATAAACGACTCTATTGGCTTGAGATAAGTCTGTTGTATGTTTAAGGCGCTCTGTTGTATGTCTAAGGTCCTGGTGTTGACAAAAAATCTCATCGTTGAAGGGTCGTCAAAGCGTCATAGATCGCAGAGTTGTTTGCCCGTGTAAACTGTTTGTAGAATTTGTTTGAGTTCTGTCACAGTTTGATGTGGGTAGCAGATCGGGCGTATCATCCGCCCCTACGCCGCTGGTACGCCGTCCGTACGCTACTCGTCAAACGACAACGTTTAATGGATTTTTGCGTTTTCCGAACGATCGACATCTGGTAGGTAGTCTGATTGATTCTGGTGATCCTCGTGTACCTACGTTGGACTGACAGTAATAAATACGGTATACCGTATCGTAACATAGTGCAACACAGTCCAAATACAACTTGCACTATGTTGCGTGAACACCAGGTCTATGGAAGCGTCTTATAACAGCACGTCAAAAAGTCTGATCAGAGGTTTACAATTTATAGAAATAAGCTCGCTTTGCTATTTTCCAGTGTACAAACGTAAGGGCGTAAGAGGAGCATCATCAACAATGTGAAAGGCCTAGAGTTAGGGTGCTTGCCAAGTGAGGTTATCTACTAACAAACTATCAAAATCTAAATCTTTTTAATAAAATAAGTGATAGACATAATTTTAATACTAGAAATAAAGACAAAATAGATCAACCATTTTTCAGATTAGCTAAAGTACAAACATCTTTAATGGGGTACTGCGTTAAATGCTATAACAAAATACCTTGTGATATATTGCAATTAAATGAAAGAAAATTTAAAACCCATATTAAAAGTAAACTTTGTAAACAAGCCTATTGCAAATTATAGGATTATATCTAGGATAAGAATGCATGGATACATGCTGGTCTTGCTCCATAGGACAATATTCGAGTTTGGACAAAATCAAACTGGTTGCTAATCTAGTTGTATAATTTACTTTATTTGTATATCATAGATTTTTACACATTTTGTGATTACTTAACTCACACACTGTCTTATTAGTATTATTTGTAATGTAAAAATGTTAGGAATATTGTGATATTGTATAGGTACCTACTTTTACAATGTTTGTAAATGTGTGAGCACCATGTATCTATCACATAATTTTATTAATCAATTTATTTGTCATTGCTCCATTTTTAATTCGTTTTACAATTTGTGGTAAAGTAATCGTATTCTAGGTACATCGTATTCACATGTAATTATAATTGATGTATACAAAATATTGTAAACCATTTTTTTTTAAAGAGTAACGGTGGAGTTTCTTGCCCATTCTTCTCCATACGAAAACTACCTTTTGGAAGGGGCAACTAGAATCAGTTCTATTTCTTAGTTTTTTTGATGTTCAAAAGTGCCTTTAATGTGCCTATTTGAAATAAATGATTTGACTTTGAATTTGACTTTGACTTTACTATTAGGGAGAGTCTTATGTCCACAATTGTGAACTGCGATAGGCTATAAGTACCTACTTCTTAAGCAAGTGCTTTTTTTACGTGTAGAGGTGCTGTTAGGTGCGTCCTAACAGCAACATTGTATGTAATATACAACACAAGGATTTTATACTTATCATTGATCATTTTGTACATTTTTATAATTTAAAGATGATTGTGATTTTTGTGAGTAATTACTTCTAATATTATTTTATTTTTTAGTAATAATAACTAGTATGATTGTGGTGCGTTTTATAATATTGGATACTAACATAATTCTTAAGTATACTAACAACAATATGGGTCACTGTGTCCGAGTCAAATAAATAAAGTATCTAAGAACATAAATAAAATAAAACTTAACAAAATTCATCGGAATTGATTTAACAGTTCTTCAAAAGCGTTCAGCGCTCAGGGGGCCTACCACCAACTGTTATAGCAGTATTATTAAATATTACTTTGACTTTTGGTACCATGACGTCCTTAAAATAAGCTTATTGTAATGTTGAAACAATGTTATTTTCTTAGCGGTTTTGGTGACGTCACCTCTAATAGTTCATTCTATTCGTACCACGACGTGACTTTTGACAACTAGCATTATTGATTTTACGTCAAATTTAGCAATCTTAAAAAAGTTCCTCGGACTCGACGGCAATATTATTGTTTTGCAAATTACACTCTAAAAAGTAAGTAAAATGTATTTATTTACGTAAACTTGCCGAACAAATTGTGTATCTAGAGATTTTAGTACATGTGCAATTAATTTCTTGTTTGATTTTAGATGGCGAATGCATACGAAATATTTGAGTTTTTGGAAGCTGATAACGCAGAAGCCAACAAAACAAAAAAGGGGTGGCATATGCAGCTACGTAAGGAATGCAACAATTTAGACGAAACGGAGTTTGTAAGCCGTATAGACTCACAAAGGATCTAGCATAACCTACCTGTGCGATGCGATGACTTGAGGCCACTGATGAAGAACCTTACAAAATCTACAGAGAGACATTGTTATTGTAGTTTAGTAAAATAGTGCACTGTACGGAAAGTTTACGTAAATAAACACATTTAGTAGGAATATTGGGTGTTTTGAACGGATATTGAAAGCAAAAATCACATTATGTAACAAATAATTTTTATTAGGTACGTAATTATATCAATTTCAACGTCAGACGACTGAGAAGTAGGTAGATAGGTATTTCATCCATAAAAGATGCAGATCGCTCCACATCTCATTTTGAAACCGCCGCCGCCGTGCCCTTGATAAAAAAGCGTTCACAAGTTACCGCACATCTAAAGCTTCGGACAATGTCTTCGCACATTGCGTTGAAATCTTACAGAACAATTAACACAACATAGGTACTTCTCGAGTAAATGCTTTACCATCTTGAAGATTCCATATCATTATAATCCTTCAATTACACACAGGAAAAGCAGAAATATGAAATTGATGTAATTTGAAAGAAACCGAAAGAATTATTTATGTTGATATCCCTTGACACTTGTCTTTTTGACAGTGTAAGATAGTGATACGCCTCGATTTTATTTAACTCGTTACTCTAGTAAATTAAATAAAAGCTCGAGTTCATTTTCTCTCGAGGTGCCACTCGATTTAGCCGCGATTACATAAATATCACCTACACTGTACCGTCATTCTTATTCTATAATTCATTAAGTAGGTAGGTAATAAACCAGGGAAAAGATTTATTTCGAGTTATAAACCGTCAAAATACTGGATTGTACAGTCAAAGAGTTTGTAAATACATGATGTGTGGGTTAGTGATGTCAGTTGATAGAGTCTGTCTAGTGAAAGCGGAGAGTGAATAACCCTTCCTTGGCAGTCCAGGTAAAAAGAACGGCAAATTTAAAAATACACGGTATGTCACCGTATCAACTAGGAAAAAACGTATTTGATACTCAATACTCAATACGTTTATTGCATTCCACAATGTGAACTTAGGTGGTAGGTACATAAAGACATACATTCGTTTTGGAGCATTGTGGGCCCTGTCGGGCATAACAACATAAAAATTAGGAGGAGGGCTATTATAGATATTTGTTAACAATTTTAATATTAATCTACTCTTTCGTTTTGTGTAGGTAGGTAGGCTGATAACTAATTGGGTACATATAATTTTTACCACTCATATATTGGATTTAAACATTAATATTTATTTAAATTATACATATATTATTATTATCATTGGTAATTATAAATAAATTATTATTGCGTTTTTTTTTTATTTTTTTGTTGATATTATTGTTTATTTATTAAATTTATCATTTAAATATTCATGTACATTATAATAACATTTACAGATTAGAAATTGTTTTAATTTATTTATAAAGATATTAAATTTTTGTTCATTTTTAATTTCATCAGGTAGTTTATTATATATTTTAACTGACATTACTAAAGTGCTTGTGGAGTGAATTTTTAGCTTTGAACCTGGTTGGTTTAGTCTGTTTTTGTGTCGTAGTGTGTAGCGAGTCTGTATGTTTTCGCGTGTAGTAAAGAGTTTTTGATTATTTCTAACAAATTTGCACATTTCCAAGATATATATGCAAGGTAGGGTTAGAAGTTTATGTTCTTGAAAATGGGGTTTGCAGCTGTCTGTGTTATCTATGTTAACTAGTATTCTAATCAGTCGTTTTTGTAGTATGAATAGTGTTGATGCGTCTGTACTATTTCCCCATAGTATTACGCCGTAGTTTAACCATGCGTATGCATAGGCATAATACGTAACCAGAGCAGTGGAGAGATTTGTGGATTTTTTTATTTCACGGAGGGCATAGGAAAATTTTGATAGCTTTGACCTGATTTTTTTAATATGTGATTTCCAATATGTGTATAATGTGATGAGAGAAGAAACAAAACTAAATATTCTGTATAAGAATATTCAAGTATCAAATAAGTTTGTCCTGGTTGATGCGGCAGACATCTTATCGTCATTAATTATCAGATTGTGAGTGGAATGTGAGTAGGAGAAAACGCTCTTTACAAAGTCGAACATAGCCGATCTTACCCGAATGCTGAATTATACCCGAATGTACCAATATTGAACGGTTGCTGTATTTTGGATCTGGCTATGATTCTTTTTTTGTGTGCGTTTCAAACGCACAAATCTGTTGGAAACCTCCCTGTAGTTCTTCCACCTTAGATTCAAGTCGAATTGAGTTTTCAAATTACATAATCGGGACAATCGAGTGCCGGACCGTTAATGATTGAGTAACATCACTACTTCACTAGAGTCAAACTGACAAACAATCAACAACTATAATCCGTTTCACGTCGACTTTTAAACCACTTTACGCGAGATTATGCAAACTTAAAAAATGGCAAAATTAAACACAGGGGGACCTGCTGCAGCGTCAATAGTATTTTTTTTTACCTAATACAAACAGATTTGGTAGAACCTCGGACTGTAATTTTAAATAATATATAATTTTTTTCATAATAATCGTTAAAAACGCTTCAATACACGTATTTACTTTGCATTATGACATTGACGCCAAAGGGACAACGCTATACAGTTCGTATAGCGTTGTTTCTTTTCTACTATAGCAGGCAATAGACAATCATTCGTTCTTTCCCAGCACTAAGCAGGAATAAAACAATATTGAAAGATGAAGATCATGGTACGAATATGAATAATGTTATTTTAACCTTGAAACAAAACGCTCTTGAAATAAGATTGTTTTGTAAAAGGTTGTGGTAGGCCCCCAGATCTCTAGAGTTCCCCGAACTGTTGCGAACTTCGCCGACAGCACACGAAGCCAGAAATTATTAAAAAGATACACGCTACTGTAAACTTTGCAAAGATCTCCCGACTCCAAAGCCAACAGTTCAAAAATTAATAAGGCCTACTTTAAACTTGGGCAGCACTGAATATGGAGAAGTTACGTTATTAAGCTTTTAGTTTCTGACGTCGCTGTATTGAGATAAGAAAGTTTCGGTGCACGTCATGTTTTATTTCATCGTGTGTCTTTCAAGAACATGTTTCATGAGAATAATTGGTATTAAAGTCTCACTGTGTCTGTAGCTGAGGACCAAACTTTATAAAGAAGAACTTTACATAAAAATATTAATCAGGTGAATTAGGGCAAGGAGGAATAAAAGGTAAATTCACAGTTCGTAGCATCCCCTGCACGTTAAAGAAGGGAGTGACGTATAAAGACATGACTTCTCTCATAAGTCTGCCTCGGAGCTCTGTAATAACGACAATGTTCTGAGTTCTATTACCTCAAGGAAGTGTGTCATTAAATAAACTATCTCTTAGCTTACTAACGACAGCTTTACCATTTGTTACTTTTGGCAGAGACTCGCACAAAATATGGCCCTGAAATTGATACCCAGTATGCCTTATGAAAGACAAAATGTAACCAAGCTGACAGCCGCGCGTCCGCTCGGCCGCTCGACCACTAAACCCGCGCGGCCGCTCAGCATACGACCGGTTCCCAGGCCACGCGGTCCCCCGGGCTACCGTTTGTTTAGGATGTTTGCGAGCCCGCCTTTGTTTTGTCTTATTACTACACTATTTGTTCTCCTACTTCATCGAATAAGTCAGCTTAAGATGTTCAGAGAACTCAAACACGATCTCGAACGATCCTTTGCGCTATATCTGTGTTGGAGTGCTTTGGATTATCTTTGTTGTAAAGAACAAAGCATTTTTAGACAGTGATTGCGTAAAGATGGGCTTGATATGCTGTGTAAAGCTGAAACTACTAGGCCAAAGTAGCGTAAATAATTCAAGTTTATTCCAGAACTAGCTTTTGCCCGTAGCTTCACCCGCGTGGATGTCGGAAAATATCCTACGGGAACTTACTACTGGGATTAAAATACCCTATATGTGTTAAGCCCGGGAAAACAGTATTAATTCCGAGAGGTGCAGGCGAGTAAAGCCAGCTACCCAGTTGCCATGATTTTTTCCGACATTTTCAACAATCATCGTCGTATTTCAGCCAATTTACACAAAACCTCCTCCCAAATAGGGGGAAGGAAAACATCGTGAGGAAACCAGCATGTCCTATAGCCAAAAATGCGAAGACATTGTGACATCCATAAACCCGCACTGGGCCCGCTTGGTGGATTACGGCCCACTCCCTCTCACAGAGAGGAGGCCTGTTACACCAGCATTAGCTAATATTTAGTTAATTTGTGTTTAAATTTACTTTTTATTTCTGCTTGAGTAGTTCTCGTTTTTTTAAAATATTATTTTTATTTATTATTTTGGTTGGTATATTGGCGTGTGCTAGCTGACATTATGGCTAATAATTGGAAATATGTTTTATGTTGCGTAATGTTGATTTTGGATACTTTTATATAGAGTTTTTTTTTCTAATGAACAGACCGCTGTGCTTCTGAGGAGTTTGTTGCGCTACTTCTTCTTCCCAGTCCATACTAATACTAATATTTTATAAATTCGAAAGTAGCTCTGTCTGTCTGTCTGTATGTTACCTTTTCACGCCTAAACCACTGAACGGATTTCGATATTTGGCAAGGAGATAGATGGCATCTTGGGGAAGGACATAGGCTACTTTTTATCGACATACCACGCGGGCGAAGCCGCGGGCGAAGCGGGCTTAAGCTAGTGAATTATACACTTAACAATTTCTCATGCATCACTCCGTCCATTGGTGAAAACCGTATGAAAATCCGTTCGGTAGTTTTTGAGTTTAGCGTAGAAAAACAGACGCGGCGGGGGACAATACACATCATTTACTTCATCTGAAACAGTTCGGTTTTACAAAGGGTCGTTCAACTACAGACGCGGGCGTGGAATTACTGAAGAGCATATTCGAGGCCTGGGAGGAGTTGCAGGATGCTCTTGGCATTTTCTGCGACTTGTCCAAGGCTTTTGATTGCGTACATCATGATACTCTCATCAGGAAACTGTACCACTATGGTATGAGGGACAAGGCTCTCGACATTCTGACTTCTTATCTGAACAACAGAATTCAGAGGGTCGATGTTAATGGCAAGAGATCTGCAGGATCTTCGGTCGCCATGGGCGTTCCGCAGGGTTCAATTCTAGGTCCTTTCTTATTTCTCATTTATATTAATGACTTGCCTTACCACATAAGGGATAATCACAAGATCGTGTTATTCGCAGATGATACTTCCCTCATTTTAAAAATAAAACGTCAGTTAGTCAACTTTGAACAAGTTAACGATGCACTCTCTAAAGTGGTACATTGGTTTAATGTAAATAATCTTCTCCTGAATGAGAAAAAGACTAAACTCAGGCAGTAAATGTCAGGCAGCTATCTACCAATGTTAAAGTTAATGGAATAGAGTTGGACCCCGTTGAGTCGACAGTTTTTCTTGGAATAACCATTGACGGTAAATTACAATGGGGCCCACACATAGAAAAATTGTCAGGAAGGCTTAGTTCGGCCGCCTACGCCGTTAAAAAAATTAGACAGATAACTGACGTAGATACGGCCAGAATTGTTTATTTTAGTTATTTTCATAGTCTTCTGTCTTATGGGATTCTTCTCTCGGGAGCCTGTGCGGACATTAATGCTAACTTTGTTTTACAGAAAAGGGCTATTCGAGCCATTTACAACCTAGGTCCAAGGGATTCCCTTCGAGAAAAATTCAGAGAAATAGGTATTCTGACTGAGCCTCACAATATATTATATTTGAAAACCTATTGTATGTACACAAAAATATATCAAATTTTAAGAAAATGTCCGATATTCATAGTTTTAATACCAGGAATAAACACAGTCTTGCTGTACATCGCACTCGTCTCCACAGAGTAGGCAACTCGTTCATGGGTCAATGTATACGCTTTTATAACAAACTTCCCATTGACATTCGAAACTTACCCATTAAACGATTTAAAAGCTGCATTAAAACCAAACTTTGTTGAAAAGGGTACTATAAAATTTCAGATTATTTAGAAGACAAAAAAGCATGGGATTGAGCTGCTCGCTCTGCTAAGCATTGTAACATTTTGAATAATATGGAAAATCATCAAAGTATATCAACCAGTTTTATTTACAAATTGACATTATTGAATATTCTATACAAAATGACATGATTACTTTGTAAAGTATTTTATTATTGTGAATGTGAGGACTATGTGAATGCTTTTTTTTCTTTCTCAGTTAATTTTATTAATGATCTGGCAATTTGAGAATTTTATGCGGCCTACCCAAATGTCCTTTCTTTAGTATTGTTCGTCGAGTCGCTGAGCTCCTTAAGTTCTGAGTTGAGCTCCGCCATTACTGACAAATGCTTGCACTGACTGGACAGGTCCACTCAAATCTGTGTGGTTCTTTGCTCAAAAGACCATTTCAGACTCGAATTTACATGGTCCTCATATGGCTTGACCAAGATTATGTCTGGACTTTAAAAGAGACTGTGACCTCTGAGTTTGTTTCGGCCTTTCTTCTCAGAGTAGTCAGATAGGAAACGCCGACCTCATCTAGCTTATTTTTAATATTTTTTAATATGACGTGTAAAAGTGATTCCAATATCCTATTTACAGAATAAACAATTTCATTTCATTTCATTTCTTTGTTTTATAGTATATTATGTAGTGATCATTAGAACGGGCCAGGCAATATCAACCGCTTCATCATAGCATAATCGTAATGAATCATTTTGCCAATATCAAAAGTAAACAATCCTCAAAACACGTCCTGTTACCGGTACAAATATCCGCAGTAGGTATACAAGATCGCTTTCCATGCGGGTCCAACAAAAGCTAGTTTAGGTAAACTATTTAATATTGCAGAATATAAAGTGAATTTCACGCGGCAGCGGGCGACGCACGGGAGACTCGCATGCGGTGCCGCTCCGACATGCAACATCGCGACACGCCGCGCCGTAAATAAACAATCGAACAATGTATTTAGTCATTTGGCCGACAGCTACACGCGTTTGTGTCCTGATACAAACATATTAGTCGCGAGCATTTTATTTCGTTGCGGGATTGGAAAATAAAATAAAGCGGTTCATACAATACTCTGTATTGGAAAATGGATACTGAAATATTTAGGCATGAATTTTATTTGTGGTCCTATGGTACCTAGCTCGGAATCTGCCATAGATTTTAGAAGTTAATAGAGAACAGCCATGTTCGTTTTAAGTCCTTTCCACGCGAAGCCTCAAGCTATACGAGAGCACTAACTTGATATTAATCTATACTATCTATATTATATATTATAAAGCTGAAGAGTTTGTTTGTTTGTTTGTTTGAACGCGCTAATCTCAGGAACTACTGGTTGGAATTAAAAATTATTTCTGTGTTGGATAATCCATTTATCGAGGAAGGTTATATGCTATATACGCCACGACCAATAGGAGCGGAGCATAAATGAAAAATCTTGCAAAAACGGGAAAAAATATTCGAGAGATTCCGTTGCGTGCCCTGCGTAAACGGTTTAAGTTACGCAAATATCATGTAAGGTGGAATTGTTCCTCTTTAAAATTTCTAAAAAAAGTCCTCGACAGCATATGTCTATCTTTTAAGATTGACTCACTATAACCTTTTTATCCCTATATTCCCACGGAATCGAGACCTACGCGGGTGAAACCGCGGGGCACAGTTAGTATTATATATACCTAAGCTATATTACGCAATAAAATCAGCTCAGGCAGTGAGAGATCAGCAGGCAATAAAATGACTTCTCAATAAAATTCAGTGAATGAATTGCAAATTTTTGATGGAATGGAATTTTGGATTGTGGATGTAAATTAACGAGTAATGAATTTCGCAGTACGCAATCACAGCGCGACATAAGCTGCGGTCACGCTACACATTGACGCGATGCTCGCGCGATTATCGAGCTTTTGATGCGTCTCGTCTGTCAACATCATTGTTGACAATAATTAACACACTAGTTTCAAGCTTTTTGATTGAATAATAATTGATTTTGATTAGCGATTATAACGAAAACTTTGATCAGGGTTCAGTTTCTTCATGGGACCAATAGATGTTAATTACTTATGTACTTCAATATCTCGATACAATCATCAATATCTAGATACAATCATCATTATGGAAAGAAAACGTATCTTTTTGATACAAGTAGGTATGTAATCTGTATCTCTAAAACATAATTTGACAAAATACTAAATAAAATTGAGCCACGTCTGTGCGATACATGTAACATAAAAATAACATTATTTAGTTCGAAAACTGCTAGCGAACTTGTAACGGATTATTTTCAATAACTGTCGTGGGCTTAGTTGACCGCACGTTGATTTTCCGGCGAGCGATCAAAACATGGCGGTGCGATGGCGCGTTACCTCGACAGATGACGCGCGGCATATGACGCGCGACTGGCACGACCGCGGGAAGCGCGCGACCACGGGAAAAATTGTACTGTTTTTTTATTGACTATACATTATCTACATAGACTATTGAAACTACGTCATTGATTTTTACCTAGAGATGGGTGGTGGGAAAAAACCCAAAGGAAAAAACCCAGGTTTTAACCCATTTTGGGTTAAAACCGGGTATTTATGTGGGAAAAAACCTAATTCACGGGAATTTTCATTATCTACAGTAATACAATAAAGCTGAAGATATTTTTTGTTTGTTCAAACGTAGTAATCTGTGGAACTACCAGTAGGATCGTAATTAATGATTCTTCATAAAAAAAAACACAGACATTCTCAATTATTTATTAGTAAGTAGTTTGGTACGAGTAGCCAGCAGCTTATTGGTCGCCAAAAAATTATCTCTGTAAGTGTTTTTATTGCATTCTTTATATATTTAGACTATGTCGTATCATCTGCCTAGCCTTTTCCCAACTATGTTGGGGTCGGCTTCCTGTCTAACCGGATGCAGAAGTATTTTACATGAAGCGACTGCCTATCTGACCTCCACAACCCATTTACTGGGTAACACGATACCCCTTGGTAAGACTGGTTGTCAGACTTTTGGGCTTCTGACGACCCGTAACAACTGTCAAAGATCTAAAAATGACAGCTGGGACCAACGGCATAACGTGCTTTCCAAGGCACAGAGGGGTCTTGGTATGTCAAGATTGACCCATCCATGGACCAACCGCGGCAAGCGTAGCTTAATTTGATTGATCGACCCGTGCGGCTGTTATTTCTTAGCTACAAGCCCTTATGTATTTAATGTATTAATTATAAAAATAAAGTAAGTTATCAGGTTATCAGAGACGACTTGCACAATTAGTTGGTTTTATTTAATCATTTTATGAATAATTTTTCATGCTATAATACCTTACCATCTCTACTTATTTATTACTTTACCGTACCATATGAAACACATGGCTACACATCAAGCTATACATTTCCAGTATAAGCTGACCTCGCATTGTACGGAAATCCTATTGCTTGATGTGTAGCCGTGGATACAGCAATGTTTGCTTTATCATTTCATTCACTGAGTTATAAATGTCACAGGTTCTAAGAAAACACAAACTTGCCTTAACTAACTAGCAAAGCTATACTGCTAGTTAGTTAATTTTAGTTGAAATGACGTGACCCACTACTTAATTATTCATACTCCAAATTTGTTTGGGTACGTAAAATGTGGTAGTGCTGTGGGTCATTTCAACCTAGACAAGCCCTAACTAGTAGTTATAAAGTTTAAAAACTATGTGCTATTTCAATGTATGTGTATCTAAACATTACATAAGCTAATTGAAAAAAGCCGAATATTTTCCCAATCGGGTATTTTCCCGGGACATTTTCCCTCGAATTTACCCACTTTTGGGTTTTTTCCGGGCAAATTCCCATCACTATTTTTACCCGACTTCAAAAAGGAGCAACTCGATGGTATGTTGTTTTGTTTAATTTAACTTTGCTTGGGTAGTTTTTGAGTTAGCTTCAATAATACATATCTTTCTCTCAATGTTCCTGTCACTGTTTAGCTAGTGTTATTCGAATTTGTGCGGGGTAGGTACCAACACTAAAAAGTGAAAAAAAAAAAAAATTGTAGTGTTTTTTTAGAAGTCGGTTGTTTTTTTATCTAAACTTTTTAAGAGCTCTTAAATAATTAATTTCAGATCATAAATTAACTGGTGCCAACCGCTTTGCGTGCTTACAGTTTCTGGGGTAGATGAAAATAACGGTGATTCCAAAGTTTTTGAATTAGGTTATTATTATTTTTAAGCAGTGTAGCGTGGGGCTACTGAATTGATCTCGACGAGTGCAGGGATCGTTTAGAAACATCCGTTACAAACACTAATGTCTGGTGATGAAAATAACGGCGGGGCTGGCGGGATTTAAAATGACTCCAAGCACATCATAAACATCTACCTACATACAATCCGTGTAGTATTCGCGTATTTACATACACACCTATACTATAAAATAATAATGTGACAGAGTATGATTATTATTTCAATATTAGGATTTAACCTTAGGTTAATAAGTAAACGTTTATTAAACAATAAAAAAAATTACAACGCGGCTATACGCGATTGCGCTCGTTTATTATGTTTTTCACTAAAACTTTTAATACTACCTTCTTTAGTTTTATTTTTTACTTATTTATTTATTTTAAAAAGAAATATGAAAAAGCCATGGATGAGTATGAATGACAATATTGCGTGTTCGTAAATATAAGTAAAATAATAATATGGGCTGACCGAGAAACGATGTAAATGTTGGAATATGTTCTCGGTCCTAATAGCCTTATTTGAGCGGTGATAAGATAAGCGGCAATACAACACAGTTTCAGTATTAGCGCGGTAGGAGTGTACTGCGCCTGTGTGCCGAGCGCGTGTAAAAGCGGCAATTATCCGCGGCAATAAGCGACGTCTTGTGGCGCGCAGTGGCCGCGCTAGTGATGGGACACCGGGATGGTGTAGGTCTTATACTACATTGATATTTTACAGGATTATGGGACGAGATTAAAAGTCAATTTTAATTGCCAATTTAATAGAAAATTTACTTGTTTTTCTTTATTTTTAGATTAAACAATTTTGTGAAACCGGTTCTGTTATTAAATCAAAAGTTTCATTCAATAAAAACCGGCCAAGTGCGAGTCGGACTCGCGCACGAAGGGTTCCGTACCATTATCTATAAAAACGGCAAAAAAATCACGTTTGTTGTATGGGAGCCCCCTTAAATATTTATTTTATTCTGTATTTTAGTATTTGTTGTTATAGCGGCAACAGAAATACATCATCTGTGAAAATTTCAACTGTCTAGCTATCACGGTTCATGAGATATAGCCTGCAGGCTTAGCCAAGTTGACAATCTACAAACGATAACGCTAGTAGAAAACTAATCAAATGTATAGGAATGACATCATCTCAACGTTAAGTCACGTGGTCAGAACAAACGAATAGAAAACTCGTAGCCAAGTTTACATCGTTCAAAATGTTAGAATGAAATGCGATCGTTTCTACAATGTTGATCGCTACATCCCATAGAGATGGTAGCCAAGTCACAGTTTTGACAAGCGCTAACGAAACGATGTCGACATTTTTGAACGATAGCTAAGCGATCGCCGAGACCCTAGAGAAAACGATAAAAAAATGGCGTCTATTATGATACAGCTGTGTTGATATTTTGATACCGAGAAGTGTTTTGTTTATTTACCATAATTTTGGACTATATTTACCATTTAGCATTTAAAATGCATACTTTAAATATGTTGTGGTGCGCTCATAATGAAGAAGTGTGGCTTAGGCGCCGAAACAGAGACATAAATCGTCAGTGCATGGAAACAATACGCGAAATGCCGGAAACTTTATTTGTGCAGCAATTTCGGCTAAACAAAATGACTTTCCAAGCCCTTTGTCAAGAACTCCGACAAAAAACTTCATTAAAAGGAACCAACGAGATTCCCTTAAAAGTTAAGGTAAGAGTGCCTTATAATTTGAGTGACATAAAGTACCTACCTATTAGCAATTTTTTAAATAAGTACTTGGCTATCATTTCATTTCCTCAATGTTTCTGTTTTTGTAGGTGTTGTGCGCTCTTAGTTTCCTAGCCACAGGATCCTATCAGCGGATTGTTGGGGTCACTCAGCATCTTGCCCAACGCACAGCTAGTCGGTGCATCAGACAAGTTGTTGCTGCTTTGAACCACCCTGCTGTCATGGCAAAATGGATCGTTTTTCCGAAATCACGACATGACAGAGCATCCATAAAACAAGAGTGAGTACTTAACAAACGATTTACTTAAAAATACTTAAATTATTAAGTGCATGTAATGTAATTTAAATTAACAATTATTGTTGCAGATTCCAGAGAAGATTTGGCCTACCTGGTGTAATTGGGTGCATAGATTGTACCCACATAGCTTTGGTAAAGCCCAACGATGAAGAGCATCTTTTTTATAATAGAAAAGGGTATCATTCATTAAATGTGCAAATGGTAGATATTATATCTATATATTATACTGTACGGTATGTTAAAGCTATATAAATCACTTCTTAATAATTGTTTTATTTTCAGATTTGTGATAGTAACCTCCTAATTTTAAATGTGAATGCAAAGTTTGGTGGAGCTACACATGATTCACATATATGGTCTTCTAGTAGAGTTGAATCATATATGCGTGAACTTCATCAAAATAATGAACAAGTATGGCTATTAGGTAGGTATATATAATAGTTAAAAGATCTAAGCTTTAGGAGTTTTCCTGTGTTTTGTCTACAGAAACTTATTTTTCAGGTGACTCTGGATATCCACAACGCCCTTGGCTTATGACACCTATCCTCAATGCAGTTCAAGGTTCTATTGAAGAACGATATACTCAAACACATGTACAAGCCCGTAACTGCATTGAGCGATGTTTTGGATTACTCAAAGCACGGTGGAGATGTTTGCTTAGAGACAGGGTTCTTCACTATCATCCTCATGTAGCTAGCAATATTACAATGGCATGTTGTGTGTTACACAACATAGCTTTGAAAGCTGGCTTACCACCACCACAACAACTTCCTGATGCACATGACGATGAGGATGATATTATAACCATGCAAGATCCCACATCCACTGCAACTGTGGGTAGCCAAAATGAATTAATCCAAGGAAGAGCCATGCTGAGATGTTTATTGAATAGGTTATAGTAAGATTATTTTAAGCTATAAGTATTAAGATTTTATTTTAACATTTTTTTTTTTTTTTCATTTATTAGTGATTACTGATTAATTAAACTCACGCACTGATATTAGTTACTTTTACAATGTTTGTAAATATGTGAGCACATAAATAATTTATTTGTCATTGCTTCATTTTTATTTATTTTTACCTATTGTGGTATAGTAATCTTATTCTAGGTGCATCGTCTTCACATGTTATTATATAATTGATCTTTATAAAACATTTTAAAAGAGTGGATGGAGTTTCTTGCCCATTCTTCTCCATACAAAAACTACCTTTATGAAGGGGCGACTAGAATCAATTTTTTTTATTTTGACTTCGAAAGTACCTTATGTGATTTGACTTTGATCGATAATGAACAATAAGTTAACTGGACATTTTCAAAATACTATCTATTTTGAAAATGTACAGTTAATTTTATTTTCAATGTGAAGTACTTAGATATTAAATTATTAATAAAACAGCTTTATTGTTACAAACAAGTTTATTACTTATTGTTTTTATTAAAACACTGACATTCATACTAATTCGGTGGTGGCGTGCACGTCAGCTAAGAAGGAAGGATTTTTCAGTTATCAACTACTTTGTATTTACAATACCTACCTTGAAGGTATTATTGTTTTCAATTACTTTACAAAAACATCAATTACTTACTGTTACTGTACATAAATTTGGTTTTATTTCTTACATTTAAATTCTAAATTAAATTTGTTTTGTTTAATACTATAAAAAGATCAAAGTACTACCTATTAAAAGAAATAAAAATGATACATACAATTTGTTCAAATAAAAGGGAATTGTTCATATATAGAGAAGGGAAAAGTAAACAATAGCAAACAATTGAAATAAAAATTAATTGTTATTCTGATATTGAAATGTAGGCAATTTGAAATGTTCATATTTATAGCCCTCAGCTGAGACCACTATCACTACAATAGACATTTTAAGGGATAATATCTGTCGAAGGTAGTGATGATAGTCTCAACTGTGGTAAAATTTCTATCAAATTGTCTACAGTACCTGCCAAACGACTTAAAATTAGATTTTGGTTTTCTTGCATTTCAATTCTTCTCAATTCCAACCGCAATCTTTCCATCTCCCTCTCGTGATATTTTTTTTCCCGGTCTGCCTCTAGTTGTAGCCGGCGATTCTCAACAGCTACGAACTCACTCGTAGCTCGTTCGAAGGGCGTTTGTACCCGGCGTGTGCGCGCTCGAAGCAGCCCGCGGCGCCGCGGCGTGGATGTGGTGGGTGACGCCGCGGGCGACGGGCTTGGCCGATGCCGTCGCCTCTGCGGAGCACCCCGTGACGTGGACGTGGTAGGCGACGTCGCTGACGGCATCGGCGCGGACGCAGTACCGGGCGGCGGCGTTTGCACTGGTTGTGGAGGATGGCGTGGAAGTTCTCCAGAGACAGGTGGCAGTGAAGGACGGGCAGTAGATGCTGTTGTAGCTGAGAATATATAATTATTTATATATTAAAATGAGCCAAAATTAATTATTTAGCCAAAACATTTTATCTTTAAAAAAAAAATGGTACCTTGTATAGAATCAGAAGGAATAATATCAACATAATTTCATCTGTGTCAGAAATTTGGGACGGACAGACTGTATGTACAGAATCTCTGGTTGGTGGTGGTAGAGAGTTTCTCTCTGATAGTGGGGCCTGAAAAATAAAAATTATAAAAATTACACTTGTTTATAAAAGAAAATATAACAAAGTCCACAAGCAAAGAAAAAAACTAACATCAAAGCCTCTCTCCTCAACTCCAGCTAGACCAACGACAGCAGTCAAACCCATTATGCCCAACACTCTCTCTTCTGAAGCAGTGAGAGTTTGTCTGCTGCTTGGACCACCACCAGTACCAGAAGCCTCACAACGTATTGCTAAAGCTTTTTTCTTGGTTTTTGTTTTCCAGTCTGCCCACACCTGAACATATTAGTCTGTTAATTTTTGTCATGCATGTTTGATCAATCATTTTCTAGTCTATGAAGTAAGCTGATTGTTGTATGTACTTCATCTTGTAGAATACTAAATGTTAATAATAGGAAACAATAAAATATTTTTTTTACAGTGGTTTTTTTAAGAATCTTACTTTTTTCCATTTGTCCAAGGGCTTTATTACTCCTCCACCAATGGAGTTAAGTAACTCTTCCAGTTCCTGCCACAGTCGGTCTGCTTTTATTCGGCCTTGAGGACCTTGCTGGGGCCTCGTTATATCGCCATGGCTAGAACATACTCGTAAGTTAAAATAATTTCAGAGAAACAAAGGGTCTATTGAATAAGTAAAGGGTCAAACACAATTCTTTTGTTTGTTTCGTAAGTAGCACTATTAGTTCACGTAGCGTATCACGTCATTGTTTATGTTTCAAACTTTCAAGTGCCCGAGTGTGATAGATTTAATAAAGGATGATATTTACGAAATAACTAATGATTTACGTACCTTTCCATGAATTCCAATAGAGCTGCGAATTGTTCTGGGCTCGCTCGAGATCTAGATTCCATCCTATAAAAGTTATCACTTCATATAAGGTATCTTTCATTCGTATGCAGGATCCTATCGAAGGTATAAGTTGTCATATCATAACATTTCGAGACACAGTCATGTTTAAAATTACATTCCACACTGTGATATTATAATAAACCAATTATAAGAAGAACTTTACCTTATTTCGCTTACTTTTTATTATTTAAAACAATTATTTGCCCGCGCACAAAGTACACAACACAACCGTAACTTTGACGTTAGTTTGACGTTTGTAGGAACGCTCACCATAGACTAAAGTATAGGATTTTTCTAAATACGTTGTAGAACGAGCGATCGACTCAGTCGTGTCAACTTGGCTACCAACTTATCGTTTTCTACAATCGCTTACGCCGAGGCGATAACGATTGTAGAAAGAGAATCGATACGAAACGTTTGTAACTTGGCTAGGCCTGCTGGTGACAGACGGCCAGACAGACATCGGAGTCATAGTAATAGGGTCCCGTTTTACCCTTTGGGTACGGAACCCTAAAAACGCAGTGTGTCGTTTAGGTTAACTATTTTATTTTTATTTAGGCCCTTCAAAATTACAATTTATCTAATAACATAATAAATATATCACTGACATTTTTAAGACAAGCTATTTTTTGCAAATCGTAAGCCTGGACGTCCCGTAAGCCCGGGATAGTGCCCGTGTGTCGCATCCCTCGGCCGGATATTGCAGGCCGGCGGCGTTACTAAAAGCCTCGTGTGCGAGTAGGCCCCACCATGCGGTGTTTGGCGTTCCGCTCACGACCAAATTGAGTCTAGGAGCTGCTGATTGTGACGGAAAAATGCTAAACAGAGCCCAAATTAAACACTTCAGCCTAGATTGTGAACGTTTTAGCTGCTTTTGTGTTTCGTTTTGGAGACTTTTCGGCTTTGAAGGCTTTGAACATGACAGCGAGGCTTATTAAAATGTTAGCGTTTTTAATGGTTCTTTGGGCTATGCATCATGCATGACTGTGAGAGTCAAACGACTAATTTATATTAGTCGGCTTGAAAAATAACTGATACTATCAGTCGTTAGAATCCTTCACTTGCTCGTGATTCATCCCTGGCCCTCGCTTTAAATCCGTTTATTCACTAATTGTATATATACTATTTATATGCAGGGCGCCAAAAAAAAGGAATGTTTTCACCGAATCACTATCATCTAAAACTGACAGCCCTCCACATCGGCCGAATAAAGATCTTATCTGCTCGCGCCGACTTAATACTCTTTGTTTTACGTCGAATGCATTCGGATGAGGGGCGTTTAGATTTAGCGGCCCTTCCGTACGGACATACATACATTATACATTTAATCTCATAATGTGAACGTCTGTCTCGTTGAGACGCCGTAGGATGTCAAGTAAGCAGTGGATAGGAGAGACTTTGTGATACAGATTGACCTGTAATTAATTTTTAAAGATGGTGTTGTAATTAGAACGAATAACATGTTCCGGGTTCTGTTTTGTTCTTCTCATATTATTTAAGACGAAGCAGCACTGTAATTGATCAATATACTGTTAATAAAACAATATCTAAAAAAACCTATTACCGACTAACAACAAATGGTGCAAAAACCATCCTATCATCGAGTGCGGTCATTTATAGAATTATCGCTGCTAGATCGATTCCTGTCGTGACCTACCGCTCACACAGATTTTCTCCGGCTCAATATCTTGTAACACAGTTTCATTACAGTGTATCGATCGCTCGGATATGGTATAAGTATATCGATACAATTGGTCCTTTGCGCCGCACATTGCAACTCCCCAGACGTGTGTGGAATGTATTAGTAACTTCCTACTATGCGCGTTTCTTTGCAGTTTTCCCTGTGTGGATTGTAGTGGGGCAGCTTGTAAATTTAATTTCGGTGCATGAAGTTGCTACGGCGTAGCTGAAGTGCTACGGGCTACGACAGTTACGATGTCGTAGAAAATTTGCTACGCTGCACTCTCAGCTATTTAATACGAATAATAACATTATCTAGACTGTTTTAAAGCGTGGTCTCTATTAGCAGACTATCATCCCGTTTATTCAGTCTGTAGCTTAGAATAAGCACCCATTTGTTTAAAAGCAGGCTATTAGACACGACTTAGGATTTTGTGTGCAAAGCGTGGCGATTTGTAACAGCGTACTAAAACTTCATGTTCAGCTACAAAGATTTTATGTTAGTAATCTCATCAAATAAAGAAGTAAAAATCTTAAATCTCAATTAATTTACCAGTAAATACAATACATGCCTCGTTCTCATGAAAGAGCTAAATATCGTGTCACAAAGGACATTCCATCGGACGCTGTACCTAGCTGTCAGGTGCCACGAAATCTTATAGTAGCGCCACCGTCGCGTATATTGCTCGGAAATCGAATTTGTGCCCCAGCGCACAAATGTTAGTAGCGACGGACGTTATCACTACGAAGAGGACAGAAGTTCGACTTTTAACAACAGGAGATAGGCAAATCACCGATTAAAAGTGGCTGTAGCTGTCGCTGTTTCAACATAAAACAATATTTTTTTATTCATTAGGTAACTATTCTAATAATATTTTTTTGCGAAAGATTGATGGAATAGTTTGTGAAAATCAAACTTCTGTGTCCATTTGTTTTGTGGGAATAACGATGTCTTAAGCCCCATTTACACGGTGAAAGTTTATTGCCTGTAACATACAACACGTGCAATTCTTGTACGATACGGGCAACGTACTAGCGTGTAGTACGAACCATAAATTCGCACGTACAAAAAAATCGCATTCAAGTTCGGAATTAAAATTTTCTATCATCAACACATGAGTGCGTTGAGTGAGGTTGTGTTAATCGTCGCTGCTCTTTTGAGGTAAAAAGTCCTAAAATAAATGTACAAGGTCGTGCAACTCTGTGTTTAGACGAGGCAAAACTTGCATGCAAGCATCGCCTTGCCTTGGTGTAAACAGAAATCGCATGAAATTATTGTATGCATTCAATTTAGTGTGTCTTGAATGGCAATATTTTTATTTATAAAAAGGGACACGTTTACAATAAATTCCAAAACAATTTATAATAGAGCCCAGATGCATTTTTGCCTAAACTAGGTTGAACCTGTGCTTCAGGCTAGAAAGTGAAGAACCATATTTTTATAAATTAACAATGAATAAAAAATAAAAACGAAATTAAAACTTAGGTACATAAAAGCAAAATAACATATTAGCCGTTCTATTTGCAGACAACAAGTAGGTAGATCTTCTGTCTGTGCATAATCTAGGGTTAGTAAATAATTAAGTATCATTTTTTTACAGTTAAAGTAATTTAATTTATAGAAACAAAGTACCTATTCTATTTGATCTATTATACAAAAATGGTCCTAATTTTTTTTTTTATCTTTCAACTGACATGTTTTGAGGTTGCATTCGATGAGCATACTGTATCATTCCATCTCTTGTT
This sequence comes from Lithophane ornitopus, assembly GCA_948473465.1. Classification (NCBI taxonomy): domain Eukaryota; kingdom Metazoa; phylum Arthropoda; class Insecta; order Lepidoptera; family Noctuidae; genus Lithophane; species Lithophane ornitopus. Next base: position 387,208 of record OX419632.1, on the reverse strand, counting down.
AGTATTGTCAGCAGTAAAGGTAAACATTGTGTGCTGTTTTAATACTAAGTGCATAATGAAAAGCTGGCGAACCGTTAGTACGTTACGGGATCTTTAAATCAGATCTGTGAGAAAAAAGAAGGGATAGAAGTTTTCTATCTTTAAAATAGCTCTGAGCTCTTTCAAGAGTAAGTAAATTAGTATTGGGTGCGCCACCCCAAGAAGAGATACAGTATTGAATTATTGATTGAGATAAAGGCTAAATAAACTTGTGTGATTGATTTTGAATCTGCCAATGATTTGAAGAAATTATTACAATATAAATTAGTTTGCGCACTCTTTAAACTAGACTTTCAATATGTTTTCTAAAAGAGAGTGTGTCGTCTTTTATAATAATAAATAAACAAGCGGTACTCCTGGACACGGCCCGTATTCTTAGGAGGCTCGTCTCTCTGGAGCCCTGGCCGCCGGTAGCTTGGACCGTGTTCCGGATACCGGTGGGCTACTATTTTTTATATTTTTAAATGATTTTATTGTTTTATATTCTCGATATCCCCCATTTTATTATAATAACAACTAAATAAACTAGTCAATATATACATAACACAACTAACTATTTACATAAAACACTAAAACTTAAAGAACTAACTAACTATAACTAAAGTAAGGCGTCGATAAATTCCTCCGCATCGCTGTCGGCTGGTAATGTACCTAAGAGACCGGCGGCATTACCACGTTGAATGGCAATGCTTAGCTTCTGACCAAGGTAAAAGCCAGCCCTTGGGTCACGGGAAGTGTCAAGCAGCCGTTTGGAGATTTCATTAAACAGACTATGAGCACTCGGACCCCACGGCCCTAGGGTTTAAACCCCAAACGGCTCGAAAATATAATTTTCTATAAGGCTATTATACTTTCAGCGCTTGAGGTTTTCCGCAGCCACAGCGGCAGCGCCACAGTACGCCGAGCCAGGAAGATGGGATGGCGCAAGAGTATCGACACAAGTTGCTTCCCACACTAAAGGCCTACCCATCTTCCATGGGAATAAGGACATGCCGTCCGGTCTTTTGCCATCGTCGCGTGCCAAGCCATTGGGTTCTAGTACAGCTGGAATGCCGACGGTGACGACGGAAAGCCGACACTGGTTAGTAATGTTAAGTTGAGGCTGCATGGATAAGTGAATATATTTTGCCGTCTTTAATATAAGATCACACAAGTCGTTAATATATATCAGGAATAGCGTAGGTCGCAGAATATTCCTTTGAGGAACACCAAAATAGTATTTTTCTGTTCATCACTCGTAATATTATCTATTCTAACACATTGGTACCGGCCGTCGAAATAGTCAGCAAATAGTTTCAGCGGTGTTCCCCTCTAACTTGTTTAGCAGAACAGAAACAGGCACCGCGTCGAAGGCCTTGGCTAAATTAATGAAGAATCCCAAGGTCTGGTTTCCTTTGCCGAGTTCTTGTGAAATATAATCAGTCAGGCTATGCGTGCAGACTAAAACCAAATTTTGCAGTGGATTAGAAGTTGTTTTTTTCGAGGTTGTTTACTAGTCTACAGTTTATAATTTTCTCTAGTATTTTTAATATTGAGGGGAGTAAGGATATTGGTCTATAATTATTCAATAAGTCTTGAACGTTCCAGAAACTTGAATCGTGTAAATGGGGCTTTACTCACGCGAAATCATTGACGCTTATGGGCTGTCAATAGTTCGTCAATAAAAGTGACCTGAGTGCAAGGGGTGATTCAATATTATTTCACCAAAAACGTATTGTACAATGTTTTTGTACATGAAGGGCCCGACTATGTGAATGGAATTTTTCGTGATAAGATGTACGAAGGAGAGCGAGAGATATGATCAAGTTAACTAAATTAGGTTAAATTAAATATAATTTTTCGCGACTATATTATGTATATTATTTTATAATTTTCTTTTTTCAATCTAGGATAATAAATTAAATTCGGGTAAAATACACAATTATTAAGCAAAACCTTGTTACATTGAATAGTCGATCAATAAAACAGTTTTACAATAAAATAAAAAACTAGTTACATTCGCACAAGAAAGTTGTTCAAAAACATAAAAGGACTAATTGAATTTAAGTAGAAGAAGATTTCACAAGTCTTAACACTAATTCTTTGGACTGAGATACGTTGAAAAATCGAAAAAACTTTTAATTAGCTCGCTCTACTTTCAGTTTCTTAACTAACGCTTAGTAACTAGTAACTAGCCTTAGTCTGGGGTTATCTCTATAGAAAAATAATATCTAGGTTTTTAAAATTAAATACCTTGTAAATAAAACATTTGACTCTATCTACTTAATATTGTCCAAGACGCTGAAGAGGCGTTTTTGGATCAAGTCCTTAATCCAAGCAGTCTCTTGTATTACATCTTCTTCTTCGTGTCGCTGGAGCAGTATTTCAGATCATGTTCGCCCGAAACTTCGCCACTTCCACGGCGTTTTCGTGGTTTGGGTTACCTACTGACAAGTTTAAACAATAAAATAATACCTATAATTTTTTTTTTTAATCAACCTCCTGAAAGACGGTTTGAATATTGTAGTAAGGCTGTAAAAAAAATCCGCTGAACAAACGTTTCTTACTGAAGAAAAGTTTCTGAGAATACTTTAGAAGTTTAAGAACTGGATGTTTTATCTCTAAGATAAGCTACTAATACCTAAGCAGGTAATTATATTTGTCTCTGTATTCAAAACCTGTTGTCAGCCTTTGAGTCAATACAGTCACGCTACACAACCGTAATGTATGTACACAACCGTATCCTCTGATTTGAAGGTTTGCGTCGGTTTACGTCCGTGGAGTATTTGCAAATTGCTGCCAGTTTTCGCCCGATGCAAGCAACGAGGGTCGCACACTTGACCGACATCGCACCCGATGCTAAGAGTTACTGCTCCACATTCACGTACAGAGAGAACTATTTGCATCATCACGCACGTATACCACACACGTCTATGTGTAAATGCAATCGTATATCAATAAATTGTCAACAGCCCTGTAAAATGTTTGGCAGGTTTTACTTATTTGCATTTTTATTAGAGTAAAGGAGATTGCCTAGGTTTGGACCAAGTGTTGCCTAGGAATGTGAGTTGGTCTAGTAGTACTGTAGCATACACATGAACTATAAAAAAATAATTAAAAAAAACTGATACCGGGAAAAATAAATAAATACAGTTTTTGTGATAATGAATTTGTCGCCTTCATCGTTATCGATGAACTGTTTGATACCTAACAATTATATACTACAACATCAAAATACAATTATAATTGAACGCATAATAAGGCCTCGTTTACGGAGACGCGGGCGGCACCGCCCAACGCTTTGTATGAGTGCTTTTACGGAGAAGCGTTTTTTCACGCGTTTGCTTGAAATGGGGCGTTTTACGCGGCGGGGCACGAAGCGGTGCCCACCGCGTTCTTCGCTACACGCTTGACGTTTTGCGGCGGGCACCGCCACTCTTTCCGCCACGCATCTCTATGAACAACATCGTACATTGCCATATGTTTGTGTTTACGCATACGATGGTAAGTGCCGCTGCACGCGCCGCCTCTCCGTAAACAGAAAAAACGTCCGACGCGCCGCGAAACGCCACGCTGCACGCGCCACCCAACGCCCAGCGTCTCCGTAAACGAGGCCTAACTGTTTAATAGTTGATTTTGTACATTTGTTGCTATTAAGTTAATTTTTTCCAATAAAAATATTCAAAACAAGAGACTGTTTTTCTTTGGACTCCTGGGATAGATTTTTATGCGCTTTGAAATACAGATTAGTGGTGGTCTGAGGAACAAAATGCACTATGTGAGTATTCTAGGCAGCACTTGGTCCAACTTCCATACAAAATTAGGCAATGTCCTTTCCGACATTTTTATTAAATGTGAGTTTTAAAATGTCTGATCATTTTCCAAGCAGAGAACGGAACAATCCAAAGTTCCATTTAATTTTAATTTTTATTCTCTCAAAAAAACCTCTATTACACCTTTCCCTTCCTTCCTTTGTTTTCTTCTCTATAAATTTTTTGCAGCCACAGAGGTGCACAAAATGTCAGCAACGTAAATGACGTCACAGTGTGATGGGTGATGTAAATGAACGCTGATTTCTCACATTTAAATGAGAACTCTTTTTCAATGCGTGCAGTGTTCGGCGTCAAGCTATGTATGAGAGGGTGATGACCTGCTGGGTTGAAAGGTATGACTATATTCATGCACGAGCCAAATCTAGAAGTATTCAGAATCATTATTATGATTTTAAAATAATTTTACCATTACACGATTCTAGAATAGCAAAAGGTCCAATTTTCGGTCTGCTAAGACGAAAAAAATGCTTTATGTGAGAAAAAATGCTTCTAAAACTGCGGAGAAATATTAGGTACCTTTTTTCCGTAAAAATATTACAACAAAATACATATCTCAATTTTCACACCCAAAATAAATCAACACCAAAATTCCCTTTCAATAAAAAACGAACTCCGCCACAATCGATATTCAGTTCCCGATACACAAAAACTTTTTTACGGTAAATATTTCCCGATACCGCGCCGGTGCGAAACCGGTCCGGTTCACCCGCCGTCTTGTCCCGGGGCGCCGAGTTTTTCGTCGAGTTGTTCCCCAAATTAATTAATGTAGAGGTTCGCTTCAGTAAAAAGCAATCGTTGCCGCTCGGCGGGTTATCAAATATTAATTATTTACTCGTAACCGATTTATGCGGTGACGTGTAAGTGTAGTTTCATTGGCTGTTTGGGTAATGTGACTTTAATTGATAAAGCTGATGGAAACTTGAAGACCTTAGTAGACAGGTATCCACGCCATAAACATTTGCGTGGGCATTCCCTAAAGTTATGGGAAAATTCATCAAAGAAAAAGCCTTTCTTGGCTAACTGAGTTGTAACAGCATGGAAGAGGCTCCCGGAAAATGTAGTGTTGTCTCCCTCACTGAACTGCTTCAAGAATCGACACACGCATCAGCTAATGCGCTGCTAGTGTGTCTAACCAAATAATAATCATACATGAGTTACTTGACTTCATTTCATAGGGCTGAGTTATTGGGCTTAACTTTAAATAAATTAATGTAATTATGAAACAGACATAATCATTTAGTGTATTAACAAACTACAGCTCATCCAATTTGGAATACAGTTATTAAAAGTTATATTGACGAGAGAAGAGTGTTTGTGAGTAAAAGTGTGCATTTTCAACGACGCTAGAGGGTCGGATAAAACTTTGCTATTTCCTACACAACAGGCACCCTCATGCCTACATTACAGAATTAATATTGCATCCATTTCCTAATAACTGACGGAATGCACCATCATTTCCCAAGGTTATGGGGTGAACGAAAATACGACGAGGGTGATTCTATAGAAACAGAAAATATGTTGTCAAAACCTGTCAGTCTCTCCGACATGACGCGGCTAGGCCCCCTGATTGCTACCTTTTAAGTCGTCAATATTCATTGGGAGTGATCACACGAGTTCCATTCACTATAGGCTGGCAGCCGTAACAAATCTTATAAAATTTGTCTACAAATCGGCTTACCGGCTCTGTTAACTAGGCCCGACGATCGCCTTTGAGTCTTTTGTGGCAAATAAGCGGTCAGGGGCTGCTAGCCGCAGTAAATGGATTTGTTCTAAGCCTCTCCAGCCGCGTCCTAATAGATTACACATTTGTCAAAACAGAATGCGATAAATTGATTTAACTTGACAGGCGAGAATAAAAGCGAGGCTTACGCTTATTGAGTTGTATAAAATCTAACGTTGTTGTTAGTTGCTATGTCAACAACAGTGACAAAAAGTATTATAACCAGTGATAGGAAAAAGGTGAGCTAAAATATCTAGAGTTCGAAAAACAACAGAGACCATAGTCAGTGGCCTTACGACAAAATATTTTTTCGGGACTAATGCCCTGAAAAAATTTATATAATTATTAAAGATGGTATGTAAATTACATTATGCTTACTTACATCGTTCGAACCTTTAAGGAGATTAACTTTATTTTTTTTAAACAATAAATCGTGCATACTCTTTTTTTTAAACAGAAACAGGAAATGAATTCGATAATTGTTTTACTTTATTCATTTTGGTTGTACTTAAGTGATGTCCTGAAACCCCGACATTAGTCCCGAAAAAATATGTTAGTCGTAAGGAAGTGTCCACTTTTTTTGTCTCTGTTCTTTGAACTTTGGTTAGATTAGCTCAACTTTTTAACCGACTTCTTCAAAAAGGAGGAGGTTCTCAATTCGGCTGTATGTTTTTTTTTTTTTTTGTATGTTTGTTACTCGATTACTCCGCCAATTATGAATCGATTTTAATGATTCTTTTTTTGTTTGTCCCATATAAATTTTATTAACTTTGCTTGCGTAATTTTTGAGTTAGCTTCAATATTACGTATTTTTCCCACTTAGTTTATCTAGACGATATCCTGTTTGACTCCTTCACTGTTATTTAGATAGCAGGTAGTGGTATTCGGATTTGAGTGGGGTAGGTACCACAACTAAAAAGTGAAAAATAAAAACTTTTTGCAAAAAGTCGTTTTTTTTTTTTGTAAAAATTTTTTTCCGATCACTGATTATAACATCATCAAGAATTCACGATATACAAAGTGGATTTAATACGTATTATCGAACTAACTAGCTAACTCAAAAACGACCAAAGCAAAGTTAAAATAAAAAAACATTAATTCATTCAATTCATTTTTTTTTTATACACTGGCGGACAACGTCGATTGACCATTTATCAGGCCCTGGGCTGGCAGACATGTGCGTGCACATGCTCATGTAGGCAACTAATTTTTAAGTTTGGTATTTTTAAGTTAAGTTTTAAGTTTACTAACATAGGCTAAGTTCATATGAATAAAATATAATTCCCTTGGTCTGAAGTAAAATATTTGAATTTGAAAATTGATAAAAAAACATCATGGGACCACCGCGCAAGCTTCCTCTACCACATCAGTAAAGAATTTTCAAAATCGGTACACAATTAACGAAATTATAGAAGAAATACATTTGAAAAAAACATACAGACGAACATTTAACCCTCTCCTTTTTTTAGGTCGGTAAAAAAGAATGCGTTCGTCTAATCATTCCGGCTAGTGTTTAGTAATACTCAAGCACCGAGAACCAGTGATTGCGGCGCTTCACTATCTCATCTATGTGATGTTGCATTCAGCGCCGCAAGCAGTTTGAGCGCTAGTTTAAGTTGGTACGTTTTTGCAATCGTCTGCAAGCGCTATACAAAATGTATGAAGCAACAAGTTTATTGGGATATTATCGCCATTTGTTATAACAATTGTCTGCGCTGCGACTCGGACGGGTAATAGTGATGCGACGTGGAATTTTAGAAGATATTGCAGAAAATAATGTTGGTACTTGTTAGTAACTTTTTCTTGGAACAGAACATGAAGAAACTTAACGTTGCTTAATGATGCAACAGAAGAATTTTCTTCGTTGCCGTTTTGCTTTATGTTCGTTTTTCTTTTGGCAATCAACACTTTTACAATTGCAGCAACAATTGCTTCTTGATGTTCTCTAAAAGTGCTTGTAGTATTTCTAATTCTGCTTGATTGTAATAAATGCTTTGTCGTAACTCATAAAGCACTAAAGCACACACAATACAATTAGCAGACATTTTATTTTAAAGATTTGGTAACTCTCAATATTTGATTTATTACGAATCATCTTTGCTACCTACTGATATTATCGATATGCATTCACGATTCAACCACAACCATAACAAACTATGCTGTGAACTTTCCCGACAGTGCCCGATCCTTAGTCTCTCGACTGCTCACTCATCGCGGTTGCTCAGCTGAGCGACCTCGCTCTCTGTATGACGTCAGTCAGTCGTGCCGCCATTGTCAGGCAGATTATATGCGAGTACAGCAGTGCACCACGCTGTTGTACTTTTTACCCGACTACGGCGAAGAAAAAAGGAGGGTTATGATTTTGACCGGTATGTATGTATGTATGTATGTATGTATGTTCATCCGTTCCCTGTCCTCATCACAATTTTACAAGTGAGGTATCGTTGGAAGCGTCTTGATCGTCCGCTGGTTATAGGCTATGTGACGTCACATTAAATTAAAAATAGCGCCCTCTAGAGGACATAAGGTCAGGAACTAAAAATAAAAATTTGTTTAATCGTACCATGTTGGGTATCAAATGAAAGGACTTAATGAGCACATTTCAAAAATATTTATATTATAGCCCCAAAAGAATTTTAAAAAAAATTAGTAATAAAAACTAAAACCCAACTACGACTAAAATGGTATAAACAAGACACCAAAGACAGACAAATTAAAAATCCGGAGTCACACGTAATCTGTTCGATTTATGCCCTAACAAGTGTGACTCCGGATTTTTACTTATTTTTTTTTAACTGACAGCGTTTTGTGCCAGTGTGTACTATGTGTGGGCTGGGAAGCAACCGTCTTTCTTATATCTATGGAAGCAACCATGGGTGGTAAGAGTGAAAAGACATGCGATTCAAGGACTAGGTACATTAATTGTAATTGCTTACTTTATTACGTCTAAGGTGTACAGATTAGAAAGTATTCCTCTATCCTTCCTTCTATCTAGATATCTAACACGTTAAATACTAATCCAAGTTGAAAAATGTATAGCCATTGATAAAAGGTATTGCAGCAGTTTTACGAGTGAAAATCTCTGACGTGATGAAAACGGAGAAAAATTTAATAAATGAAGGAAGTAATTCTGTATTAAAGTCAAAATAAAATAAGCTATCGAGCAGCAGACTAGATCTTTGTCTGAAGAGCTGCTGTTGAACTGAAGTATAAAAATCTTCCACAGCTTAACCTCCATAATTCAGATCTAGGTACTAACCTAATATCCCCACTTATGAGCACAACTGTAAAAGTGTGCCATTACACATAATACACGAATTATTTTTATTGTGACGCCGCAATGGCCCAGTGATCACTGCGCGCGGTGCAATAAAGCCGCTCGTTAGCCGGTTCTATTCCGTCACCGACCGACAGAAACGGAAAAATGTATTTGAGTTCAATCTCCGGGAGGCGCTTTGTTCTGATATCGAGGAGGGCATAAAGCGGAGGGTGCACATAACACATACACAGATGGTGCACATAACTTGACCTATAGGCTGTGGGACTATAGTTTTGCTTGTCGAGTTTTTGTTTTGCTGTTAATAATGTGTGGCGAAGTTGCGTTTTTTTATGCGTGATACAGTTACACAGAAATATTGGTATTTAATCACGTTTTATTTTCGCCACTTTCACTGAGTCGAAGAGCGATATCAGAATACTTTCGAGTGCTAGCTTATAGCGGTTAACTTATCATAACCAAAGCAAAGTGATTGTTCGGAAATTAAATGCCGTTGTTTAATCTATAAAATAATAGAATTTTGGAATCACTTTTACACGTCATATTAAATCAATATGAAAATATAAGAGATTTAATCGACATTTCCTATCTGACTAGAACTGGCGAAACCCCTGAATAGAAATGGCGAAACAACCTCAGCAATCAAACTCTTTTTATTGCCCAGGCATCATTTCTTGGTCAGATCATGTGAGGACCATGTAGGTTCGTGTCTGAAATGGTCTTCTGAGGAAAGAAACATACTTTGAGTAGACCTGTCCCGTCAATGCAGGCATTTGTCAATCGGGTTATTCCGCTAATCCCCATTGACAATCCTCAACAATGGGAATTTGCCGACAAAAAGTTCAAAAATAATCCCCATCGGTGTAAAAATAAAATACAAACAACATATTATATTATATTCTACAAGAATCACGAAGTCTCTATTTCTTACAGAGGTAAGGTCAACTACTCGACGACTCGACGAACAATACCAAAGAAAGGACATTTGGGTAGGTCTCATAAAGTACTCAACCATGAAAATTAAGTGAAATAAATAATTAATTAAAAAAAACCGACCAATTGTGAGTCGAACTCGCACACGAAGTGTTTCGTACCATATCGAATTATATTTTTTTGTTCAAGTACATGAAAATACTAAACGAAGAATATTTTTCATCGTTTGTACAAATCGCAAAGATTGTATTTCATTTGATACTGTGAATTACAAAGCAATTTTTTTTTAAATTGCAGAACATCGTCCATCTTTAAATAAAATACCTTATAAATGGGCATTTTTGAACCCTAAAAATACCCACATAGTGCTCACATTCACAATAATTAAAGTAATATAATACTTTTCATTGTAATTATTCACGTCATAATATTCAGCAATGTCTGTGTATAAAATGTCGCATAAAATATGTCGCAGCCATCTGGTTAAATTAGCCAGCTAATTGGCCGCATAGGCCGTTCATTAAAAGCCGGTACCCAATTGGATGCCTAGGCCGATAGTTAATTGAACTAGAATCATTCAACTTTTAACAACTTTGCGTATTGAAAGTCAGCCCTTTAAAGATGACTGACCAAGACTCAACCCAGTGATTCGAATGGTGAAAAAATTTCTGCGAACAACCTGGAAATAGCGCTCGCCGGCCGCTACCGGCGCCGCTTCCTTCCCTCGCTCGGCTCGCGCGCGGTTGGTAACAGTTCTAACCTAACCTAACCTATTCCATCCAGTTTAACTGGTTAAACGTTACGCTCAATGACTTGGTTACTTGTCCTTCAGCTATTTAATTGGTTTAATAAACGGGCTAGGCGTCCAATTAGCGGGCTTATTTAACCAGAATTTTATATTGTTAGTAGAGGATGAATATAAACTTCGAAAAGCCCCTTTTTTGTTCTTTTTAGCTCAAAATAAACTTCGAAAAACCCCTTTTTTGTTCTTAATTTATTAATGTAATTAGTAAGTATTCTAACTCTTCGCTACCGTAACTGGTATATGATACCATTTTAATGGTGCTATAATTAAAATTATTAGAACTAACCAAAGTGTTGACACTAGCAGTCAAAGTCACGGCGCGATTGAAACATAATTTAACTTCTTAACTTCGCATTCACGCAATCGCCGATAAAAATAAAAAGTGAAGAGAACGGGAAGTGAAATGGTTCACTGTGGCCTTCTTTTTAATAACCAGACCTAACTGCACGTTCAACTAAAATAAATATGTAAAATGATATTTAAAAAACTCTTCTGTGTAAGTTTTTACGAACTATGTTTAAGACACGGCTACACAGAAAGCTACACTGTAAGCGTTGCGATGTACTGCTGCCCAGAAGAACCCGACCTTTATGTATGCTTTACACCTAGCAAAACACGAATGCGATTTTCTCGAAGGTGATGGTATGCACAGACAATCGTCGAACCCATACAACCAACTATAACATAAAATAGGTTTAGTTTCAAACACTTCGTGAAGAAAATCGCTTGTGAATTTTTCTAACTGTATAGGGTTATCCGCAACTGTGCCGAGTGCCCCGGCCGCGGCAGTGGTGGCGGCGGCGACGGCGTCGGCGGCGTCCGGTTCCCACTTTTCACCACTATTTTATACTTCTCACTTCCTTGAGAATTTTTTAAGTGAAATCATAAAAGCTTGACTTTCTGACTATTAAATGTAACGAGGCAAGTTCCACCACCGACCGCAGCTCGAACTTGTGCGGACTTTGAAAAGACGCTGTTATGTACGACTGTGACTCGCGAGTGAATATTGAAAGAGACCACTTTGATACGAACAACCATCTTCACTTTAACAACGTCGGAACACTTTACTGCTTAACTGCTCTCTTGTACGACTGTTACTGTTATACAGTTATCTTCTACCATTTGATCTATTTAATAATCAACTTGTAAACTAATAAGTGTTAAATTCATATTTTCATAATAAAATTGTTTCACTTTCACAAAAACACTGATGCGATTTCCTCAACTCTCCATGAAACGTTTAACGGAATATTTAATCGTCACATTGCATTATAAATCCGATACACGAATCAAATATTCATACTCGTTGCTCGACAATCAGACGGAACACAGAATTCCCACAAAATGTAAAATCATAATGAGTGTAGGGGTGGGCGTAACAATTTTAAAAGTATTAAAGTCCGGAGTGTCGTCCCGGCGGGATTGCACTCGCACCGCGCTTTGTTCGCGGGCGCTCATTGTAACCGCGCATTGTACGCCCTAATGTAATGGACTCACTGAATAAAAAGTGGAAAGTAGACCCATTGCCATATATGCGCTGAAGTCCTCTTACAAAAATTACGATTCTTGGTATTGCCAGCTACATGTGGAGGTCCATGGGATATTGTAATTATGGAACCACTATTATAAACAACAAAATTAGCGAATAACGAGATAGTCTGGTCGTACCCTCGGTAAGTCACTAATTTACATAGATGAGATGAGATTTACATAGAGGTACCTATCACTGCGGAAAATATAATACCTACAAAACATAATTATATTATTGAAGTCGATAGACAAGCGCAAAGAAGTTCTGATACTACAGCGAACCTCATAGAGCGTAATTTGTTATCGTCATCGTATGAACTGAACCTTCTGCACACGTTGAATTAGTAAGGTACTGCTGCACGCATGCCCCGGGACCGCCCGGGAACATCCCGCGAGCGTTAATCGATGCGAGATGCTTTCCGGGATTATTAATAAGAGATATATTATGCTAATGGAACTGCGCCATATTGTTTGTTACAAGTTTTTGTTAGTAACTTCCATCTTCCATATATTTAACGTGAGCCTCATTATATATGGAGATGCGTCGGAATACGCTGGAACTTAATCAATACGAGGAGAAATACATATAATGCGTTTGTTTTAAATTAATCTATAGTAGGCAAGTACATTCTTGAACTTTTTAACATAACGACTGGTGATTATTTAAAAAAAAACTCATTTTATTGAAAACTTTCGCGCTTCTTGTCTATTGTTATAATAAAATAATTATAATAGACATACGTAAAAGGAAACGCAAATTATTCTTAGGAATTAAAACCAGGCTAAAACAACACAGCTGCTGCTTTTCAATCAAGTTAAATTAAGTGCCAAAATTAGCGCCACAAAATAAAGCAACAGCGCTAGGAACAGTTACAATAAGGCTTTCATCATCCCGGGACTCGCATCCCGTGACACAGTTCCTTTGCGAATGTTCCCGCGACTTTCTCAAAAGCCTACTTAGTTGCGAAACTACTAGTGATGGAGTTTTAAGTTTTCACGCACACTTTGCGTTATAATGAGTTATTAGCATAAGCTCCTTCGAAAGCCTTCATCCTTTTGTGTTTGTGTTGAATGAATTTAAAACGGTTTGAGACTAAAAGATTTGGATTTGAAATGGTAATGTTGAGAGATTCTGCGCTGTTTAGTTAGATGGTTATGTAGGATCGGGTTCTCAAAATGGTGGACCGGGTTTCGTAGCCAAGTAAGAAAGTTCGTGTTTCCCGAACAGAGTGGAGAGGAAAACTCCAAGTTGAGTAATGATGACAGTTCCTGAAACTCAATTTGGCCGTTTTCCATAAACGTTCATTTTCTGTCCGTTTGAAGGGAAAATGTACGATGTTGATACCTGAAGTGCATTTTAATTTGCATAAAAGGACGAAATACCTACACAAAGAATAATTTAAAAAGTAATCATTTCTTATTTGACTATTTGTATGCACGCCTATTGAAACTCACTTCAGGTAAAAATTGAACATCAACAGGAAAAAATGTAAATACTCAACCCTTCTTGTGAAAGGACAAAGAATAACAAATGAACAACCAACCATAGAAAAGAAAATTACTTAGGGACGCGTAAAAAATCGTCATTATTAGCGAATTACGTGAACAAAGAGTTGGCGCGGTAATTACGCGCGTGTTGCGGCATCAAACGCTCGTTTGTACGGCGCGCGGTCGCGTGGTGGCGTGGTGTGCACCCGCCCTTATGACGGTGAATAGCGTATGAATATGAATGTGAGCGCAAATTGTCTGTCCCGGTGTCATTGTGGAAGAATTCGAGGAGGGTTGTTGTTGAAGACGAAACGATTACCATACTCGCTTACATGCATTACTTACGCTACTCTCTATTGTTACTTTTATTTTAACGATTATCATTAAATATACAAACATTGCTCCATTAGTATCATACGCACTCATTGTCTATTGAATTTATTTAACAAAATTTCACTGTAATTTCGTAATTTCAGTATTCTTAAAAATCTAGAAAATTCATACTCACGAAAATATTTGGAAGCTACCTTACGCTTAAAGTTCTTGACTCTTTAATTACGGCTAAAACAATCTCATCAGAAGTAATAAACCCCATGTGTACCTTACCTCCAAACCCATACGATACAGTATTCAGCCCCTGGGGACTTAGCTGCGAAGATTGCGAGCCGCCGCACATCCCCGATGCCTTTGTCGGATCTCGGCGAAGTCGACCAGTCTTACACAACGGGATTACAACGTACACTGGATTGAGTAACTGAAGGAGATTATTTTGTAAGACATAAGGTGTCGAAGAAAAACACGGTACGATCATTTTATTAATAGATCATATCATCAGATATACAGTAAGAAACCTCTGGCTAAAATTCAGAAAACGCTTTTCAAGTGGTCGCCTTACGTTTCATAAATACGTCTAGACAGCCATCAGACGGACTGCATCGCAGCCTAGTACACTGTTAAGGTCTGCAATTATCATCTTTTGGTTGACAGCTTGATTAGTTTCCTTAAAAAAACTACACCTTCTTAAATCCTTGCAATATAGGCTTTAGTATACCAAAATAAAATTTCTGGACTGTTTTTCATGATTTCCCCAAAAAGCTTATCCTTGCCAGTGATCCCACATAAACAGAGGAACATTGTCTTAAATAAAAGAAGCGCCAGCACAGCAGGTTTGCTCTACAATGTTAAGGTTGTTCGCAACTCAAATATGAAGAACAAATAACGTAATACGGTTTGTAGGAGCCCGCACAGCGAACAGATATGTTTGCTAAACGAGTTGGGGTGCGCGCCCATCGGGACGTAACACGATACTCATACAAAGTCGAAAAAAAATACTCATAAAATAAAAGATGTTTGAAAGTACTTGTAATATACACAGTAGCTTACGTTGAGGTCTGGTGTTGGTTGGTTGGTTGGTGTCTTAGGTACTAGTGTGGTCACCAGGTGAACTATGTGCGTTGGGCTGAAGCCAATTCTGATGAGTACTAATAGGTTGCAGTGTGGGGTCAGACAGGGTGGTTTGACTTCTCCGATATTGTTTAACCTATACATAGAAGGACACATTAGTCAGCTCAATAGTTTGCAGGCCTGCTGTTATGTAGATGGCGTAGCGTTTAATAATATCAGGTACGCCGATATGTTATGGCACTATTGAGCCCGTCGCAGGTAATAACTTAAATCGTGTTAATTAATTCAGGCGTGACTTTGCGGAAATCCATTATAAAATACAATAGACGTAAATAAAAAATAAATATATCTACGTCCATTGTATTTTTTAAATCGTGTTCAACAATTTAAATATCTCGGTCATATTGTAACTGCGGGCATCAAAGATTTGAATTTTTAATTAACTAAGGCACCAACAGACGATTATCCCTGTTCGCACGGGCACTGTACAGGCGCACCCAAGGACGAGCCATGGTTGGTGTAAGACTTTTGCAGGATATGGAAACAAAGATATTGGATTATGGGTTTGGGTGGCTCAAGTGAACTGATTATCTAGAACTATGGAAAGGCGAAACTTTGACCAATGTTTTTTTTATAACACGCATAAAATCAAGACAATCCCTAAAGTAAGGTCAAGATCCCTACCAGCCTCTTACTGGAATACATTCTACGAGCACGTTTGCCCTTGCAAATCTCCACTGAAACCGAGCAATGAAGGCAAGAAAGAGGTGGGAGCTCTGATCCTCGTCTGTGGTCAACTAGACAATAAAGACAAGCCAGAGGTGATGAACAAGATTTTTCCCTAGAGTTAGGGTCCGTGGGTTCGCTACTGCCCAGCAGCTCGCCACATGCGCGTTTTTTTATATCTGAAATGAAATGAAATGAAATTGTTTATTCTGTAAATAGGATATTGGAATCACTTTTACACGTCATATTAAAAAATATTAAAAATAAGCTAGATGAGGTCGGCGTTTCCTATCTGACTACTCTGAGAAGAAAGGCCGAAACAAACTCAGAGGTCACAGTCTCTTTTAAAGTCCAGACATAATCTTGGTCAAGCCATATGAGAACCATGTAAATTCGAGTCTGAAATGGTCTTTTGAGGAAAGAACCACACAGATTTGAGTGGACCCGTCCAGTCAGTGCAAGCATTTGTCAGTAATGGTGGAGCTCATCTCTTTGTCTGGCTCCTGACCCTAGACCTGTTTCGGTAAAGTTTAGTCCACCGGCACAGATCTAGAGTTCACGACGTCAATGTAGAGATACGGCCGTGAGGATATTATTTTGAATATTGTATGTTAACATTTTTAAATATATAAAAAAAAAACATTTAAAAATATAAAAATAGTAGTTGTTACTAATTACGAAACCTTAGAAACTTTCAAGAAACATTATAGTAACGCATTAATAACTTGTTATTCGTTTTCTATTAAATTGCACACACATGATCAGATTCTATGTGATTTCTATTAGAGATGGGGTGCAACAGGTTAAACACGATATCTGTTATCACTGTTACTGTGACAAAAAAATCACAGATCCAAATATCTGTTATTAAATAACAGCCTGTTATTTTTGTACGGACGATAAATACGTATTTAAATCTCAATCGAATATCTTCTTTAGGTTTAAAGTCGAAAATCGTATCTCTCTGTTTTAAAATAACAGCCTGTTATTTTTGTACGGATGATAAATACGTATTTAAATGTCAATTGAATATCTTCTTTATTTCTTTTAGTTAAAGTCGAAAATCGTATCCGAAGTTTTACCAGTAAAAGCCGCAGTAAAAGTCTTGAGGATCTGTGATTTTAAGTAACAGATATTTTTTATCGTTAGGAACAATTGCTATCTGCTATTTTTTAATATCTGTGATTTCTATCTGTGACGATAAATGCGCCTCACTCCTAATTTCTATAGATTTTAACCACCTACCATTAATATAACTTGCATTACTCCATTGGACGCCCACCCTTACAACATTTGCCCACTCGGACTCGGTCGCGTAACATTGACTTTTACAACTTCCTACTATTGTATCCGCTTTCTATCTCTTTCACTCCTGCCATAATCCTATGTGATGATAGAATTGCTATCCCTGTCGTATCAGTAATAATCGCATCGTCATCGGAATGGCTCGTCGTTCGTTTCGCGCTGTTTGCAAGATGAAGTAAAAGCAAGGATTACTAACGTACAAAGTTCGATGGTAGTATTATTTTGTGGTGAATTCAATCTCAACTGATTTGTATTCACTAAGGAGGTTGGCACAAACTTTTAACTTAACAACATCTCGACGGTTGTATCTTCGCTATTAATTGTCTTTATTTGTTTTTACGTCGAATATACTATACAGTACCTCCTCGTTTACTTCGTAAACAAAGTATATGTTTGTCTCACTTAAATTTTTGTTTTGCTTTAAATTAATCATAAAAGTCTATTTACTCGTAGTCGTTTTGATAAAGAGGAAGAAAATCATTATTTGCCTTTTAAACTGCTTCGTAAATAAGTTACAATACTTCGTTATACATCTACATCAAACTATAAATTCACTTTATTAAGATAAAATTATTATTATTCACTTTAAAATACAACCTAATTAAAACTAACTTGTTTATATTATTAAGACCAGCCAACGTTTTCGTGTCCTAAAGTTGTTTCAATAAAATGTATGAATAC
Organism: Lithophane ornitopus; assembly: GCA_948473465.1. NCBI lineage: Eukaryota > Metazoa > Arthropoda > Insecta > Lepidoptera > Noctuidae > Lithophane > Lithophane ornitopus. Next base: position 369,488 of record OX419632.1, on the reverse strand, counting down.
CTACTTTCACAACGAGACTATTGTAGCTCAAATGAACACTTTGATGAATTCTAAAGTAGAATATGTATTTCTATTTGGTGTATGAAAGTTCTTGAATTACTTTAACTCGTTCTTTAGTGTCATTTAGTAATGTTATAGGTAAATAAAATACGAAATGATGCACCTTTAATGATTATTTCCCCCCCTTTTTATATACTTATACATATTATTAGTATTGTAGTGTTAGATGTATAATAATAATGTATATTATTGAATTACTGTAAATAAAAGGGACAACAAATTAAAATGATTTCATGTATATTAGTATGGTTTTTAATTTGTTAAAATAAATACCAAATGTCTTTTTGAGTTTCCTACATTGAGGCTAACTTAATACAAAAGCGTTATTACAAGGCACAGTTATAATCACACGAAAAAGAAAGAAAGAAGAAGAAAGACTTTTACAATTTACCACATTATTGTTACAACCGCCGTCTTTATCAAAATATTACGTTTTTGATTCGTCGCGTCCATTTCCAAACAAAACATCCTTGTTCATTTAAGAGAAAACTTCAGTCGCGGCACTACGCCGTAGCATTGTAGCACCGTAGCACCGTAGCGCGTAGCTTCGTTACGTGATTTATTAATATAAAATAATTTGACTTAGATTAATAGCACCGGCGCGATCGCAGCGAGAACCGCACTCGCGGTAATCACAAAAAATACAAATATTACTCCGAATGTAATAAAATACTGTTTTGTATGTGAGAGATAAATCTTACATATTGCGATTTTTTCGGCGTTTTTGTAGGTATGACCTCGATAAGCCGCTGTTATTACAGATCTATGTCAATTTGAGGTTAGCAAATATGTGCTTTCTCTCGTGTCCTCATTCCGATCCTCATCTATAAATACATAAATATTCATCTAACGCATTATTCCTACTGTAAAACGTGTGGAAGTAATTGTAGGTCTTCAACCCTATTGGAAAAATTAACCAAAATAAATAATGAGAATAATTAGGGGAGCCCATGCACGCGATTGTGCATCCGGTCACGTGAACCAGTGACGTCATGCACTAATGCTTGTGCATTGATGCATGACGACTGCATACAAACTGATTGTAGATAGCATTTCTTTATTCTTTTAGTGCTTCTGACTAGTTGTCAGTATAATTCCGAAGGGGGTGAGTAGTGCCATTTTAATAACAATGAAAGAGAATGAACTGTACTTATACGTTAAACAAAGAATGTTCTTTGAGAGAGTAAACTGTAAGTAAAAGCTGTTTCTTTGTTAAAAGAGAGGCTTAATTCATTTATGCTCAAGTACACTGAGCAATGCTGGGTGTCAAAGCGAGCGTCATTACTGGGAATTCTCAAAATTGTTGTCAGAAATACAATATTGGTGGGTTCAATCAGAGAAAATGAAACAATCGCCCCCTCCCCCCCCCCTCGGCATCGCACCCTAAAGATCCAAATTTTCCGTTTTATTTAGTAGAAACAAATGGCGCATAAAATGAACGGATGGGTGTTCAACTCATCTCACCGGACTCATTTGGATGCAATTACGTTAAACAGAACAAAGAGATTCTGTAAAGTCAGAGCCTTTGATAGATCTCCGTTTATGTTACGAGTAGGTATCTTAAGAAATACATCTGTTGTGCTCACAGAAAGAATTTTAAAAGAAAATCTTTTGTTTAATTTAAATGTCGTCGATGGTTCTTATTTCCGGCATCCATCGTTTTGTATTAATTTGTTGGTGGTAACTTTGTCGTTGCTTCTACTCAAACTTGGCAGACAGCTTATAACAATATTATATAGGAACAAAGCAATTTCCAACATAATAGTCGTCTCTCACGCTAACTCGCAGCTTGAGTGACAAAGCCGGTTGTATTCAAGTGCGCAGTACGCGCAGATTACATGTTCAATAAGAATCACCTGCCTCGCACGTAGCGTACGTGGCTCGTTCGACGCGCGACAACGTGACTCGGTGTGTGGTGCACTCGGTAATTGGAGCAGTAGGCCCGGTTACAACTGTCCACAGAATAGAAGACAATGTTGATTCGTATAGAATGTACGTTTGGTTTGTGTGTATGTTTAGTTCCAGGTACATTCTAACATTTGCCATGAAATATTTTATACTTATAATATCTATAATTATCTAATTGCTGACCCTTATTTCAGTTTTTGGTATAAGGTTTGGATTTACATAAATAGATACTAATTTATAAAGCCTATTTATTTGTAAACAAGAACGAAAATTATATTTCCATAACCTGTGGAAAAGTTTGAAACGCAGCATTAATGTTTTTGATTATCTTCGGATCCCAAAATCATTTGCACTGTAGAGAATGTCCAGACATGGCCAAGGTGACAGTTTACAGTTAATGACCAGGTCACAGTTAATGGTATGGCCCTTGGCCGGCTTTCAAACTCCGACACCAGGTTAGTTACTCACCACTCGAAAAGAAGGAGAATGGTATAACATCAAAGTCAAAGTCAAATAATTTCAAATCAAATCAAATCGTTTATTGCAATCCATAATGTACAAAATATAGGTGGTAAATAAAAAATAATAGAAACAATTATGGACCCTGTCGAATGACAATATTGACAATGTGAATTTATTTCAAATAGGTACATTATAGGCACTTTTGAACGTCAAAACAAAGAAAGAAATAGAACTGATACGAACTGATCACGTATGGCACTTCAGTTTCGTCTAATATTGACCTGAGTTTATTAGACATCAGTCGGTCTACTCTCCCTGGTGAGATTTTTACAGAATATCGGCAAGCCATTTTTTTTTTTTGGAAAATGATCTGTGATACATGACACAGAACAAAACAGACCTTCTGCACCATTATTATTGTGGCGGTAGTGACTTGCAGTGTGTGATGGAGTGGGGTACTTAGTGCGTTCGAACAATGGCGTCATCGCTCAGATAATTATCGCGCAAAAAAGCGACAGCGCTGCGTCGATGAGTCATGAGCCAGCTGCTTGTGGCGCGGCTACTGAGACATACGGCCCAGTAGGATGGACACCCAAATAAAAGGTAGATAGTAAATAAAGGTAGATGGAAGTAGAATAGAAAGATATCAAAGAGAGAACGACGCTATCTTTTTTTATGTTAGCTTACACTGTCCCACTGCTGAGCAAATCTTTCCAAAATCCTTTTCCAGGGCCACCTCGATCCGACGACGACGATATCACTATTTTTAATTAATAATTTTATTTGGGAAAAGAAGTTAAATGAAGAGAAGTGTAATGAAATGAAATGAAATGAAATGAAATTGTTTATTCTGTAAATAGGATATTGGAATCACTTTTACACGTCATATTAAAAAATATTAAAAATAAGCTAGATGAGGTCGGCGTTTCCTATCTGACTACTCTGAGAAGAAAGGCCGAAACAAACTCAGAGGTCACAGTCTCTTTTAAAGTCCAGACATAATCTTGGTCAAGCCATATGAGGACCATGTAAATTCGAGTCTGAAATGGTCTTTTGAGGAAAGAACCACACAGATTTGAGTGGACCTGTCCAGTCAGTGCAAGCATTTGTCAGTAATGGCGGAGCTCAACTCAGAACTTAAGGAGCTCAGCAACTCGACGAACAATACCAAAGAAAGGACATTTGGGTAGGCCGCAAAAAATTCTCAAATTGCCAGACCATTGATAAAGTTAACTGAGAACGAAAAAAAAAATAATTAAAAATTCACGTATTCCTCACATTCACAATAATAAAATACTTTACAAAGTAATCATGTCATTTTGTATAGAATATTCAATAATGTCAATTTGTAAATAAAACTGGTTGATGTACTTTGATGATTTTCCATATTATTCAAAATGTTACAATGCTTAGCAGAGCGAGCAGCTCAATCCCATGCTTTTTTGTCTTCTAAATAATCTGAAATTTTATAGTACCCTTTTCTACAAAGTTTGGTTTTAATGCAGCTTTTAAATCGTTTAATGGGTAAGTTTCGAATGTCAATGGGAAGTTTGTTATAAAAGCGTATACATTGACCCATGAACGAGTTGCCTACTCTGTGGAGACGAGTGCGATGTACAGCAAGATTGTGTTTATTCCTGGTATTTAAACTATGAATATCGGACATTTTCTTAAAATTAGATATATTTTTGTGTACATACAATAGGTTTTCAAATATATATTGTGAGGCTACAGTCAGAATATCTATTTTTCTGAATTTTTCTCGAAGGGAATCCCTTGGACCTAGGTTGTAAATGGCTCGAATAGCCCTTTTCTGTAAAACAAAGATAGCATTAATGTCCGCACAGGCTCCCCAGAGAAGAATCCCATAAGACAGAAGACTATGAAAATAACTAAAATAAACAATTCTGGCTGTATCTACGTCAGTTATCTGTCTAATTTTTTTAACGGCGTAGGCGACCGACCTAAGCCTTCCTGACAATTCTTCTATGTGTGGGCCCCATTGTAATTTACCGTCAATGGTTATTCCAAGAAAAACTGTCGACTCAACGGGGTCCAACTCTATTCCACTAACTTTAACATTGGTAGATAGCTGCCTGACATTTGGCGTTGTAAAGAAGCAATGTTCGGTGGAATGTTTATTTTTCGGCCATAAAAAAAATAATTAAAATTAGCCTTTATTTAATCTAAAAATATCATAATATCATAAAAATAGTTATAGAGATCATCAATCACAAAATTAGCATTTATGGCACTTTTTAGATTTTTACCTGTCGACAGGTGTGACGCCATTATCGACAGAATAGACAATATTACAAAATAACGAAATAAAAAAAAAAAACTAGAAAAAATAAACGTTATAAACTCATAAAATTAAGTGTCTTCTCACTTTCTACGGTATAATTATCATTAAAATAATCAACGGTTACAAAATAAACAATATATAAACTATGTCTACAGATGTGACTTCACTTCTGTAGATATTTTAATGAGCAATTTTTAGCTTAAATTAATTTAAAAAATATATACTTATAAGAAATAAATCAGTTATGTAGGCTAAACAATCATTTAGAAAACATCAATATCATCATCGCTGTCCGAAAAAAATCCTTTTTAACTTCTTCAAAAAGGAGGAGGTTCTCAATTCGTCTGTATGTTTATTTTTTTTTTGTATGTTTGTTACACGTTTACTCCGCCAATTATGAATCGATTTTGATGATTCTTTTTTTGTTTGGTAGGTCATGCTTCCGAGGTGGTCCCATATAAATTTTATTAACTTTGCTTGCGTAATTTTTGAGTTAGCTTCAATATTACGTATTTTTTTCCCACTTAGTTTATCTAGACGATATCCTGTTTGACTCCTTCACTGTTATTTCCATAGCAGGTAGTGGTATACGGGTTTGTGTGGGGTAGGTACCACAACTAAAAAGTGAAAAATAAAAACTTTTTACAAAAAAAAAAACAACCGACTTCCAAAAAAAACACTAAAAAAGTGAAAAATAACTTTAATTTCGGAAGTCGGTGGCAAAAAACGGAAATTGAAAAGCAAAGACACTGACTTCCGAAATTAAAGTAATTTTTCACTTTTTTGTGTTTTTTTGGAAGTCGGTTTTTTTTTTTTTTGTTAAATTTTTTTTCCAATCACTGATTATAACATCATCAAGAATTCACGATATACAAAGTGGATTTAATACGTATTATCGAACTAACTAGCTAACTCAAAAACGACCAAAGCAAAGTTAAAATAAAAAAACTTCTTTTCACTTTCTTAGTGTTTTTTTTGGAAGTCGGTTGTTTTTTTTTTTGTAAAAAGTTTTTTTATTTTTTATTTCCATATTTCCATGAACCAGTGAGTTCTTTTCTTTTTGTCTATCAAATTATCCTCAATAATACTGTATTCCTATTCGAGTGATCGTCTATATTAGGTTCCACAGCCAAGAGGGTTGCAGTGGACCTATCTGGGCTGACCTCAATCATGACATTTCCATTTGATGTTTCTTCTTTGCTTTAAACAATAATCATGCCTATACCAAAGTTACGACAAACTTGATCTGGCGGACAATTACCACAACTTAGTCGCCTCGCTTGAATGATGTTATTTTTTCGACTCTATGCAAGTTGGTGGATGATAAGAGTCCCTTTAAATGGCAAAGTAGTGCTGGTACTCAGTATGTCTGAGATATGATTGGCATCTTCAAGAGAATAGGTATGCAATATATCACATAGGGAAAATGCGTATGCGTTTATAGTTTTCTTGCAAGCAGTTCCAAAGGCTTCGAAATTAGAAACATCAATACCATTTGCAACGCTAGCATGTGCAGTTCTCTTTAAGCACCCTCCAACTCCATCAGGCGCTCCTTGCCATGTCCAGCCTCAGGGAAGTGCCCTAAAATGTTTACGACATCCAGCTCTCGGCTTTTTGTATATATCGCCTTTTGCTGTTCTTGACGGCGGCGCTTCTTCTTTCCTTCTTCAATCTATATTTTTTTTGTTTCTTGCCGTTTATGCGATCAAAATCGACCTTCTGGGTAAAAAATAAAGCATCAAATCAGATCTGTGACTGTAACCGGACGTCATTTCTGTAGACCGATGTTAAACTGCAGATTTTCAGATTTTCTGCAAAAAATCTTCTTCAGGTAAACTAAGCGGTATATATTAAAAATGATACTGCGAAAGCGTCGCGGGGACGCGCGGCTGGGAGTAACACGCGTAGCCTAACACGCACTGTGGTTCGTGTGAGTATAGTGCAGTTTTGTCGGTGTTTTGTTACTTATTTATTGCTCCTGCGTAATTAAAAGTTCAATGTTACTGTCTATGATTTTCAGAGCCAAGGTAAATATGTGAAGTGGTCTGAATAAAACAGCATCATAGCAAACGCTTCGAAAAATAGCCCAAATAAATTATTATGATTTAGCTTGTCTCGAGAAGCACTGTTTTTTTACCAACTGTTGTCTTATACTCGACTACCATTTTTTAGGGTTCCGTAGTCAACAAGGAACCCTTATAGTTTCGCCATCTCCGTCCGTCCGTCTGTCCGTCTGTCCGCGGTATAGCTCAGAGACCGTTGGTACTAGAAAGCTGTAATTTGGTATGGATGTACATATAAACGACGCCGACAAAGTGGTAAAAAAAATAGTTGTAAATAATATTTTTTTGGGTACCTCCCCTACACGTAAAGTAGGGATGGTTTATTTTTTTCTTGTCAACCCCATGGTGTGGTATCATTGGAAAGGTTGTTTAAAAATAATGTGAGTTTGTTAAAAGCATTTTTGGATTAAGGGATCTGTTTGCGGAATATTAAGCTTTAAAGTGCTGATTTTTGTTAGAGCCAAGTGTGCCCCCCCTGCCAGCTAAATGGTTGGGTTTGGGTATGGGAAAAAAATCACGGCAGTAGTATATATGTTATGGACCAAGTGATAAATACGGGCATTTTTCATAATGCCCGCGCATTATGAATAATGACAAGCTACTTAGGGCAAAATAATAAATTATAATTTGAACTTCCTTATTTATCACATTGCCTCGTCATTATAAATATTGCCCTGTGGTCTTTGGGCAATCTGATAATACACAGGTATTTTGCACGGGGTGCGGGTATCGCGCGGGGTGGGGGCTCGCATTTCGGAGCCGCGCCCGCTCCAGTCCGACCAGTCAGTTTTAACAACAGTTTAACATTTAATTATGGTAAAGTCATCATAGGTCAGCAGAGTGTCTATGAATGGAAATATTTTATTTGATTTTAAATATTGATTCTGAAATGAAGAGATCCGTAGGAGAACCAAGGTAACCACGATCAAATAAGCACTTTCCTCTCCAAAAATAATCTCCTCAATCCTTTACAGTCTGGCTTCCGTCCTGGTCATAGCACCACCACAGCGCTTCTGAATATTACGGATTATATAAGGTCAGCCATGGAAAACGGTTATCTAACGGTCTTAGCTTTGCTAGATTTCAGTAATGCTTTTAATACTGTTGATTTCGATGTTCTGCTTGGCATTCGGTCGCCGGCAACGTATCTGCATTGGCGAGACCTTGTCTTCCTGGAGTAATACTTCTGCCAGTGTACCACAGGGTGGCGTTCTATCCCCTTTACTTTTCGCAGTGAAATTAGTTCGTCGGAGATTGAGTTAATAAAAACTCAATCTCCGCCGTACTAATTTCTTCCTACCATCTTTATGCAGATGATTTACAAATTTACTCGCGAGCTCCACTTGGTAATCTTTCCGAGGCTATCTTAGTGATTAATCGCGATCTAGCCCGTATATGCGACTGGAGCAAGAGGTTTGGACTTATGGTCAACCCCATAAAGACGCAGGTTGTTGTCGTTGGCAGTTCTAGGACGGTGTCAAGGATTGATTGGACGACTCTTCCCCAAGTTTTTTTTGACAACTCTGTTATTGCCTTCAGCGAAAAAGTAAAAAACTTGGGGATATTCATTGACAAGAACTTCTCTTGGACTGCCCAGCTACAGGAAGTTAGCCGCAAGCTATTTGCATCCGCTGCATCTTTGAAGAGACTACGCAATTTTCTACCGACTGCCACTAAGATTGCGCTTGCACAATCACTTCTTCTACCCATCCTTGATTATGCTGATGCCAGCTATCTTGACCTTACTCAAAACCAACTTGATAAACTTGAACGGCTTCAAAATGTTTGTATAAGGTTCATATTTGGTTTGCGCAAATATGACCATGTTTCCGAATTTCGTGTGAAGCTCAAGTGGTTACCAATTCGCCTTCGCCGGAATGCTCATATTCTTTCCCTTTTGTATAATGTGCTCTTTTCCCCTTCCACCCCCCTCTATCTTAAGAAACGTTTCGAGTATCTTTGTGACTCCCATACGAAATTTTTAAGGTCTTCAGATAACTTGAAGCTTAAAATGCCAATGAATTCCACAAATTTCTTCGACAAATCCTTTTCTGTTCAGGCCGCTCGTTTGTGGAATGCATTGCCAGTTCAAATAAAACGCGCGCAATCGTTACCTGTATTTAAGAGACTTGTGAAGGAACATTACTTGTTGATGTGATCTTGTTCTCATCTGTAATAATCTGTAGTCGTCATTTATTTTTCGTTGCTTACATAAATATTCTTTTAAAGTCAGTATGTATTGTATAGCATATATATATTATTATATATTATAGTATATTGTATATATTGGTAAGTTTAAGTACCTACTTATTATTTTGCACCAATGACAACCCCATTTTTGATGTCCACGCAATCACTGTCCATTCTAAGGTTGCCTGGAAGAGATCGCAGAAAGCGATAAGGCCGCCCATTGTATGTTTTGTAGTGTTCAATTTATTTATTTTCGCTATGTATTTTCTGTTGTACAATAAAGTATATATAAATAAATAAATAACCGACATAGCCCGAAGTATTGCCAAACTTAAGTGGCAGAATGCCAACTTTCAAGTAGAGTTCAATTCAAATGAGTGAGTGTATTGAAGAGTGCTCAGTGAGTGAGTGTTTTTTTACTATATCTTTAATGTGATGTAACCTAACTTAACTGTTTCCTTTTATAAAAGCGATTCGCTTCTGGCACATCGCCGTTCGCTGCCGCGGCACGCTCGCTTCGCGCACTCGGCTCGTGCGTTGTTAGTCATACTCTAACCTAACCTAACCTATCGTAAACTAAGATTGAAATGTTTGACAAATGATAAATGTTGTCATACTCTAACCTAACCTAACATATCGTAACCTGAGATTGAAATGTTTGACAAATGATAAATGTTCCAAACGTTTTGTGTTATTATAATAATCAGCATTACAATAATTCTACCAAATGAAACGTTGTCATACAAAAATTTGCTAATCGTTCGTTGTCAAAGTGAAACATCGGTGAAACGTTGGTTGGCAAGTGATAATCTGCCAAACAATTTTTGGCAAAAAGGCAGGATACCAGGCCTATGTCCAGCAGTGGACGTCTTTCGACTGAAATGATGATTGATTCTACGTTTGAAATTAAAATAATAGTATTAAAATCTGGTTTTAATTATACTGCCCCATAGGTGACTAGCATTATAAAAAATGCTCGGTCAATTTGATTATTTCAATAGTTGTTATCGCATTGCCCTCTCATATTGGGCATTTTTCAAACTGCCCGGGCATTTTTCATAATGTCCTAATAATCACTTGGTCCATAACATATATAACGAAATTAGAAGGAAAACTATCACCGCTACGTAGGCTCCACAAGTTACCGAGTAATAATCGACCAACTTAAATTTGCAGTGTTACTAATGTTAAGCGTTAAGCATAAAAAAGATTGTCATAATTTACATTGGCATAACGAAATTCAGCATAATGATCATTTCGCATAATATTATTAGGCATAAATGTTTTACCATAATGTTAATTACCATAAATACTGTTGGCATAATAATAATGCACTATAATGTTATAAAGCATAATGTTATAAACGCATAATGATATTTACACATAATGTTCTTTTTAATAAAAATAATAGATCCAAACAATAATATAACTCTCTCCTTTGGTTTTGTATTTTTGGTTTTTGCCACCGACTTTCGAAATTTAAGTTATTTTACATTAAATTGTGTTTTTATTTCTCGCTTTTACTAAAAAGCGAGAAATTAAACTGACGTAAATGAACTGGAATAGGGTCAGTTTGTAATTTATCTAAGTTACAATATCCAATGTTAACTGCTCACCACCTTTTCAAAATATTGCTTTTTCCGATGCAGGGACGTTAATCGTCAGGGAGTTCTCCAAGTACCTACTTCACCATCAACTCCACTTCACCATAGTATCCATTGTGACGAGCATAAATTGCTTGGCAACCATATTACCTATAGTAATCGAATCGCAACCCGTGAAATACTTATTATTGAGTAGTTCCGGTAGCAATCGGTGATCTTCAGCATCAGTTCCACATCACCAAATGGTGCTTTCCCAGAGTACTGCACGAGTTATTATAAAAAAACAATTTTGCAAATCCAAAAAAAAATATAAGTTTATACAGGACGTATGCCCGAACAAATATAAAAAAGGCCTCCGAATTGATAACTTCCTTCTTTTAGAAGTCGGTTAAAAAACAAACATGTTCGCGGCTAACGGGTGGCCCAAGGGCTACCCCCGCCGCACCTTAATCTAATCCAATAGAGTAATTCCCAAATTATAATAAATAATGTTTATTTTTATGGCTCAAAATTAATAGACGAAATATTATGCCTTAAAAAATTATGCAACTCCAAATTATGCTAAAACAAATTAGACCAAATGACAGTTAGACTAACTTTATCATTATGCCACAGTATTATTGAGCTACTAAAAGTTATGAGAAAACGTTATGCCAAACAATATTATGGCAAAAAAAATTATGCCAAGAGGGGGATTCCCGTAAAAATATGTTCTCCCATACATTCTGTATCGGAGAACAAGTTTTACAACTACAATGTTAAGTTTGTTTTATAAATTCATCCCAACTACGGAACCCTTCATTGTGCATGGTACGACATGCACCTGGTCTAAAATTCTATTGCAATGTTTCCACCGTCTTTAGATTTTATATTACCTACTAATAATGCGGAAATAAATACATTTTATAACAGAAACATTTCTGTTCACGAAAAAAATACGTCACAAATAATTTAGTTATTACGCACGTGTTATTATTTATATGACGATGAAACAGCTTTATGAGCGAAGGGTGAGAAGGATTGTTTTCGTCGCTATCGCATTAGAGATAACGATGGTGCGCGTTAGTGCGAGCGTTGTACCGCGATAACGAGTGTCGCGACCTTACGCACACCACAAAAAGATTTAAAAGGGAGCAAAAACCTGAGATTCAAAAGTTTTTTGTAGACATTACAAGTTTCACGATATGAGTAATTTGCGGTAACACACGATTTCCTAGGCGTGCTAAGCGCCTACATTATACCTAAATGATTCGAAATAAGATTTAAAATGCCAATAAAAAAGTATTTCAGCAATATTGTATCGGAATCGAATATAAATCGGCGTGAGATCGGCTTGGTGAGGCGCCGCGATAATTTCGATTTATATGAAAATGTCCCCGTGGACGAGAAATGGGGCTTTTACCTCAACGTAGAGGTAATAATGATGGTCATTATTGAGGTTGATTATTTGAGTTGTAAGCGTATTGGCTGACCCGAGAATTGTCATAATGAACGATAAAAAAAGTAATTCTTGGTCCATGAAGAATTATTAAGTTATTAGAAAATGGACTGTTTAATGTAACAGCGAATCATAATTAGGTATATAATTCGGTTTAACTTTAGCCCCAGCATTTTTTGTACAAATTGCTATTAGCTACAATCAAGGGGAACGGTTTTGAGCGATGTAAATCGATTTAATTTTTAACCGACTTCTTCAAAAAGGAAGAAATTCTCAATTCGTCTGAATGTTTTTTTTTTTTTTGTATGTATGTTACTCGATTGCTCCGCTAATTATGAATATATTTGGATGATTCTTTTTTTGTTTGGTAGGTCATGCTTCAGAGATGGTCCCATATAAATTTTATTAACTTATTATTATCCCATATAAATTTTATTAACTATATTGTTTGACTCCGTCACTGTTGTTTACATAGCAAGTAGTGGTATTCGAATTTGTGTGGGGTCGGTACCACAACTAAAAAGTGAAAAATAACTTTAATTTCGGAAGTCGGTGGCAATAAACTAAAATTGAAAAGCAAAGACACCGATTTCCGAAATTAAAGTTATTTTTCACTTTTTTGTGTGTTTTTTGGAAGTCGGTTGTTTTTTTTTGTAAAAAGTTTTTTATCATATTTGTTGCAACATGTTTAACATTGAATTTCGTACGTAAGTCGTTCGAGATGTGAACTTTATATGGCAACATGACCATATTTTCGAAGGGTGATACCTAATAAGTTAAAACCCGAGGCACAGACGGCCGCATGGGGTATGGGGTGTTAGTCCCTCAAGTTATTAATTACTTTTAATGCAGTAAATGCGCTACCGGAACATTGCAATGTGTCAGTAGTGACACTTCTGTTCCATTGGGTTGATAATGTTTGACTCAAAGGACCACAATGGACTTGAAGCTATTGTGTGCTAATTACCTTAATTTTGTTTAATTTATATTATTGTATACATTAACAAAAAAAATCTCAACCACACGAACCTTATAAAGATATTATTACAAACTATTATATATCACAAATTCATTCCATTTACGAATAAATCGCCGCCAAAAGAACTTCTGTTGTAAGATAAAGACCAATATTTTCTTTATCTTTTTCAATTGAACACATAACAATTTGTGTTCACTGAATCGTTCCCTATAACAATGCGACATTAAAACAGGGCTATCGGCACCATCATTGATTTTCTGTCTCAGCGAATCCGAGGGATAACGCGCTCCGGGGACATAGTTCTGCCTACTACGTAATGAGTTAAGTTACACCACACTAATGATGCTCTCAACACAAACGATAACAAACCTTATCATATGGGGGTTGGAATTGGTGCGAATGCAGGTGCAATGTTGTAGGGTGAAGTTGAGAATGTTCCAGCGACAGTGTACGCTTCAAAGCGCTTTAAGCACAGTTCAGCGTCACCGGACCAGTGCCGCCGCAGACGCGCCGCGCCGCAAGCCGTTGCATGAGCCTGTGACGTCACGACTCACGACTCTAGACAACCTTACAGTAATAACACCGCGGCGACGTGATTGCCATTCCACAGTTCCGTCGATCAGCTGCCACAGTTCATTTGTGTTCGACGCGGAATAGACTACCAGCCACACGGAACTGATATTGGGAACAGTTCTGCATAGTTTGATGTGTTATAAAGTTTTATGTCTCATCTATCCGAGCTTGTTACGAAGTTCCGCTGCGATTAAGCCCGTGTCAAATTAATGTAATCTTACTTAGCGTCGGTAGTTAGACAATCACCTCTTGAACAGCCTCTGTGCTACCCGATACTTGCCGAGTACTTGCGACACTCACGACAATGTTTTGGGACTAAGTATACAATGAACAGGAGTTCAAAGACGGGTTTGGAATTTATTCCTTTTCGATATTTGGTTAATTTTACTCACGAAGTTAGTGTCACTAAATTAAATTACCGACATAAAATAATTGCCCTATTGATATTGATAGCAAAGATACTCTTTTGCGTACCTACTTCAGATAAAAATAACCTTCTTTAACTTTCACATCAACTAAACCCGCGTAGTCGAGCTGGAACTTCCTTTTTTATTAAAAGCACTTTGCAACTTCTGTTCTTTTTAAAAAACCTCTAATTCCTAACAACAGTGGTAAATAGAGGCAGTACAAGTAGTACCTACTATAAAGTACGTCTGCTTTGTTCGTGCAGCTCGGCGGCAGTACCCGCGTGTTTGCTGAGTATCCGCACTGTTTGACGCATGCATGCGGGCGCGTGTTTTTGACTGCACACAACTGAAGCTACCAAGTAAATGAGGCTCATTGGGTAGTTGTCAAAATACGTGGAAGAGCTGAATGTAAGGCTGACCGCATTTAGTGTGGTCATGATCAATCGCAATCGTAGGTTAGGTAGAATGTTTTAAGAACTCTAGGCAAGGTGGAGGAATTATCCAACAAAAAAAAATATCTCTAAAATGCGCGCAGTCTGCCAGTGATGATTACCTTGTTTGCAATGCACATAGACTAGAACCATTGAGAAAGCAAGCCCAAATACTCATTAACAAATAGCAAGGTAAAGAGTTCCTTGATAATAATTTGTTTGTAACTTCCTCGAAGGGTAACTTTTTCGCAGAAGGAAAGAAGAAGTAGTAATTTCTCGTACCAACCAATTACTTGAATATGAAGTGACATCATTAACCTTTGGTATGTCGGAACGTAGATCTCGTTGAGACACAATGGATTTTTAATTGTGTCTGTAATTACGACATATGACGGGTTAAAGCGTGATTTTTGGTGATCGTTACAATCAATCTGCCTAGCCATTTCCCAACTACTTATATTGGGTTCGGCTTGCTGAATAGCAGTATTTTACGTGGAGCGACTGCCTATCTGACCTCCACAACCTAGTAACTGGGTAAAACGATTTTGGTGATCGTTACACTCTGGTATTTTTTCCCATGTTTCATATTAGGTAGGTATACAAAAAGTTGATCCTCTAAACCGAATTACTTGGTACGCAGGCTTGAAGGAGGCGCAGACTTGAGACGGCGCAAAGGCTCGCTAAGGAAAATATTAAGCTGAGTGGACGACCGCGGCACTGCGGCACCGCGGCTCTCGAGCGCGGTAAGCAGACACTGTGCACAACGCTGTGCTATGTACATGAATTAGTCCAACGGAATTTAGGAGTGGGACTTTGCGTTTAACTGTAATTATTAAGCTTTTAAGTCGTTTTTTTTTTGTTGTTTTCGGTCATTTATTTTTATATTTAAGTCAACTACCCATGGTTTGAGTGACAACGGTGGTTTTACACCCTGTATATATCGGGTGTAAGGGACAGCCCTCCTCAAACTGATGGTATGAATTAATTTCATGTTCCATGAAAACATGAAATTATTTCAGGAACGTTATGGGAATTCAATAAACCTGATTTGTTTTATTAGCTCACACGCAATGTATCGTTACCGTGGCACAACCCACATAGCCGCACTCCCCGTGACAGGGGGAGCGCGCTCGCGCCGCGTTATTTATCAATGTAAATTTGAATTTCACGCGACGTTCGCTATAGTATTTCAATATCCATTGCTGGTTTTTTTTTATTTTAGCTGTTTTATTTACATAAATGGACTGCTGCCTACGGAGAATATAATTTAAAATTGAAATAAAAAAATAAGAAAAAATAAAAAAATATTTTCCGGAGAATAATTTCGGTGGAATAGGATTCAAAATAAGGAGCTGAATGCCCCCTGTTTATTTAAGGAGGGTTGTCCCTTACACCCTGTATACCAACCCAACTCTTCATGATTTAAACTAATACATTTTTATTCCTGACAAAAAAATGACAGATATCGGTATGTCAAATTCAAAATTAAATAAAAACCGGCCAAGTGCGTGGATCACGCACAATGAAGGGTTCCGTAGTTGATATATAAAATCTCCATAGAACAAACTTAACGTTGTAGTTGAAAAACATGCTCTCCCATACATTCCAACTGCAAATGTAAATTGGTCGATATACTCGTTAACTTGAAAAGGATACTTAGCTGTGATAGTTTTCCTTTTAACTTTGCTACACTGCCGTGTTTTTTTCATATGTCCAAAAACAACCATGTATACGGCAGGGCACTTCTTCTTGAACCATAAAAGCTAGAAAAAATATGAGTAAAAATTTGTAGGCCAGCTACAAAAAATTATAAATAGTATTTAATCAATAATGAGCCATTTACTGCATTTTGAGAAGCTATTCTGCTCATCGTGCCGAAGATCCTCATCAGATCTTCACCAATTTTTTTTGAGACCTACTTGAAGTTATCTAACTTTCAAATAAAAAAAGAACCATCGTTATCAGATCTCATAAGGCGGAGTTATCCAGTAGCCCCTTTTTCGCCCCATGTTGGAGAACGTAGTCTTCCAATCAAAAATCCCCGACGACAAAAAATTACAAAAAAATCGTAGGTATTATACCTGTACACCAAATTTGGTCCAGATCGGTTGTAAAATACGACCTGTAGTACAAACTGACAAACTTGCCGATTTTGCCAGACTTGATGAAGAGACGCTTCGCTCGCTACGCTCGCTCGGTCAATTATAAAAAATATGGCTCAATAAAATGGCGTGCAATTGGAATGGAGGCGGGCCTTTGCCCAGAAGCTGACTGGTATTAGGCATGATGATATAGAATTACGAGACAGTTATTGATATTATAGATAGACAATGTTTGGTGGTTTGTGAATTATTTTATTTAACCAACTTCACAAAAAGGGGGAGGTTCCTATAGGTATAAATGTTATTAACTTTGCTTTTGAGTTAGCTTCAATATTACCTACGTATTTTTCCCACTTAGTATATCTGGACGATGTTCCATGTGACTCCGTCACTGTTATTTACATAGCAGGTACTGGTATTCGAGTTTGTGTGGGGTGTGGGGTGTGGGGTAACACAACTAACAAGTAATAAATAAAAACTTCTTTGCTTTTCAATTTTCGTTTTTTGCCACCGACTTCCGAAATTAAAGTTATTCTTCACTTTTTTTGTGTTTTTTTGAAAGTCGGTTGTTTGTTGTTGTAAAAAGTTTTTTACCGGCTATTCTTGACAGACAAGTTATTTATATTATTCCTTACATAGTCGGCAAATAGCTAGGTAATACAAAGTGAACGAGTTATAGAGATATTGCTCCCCCACGAACATTGTAATACTTGTCCATAGAGCTGACGTTACAAAAGTTGGAATAAAAAGCTGGTTCTCTGAATATTTATCTTCTACGTGAATCATACGATTGGCGGTCCCCAGAACAAACATAATCTTCTTAACGAGACGATTGGAACATTCGTGAGGAAAGTATTACATAAAAGCAGGTAGGTACGTATTACGTATACCTATAGATAAATAAATCTAACTTTTACATTATTTATTCGGTACAAGCACACATTGGTAAAAGACGCTGAATTTTAAGTAATATTTTAATTCCGTGTAAGCAAAGCAAACAAAGTACAAAGTTTTTGCTTAAGTACGTGAGAAGTCCACATTTCTCTTCACATGTAATCTGTGGTATCTGGTTCCTAAGACGCGACGTCGCGGTTACACATAAATAATAAGACAACAAAGAGATAATGCCTGTTCTCCGCGTACGTCTGTGAGACTCGGCCGCCTACCAACGAGATAACGCCCGCTGAAAGGAACAAAAAGTCTGCGTGCAGCCGCGCGCCGTTTTCAAAGTTTATGGGAAACGTATTTTGCGCTGATCTAGAAAGAAAATGTTAGACGTGTTACTTAACTTTGTGTTTAACATTCTGGGATCAAATTAGATTAGTAGTATAGTGTTAAAATACACCGGTTTCTAGTTTTGTTTTTGTATTATACAAAGATTTTATACTAGATAATCCCACATTTTCATGTAAAATGTTGCCAAGACGAGAACATATGGCTCGCACTGTCAAAAAGTTATCAGCTCATGTAGAGCCAGGCTTCTAACTCTACAAGCCCTTCAGAAACTCTACACCTTAGTCAAAATATGAGGCTTGGCCGTTTCGCTACCGTCACACGGGCGTCAGCCCGTCAGGTGAAAAATTTATTCTCTGTTCACTGTTACATTTCTGTTATGCAATAATTAATCTTTACTACTACTTTTATCTCCTAATTCAAGGGGTGATTTTTTTTAAAACACGTTTTGTTTTATTTTTAATAAGAAGTCTGTGTACTTGTATAATTTTCAGATCTCTAGCATATAATTAAGTCTGTACGGGAAAACCCATACAAACTTCCATCTCCTAATTTAAAGGGTGGTGATTTACAAAAAAAATATGAATCTGAAATATGTATTTTATTATTTATAACAAAGAGTCCCATATCAATTTTCAGACCTCCAGCATCAAAATTTGCGGAAGTCTCATACAAACCTCCATCCCCTAGTTTAAGGGGATGGGGGTCAAAAGTTCCAAGTTTTAGTTTTTTTTTGTTGTTTGTGTACTATACCAAATTTCAGCTTTCTAGTACTTCAGGAAGTACCCTAAGAACTTTGATGATCATCCGTGGGTCAGTGAGTCAGTGAGTGACGAAATCGGGGTTTTTTAGATATCAATAAAATCTAAAGCATAAGCGCTATGCAATTGAAACTTTTTAAGTTTAATAAGTCTACTATTGACATCTTATCTCGAGAATTTTGTTTATCTGGTATAATCCTAACCCAAGTTACGACGGTTCAAAAAAACAACGAAGCGCTTCGAGAAAAGGTAGGTAGTGCCCTTGCGCTTCGCTTGCCTAGTCTTGGCGGGGGCACTCCTGTACCCACAAATATACTTTCACTTAAATATGACCTACTAAAAGGTCAATATAAGATGTCTGGCAAATGTGTTAGTGATATCAATTATACGTTGTTAGTCGCCTTGATATTAAATGCTTGTATTTAAATTAGAAACTATCCATAGCATCTTGATCTAGAGCAATTTCAATATTTCAATGCAATTCTGTAGCCCGTCTGTGACGAGAGCTTTGGATCAGCTTTGAAATGGCGTGGCTTCAGTAATCCAGTGGCATGGTGTTCCTTCCGTAATACAGCGGCATGACGTACCTTCCGTAATCCAGCGGCATGACGTACCTTCCGTAATCCAGCGGCATGACGTACCTTCCGTAATCCAGCGGCATGGCGTGCCTTCTGTAATCCAGCGGCATGACGTACCTTCCGTAATCCAGCGGCATTACGTACCTTCCGTAATCCAGCGGTATGGCGTGCCTTCCGTAATCCAGCGGCATGACGTACCTTCCGTAATCAATCGGCATGACGTACCTTCCGTAATCCAGTGGCATGGCGTGCCTTCCGTAATCCAGCGGCATGGCGTGCCTTCCGTAATCCAGTGACATGGCGTGCCTTCCGTAATCCAGCGGCATGGCGTGCTTTCCGTAATCCAGTGCCATGGCGTTCCTTCCGTAGTCTAGTGGTATGGCGTGCCTTCCACTACCGTCAAGCCTGAGTTCAATCATTGAAATTAAATTGCGTTTCCTCAAGTTAGCTTTCTTCTTGGTTTAAGTCAGTTTAAGAACATAACAATATTCACAGGTCTTTCGAGTCGCGCGAATATCTATTTCGATTCAAGCTTCACAATAGTATTATAATTAGAAACCTGTACCTTAAGAAGTTTAAAAGTAACTTTACTGAATGATAAAGGTTTTGCACTTCTAGTGAGTGATGTTTATCTGAGAAATGGAACATTTTTATTTACATAAATAAAAACTCATTCTCTCATTTTTTCTACGCTCTAAACGGGTTTATAAACGAAACAGTATTTACAAAACTTTTTAAATTCAACTTTTGTTAACGTAATTATCTCATCAAAAATACTCGAGCGTCCTCGCAAACGTTGTTTAATATTATAATTATGATCCCGTCGCTGTGCCATCATCCTGTGAGTAGTGTTATCATCCTCGTAGTCTGTCGGCAGGCACTCAACGACTCACGGGATGAGGCTGGAGGCTGCAGCGATGAGTTGATACTACCAACCTGGGAACTAGCTACCTAATTATCATATGGACTGGAATATGGCAAAATTGGTACAGACTACAAGCTGACTCAAATATACGGTAAAAACCAATTCAATGAAGTGCGTACAATTCAAAACTAGCTACTGCGTTCAACCTTCTTTCTAAACCTTTGTGCCTGAAATCTTATTTGACAATCCTGAAAGACAGGATTTCCTGATTTTAAGCTCGTGGTCATGCACAGTGTGGGCGATCACGACTACTGCTTCTGAGAATAATTGACTTGCGGGGCAAGGCTGATTGGTTTCTGTGAGACATAATATTAAGTCCACACGAACTAGCGTGACATTATTTATTGATAGCACTCAACATAAAACAATAACGACACCCTATTCTAAGAAGGGCAGGATAAAGTATCATTGAAGGAAGGCGAACTTGAAATCTTTTTTTGCCGTTTACAGTGCGTTGCAGTGATTACTATAATTAATCTTCTGTTATCTCTGTACTGTGTGTCGTTACCAAAAGCATCAGTTTTAAGCACAGCACTATGAAATACGAAAACGATAGTGCTTGACGTTTGCGTTACTCGTAAAATGCATCGCATCGAATACACCTACAGTACATACATTACGTTACGTTCCCGTTACGTGACCTCTGTTTATGTTATGTTAGGTAGCATGATATTACTGTTAGTATACATGGGTGTATGAGCTTGTTTATTATGGTATTTACGTGTTTATGTTTTGTGTGCGCGAGTTATGTGACGTCACCTGTGTTATATTGATGTATGTATTGATGTGTGCACACACGCTACGCTGCGTTGGCCTATCTACGTATACGCCTCCTCCAAAAATACTACATGAACCCCTTAGTATTAATACTAGGTGTTGCAGCAATCACGCCCTATAACAATACGTGTGCCAGTGACGTCACGAACCGGTTACCTGCCTCACGCCCAGGAACCTTGCGTTATCTACATGATGTAGGTAGTTGTTTATGTTCGATTATCAAATATGTACGACCGCCCCGCGCCGCCAGGGACGTCATTATCATAATGCACATGATGGGACGGAAGTCTCATGGGGTGAAAATGGGCAATATTACCTATATTCTGTATTTAGACATAATATTTCATTTAATTCAAACGATTTCAAATAATAAATGGTCAAACAAAAAAAAAGGAAAAGTGTAATCATCATAATCATCGAATGTCACGACTGGTTTCTGGAACGCAAATCAACACAAAAATTAGCCAACAAATTCTAAATTCTAGTTGCATAAATGATCAACACCCAATCGCATAATGACTTGCACTAATTTTTGCTGATAATATTTTCATTCCAGAAACCGGGCGTTAGCTAGAAAATACATTACCTACGTCTTGACACAAAGCTTACAAGATAATGTTGAACAACACATTAGCATAAGCATAAGCGTAATCAGCCTATAATGTTCGCACTGCTGAGACACAGACCTCCTCTCAGTGGGAGGGAGTGGCGGGCTGCACGCGGGCCTAGTGCGGGTTGCAAAATTTCAGAAGTCTTTTAAGTTCTAGGACATGCCGGTTTCCTCACAATGCCCAACACAATACACAATGCACAATGTTCCTTTACCGTTTTGACAGCAGTAGTAATTAAATAATTGACACAAAGTAGAGCGTCTGAAAAACACAATATTAATAACCTAATATTATTACCTATACATACACGTTTCACCTCTAACTGCCGAGTTTAGCGGTAACGCCAAAATAAATAAATTATTGAACAGCTGAAACTTTGCCCGCAGCGAGGGTCACTAATACAATATTCATGGCGTTGACTTCATTATCCAATTACGCTTGTTATCGTGGGGCTGAGTGGGCCGGCCTTGTGAGCCGGCGATGTATGGCATACTTGTTACAATCGTCGCCGCCCCCGGCTTCATACTGCCATTGCGCCATCGTACTGAAACATGATGTAGACTTCGTAGTGCATAGAGGAACTCAGAAGTCTTAACTACTTTCGAAATGTCAAAGTTAATTAAAAATAACAACAGACTTCCAAAAAAAACAATACAAAAGTTTTTTTTCCTCTGACTTCCCAAATTAAAGTTATTGTTCGCTTTGTAGTCTTTTTTTTGGAAGTCGGTTGTTTTTTTTTTGTAAAATGTTTTAATTTTTCTCTTTTTGATATGGTATCTACCCCAAACAAATTCGAATACCACTAGGTACCTGCTATTTAAATACCAGTGACAGAAAGATATTCTAACATAGCGAAAAATACGTATTACTGAATCTAACTTAAAAACTAAGCAAGCAAAGTTAATACAATTTGGAACAACAACACAAGCTTCCTATACCAAATGAAAAAAGAATTTTCAAAATCGGTCTACAATTGACGAAAATATCGACGGACATACATAAAAAATAAAATAAACCGAACAGACGAACATAACATATATATGTCTTACTTAATGTACCCAAAAACATTTGAAAAAAATTTAAGTTTGTAGGTACCTACTGTAAGCCTTCTGCCACTAACTTTTCAGTTGGTTTAATTCGTGCTTTCTCTAATTATTTTAGATCTTATTAGGTTTCTGCTGACGACGGCAGAATAATAAACACCGAAATAAAATGTTTACTGTTGTATCATTGTCTCGCAGTTAATTTGGTTACCAACAAACAAACAACTACGAATTGTTTCGTATAATTAATACGACCACTAACAATAATAGTCTCACTATTTCAAACTGTCGTCAGCAAAAAAGGAAACACTAAATGAAGGAGCTACTACAAGACATGTTCTGCTAACGAATCTTGGCAAAGGAACACTGTTGTGTCGGTCTTGACAAAATAAAATGAGCGCACTATTGCCGCCAAGACTTGTAACTTGTGAGTACCTATTTGGTAAATCGACCAGCTATTCGCTAGAATACATGATATCTGTATGTTATCTACCATCTAAGTTATATATATAA
Organism: Lithophane ornitopus; assembly: GCA_948473465.1. Taxonomy (NCBI): domain Eukaryota; kingdom Metazoa; phylum Arthropoda; class Insecta; order Lepidoptera; family Noctuidae; genus Lithophane; species Lithophane ornitopus. Next base: position 346,525 of record OX419632.1, on the reverse strand, counting down.
AAACCTTTTCAAATTCCTGCTTATCGTAAGTGTCTAAACTTCTGAAGCTAAATAAGAAGAATTGACGCGTATTTATTAATACTAGTAGTTCTGCGAACAGAAGACCTCGCGAGCACAAACTTTTTTAGTCGCTCCACCATAATTATTTAGTTGAGGAGTTCTTATGGACCTGGACAGTACCTAGTGTAAAAGTACTTGTCAATACATACATAGTCCAGTGAGTCAAAAAACGAAGCATACTTAGTTGTGATAGTTTTCCTTTTAACTTCATTATAATATACAGGGTGGCCGGAACATTGACGTCCAAAAGTATAATTCAGGTCCCTCGTATTGTGGAGTATCCGAATTGCGGAACATACATGGGGGTGCCCATGTATGTCCCGCGATTTTTCATAGCTTTCGAGTTATGATTTTTTTTCAGTTTTTTTGAGAATTTTCGACCTGACCAATTTAAAAATAATCTAAAAAGAAAAGTAGAAGGCTTTGTCGAACTTTTTTTTTGCAACTGAATCTTCATGAGTTGTGCTTTTATGCATAAAATAATCAGCTTTGTAACTGTGATGAAAGTTATGAAAATGTTGGTCTAAAGTGAAAAATGTACGTTTGGTAAATTATTACTCTAATTTCAACTTCAACTCAGCCCGCCTCGTCGGCCACTTGTGCAGAGAGGGGCCGGACCTGGACGACAGCCAGTTCGGGTTTCGGCATGGGCGCTCCACGATCCACGCTGTGTCGCGGGTTAGAGTCCTGGCGGAGGAAGCGGTGTCCCGGGGCGGGGTGATGTTGGCGGTGTCCTTGGACATCTCCATCGCCTTCAACACCCTGCCCTGGACTTGTATTCGGGAGTCACTGCGGTATCATGGGGTGCCTCCCGACCTCCGCCAAATCGTTGAGGCTTATCTGTCGGAGAGGTGTGTCACCTACATGGGACGTGATGGCGGAAACCAGCGCCGCATGTCGTGCGGTGTTCCACAGGGCTCGGTTGTAGGCCCACTCCTGTGGAACATCGGGTACGACTGGGTGCTGAGGGGCGAGCTTGGACCGGGGGTAGACCTGACGTGTTACGCGGATGACACGCTGGTCACTGCCTGGGAGAGCTCGCACAGGGAGGCAGCGTTGCTGGCGACGGCTGCGGTCTCACAGGTGGTGAGCCGCATACGTCGCCTAGGGCTGGAGGTGGCCCTCAGCAAGTCGGAGGCCATGGTCTTTCATGGCCCCCGCCGAGCGCCGCCACCCGGCTCACACATCGTGGTCGGGGGGGGTCGGATCGCTGTCGAGTCTACCATGAAGTACCTGGGACTAGTGCTCGACAGCCGGTGGGACTTCGGGCCCCACTTCCGATGGCTGGCGCCCAAGTTGCTGGGCGCCGCTGGGGCGCTATCAACGCTGCTTCCCAACCTGGGGGCCCGAGCGCCGCTTGTAGGCACGTAGTGTGCAGCTCACCTAACCTTATTTATAACTGCACACACTTATTATTGGTATTATTACACGAATCGTTGAATTGAACAGTTCTCTTTAATTTGCCTACATCACTCCAATACATGGCGACCCTTAGCCAGCAATTAAAATTTTGCAACTTACGTGCAATCTATATAACGAATCATGAAGAATTGTACTGATGGAAGTTTGTGAAGACGGAGAGAATTAGAAGGAAGAAGCAAAGAAGATTTTTTTTTTAATATAGAAGAAACAGAATCCTAGAAGAATTAGTGTGAAGAGGTGAAAACGTTAAATAAGAAGACAGTAAAAGGAACGTTGCTGCCGGGTGCCGGGTGAATTCTCAAAGCCTTATGATGAGAGGATTTGCAGGGTGCCGGGAGATAAATTGTTCGGGTCCGATGTGGAGCAGCTGGGAGACAGTTCGAGTCCAATCCTGAGGAGTCCAGCAGCCACGCCACGTGAGAGTAGTCAGTTCGAGTCCAATGCTGAGGAGTCCATTGAACCACGCCACGTAAGACGTCGTGACCTACATATACGTTGTCAGTAAAATACGTATCTACTGCAATGTAAGTTTTGCACTGCTAACATTTTTTTTATTCTCTACATTAGTTCATGTTATTGTTGTGTGTGGTTATTGTAATAAGAACATGCTGTATTATTTTATATTTTGTTTTGGGGAGTAGGAATGTCCCAACAATTGCAGGATTTGCACTGTAAACTAAATTATTTAAGAGAATATTTAGTGAAACTAGGTCCAGATAGGCGTAGACAAGATTTAGCTTTCAAGAAACTAGTAGAAGCAGAAAAAGAATATAGTAAACTGGATTGTATTTTGACGCAGTTGAACCAAGAAGTTAAAGATCGCAAGTTAGACAAAAGTACTTGTGAGGTTTTCCAAACACTAATTCATGAGATACAAGCAAATTTTCAGAAAATTAAGGGTTTACTTTCTGTAGTAGATAGTAGTAGTCAAACTAGTTCCAAGGATTTTTTAGGATATTCTGATAGTGTTGTAACAATGGCTGACACGTTCGATATTAAGACTGCAATTACCCTGTTGCCGGTAATGAATGGCCAGGAGCAGGTCACAAATCAGCTTATTGATGGTATCTTGCGTTATAGTTCGCTTATTAATGATGCCAGTAAAAGTAAATTAATACAGTTTGTATTAAAAACGCGGCTCTCGCCAAGTGCAAAATTGCGTCTTAAAACTACTTACGCAGATATTGAAAGTATGGTAGAAGATATTCGCATTAACTTGTTACCGAAAAAATCGTCCGTAGCTTTACAAACACAATTGTTTAAGGCTACTCAAGGCCGTAGGAGTATAGAAAAATTCGGTACAGAGATTGAGGAGTTGTTTGTGAATCTCACGATTGCTCAGGCTAACGATAAGCGTGATGCCTATGAGGTTTTGCGTCCACTCAATGAGAAGACTGCAATTAAACGGTTCAGCGATGGTTTGACCGATAAGCGGCTCAGCACCATCATTTCCTCACGACAGTTTGCGTCGTTATCTGAAGCTATTACGGCTGCGGTAGATGAGCAATCCATGTCTGTCCAGCCACAAGACCAGGTTATGCAATTTAGGGCTAACCATAACTATAAACGTAGCTTTAGAGGTTCTCGAGGCCGAGGAAATAGACAGTTTTATAATAGCAATAAAACTTATAACCATAATTATAATAAAAATGATGGAAATAGCACAGGTCAAAGAACTTCATACAATGTAAATCGAGGTAAACACTCAGCTGGTCAGCGTCAGCATTTTCCCGGACGTCCGGCGCGTTGTCAGCTTGTTCAGCATAACGCGCAGCAGTCCAATGTCCAAGACAACTTGCGCAATGATCACGCAAATAGTCATGAAGGCCTAGAATTTTTTCGTACCTAAACCGTACACTCATTCAATTCTTAGTTTTAGTAATTTTTGTATAATTAATTGTCAATTAGAAAATAGTAATGTTGAACTTAATTTACTGATTGATAGTGGAGCAAGCTTATGTGTGCTTAAGTATGAATGGTTGTCGCGACATAGGAATTTATTGAATTTATTAAAGCAGGATAAGATAACAATTAAAGGAATTAGTGGTTATTTAGAGTCTTTGGGATATATTTATTTAGATATTGTTATTAATAATGTGACTTTTCAACAAAAGTTTTACATTTTTGAACACTTATCTTGCGCCACAGAAGGTATACTCGGGCAGGATTTTTTTGAGCGATATAACGCGGTATTAAATTATAAAAATGGAACTCTGAGTTTACATACCCGACACCAGTCTGTTAGTGTTCATGTAAAAAGGAATTTATTTACAATTCCGCCTCGTTGCGAAGTAATTAAACACATCCCGACGTCATATAACAGTGATTGCGTCATTTTGTCAAAGGAAATCTATGAAGGTGTGTTCACAGCGGGTGTAGTATCGAAGCCACATAATGGACTTATTCCTGTTAGGATTTTAAATACAACTGATAGTTCGGTTAATATTAATATTTCAGATTTAATTATTAGTTGCCTAGATAATTTTTATGTTTGCAAGTTTGACGACGATAGTATATCTGTGGATAGAGTCCGAACTTTGTTAACTACTTTACAACTACATACCTATTTAAATAAAGAGGAACAAAGAGGCATTGAAAACGTATGTGCCAAATATGCCGATGTTTTCCATTTTTGAGATACGCTCACTACTACTAATTTAATAGAACATTCAATTAAACTAAAGGAAAATGCGTCTCCAGCGTATGTGAAGCCTTATAGATTGCCTAAAGCATTGAAAGGCGAGGTACAAAGACACATCGATGAAATGGTTAGAAACGATATCATTGAAGAGACTATTTCAGAATGGTCTAGTCCAGTTCAATTAGTACCTAAAAAGACAGATAGGTCAGGAGAACGGAAATGGAGACTTGTAGTGGACTATCGCCAACTCAATAATAGGATACAGGATGATAAATTTCCGTTACCTAACATCACTGAGATTCTAGATTCATTATCTAATAACATCTATTTTTCAAAATTAGATCTCAGTCAAGGTTACTATCAGCTGTCTTTAGAAGAAAAGTCTAGGAAGTTTACTGCATTTACAACAGACAAGCAGTATCAAATGAAACGATGTCCAATGGGACTTAAGACATCGCCTAGTGCTTTTGCTCGTCTCATGACAATAGCAATGTCTGGGTTAAATTATAAATCATGTTTTTTATATCAAGATGATTGTATTGTCGTAGGAAATTGTCTTGAAACGCATAACAAGAATCTCATAAAAAATTTTGAATGCCTAAGAAGAGTGAATTTGAAACTAAATCCGCTGAAGTGTGAATTTTTACGTAAAGAAATCGTTTATTTGGGACATAAGATCACTTCAGAAGGTATATGCGTTATGTAAGAAAGATGTAGCGTTCGTGTGGAGTGATGAATGCGAGCGAGCATTTTACAAGCTAAAACAAATCCTTATTAGTCCGACTATACTAGACTATCCAGACTTTAGCGACAATAATACTTTTACGTTACAAACTGACGCATCAAAACATGGATTAGGCGCCGTGCTGTCTAATAGCAATAGCAAGGTAGTCGCGTACGCCAGCCGTAATTTGAAACCAGCTGAGACACGATACCCTGTTATTGAGTTAGAATTGCTTGCTATTGTTTGGGCGGTTCGACATTTTAGACCTTATTTATATGGGAAAAAGTTTTACATAAAAACAGACCATAAGCCATTGATTTATTTATTTAATATGACCGATCCTTCAAGCCGGTTGACAAAGTTTAGATTATATCTTGAGGAATATGATTTTGAAATTAGCTATGTACCAGGACGGCACAATGCAGCTGCACATTGAGCGGGATACCTATTACATCCAACAGCTTAAAGGATATGAACAAGCATGTAGTATCGGTCATGACAAGGGCCCAGACTCGAAGGTTACGTACTGACTGTGACACACAGATTGCCTGTGATAACAACGACATGACTACTAAGGTATCCTCTACTCCAAGGCCTGATCAACCTAAGGTAGTGGAAATCCTCAAACGACCAATTGACAGCGTTGAATTGATATTATTCTGTAATAAAAGTACATTAAGTCTCATAGAAAAATCAAAACATATCACTAGTGATAATGGAAACTACAAATTCATGCCTGAAAAATCAGCAATTTTTGTGATTACTCGATCGTTATCGACCGTAAGTGTGTTAGCGAGAGAATTACAACGTTTTTGCAAACAAATAAAATTAAACGAGCTCATAATAATTAAAGGCACGCGCAACGAAATTTTTGTAAACAATTTAATACAGGAAATGAGTCATTTAAATGACATTCCAAAGCTACTTGTTATTAAAGATGTGACAAGAGTTACTGACAAAGACACGAAAACTGTGATCTTGAATGACTTCCACCTGTTACCCACGAGTGGCCACGCGGGGGTAAACAGAATGCTAAATAATATTAGGAAGTACTATTATTGGCCAGGAATGACTAATGACGTAACAGAATTCGTAAAGAAGTGTAGAAGTTGTCAGATTCAAAAGCATTCTAATAGGCATACGAAGGAGCCGATGGTCATCACATCCACGGCATCCACTGCTTTTGAAAGAGTTAGTTTAGATTTAATGGGTCCATTAGATGTAGATAATTTAAACTATAAGTATATTCTGACATTACAGTGTGATTTAACTAAATACGTCGAAGCTTATCCTTTAGAAAAGAAAAATACTGATTCTGTAGCTAGGGTATTTGTAAACAATTTTATTTTGAGGTATGGTATCCCTAGAGAGATAATAACAGACCAGGGAACAGAGTTTATGTCATCAGTTTTTACTGAGATTTGCAGTTTGTTGCATATAAATAAACTGCATCCAACAGCTTATCATCATGAAACTCTGGGAGGTTTGGAAAATACTCATAAGGTTCTAGGAGCTTATCTTAGAATTCAGTGTGATAATAACAAAACAGATTGGAGCAGTTGGCTTCCATTCTGGTGCTTTTCTTTTAACACTACCATACACTCTGAAACAAAATACACTCCATTTGAGTTAGTATTTGGGAAAAATTTTAATTTACCATCTAATATAGCACAAAATTCATATGTAGAACCTTTATATAATCCAGATTCTTACCCTTTGGAGCTAAAATACAGACTTCAAAGAGCACAAGCAGAAGCCAGAAATAATTTGTTAGTCAGTTAGGAATTAAGAAAAAAATATTTTGATAAATCTCTAAATCCATTAAAATATAAGAGTGGAGAGTTAGTTTTAATTAAAAATCAGGTAGGAAATAAGTTAGATAAAATTTATTTAGGACCATACCGAGTCATTGAAGATGTATCACCAAATGTAAAAATTTTAAAAAATGACAAAGAATATGTAATTCATAAAAATAATACGAAACCGTTTGTAACTTAATTAAAATACTTTGGTTAAGTGATGTTTTTTTTTTTAATATAATGTTATGTTTAAAAGTATTTATTTTTAAGATGCGGTGTTGTAAGCTTAGTTTAAAAAAAAAAGGGGAGGTGTAGTGTGCAGCTCACCTAACCTTATTTATAACTGCACACACTTATTATTGGTATTATTACACGAATCGTTGAATTGAACAGTTCTCTTTAATTTGCCTACATCACTCCAATACACGGCTCTACGTGGGGATCGTGCGGTCAATGGCCCTTTACGGGGCCCCGATCTGGGCGGCTGACCTGACGGCCGGTAGTATCGCAGTCCTGCGCAAGCCGCAGAGAGCGACTGCCGTCAGAGTCATCAGAGGGTACCGCACGATCTCCTACGAGGCGGCTTGTGCAATGGCTAGATCCCCGCCCTGGGACCTCGAAGCGAAAGTACTCGCGTTATCGTACCGGTGGCGCGATAAAGCGAGGGCGCGGGGCGAGCAACCGATGCAGCGACGCATAGAGCTGCATCGGTCTCAGCTTCGCGAGGTCCTGGTGGCGGAATAGCGGGACAGGCTTTCACGCCCTACCGCCGGCCTCGACATCATCGAGGCGGTCCGGCCGGTGCTCGAGCGCTGGCTCGGGAGGAGGCACGGCTCCCTGTCGTTTCGGGTGACGCAGGTACTCTCGGGGCATGGTTGATTCGGGAAGTATCTGTGTCGCATAAACAGGGAGCCGGACGCTCGGTGTCACCACTGCGTCGACACGGCGTGGCATACGCTGGCAGAGTGTGCCACTTGGGAGGAGCCGCGCCGTGCCCTCATCTCAGAAGTAGGCGGTGACTTGTCGCTGTCGGCCGTAGTGAATGCCATGGTCGGCAGCGAGGAGTCCTGGGACGCGGTGGTTTCCTACTGCGAGGCAGTCATCTCGCAGAAGGAGGCTGCGGAAAGGGAGAGGGAGATCTCGTCCACTCACCCGGCCCGCAGCAGGCGCACCGGGCGTCGGCGGAGGGCGGAAAACGCCCTCTTCCAGCCCCCCTAAATGGGTCCAGGGGTGACCGTCTCGGGGGCGTCCATCACCCTCCACACATCAGGACCCGAGGTGGCGGCGTAGCGTAGTGTTCCACGCGCGCCTCTCTTAGACGTCACGGGGGGAGTCAAACACCTCACTCCCCCCCCTGACCCGAGGAAGCCCGCAATGGCGGGCCGGTACCAGTCGGGAGTTGCGGAAGATTTTTACGTTCCCGCGGCACGTTAGGTTATGTTAGGTTAGATAATGCCCATGTATGTAGGTAGGTAGGTACTCTTTTTCATTATTCTTACCCAGCCTCTTATCATTAACTAACCTTATGAAAGAGAAAATGGGCCAAAAAATTTTTTTTGTCAGTTGCCTAGTTTTAAGGATTATCCACCTCGCTCTCTTTGAAGGCCGATTTTGGCCAAAGTATCCCTATTAAGTACAATTTTTTTTATTTGATTATATTTTTTTTTTTTTAATATCTAATTCACAAGTAACATGACTCAAAACGTTAGTAACAATCTTTCTTATCAACTATGTTAGTTCACTTAACCTAAATACTTATCTAACACTGCCTTAAAGATATGAGAATCCCTGCTACAAGCTCAAAACCGATGTAGAAAGCTTGCAGCAGCGATTCACACACAAGCAGTCCAGTCTGCTCGCCACACACTGCAGTATAATGTTGGGGCTGGCCCGCACCCGGCGCACCAGGGAAGCGCATCTTTTCCGCATCGTAGTGTAGAAACAATCGACACGAGCCTCAGCAAACATCCCTGATGCGCTACAGAAGCGGAACAGCCCCATCAATACCCGGAACGCATTATTATATTGAACACGAAGGGCGCTGTAGGATTTTTGAGTGTAATCTACCCACAAGCTGCACGTGTAAAATGAGGTGCAATATGCACGAAACAAAGTTCTCTTTCTTCTTTACTTCTCTAGAACAACGTGCAAACCTGCGAGCGATCATATTAGCTCTCACCGACAGCGCCCTCCTTTCTCTTTCAATATCATCATCGTCCTTGAGGTCAGCGGTCAAAAGATGTCCCAAGTAGTTCACTTTATATACCCTCATAAGTGATATTCCGTTCAACTTGACCGGAGGGAGAGAATCAGGACATCGACCACTGACACCAAAGACCATGACTTCACTTTTAGTGACGTTGTAGACCAATCCATTAAGTAAAGCATATTCTTCACAGATGGTCACCAACCTCCTAAGACCACAAACCGAGGCGCTCAGCAGCGCCATATCATCGGCGTAACTAGTGTTATTTACACATACTGGGTGTTAGTGTATGTGAGTTTCTATGTTTGTAAACGCACCCACGATACAGAGAAATTCCTAGTGTGGGGCAACGTTTTTAAAAAAATAAAAAATAAATACTCAGTCAATGTAACAGCCGGCACGCTCTCTGCTGAGCACCTCGATCAACTCATTGACATACAGATTGAAGAGCGTGGGTGAAGTCAACCCCCCCTGCCTCACCCCGCACTCCAACCTATACGGCTCTGAAAAATCCCCAGCCCAGCGTACCTGATTGATCTGGCCCCCATACCAACATTCAAAAGTATTTATCAACTCAGGAGGAACTCCAGCTTCGTGTAACTTCCTCCAGAGGACACTGTACGCGACCAGATCAAAAGCTTTGGAGAGGTTGAGGAAGCAAGCATACGTAGGAGTTTTCCTATCCAAATAGTACCTCACAGCCCACTTTAGACACAAAATGGCGCTCTCAGTAGATAGTCCGGATAGAAATCCGAACTGACTGTCGTGCAGCTGAACAAAGTTATAAGTTGTCTGTTAAGCAGGCTGTCAAGCACTTTCGCGATCACTGTTGCCAGAGAAATAGGCCTGTACTTCTTTAAGTCAGCGATATCACCCGTTCTATTTTTAATAATGGGCACTACAATAGTTTTAGTCATATTGCTAGGTAAATACGCATGACTCACACAAAAGTTGTAAAACATTGCTAACACCCTCGATAGATGAGGGCCCGCGAACTTGAGGTGCTCGATACTGAGACCATCGTGACCTGGAGACTTGCCTCTCGACATACTGTTAATAACACTTTTAACGTCCTTGGCAGTGAATCTCGTTCCAAGATCACCATGGTCAACAACATCAGGCTCGGAAACACTGGGACCCAGTGGAGACTTTATTCTAAAATGTTCCTTAAAGAGGTCAGCAATGCCTACGGGATCGCTCTGACCATTGACAGACACAAGGAGGCCAGGCTTACTACTGAGTCTGTTCGTGTTTTTCAAAAAGGAGCGAAAATCATTGCTTGAATGTTCTGAAGCCAAAATATCCATTTTTATTTGATCTTCATTATTTTGACACCATTTCAAGCGAGATTTAAATTCTCTTTTTATACAAAAAAAATTGTATACAAAAAAAAAAATTTAGCATGATTTTATTTTACCACTGTGTGTATAATGCCAAATTACAGCTTTCTAGTACTAAGATTCTCTGAGCTATGCCGCGGATAGACATACACACATGGCAAAACTATATCGGTTTCTTGTTGACTACAGAACCATAACAGCCAGGAACAATCAAAAATTTAAATTGAAAAATTATGAAAAATAAAAAATACAAATTTTTACACATAATTTTTTCAGAAGCTAGAAAAATTAAAAAATTGGTTTTAATACAAATAATGAGCCATTTACTGCATTTTAAGAAGCTATTCTGCTCATCATGCTAAAGATCCTTATCAGATCGTCACCAATTTTTTTGAGACCTACTTATAGTTAAGTACCACCTTTCAAATAAAAAAAGAACCATCGTTATCGGATCTCATAAGGCGGAGATATCTAGTAACCCCCTTTCTGCCCCATTTTGGAGGAAGTAGCCCTCCAATCAAAAATTCCTGAAGACAAAAAATTACAAAAAAGACGTTATACACCAAATTTCGTCCAGATCGGTTGTAAAATACGACCTGTAGACGAGTACGTACAAGCTGACAAACTCGCCAATTTTGCCAGACTTGATGCAGAGACGCTTCGCTCGCTACGCTTGCTCGGTCAATTAAAAATGAATACAAACAAAAGCGTTTGTAAAATGAAACACCTTTTAACCAAAATGTTCGGAATTTAAATACTATTCACAAACAAACTGGATTAGGTACTAAATACATAAGTTAGCACTAGGTATGTAGCACTTAGCTGAAAAACAGGGCCCGGCCTTAGAAACGATTAAAAGTAGTCCTAATTCCGAATGTTCCAGAAAACACAATTAGGAGAAACTTTAGTAATTCTAGTGAGTTAGGGCTTATCGTGTCAGCCTTTATCGGTGCCATGTTGATTATTACAACAAGTACGGTACATTTATTTTATGCTCAGTTTTCGAGTGATTCTAGCTCTGATTAATATTGGAGCCTTCATTAGGGCCCTAGTTAATGATCTTCATTATTTTGAATACGTAAAAAGAGTCGTGTCCTAGGACAAGATTCTTATAAAATATTCTTACCGGTTAGTAGGTAATGACTTATTGTCAAGAACATAATACTGACAATGTAATGTTAAGGTTAGTGACCTGATTCCAGCTCCATAATGTATGCTCCTGAATTTGGGTGAAACCCTGGCAATTTGCTTGATTAATTCCTAACATATTCCTCTCGGTTAGTGGACTAAACAGCCATATTAGCGATGCTGTGTGTGCCCATGACGTAACGCTGACGTGTAGGTAATCCCGGCCATTCATAATTCATCGCAGCCTTAAACCTGTGCCAAAACCGCTCGTCGTTTATGAGTAGCAATGAACATTTTATTAATGTGTTGGCTCGCCACATAACTAAGTAGTTGTGAATTGTGTCGAGTTATTTATGACGTCAACTCCGGCGAGTTTTTTGTTTCAATTTCTGCTCAAGTTGCTCAGAAATTGTGTTCTGCTTTATGAAGTATAAATGAATGACAAAGAGAATACATTTTCTTATGGAAATATCAAGTTTTTGCAGCTCGGAGGGTTCCGTGGAGCGCTGTGTTCTCCTTTTATTGTTATGTGTATTTTGAGTAGCTCGACTGTACAAAGAGAATGGTATTCCTTTTAGTAATGTTGACCTATTTAATGAAGTGTGTCCATTTTCTGTGCAACGGGTTGCGGGTCGTTTGGAACATATTTTTAAAACGTTCAGATATTGAGGTGTTGGAATGTGGTTTTGGAATGTTGTAAGTACATAACATAATGTGCTAGTAGGTACCTGCACTCATAAATGAAGGGAAAACGTAGTGATTGAGAGACATCGTTTATATTTAAACGAAAACCATCACTGTGACTATTTTGTGGTAGGTACCTATTACATAGATAAAAGAGATATTTTTCTTTATAATGAGACAAAATCCTGTGTACCCAAATCACAGCTTTTTTCCCAAGGTTTACTTAGTCTAGATAAGTAGCGGATAGCGGCTCGCAGCTAATTGGATGTTTCAAAGCTCTTTTGATCATTCAACTAACTTATTTAGGTAAACAGCGGACTTTTTGCCACGTTATTTTCCTCACGTTTAGTTGTCGCAGTCGCAAATTGAAAATAAACATATCCGCGTTTGCGCTTTGACGGATTAAATAAATTTGGTTAGAGTGGCTGACGCGGCACGCAAGTGTACGACAGAGATACCCAACCTGCTTGCTGAGTTTATCTGAGTAGACTACGAACTTTTTCGTTTTGGCTTTGAAAAGTAAGTAAGTATGTTCTGAAGTAGTTTCTTACAAAGTCTACACCGGACTGATCAAGATGCTAATAATACTTTCGTCACTTTTTTTCGACTCTTGTTTTTTTTTTCTTTTTCGTTTTCGTACCTAGGTACAATCAATCTGCCTAGCCTTTTCCTAACTATGTTGGGGTCAGCTTCCAGTCTAACCGGATGCAGCTGAATACCAGTATTTTACATAGAGCGACTGTCTATCTTAGAGTAGAGTGTTGTCAGACTTTCGGGTTTCTGACGACTCGTAACGACTGTCAAAGATCCACAAATGCCGGGACCAACGGTTTAACGTGCTTTCCGAGGCACGGAGGAGTCTCGATATGTGAAAATGGTCACCCATCCGTGGACCAACCCCGGCAAGCGTAGCTTAACCTGATGGATCGACCCAAGCGGCTGTTATAACTTAGCCACGAGCTCCTTCGTTCGTTTGCGTACCTGCATGGCAATATAAATCCACGAACACGATCTATGAATGAAAAATGTTTACTGCAACTAGTTCACACTCTCCAAGAAACTTCAGTGACAAACACAGTAGTTTCTCCAACAATACTTTGTTGGAACAAATCGTAATGTTATGTTCCGGCGACTCGTAATAAAGCATGTTTTGTACCGAGGCGAGGAAAAGATTCGTAGTCACCAGTTTTATCAGTTCTCTCGACATAATATTATTTATGTACAAATGATTATTATCGGTATTAGAACAATTATGATAACTGCGCTGAACTTAATTCGACACCTAATAATTGTAGATCAAATTATTGTAATCGTTGAACATTGAACATAATAATCCTGAAACTTGTGATAATAATAAAGATTTACGAAATTAGATTATGACAGAAACGTATGGAGAAATCGACACAATTTCCAGCTTTTACTTATACGTCTCACTCAAGCTGCTGTATAGCCAGAGTTAGTGACAGTATTGTAAGAAACGATATTCAGGCTCGTGCGGTTTGAGTTTGGATTGAAATTTCGTCAAAACCCGATCATAACGATGATACCTACCAGTGAATTATCATACTATTATTCTTATAGGCAATCCCGTATGTTACAGGACATGCAATAACACATAACCCAGCGAGACATAACAGCCTGGAACCGCTACACTCGATATTATTCCTTCATCTCGGATCGACGGAAATAAACGTTCAAAGTGGAGCCGAATGTCTCGACGCAACAAAATATAACGATAAAATAAACTTGTGCATATTCAAGGAAAACATTCAATGGACACGTGCAGAAGGCGCATTCAATAACGCGCCAGCGCAATACTAGATTACAAGAGACTTTGAAAGAAATACATAAAAATACTATTAAAGCGCTAACTTTTGACGAAACATAACAAACCATTATGTAGTTTAATAGTCGATCGTTACATTGAATATCCATGTTTATACTCGTAATTCGTAAAACAGCTTCCAAAAAAAAAAACCTCTTATGATTCCGATCTCCGCTGCACGCGGCAGTGCTGCAGCGGGCTTCAGAATCATACATTTATTGCAGCAACATTGCTGCCGTGCTCGGAATGTAATCTCATATGGAAAATTTATCACATGATCCCCATACAGAAATCCGGTAGTATGAATGACGTAACTAACTATAGACCAATCTCTATTATATCACAATTTGCAAAGATGTTCGAGGGTCTCATATACGATGTAGTTTACTCTCACCTCCGACATATAGTTAGTTTGAAGCAACATGGTTTTGTGTCTAACCGTTCTACTATGTCTAACTTACTTATTTACACTACTTTCATTAGTGACACCTTTGAAGCTAGGGGTCAGGTTGACGCTGTTTACACATATTTTGCAAAAGCTTTCGATCACGTTGATCACTCAATTCTTTCTATTAAATTGCGCTGGTATTCATGGCTCTCTGTTGAGGTGGTTTGAGAGTTATTTAATTAATCGTTCTCAAATAGTTCCCTTGGCGGGTTATGAATCTATACCTTTTTCTCCTGGCTCTGGTGTTCTACAGGGCTCTAAGTTGGGTCCTTTGTTGTTTTTGGTATTTTTGAATGATCTTTTAGATTTAATCAGTTACAACTGTTTAGCCTACGCTGATGATTTAAAAATATTCTGTAGGATATCGGACCTGAGTGATTGCGCGAAGCGTCAAAGAGATCTGGATGTCCTTCAGAAATGGTGTTTGAACAACAGAATGACGCTCAATGTTTATAAATGCCAGACTATTACATTCACGAATAAAGTGAATTACGTTAAATTTGATTATCATATTGATGGATCGGTATTGAGCAGAGTGTCGTTCATCCGTGACCTAGGGGTACTCTTCGATACATCCCTATCTTTCCGTGATCATATAGATAGTATAGTGACTAAGGCTAAAAGAAAGCTTGGCTTTATAATCCGTATATCGGAACCTTTTCGTAATTATAATAGCATTTTTTTACTTTACAACGCACTAGTAAGGAGCTCCTTGGAATATTGTTCCACTATTTGGTCTCCCTATTATTCAACTTACACTAATAATGTCGAATCTGTTCAGGCCCGTTTTGTTAGGTATTTATGTGTTAAGAATGGGATTCGAAAAGCTATACCTGATTATAATGACAGGTTAAGGCACTTTAATATGGTTAGCTTAAAAGAAAGACGTAACCATTCGGACTTACTAATATTTCATAAAATTATAAACGGTTCCATAGATGCACAATTGATCAACTATTTTAACTTTAGGTCTAGCCAACGTAGTAAGCGTCATCATCGTATTTTTGTATTACCTACATGTCCCCGTTCTGTCACACGTATGGCAAGGCAATATAATGATAGGTCCAACTTGACGGATTACCCTATTGATATTTTCTGTATGAGTTTCGCTTCATAAAGACGCTCCCTATTTAAACAGTACGACGAGTGTTCGTCTGTCTAGCTCTCATTGGTTTGATTTGTAGTGTTCTAGATTAAGGTCTACTAAACACACTTTCTATTGTTCTCCTTCGTTTCTAATTTTTTCATACGTCAATGTCATGCATACCTGTCATTTGCATGGTTACTGAAATACCTATTTTAGATGTTATTTAATTGAATTGTAAGCGACTGTGCTGTTGGTGTGCTTATCATAAATAAATAAATAAATATAAACCTATAGAAAATGTAGTGACGCGGCAGAACTGCTGCGGCAGCACTGCCGCGTGAAGCGGAGATCATACCGACTGCCTATGGACGGCGAAAGAACAATCAGATAATGAGAGAATCACTTATGAGTAATATTTTAATTTGATTCTATGGTATGGATGGCCTGTTTCCATGTGTTTATGTTTATTATGTCATTTCGTAATATGTGGTCCTTCTGTACAATCCTACCTAAGCACGGCAAGAACTGGTGGATATTCCAAAAACAGTTGCCGGCGAGTCATTATGTGTGAGTGTGTCGGAAGTCGGGTGGAGTCGGGCGGAGGCGCGCGGCGAGTATAACTCACGGGTTGGCGAAAACATCGCTTGGAAACTTGACGGGCAGGGTTGCCTAACGAATTGTGGTGAAATGATATTTTGGAGTTCTGGGGTGTGACGTTCTAGTATCTGTCGAAATACTACTATATTTTGTATGGTAAAGAGCAGAAGCGTCCTCTAAATTGTGTTTTCATCGAGGTCCCTAATTTGTGTAACGCGTTGGAGCGACCAAGATAAAACAGTTATTTTTCTCATTGACAAACTAATTTGTGTAACGTGTTAGTGCAACCTAGATAAAACAGTTATTTTTCTCATTGACAAAACTATTGGACTTCAATAAAAGATCGTGCAATGCAGTTGTACGTTGTTTAATTTTAACCAAACGACACTGGACAACAATATTTCTTTATTTTAATTAATTGCAACAGAACACAATGCTTTTCCTTTTGTAACAGAAACAGGAAGAGAGAGCGCAGCAATAGACAATCACATAGGTCAAATAGATATAGACAATAATGTTTGTTTTTTTTAAAATTTTCCTTGTGTTGTCATCAACACCGTCCCTCAACACAAGAAACTTATTATATAACAATCAATTTTCAAAAAACAAAACTTATACTCTCTTACATTATACTTGTACATACAAAAATATATCAAATTTTAAGTTAGACACTTTTACATCATGCATCTACCAGCAAATTATGAACATATGTCATGTACCGTTTTACATCTTTATTTTACAGGATAATCACAAACTTTACTCTATACCTATGAACTGTGTCTACTTTCATTGACTTGAACATAAACAAATTAAACTTAAAATTCAAAACAAACAAAAACTTTTGTTGAAAATTACATAAACAAATCTATATTAAATTTAAGTATCCCCTTAATTTAGCAAATGTAGGGCCTGACAAAGGTTTGGTGAGCAAATCAGCTATTTGTTCTGATGTGCCTATAAAACTTAACTTTATTATACCATCTAAAATCTTCTCACGAATAAAATGGTGTTTAATATCAATATGTTTCATTCTTTTATGCAATACTGGATTTTTTGCTACTTTAATGGAACTTTGATTATCCTCATACATTAATACATAATCAATATCAATTGATAAATCACTTAAAAGTTGTTTAAGCCAACAAGCTTCTGCAGTAGCCATGCTGAGCGCCATGTACTCTGCTTCAGTTGAAGACAGGGCTACAGAGGGTTGCTTTCTTGTACACCATGAAATTGAACAACCAAATACTTTAAAAACGAATCCAGCTGTTGACCGTCTGTCAACTAAATCACCCCCCCAGTCAGAATCTAAATATCCAACAATGATAGCATCATTTGTATTATTTCTTTCAAAAACTAAACTTAAATCTAATGTACCCTTAATATACCTAAGAATCCTTTTTAACATATTCCACAACTCTTCACTAGCACATTTTTGAAAGCGACTTAATATTGAAACACTTGCACATAAATCAGGTCTACTACCTAATACTGCATATAATAAACAACCAATTAATTGTCTGCACCTTGTCTCTAACTCTTGAGTTTCTGACTTTTCTCTTTTAAGACTATCAGTTTTAAATTTTGAATCCATGGGTGTAGTAATACTTTTACAATCTGACATGTTAAATTTTTGTAAAATCTGTTTTAGGTATGCTTCTTGATTAATTTTTAATACTCCATTAGTTACATCCTGTTTGATAGAAATACCTAAAAAATAATTTGCTATACCCAGGTCTTTCATACAAAAATGTTTCTTTAACAATTCTTTAGTATTATTCACAGATTCAGTATCCGTCCCTGCAAGTAATAAGTCATCGACATATAGTAATAAATAAACCATCTGTCCATTATATAGTTTTATATAGAGACCATAATCTGTTTTACATTGTTTGAAACCTTCAGACAATATGACTGAATTAAATTTGTCATTCCAGTTTTTGGGTGAATTCTTTAACCCATACAATGATTTTTTTAAGTTTACATATCATACCACCATTAGAATATCCCTCTGGTAATGACAAATATATTTCATCTTTAATGTCACCATGTAGAAAAGCACTTTTGACATCCATTTGATGTACTAACATACCTTTTTGATTACATATTGCCAATAAAGTACGGACAGTTGGAAGTTTAGCTACTGGTGCAAATAAATCATCATCAATAAAGTCAGTTTGTTGAAAACCCCTAGCTAAGAGCCTAGCCTTGTAACTAGTAATATTACCTTGATCATCAAGTTTTCTTTTAAATACCCATTTACTTTCAATAACTTTACAATCTACTGGTTTTGGCACTAACTCCCATGTATTGTTTTGATTTAAACTATCTATCTCCTCATTCATAGCCTTCTCCCAATTTATTTTCTCAGTACTTGTCATGGCTTCTTCATATGTTTTAGGATTATCTTCAATATAACTTAATAAGCATGTATAATCTGTACTGTAATACTTATGCCATTCAGGCTTTCTAATCTGGCTTCTTGGTCTTAACCTTCTTATTTGATCTACCTGAGTTTGAACTTCAGTACTCGTATCATGAAACTCTTCTTCAGATTCATTACTTGACTCAACACTTGGAGTATTATTTAAGTTTTGACTAGCACTTCATCAGTAACTGGTACCTCACTCTGTATTGACCTATCCAAACTATTTTCATCCTGTCCAACACCATTAACATTATTTATTTCTTCCAATGGTGTTTCATTATTATTTTCTACTAAGATTTCTATTTCACTATCAGGTATTTTATAATTAGGGTTACTCTCACATCTTTAATAAAAACGACATCTCTTTTAATTTCTATTTTATTTTCCTCCTTGTAATAAATCCTATAATCTTTTGTTTTCTCGCCATAACCAACAAAATATCCTTTCTTTCCTTTTGGGTCTAATTTTCTTCTTTTCTCTTTAGGTACATGACAGACAGATACTACCAAATTTTTGTAAAACATTTATGTCGAACTTTCTACCTGACCAACATTCATACGGTGTTTTATCAGTATTTTTATTTTTAACGTATTTTTATTGTTGCATGACGTTTTCTGTCACTCTCGACACGATAAGTGTTTGTGCTTTAGCATCTTGATGCTCCCATTCGTTTGGTTTTAAGCCGGCGTCATTTTTCTTAACCGACCCGTCAACGACCCCTAACAAGCCGAGACTATTTAATACAATCTTGGTCTGAAACTTCCACAGCAACCAATTTTCACCGCCAGTAAGTTTTACTATAGTAATTCCACTGGTATTTACCCCAGAAGCCGAAACAGCACCTTGACAATCCATGATGGCGGCGTCACCTCGCTCCGAGTTTTATTTGTACTAACTGTATCGACGTTAATCCTTTTATTATGACGTCCTGGGCCCATAACCTATTGGACTTCAATAAAAGATCGTGCAATGCAGTTGTACGTTGTTTAATTTTAACCAAACGACACTGGAGAACAATATTTCTTTATTTTAATTAATTGCAACAGAACACAATGCTTTTCCTTTTGTAACAGAAACAGGAAGAGAGAGCGCAGCAATAGACAATCACATAGGTCAAATAGATATAGACAATAATGTTTGTTTTTTTTTAATTTTTCTTGTGATGTCATCAACAAAAACAGGTTGTTGATTACAATTTGAAAATAAGACGGTTTGTAAGCCATCATTGTTTTCATAGAGGCTTGAAGTTTTATTTGGATAAATACTCACATAATTACAGGTAAATATAACTACTAACTAATTTGTAATATCTACTTAAAAAATTCGTCCGCATCGCTGTCAACAGGAAAAGTGCTCAAAAGGCTGGCCGCATTGCCACGTTATATGGCAATGCTGATTCTTTGGCCAAAAAAAAGGCCAGCCCTCTGGTCACGTGAAGAGTCGACAAGCGCTTGGCGATGTCTTGAAAAACCAAGTGGGCACTCGGACCCCATGGCCCTAGGGTTTCAACCCCAAACGGCTCGAACATATACGTCCCGATAAGATTGGAGTATTTGCGCCGTCTGAAGTTTTCTGCACCTGCAGCAGCAGCTCCAGCACAGCCCGCCATGCTAGGAAGATGGGATGGCGCAAGGGTGTCAACACACGTTGCATCCCACACCAAAGGCCTACCTACCTTCCAAGGCATTATGGTCATTCCGTCTGGTCTCTTCCCATCGTCGCGTGCCAGGCCATTGGGTTCTAGAACAGCTGGCACCCCGGCGGTGACAAGAGCACGACGGATGATGTCATTGATGCTGGCGTGCCGTGCTATCCGGCCTGCGCTTCTACTGCAGGATAGGCCATGGTGACCGAGGCAGTCGACACCTTCACCGCATTGGCAGCGATGCGGAGCCACGCAAGGAGCGCCCAGACGCAGACAAGTAGCGAGCCGGAAGGTGGTGTCACCCAGCATAGTGCCTACGTTGGGTGACGGTAGTGCCTGAAGCCAGAGGCCCGACTCCCATTCACCCACAGCCAGCAGGCGGGCACGCTCAGCAGTATTGGTGGACGTATTTATAAGATTATTCCGTACCAACCTGCAGAGCGGCTCATCCCACTGCCTCTGGGAAAATGG
This sequence comes from Lithophane ornitopus, assembly GCA_948473465.1. Lineage (NCBI taxonomy): Eukaryota > Metazoa > Arthropoda > Insecta > Lepidoptera > Noctuidae > Lithophane > Lithophane ornitopus. Next base: position 326,020 of record OX419632.1, on the reverse strand, counting down.
GTTCACGGGCCGATCTGTACCTGGGCAAGCCACTTATAATTATATATATATAATAACGTAATTTTGCGGACGCCGAGGCCACCAAGACGGATGGGTAGTGTGGCATGCAGCCACGCTCGGTCGTCCATGGCCACATTTAAAATGGATGTTAGTGTGCTGCGAATAATTTGGTCAATTTTGTCTAAGAGGTGTGACTGTTTCCATAAAGGGGAAGAGCGTAGAAAATATATAAAATTTGGACCAAAACAATAGTATCTGATTAGGGTGAATGCCAAATGTAAATTAATTTTGGATAGTCTGTTCGAAATGTCGTTGAAGTTTTTGATTTTTTCGTCGATGAAAGGAGAAAAGCTGTCTTCCAAAATTGGGGAACCCAGGAGGTGCAATGAACTTTTTTCTAAAATTTTGATTTGTGGGGCTATTTTTCTCATAGAGTGATCGACTTAAATACAGTTTTTGTTTAGGTTGTAGAACGGCCTTACATATTAGTGTCTACACAAAAATCCTACAACTAGGTATTTTGCATTCCTATTACAAGTATCACAAAATTAAAAGTCATACATATTTAATACTCAAACATACCTAGACGACAAACTCTCCCCCATTCATATTATACAGTCAACAACGTGTGAATATGAAACACAAGGCAAAAAAACAACAAATGAAAATCAGAGAGCAAGGTTGTCACCGCGTTAAATTCGTCCAAACGTTGCGGAGTGGCGAATGACGGAGAAGCGAATATAACAGCGCGACTAAACCGGCGCGCGGCAGCCCTGCGTGTTTATTGAGACGCGGGACATTTCAATACATCGCATTAGACGAGTCGAGTGACGCTCCACGCCTTGTTTTTATGTTCTACTGCGGTTCGTGTGAGAGCGGAGGTCAAAGTGAAGTGGTTAACTGAAATTGAAGTGGTTAACTGAAATGCAGAACTTTACGCTGAACATTATAAGCACCGAAACCCAAATGTTCTACAGTAGTTTGCGTTACATGTAAGTATGTGCTTTGTAGTAATGCTGCCTTCTTCCGCTCGAGACCCAGCCTCCTACCTACCTACACCTACACGAAACTGGAACTTTTCATATTATTTTCTTCGTTTTTCTCAGTCGCTCCTCGCGTTCAGTAAGACCTATCCGGAGCATTCACTGGCGCGGAACAGACAGCGGGCCAACTTGCACAATAAAACTGTGCCGCATCGAACCGCAAAACGTTTTGCCACGCACCGCCCCGATGCGCATCTCTACTACATTGTCCAGCGACTTAGTAAGACCTAAAACCTGATTTATTTATTTTGTCCGCGGCTTCGCCCGCGTAGATGTCGGAAAATATTCCACGGGAACATACTAACTTGTACGGGATTAAAAGGAAGCGAAGCGATGATCGCCTACCAAATATCCGAGGAAAGGTATTTCCTAGCGAGAAGCGTTGCGCTGCGCCGTCAAGTATAATTATTTTGTTATGCGTAATTTTGAATCTGTGATATCTTTTAAAGTATTAATTTAAATGTTATGATGACGAGGCATATTTTTATCTAAATAAAATTCCTAATATAAATGACTTTTTTTTTTTTGGATAAATTTAATAGCGGTTACAATAGCTTCGGAAATAACAATGATTTTTTTTATCAAATTAAAATATGAAAGATGAAAATGGTTACCGTGGGTCATCCTTAGGAGATAGACTTAAGCGGACTTTTTTGTTGAACTTTTTAAGATGTACAATCCTGTAAAACATGTATCTTTTACAGTTTACACGGCCCACGACAGTAAATCTCCCAGTCAGAATGATATTTTCCGACATCTTCAATAATAATCGTCATATTTCAACCTAATTACACAAAATCTTAATGAATTATATACACCTAAATCTTTTTCATGAATCACTCCGTCCATTGGAGAAAACCGTTTGAAAATCCGTTCGGTAGTTTTTGAGTTTATGGCGTTCAGACAGACAGACAGACGTGGCGGGGGACTATGTTTTATAATAGTTGTAAGGATAACTATACAAAATAAGCTTTCCGTAAAACGCCAAATCACTTATTATGTTTAATGAAAGTTAAAGAAAAAGTTACATTGGAAATTCATTATGTAATGCTTGAAAAATTAATTGACTGTACTGACTTCCCACGCATCCAATTAAATTGGTAAATGGTAGATAATCGTCTACAACTTTTTTGGTTCCCTAAGTTATACAATGTGAAAATGGGCAGTCAAAGGCTATGAAAAAGCTTATAAACTTACAATATTTAACTTATTGTTCTATGACGATCACAAATATGTCATGCATAATCAGCCTATAACGTTCCCACTTCTGGGGCACAGGCCTCCTCTCTGTAAGAGACAGTGCCATAATCCAGACCCAGTGCGGCTTGGTGGATGTCACATGTATTCGATTTTTTTTGTTTAGGACATGCCGGTTTCTTCACGATGTTTTCCTTTAACGTTTTGAGAGCAGTGGTGATGAAAATTAAATACACAGAGTGGTCTGAGTTCGAACTCACGACCTACAACTCGTAAGTCGGGGCCGAGGTAGCGGGTAGTTATGAATGATGTAGTGCCTACTGATGGAGGTTGTATACCTACTATGACAGTGTTTTAAAAGATTCAAATAAAACTATTTTGGAATCTGCCACTTGTACAATACTGTTCTAACTAAGAAGAAAAGTCGTTGTGTTGTATGTTGTATTATTCGTGTTAATAAACTGCTCGATCCATATAACCTCTTAATTCCAATAGGAACAGCTATAAAATATATAATATTTAGTAAGGAACAAACATTGATCAAACATAACCGTATGAGTATATCGACAACCAAATGCCAGCACATAACTATCTATAAAACATTCTATCTTACTCTAGAACAGGGATGCATAGACCACGGCACGCGGGCCGCATGCGGCCCGCCGGTCAAATACTAGTGGCCCGCCGACAGCAAAAATAATACTCTCGTACATTCGAAAAATATTGAATTCTATTCCAGAATAAAACCAAATAAAATATGTTCGAAAAGTAATTTGAATCTCGCGCGCGCGCTCTTAATTGCGCTTATCGGTGCGCCGTGCATGCGTCGGTAACAGCGGTCGGTAATGTTCGTGCCGATCTCGGTTAAATTCGTTTTCTTGAGGAAGCGCCGCGGCCGGCGGCGCGGCGACGACGGCAGCGCGGTGGCGGCTTATCCACGGGTTATATTGTTAGAGCAAGCGAGATAGCAATAGTCCCGAATTCCCGATTGCTCAAGTAGGTAGATACACGAAGTTTCCAGAGTCGGTTTCGAGATTTCTCCAGACGGTTTTCGACTCTATACGCGCGGTATAAAAGCCACGCTAACCGCAGCGACCGACAGTTCAGTTTTAATTTGAGTGAAGTGTCAATAGTTCTAGTGTAGATTTTAACTCGACTAGCCGGTGTCATATATTTTGATCCACATTCAACGTAGATTTCCCGTCAAGTGCCGTGTATAATTGTGTTGTGAAATCGTAAGTAAAACTCTGTTATTAATAATAAGTGTTTCCCCACATATTTAATCAATTATTTTTGGTAATTTAAAAAAGGATGGGTAATTTAAGTAGGTACTGTAATTGTTTTTAGGTGCTGTGTTAATCCTAGCCAGGATTAGAACGCAACATGGACAAGCCAGCGCCTAGTAAAAAACGTAAGGTTAAAGATGAAAATCGGCAGTTTCAAGAAATTTGGACTGAGAAATACTTTTTTGTATGGTCGCATAACAAAGTCGTTTCTTTAATTTGCAAGAATTCTGTTGCGATTGCAAAGGAATATAATGTAAAAAGGCACTATGAAACGCAGCATCCTACTTTTACCAAGTTTACAGACGAATTAAGAAAGCAAAAAATGTTGTCTTTAAAACGGGAGCTTGTTGGTCAGCAAGCTATGTTTACAAAACCCATTCAAGATTCAGAAACAGCTACAGAAGTTAGTTATGAAATTTCTCGAATGATAGCAAAGCAAAGTCGCCCCTTCAATGATGGGGATTTTGTAAAAGAATGCATAGAAATTGCCGCTAAGAAAATGTGTCCAGAAGCAGCAAAAAAGTTTGAGAAAATTCAACTGAATCGTATGACTATCCAAAGACGAATTATGTCTTTGTCAGGTAATATTGCGGAACAATTATATGAAAAAACTAAGATCATTGAATTTTTTTCATTAGCACTCGACGAATCCACTGATATTAGTTCCACAGCTCAACTTCTCATATTCATACGAGGTGTTACTCAAGATTTTGAAGTCTTAGAAGAGTTATTAGGAATGTGTTCATTGAAAGGTCAAACTAGAGGAGTTGATATACTCAATGTACTTTTGGATGAGTGTTCAAAAACTGATTTGGACTTATCAAAATTATCGGCAGTTGCGACTGACGGTGCTCCTTCGATGATTGGTGTCAATTCTGGGCTAGTTACTTTGCTGAAAAAGCATCTGCAAGAAATAAACATAAACGCTGAAGATCTCATGCAGTTTCACTGCATTATACACCAAGAAACCCTATGTTCTAAAAAAATTGAATTTCAAAATATCATGAAAGTGGTAGTTTCGACTGTAAATTTCATAAAATCACGAGGACTCAATCACAGGCAATTCAAACAATTCCTGGATGACATCGAAAGCGAATATGGAGATTTACTGTATTATACAGAAGTAAGGTGGCTAAGTCGTGGATTGACACTGGAACGATTTCTAAATTTAATAGAAGAAATTGGAATATTTCTGGCGGAAAAGCAAAGGGATGTCCCGGAACTTAAAAATCCTGATTGGTTGTGTGATTTGGCTTTTTTAGTTGACATTACAAATCATTTGAATGTCTTGAACACACGGCTTCAAGGCAAAAATCAACTGATATCCCAGCTCTACGCTCATGTATCATCCTTTCAATGCAAGCTGACAATTTTCAGATCGCAATTGAATTCTGGAAATTACAATCATTTTCCGAATTATAAGAAAATGGCTGAAAAATTCAACAAAACTGCGATTAATTTCAGTTATGTAGAAAAGCTAGATATTTTGATTCAATCTTTTCAAGACAGATTTTCGGAGTATGAAAAGTGAAACCTCTGTTGGACATATTCAGCAATCCTTTCACGATTTCAGTTAAAAATGCGCCAGAGTCAATGCTGTTAGAAATTATCGACATTCAAAACGACCAAGATTTACGCAACAAATTCAACGAAGGAGACTTGCTGAACTTTTACCGCTGCATTGATAAAAATACGTACAAAGAGTTGCGCATAAACGTTCTGAAATGTGCCAGCTTATGCGGTTCTACCTATATATGTGAACAAACCTTTTCAATACTAAATAATAATAAAACAAAAAATAGAAACCGCCTTGCAAACGAAAGTTTGGAAGCAGTTTTACGTGTTGCTACAAGTAAATTTGAGCCAAATATAAAAAAGATTGTAAGCACTATGCAGTGCCACGCTTCAAATTAATAAATTCTTTTTCAATTTTAATACATTATTATCAATTCTTTACTGTCTTTAATTCTGGGCGGAGCGGAAGGGCGTGTCAGAATCCTACTGACTAAAACCCACCCGTGTTCCTTCCCTTGTCTGCACATTTCGGGGCCATGGTTCCCCCTTAGGATATCCCGCAGCATTACCTATACTACTTCTGGCGGCCCGCCATCAGTTCATAATTTGCCCGAGTGGCCCCTAGTCTTAATAAGTCTGTGCATCCATGCTCTAGAACTAGCTTAAAGTATTATGAGACGCAGGCGGGTTAGCAGTTCTAAAGGAAATTTCTCAGATAAGGGCGCAATATAATGATTTCCTTTCAAACATTCGCGTTCGGAGGAACACAATGGTTCCAATACGATTGAAGCGCTTTTTTAGGGGGCGTCTCGCGGAGTTTGTAAAATGATAATGAACTGATAGTCGGCAGTCACCATGGAGCACAGCGTTGCAGGTGTTGCGCAGTCAGATAGCGAGCGTTCACGCACCAGCTCGCCAGTGAATTGAGTCGTAGCTGACATGTGCGATCTCCCAGCAGAGGCTGGCTATCAGGGGCAGCATATTTTGTTGCCGTAAGAAAGATAATTAAAATAAAGAATACCAGCTTGGTTTTAACACTATATTAAATATTGCATGTTTTCAGTATCAATTATTCAAATGTGATTTTTTAATCACATTTGAATATTTAAACGCGAGGAAAAATTCGTACCTTGCTACCAATTTACATTGGGCTTTAGCAGCAATATTAGCGAGTGCCAGCAGTGGCGCGCAACAATAACTCAGCGGGTCTCCGCCTCAATCTACTAAAAGGCGACTGCGGATCAACTGTAGTTAGGTAACTAACCACTACAACCAGGTGGCGCAAAAGTAATGTACATAAGAATGTGCAATATTTTTTTCAAATAGCGTCGTAATGTGATTGTCATTTGAAAATTATGTTGTAGGCGGATAGAAAATTAGTTGACAATGCACTGAAGTGATACACTCAGCTGAACACCAATTACTCATTTGAACACCAATTATCGGGTCGTGTAATCTCCTGATTCGGCGATTTGAATTGGACACCCAGATCGCTAGATCTGACAGAACCAGGCTTCTTCCTTTAGGGCTTTTTGAAATCTCGCGTTTACCTACACAAACCACAAACCATGCAAGTCTTGAAAGCCAATATTGAACAAGAAATTGGAGCTTGATTGATTCAAAATGTCGTAAAAACGAGCACGAATGTGCATTAACTCAGGAGGTGGCCAGTTAACCGATGTAATTTTTTCGAGTTCATCATCCTTCAGGCTTCCAGTCTAACCGGATGCAGCTGAATACCAGTATTTAACATGGAGCGACTGCCTATCGGACCTCCACAACCCAGTAACTGGGTAATACGATAATTTGGTAATTTGTTCGAGTGAATGTCATCAATTTTACACCTTTACAATACCTATTAATCTTTCCGTGAAAAAAGCGCACAATTTTTTTCATTTAATAAAAATGGTAGCCTATTCACACATTATGATATTACTTTTGCGCCACCCAGTGCTTGCCCACAATTTCTTCGTCAGATTTGCCTGTTTAAGTCATTATGGGTTCGGCCGCATACGATCATACCAAAATCAAAGGCTTCAGGCGAAAGGGGAGCTTTTGATTTTGGTATGATATATGCGGCCAATGATGAAGATCAATGCGGCGGTCACTTTATTGTTGGCTCTTTTGCGAAATCTGAAAGTTCAAATATAATTTTCGTTGTTCTCTCGTCTGAGCGCACTACTCAGCTATCAACTTTTCGCCCTGCATATGCTTGCTCAAAAACCCCCTGGGCGCCTCTACCATTATGTCTGTGGGGCTTACAAAAAATATGTTTAATTTTGGAATTATATCCATTGATACATTGCCTGCGAGGCTTCGTGCATTGCCTGCGGGGCTTGGTGCATTGCTTGCGGGGCTTGGTGCATTGCCTGCGGGGCGCTTTGCCTTCGGGACTTGGTGCATTGCCTGCGGAGTTTGGTGTACTGCCAATAATCGCTGAACATACCTACATAATGGGGCTTTTTCTGAAAGGAGAGCATGTTCTAAAAAATCGTTTGCGCTTACTGTAAACGGTCATCCTGTATCTTTCCAAGAATGGATTTACGCAACTACTAAATTACATTTTCAAACCTATCATACATAACATATTTTTCAAAAAGGTTTCATTTTCATTTTCCACATCCGAGACCACGTCAAAAAATAATAGAAACAATTCGCATGTACGCAAGCTGTCAGACGATTCCGTAATGTATCAATCCAGGCGGGCATGGGCCTCATTTCACGGGGCGCGCGCCGCTGTCCCGCGGGCGATGGATGCGCAACTGAACGAAATAGTCGCTCGTCAAGCGCGACAGCTATTGATTTATTGTCTGTGGCGCGAAGTGGGCCCGCTCGGACATTTATATCAATTTGAGGACTTCGCATTGAATAGCCCGAGAATTGAGTCAGGTAACAGAGGGCCGCAATTTGCGTGGCGAAGAAGAAGAGAAGTTGATACTTACTTAATTTTATCATTTTCGTAATTAATCTTCCATATCTTCAGTGTCATCTTCGTGGTTTTTTGTCTCAAAGTAGACAAAGAATGATTACGTTTTTAGTCAAACGAAACTTGTCATAACTTGGGCCTAAAGTTGTGTATAAGAAATGGGCAATGTGCTCGACCCCTGTCATATGGGACCTCCAACTGTCACCGTACTTATATCGGATGCAAACGCAACTATTTTTCCACACAAGTCACGAGCGCGTTATCATTTAGTTGTACAACGAATATGTTCAGTTAAATTGCACACAGACCACAACGTTGTGTTGTTGCACTCAACTGACAGCTGCACATCGTAAATTCATACAGCGCTAAACATTCAGCGTAATGACTGACACTGAATTAAATAACTACGAGTTACAGCGCTGCTGTGCCATTGCGCTAATAAACATATTCATGGAACAACAGTGAAATTGAGAAGTTTAAGGACTACCAATGTCCATCGGATAAAGAAAAGGACATGGATTTTTTCTGGCCCATCGTGGACGTTTGGCCATGCACGGACAAAGAGATAATTATATTAAAAAAATAACTGATAATATTTGAAATTGCACCACAGCTTGCGTTACTTGGGAAAATATGGGATAAAATATTTCAATTTAAAAGATTATTATTTTAATTCAAGTATTCGGGGAGATATTTATGTTGCCAGTTTTGGAAATATTATGGTAATTGGGATATGATTATTGTAAGAATTGATATGATTTCACTAGTATTTTCAGAATATACAATATTAAAATTGTATTTAATCCGTATTGATTATTACCTAAACTGTAATGAACATGATATGTCATTTTGGACGTACTAAAAACTTTTTTCACGACATTACATTGGGTTCTAAAGTTGGCCATGTTGATTGTGAAACGTCATCTATTGGATTAGGAATTTCCTTCAAAATCGCGATTGAAAGTCAAGTGCGTTTTGCTGGGCGGTCACCACAAACCTAATGACATGTCATCATCTGCCTAGCTTTTTCCCAAGTATGTTGGGGTTGGCTTCCAGTCTAACCGGATGCAGATGAATACCAGTGTTTTACACTCCTCCACAACCCTGTTATACGTCCTCTTGGTAAAACTGGTCGTCAGACTTTCGGACTTCTGATGACCCATAACGGCTGTCAAAGATCTACAAATGACAGCCGGGACCAACGGCTTTACGTGCTTTCCAAAGTACGGAGTGGTCTTGGTATGTAAAGATGGTCACCCATCCACGGACCAACCGCGGCAAGTATAACTTAACCTGATTGATCGACTCGTTCGCCTCATTGGCCACCAGCCCCTAACACCTACAAATCAAACGACATGTAAATCATTAAAATGAATCCACACGTCGGGATGCTACGAGAGAATAAAGAATCTTACATACATAGGACATAACTACAAAATTATGTACCATACAAATACAAAACCCTTCTTGTCTGTCGGACTTTTTTGACGATTTCTATTTTATTTCTAACTCTGTGGTGCTGCGTGTGACAGCATCATGAATGTTTTGTTGTGATTTTTTGTGATATGTACCAAAATATTATTGGCTGTGGTGTTCTGGTTATATTTTTTGCATTTCTGAGTGACTTCGCCTTTCTTGAACTATGGATCTTCACATTACAGTTTACCTGGGCTACAATAACAATCTTGGACCACTCTGATTTTGCCTGGTTTCTAACGAAGATCAAACGTTCTATAAACTGGGACATAGCAAATGAATCATTTGGAATAGTCGTTAAATTTGAGTGAAATTTGATCTGTTGGAAGACAGTCGATTAGTCTGCAATCAACAGGTTTGAATAGATTTTTTAAAGTCATCAGACTCAGTCATCAGATATGACATTTATATTTCTATAAGAGTTGAGAAGAATCTTAATGTCTCTTCACAAACTTTTACGTCTAACAAAAATATACAGGGCTATGAAACACTATTGACATTTTGTTTCATTTGTGTCCATTTCTGAGCCAAACTTGTATGAGACCGTTATCCGTCTCCTTTATCTGTTACTACACATACATTTACGCATGAAAACAACTTATTAAGCCGGTTATACATGCATTAATAGAACTTGGCATAATTTCTTACTATCTAAATTCAGATCAATAAAACCTCAACCACAAATAACTAAGAAACCAGACAATTCACCGCTTTACTATTTCAATAAACCTGACAAAAGTATGGGTCACACAAAATGACTTCCGAATTCTGGAGCTCCATAAAGAGACAGAAAATTGCTACATGTCGGGTGAAGGGGTGCTTGTCAAGAAATATGTCCTGCAGGCAGAAGGAATTGATTCAATTTCCCGGTAATGGCGGCGGAGTAGTTAGGAGCACTTCACGACACGCCCGAGTGTGAGAGAGATGGTAAGCAGTGAATTTGTGGCAGTGGACAGCGGTGTAGCGCAATTTGAATAAACAGTATTATAAGTGAATGCTACACAGTCGATTGAAGATGACATATAATGTGGTGTGTTAGTATACATTTGTTATTGTTATGATAGTAAAAATAAAACTAGTTAATGATTTCGTTTGTTGTTAAGTAATTACAATTGACAGAAAGGGAAAACCAGATAGCTGTTGGCACTAGGTAGTTGGTGGGTTGTTTACCCCGCGATTACACCAAGGTTTAAATCTTGTATTATAATTCTATATGTTGCAGCTACTGTTTCCGTTTATCGTTTACATCCAGAATTAAGTCGTATGTATACAAAACTTGTACAAAACTTGCCAAAAAGGTGACCATAATTTTGTCTTAAACAACGTCGTAAACGCGAGGTAACAATGACCCACTATTATCCCACTACTATCCCATCGGCATCGTCTGCAATAACAAGACGGCTAGATGTGTAAACAAATTCCTCGTCATCATCTCAGTGATCAAATGCATCTCTATCATGTTCAGGTCAGCGAATCTCTTAACTACGACCACAATTGAAGTCAGTCCGCTCTCTGCAGCCACAGAACAGTAAGTACGAGTACCTACGTTATCACTGATTAACGATGCGCTGTTAGTAACTGTGTCAAAGTCAAGGAAAGTCAAATAATTTATTAGAAATAGGCACAATAAAGGCACTTTTGAACGTCTAAAACAAAGAAATAGAACTGATTCTAGTTGACCCTCCAAAAGGTAGTTTTCGTATGGAGAAGAATGGGCAAGAAACTCCCCCGTTACTCTTTTAAATTTGTTTTTACAATATTTTGTATACATCAATTATATAATTACATGTGAATACAATGCACCTAGAATACGATTACTGTACCACAATAGGTAACAAGCATACATACAACATACTCTCGAAAAACATTACCCTACCTCTGAGTTTGTTTCGGCCTTTCTTCTCAGAGAAGTCAGATAGGAAACGCCGACCTCATCTAGCTTATTTTTAATATTTTTTAATATGACGTGTAAAAGTGATTCCAATATCCTATTTACAGAATAAACAATTTCATTTCATTTCAGTCGGGTAAAAAGAATTAAAAATGGAACAATGACAAATAAATAAATTAAGTATGTGATCGATACATGGTGCTCACTAGGGCTTGCAAAATCCGTTCATTTTTACTATCCGGATAATACGGATTTTAATATATTATTATCCGGAATATCCGGATAATGCGGATAATACGGATATTTTTTATTTTTTGTTATATTTAAAGCTAATAAGCTTTTGTAACACGTTTTAATCAGTCTCTCCAGCAAAATGACAAAGAAATAATAAACTATACCAATATTTCAAGTAAAAATCACATATAAAAAGCTAGTTCACTTTCTAAAATTATACAATAAATCACCATACAATCATCAATGAAATTTGTATCTATTCTTCTCATACTAAAAACAATTCAAATTAAAAATGAGATTTTACATTTATCACAAATCACAACATCCTAATCAAATCCACCTATTTAAAACATCATAATAATTCAATAAAAATATCACTTTCCCTGGCAAATCAGCTCAATTATTAAACAACAATAGTATAAATCAAATAGAATAAAACAAAAATGAACAAAATTTCTCAAAATAATCAAATAACCCTTTTTATTATAATATTACGCAATTCTTAAATTATTTTTTATCCAAATTCTGGTAATATGATCTTAAAAACTTAAACTATCTGATGAATCTTCTTTCATGGAAGTTCTTAAATGGTAACATAAATATCCTGTAGCAAAGAACACTCTTTCTGCTTCAACGCTGGTTAGTGGTATTGATAAAAGTAGATTGTAAAAACTTTCTAAATTCCTTCTCTGACCATTCTCATCAAATAGTGTCATATCTACTCGAATTGTGATGTCGAAATCATTTTTTGAAGAAATCGGTCGCTGCGCAGAAGATGGCTGACTTCTTCCGGCCTGACAACCGGATGATTTCTTCTCGTATTTGTGTTTTAATTGATACGCTTACAGTTGAAGAAAAACAGCCTTCTAAATCTTGTGTATTGTTCCCTGAAGTTATAATTGTTTGATCTGGTTGTTGTGTGTCAAAAAAAGGAGAAGCGACCGTGCGTGTGATACAATACAAAACAATCTTGAAAATGCGTGCAGTATGGATGTGAGTTTAACATAAAGTTAACAAGTGGTCAATTTTGTTATGATCTCTGTCACTAAATTGACATATTGTGATGTGAATAAATAATTGCAAGAGTGAATAACTATATTAACATAATAAATAACGTAATAACAGATATGTACTTTACAGATGACCGCTTTTTATTTCATATTTAAAAGAGAAATACAACTATCCGTAATATCCGAAAAATCCGGATGGTGATGAAAGTAAAATCCGGATTTGAAAATCGGCGGATATCCGGATAATACGGATATCCGGATAGCAAGCCCTAGTGCTCACATATTTACAAACATTGTAAAAGTATACGATATCGCAATATTCCTAACATTTTACAAGTAATACTAATAAGACAGTGCGTGAGTTTAAGTACCTAATCACAAAATGTAAAAATCTATAATATAAAATTAAACTAGATTAGCAACCAGTTTGATTTCATCCAGACTCGAATATAATTGTCCTATGGAGCAAGACCAGCATGTTTCCAAGCATTATTAACTTGGATATAATCCTTTAATTTGTAAGAGGCTTGTTTACAAAGTGTACTTTTAATATGAGTTTTTAATTTGCTTTCATGTAATTGCAATATATCACAAGGAATTTTGTTATAGCATTTAACGCAGTTACCCATAATAGTACATTGTGATACGAGTGTGCTCTATTGGATATTATAGTCGAGGCGGTATTATTCGCGCAAGCCATAGGCGAGCGCGATAAGGTAGCCGAGAGTGTAATAATCAATGCACACGCGTTTGATACGACGTTTTTCAAAACACTTGAGAGGAAATAAAAACAATTAATTTAAAAAATTTAAAAACACGACTGCCCTGCTAAAAAACGAACTAAAAAGTAAAAATCAATTTGATAAAATTGTCATTTCAGTCGGGGGACCGTTCTGTGGAACACTTTGTAATCTAAGAGGTCCCCCGACTGCAATGACAATTTTATGGTTTAAGAACTTTATTATTCCTCATATGAATTAACAATAATTCATTTACTGAGAAAGTAGGTTTACATAAAATGTTTACGAGCTTATTTATCAACTTGTTTTTTACTTTTTAGTTCGTTTTTTAGCAGGGCAGTCGTGTTTTTTTAATTTTTTATATTAATTATTTTTATTTTATACATTTTAGTGACAAGTATGTATTATTGTTACAAGTATGTATTTTTTTAAGTTTAGGTACATTTTTGTTTACCGCTATGCAATAGATGGCGGAGCGTTTATTTAAAAAAAAATTTTTACTTACTTGCCTAAGTATTGGTACTGTGTGATTATGAAAGAATTCTAATAATAACTCAATCATCTACCAAACCATTCACTCAATTAGACATTTGCAGTGTTACTAAAGTCTGATTATCGTTTGCAGCCAAAGCTGAAATGTTTTTTATTTATTTCTTTATTTGCATGTTCACCCTACCTATGTAAAATGTATGCAAATAAATTATATAGTTTTGGAATGTGCTCAACAAGGCCTTCGATTGGATACCCATATTGTAAATAACTGAAGATTTTATTATTTTTCACATTTGAAAATCTTAGGCTATGTCACTCGGGATAATGTAAGGATGTAAATAAAGGCACTGGTAATACCGCTGAACAGCCTATATAAGAATATAATACGCAAATGGGGTTAGGGTAGTGAACAATATAGACTGAAATTGCCACAGACGATATAAACCCTTATTTAATTGTACAGATAGAGATTTATTCCGCGCGAACGCGGTGGCACAAGGGCAGATCAGCGCGTGGAGTTATTGTAAAAAAAAATCCCATGGGCATGTATGGGATTTTTTTTTACCATAACTAAACGCCACTGGCTTGCTTATGGTTCTTTTTTTTTTAAATAAAAACTTGCTTTTGAGCGCTTGTCTTTGGTAATAACCCTCCTTCTGAGGCAGTCAGGTAAAACAATTTCTATTGGATACAGCTGCCATGATAGTACTTACTAATTCCATACTGCCATGTCATTACTCCGACTAGTAAATAGTAATCTGTGGCGCACATTACCGCACGAGTGCGGTAATATAAATACACTGCATTATGAACCTAAAAGCGGTTCAATAAGAGCCACTTTACGAGTAAGTGTGTTGAAAAAGATGTTTTTACTTTAGCTAATCTGAAAAATGGTTGATCTATTTTATCTTTATTTCTAGTATTAAAATTATGTCTATCACTTATTTTATTAAAAAGATTTAGATTTTTTCTTACATACATAATATTCTCATAAATGAATTGGCAAGGTACGGTCATATTAATATTTTTAAATAGTTCCCTGAAAGATTTGCGGCGTCATGCCTTTACATTCTTTCTAAGTATGGCAGAAGATACAGATGTGATACTGTACGATGCATTTCGCTCCATTGTGCTCACATGGCGCGCCCCCTTGCCCTTGTTGTGGGCTACAAATGACCTTTGCAATGGATGAAGTTTACTTGCTTTTTGGCGTCGTCCCCAATATTAGTTATAATGGTACAGTGTGGACAATGCCAAAACTGAAGTTTACATCCAAGGATTTATTTTATATTTTTGCCTTTTAAAGATAGAAGAATACATAACACTTAGACATTTACTTGTGCTCTTACTATCTCAGAAAGTTTACTGTAATAATTATATTAACATTGCTATTGCTATCCATCTAAATTACCACCGCGCATAATGCCGGCGTGACATAACCTGCGGTGTCCAATTGTCCATTACTGCGGTGCAACAAGATGTAACGCGCGATGCGTAAGACACAGTGACGTTTAGCGTGACAAGTGACGTCATTCATATCAAATGACCCAGTTTAACGTTCACTATTCAAACATGCACCACGTATAACATCGGTGCATAAGTTCCACTCATGCTATATGCGATGTAGAAGATGGCCTGAGATACTGAAATTGTGTTACCAAGTGTGTCTAAGAACTAGTCGGTGTCACTTGGTCTTTCCGGGGAGTTAAGATTCACCTCTTTAAGAGAGACAACAGACTTTGTTCGAAATATTTTAGATCCTCAAAATGTTGGCTACCTACTTCCCATACGCTTCAAAAGGACATAATTAAAAATGGCCTATGAATCAACACGTATGAAACCTTTACAATAATCAATAGTTTTTTTAAATATAATTTAGGTACATTACAATTATTACAACAGAAAGGACACTTCATAATTTCGAAAACATTTTAAAAAGTAATTTAATTCGGTCTTATTTCCCAGCGCCATTACCTACTTTCTGTTTCAATTCAACGTTTTGGATAGGCTTCAATCAGCGCTTGATTTATGATTACGGTTTTTAGTTACAAACAGAATAAAGCGATTGAAAGTGCTTTGTGAAACGAGCAACATCAAAGTCAAAGTCAAATCATTTATTTCAAATAGGCACATAAAAGGCACTTTTGAACGTCAAAAACAGAGAAATAGAACTGATTCTAGTTGCCCCTTCCAAAAGGTAGTTTTCGTATGGAGAAGAATGGGCAAGAAACTCCACCGTTACTCTTTTAAAAATGTTTTACAATATTATTTTGTATACATGAATTATATAATTATATGTGAAGACGATGCACCTACTACTACCACACATTTTACTGATTACTGTACCACAAAAGGTAAAAAGAATTATAAATGGAGCAATGACAAGTAAATTAATTATGTGGTAGATACATGGTGCTCACATATTTACAAACATTGTAAAAGTAAACGATATTACAATATTCCTTACATTGATTAACAAGTAATACTAATAGATCAGTGCATGAGTCTAAGTAATCACAGAGTTTAAAAATCTATGACATACAAATATTACAAAATATACCACTAAGTTAGCAACCAGTTTGATTTTGTCAGACTCTAATTTGTCCTATGGAGCAAGACCAGCATGTTTCCAAGCATTCTTATCTTGGATATAATCCTCTAGTTTGTAGTCTGTTTTGTCTAGTTTTTTTTAAGAAAAAAAGAAAAAAAAATATGCTTGTTTACAAAGTGTACTTTTTATATGAGTTTTAAATTTTCTTTCATTTAATAGCAATATATCACAAGGCATTTTGTTATAGCATTTAACGCAGTACCCCATAAAAGATGTTTGTACTTTAGCTAATCTGAAAAATGGTTGATCTTTATTTCTAGTATTAAAATTATGTCTTTCACTTATTTTTATGAAAAAGATTAATTTTTTTTCTTACATATATAATATTCTCATATATGAATTGGCAAGGTACTGTCATAATATTAATTCTTTTAAATAGTTCCCTGAGAGATTCGCGGCGACATAGATTATAAATGGCTCTGACGGCAAATACTAAAACTTGGAACTTTTACCCCCCACCCCTTAAACTAGGGGATGGAAGTTTGTATGAGACTTCCGCAAATGTTGATGCTAGAGGTTTGAAAATTGATATAGGGTCTCCTTGTTATAAATAATAAAATACATATTTCAGGATTTTTAAGTCGCGATTTAGTAAATAAAGAAAGAAAGAAAAATATTTTATTTGGGACACGCACAGGAAATATAACAATAAAAACAAACATTAAAAGTAACAAAATCAATAAAACACGTGGAACGAGAAAAGAAAACCTGTGCGACGCCAAAAAGGCTCCTATCTCAGCATAATGCTACGATATTTGAGAAAAAAGTAAACAAATACCGCAGCGCTGGTATTCAGATAGGGCCCACAAAAATAAAAAATAAAAATAATCGCCCCTCACCCTTTAAATAACGGGATAGAAGTTAGAGAACTGAAAATTATGCAAGTACACGTAATAAGATAATAATAAGAAGTTTGTGACTTCTTATTACAAACTAGCACTTTGCCCGCGACTTCGTCCGCGTGGATTTCGTACATTCCTCTTAAAACTTCAACTTATCCACCCCATTTCAAAATAGTTTTCGAAAATTAATAGTTACGATCTTTAACATTTATTTACAATCTTTACCCCTTAAACTTTACTATTTTACAGATTTTTGCAAAACCCAGAAACACCTACTTTTGTTATTTTTTGTTTTAAGTACCTATTAGTACCGTATCGAGTTTTGAGTTAATCTGACAGCGCGTTAAAATTTTTACTTACTTAGTTTGACACCCCGTTATTCCTCTATGGTAAAAGAATTTTCCAAAACCCTTTCTTAGCGGATGCCTACGTCATAATAATTATCTGAGTGCCAAACAGCCCAATCCGTTCAGTGGTTTGAGCTGTGATATAGACTACCCCTTTTCACCCCGCTGGGGGCAGATTTTTGAAAAACCCTGGGTGTTATTATTCTTTATTTTTGGTTTAAAGTATAAATACTGAGTTTCGAGTTAATCGGACCGTGCGTTACAATTCTTCTATACAAACTTCTTTTTCATAAAAAAACAAATCAATTAAATAACATAAACATTTTTGTGATTACGTCATTATAGTTATATCATTAACACTCAACTAATTAGAAATCAATATTTAGCATAACAATAATAGTTAACGTTCAAAATTCAAATCATATAAAATAATAATTACAATGTCAAAGAGCAAATTAATATTAAAAATTTGAATCCAATGATATAATCAAATAAAGGCAAAAGTCGAAACATCATAATTAAAATAAATTTCAAAAAATTAATAAATGTTGAAAGTCATAATGTCATCCCATGTTGATGTCATCATTAAAAAAATCATTTAATGTATAATAACATTTATCGACCAGTAGTTTTCTGAGACGTTTAATAAATATTTTATCATTTTGTTCCATTTTTATTACATTTTAATTGATGTTACATGAGGACTGTGCTGTGTAATTTTAGCCTTGATTGTGGTACTACGAGCATGTTTTCAAATCGCGAACGCGGTGCATATCGGCGAGGTTGGTCAGTAATTTTAAGGTAGGAATTTGGATGTTGTCTCACGAATTTACAGATTTCTAGAATATACGAGTATATTGATGTCAAAGGGAGAATGTCCAGTTTCTTAAAATGCGGTCTACAACTTACGTCATTGTCAATATACACCATTATCCTAATGCATTTGTCAGAAACTTGATAGGTTTGTGTTTGCATTAAAAAAATTAAGACAAAATGTTTCTGTAGAAGCTGCTCTATCGGCTTACCATGGCTATGTGTCATCTGTACTAAGCTATGGATTAATAATGTGGGGCAACTCGATCGATACCGACAGAGTTTTTAAAATTCAAAAACGTTGCATCCGGGTTATTATTGGTTCCTACATAGTTGTAAACCTTTATTTAAAAAATGTAAAATTCTTCTAATACCTTGCATGTATATAAAAGATATCTGCATCTTCACAAAAACAAATATGCACTACTTTAAACAACGCAGTGAAGTCCTAACTAGACAAAAAAGAGCTAAGTTTCGCAACCTACTGTATCAACCACCCTGTCATAAAGATATCTATAAGAAAAATGTATTTAATATGTGTGTTTTAATATATAATAACTTACCAAACGAACTAAAATTATTACAGGGTAATGTGTTCAAGACAAAATTGACAAAATGGCTTCTAAAGTGTTGTTTTTATAGTATTAAGGAATATATGGAACATAAAATTGAAAATTAATTTATTTTTGATGATTCCGTGGTGTCCCTGTTGTCTTGCTGAGCGTAAGTTTTCTTGTAATACCTTTTTATTTCGAAGTGCAGTCTCATTAAGGTATTCGGATTTAAACAGCCCTGTATGTTTGAAGTACGTTGCGTTGTCGAGTACATATTTCGTCATTCGTTTGCTTATCAGCTCAATAATAATAGGTCTTCGGGTGTTGTTGTATCTTCCTATACGTGAAATTCCCTCAATATATCCGGTCAGGTCAACATTTTGGATATCTTTGAATGCTTCAATTATACGATAGTGTAATTGATTCTCGGATTCTTGATCATATTCTGGAAGTCCAAATAGTACCATTTTTTTAAGATTAGTGTCCTGTTGTTGATTTTCTGTTGTCATAAATTTTTTTTTTATTTCTTTAAATTTTTTACTTGATTGTTTTGTTAATTTTATTCTGTAAATTCCGTTTTTATTTATTTAGTTTGAAACCTCACAAGATCTTCTTTCTGCTAGTGTAACTTTAATATCCGATTTTTGGTATTGTCCACACTTTATATAATTTAAAAACAGAGCGAAACAAAAATGATGTTATCCAATGCGCACCGGCTACCTTCCCCTTATTATCTCACGGAATAAGATTTTTCATACAAACAAAATCCCCCCTTTACACCCGCTTAAAGGTCGAATTTCTAAAAACCCGTTCTTAGTGCTCGCCTACGTTATAATAACTATCTGTGTAACTATCAAATTTCAACCTAATCCATTCAGTGGTTTGAGCTGTGCGTTGATAGATCAGTCAATCAGTCACCCTTGCCTTTTATACGTGTAATAATATATTATATAGAAGACTAAAAAATATGTGTATTAGTTTTTTTTTAATCACCCCTCATCCCCTTAAATTAGGAGATAAAAGTGTACCTATTAAGGCACCTCTGATGTGCAAGAAATACACCACAAAAAAAGAAAGATATAATAAAAAAACATACAAAAAGAAGTGAAATCCCACCAAAAACATTTTCATGTAAAATGTTGCCAAGACGAGACTATTTAAATGGCTCGTACTGTCAAAAAGTTATCAGATCTCATGTAGAGTCAAGCTTCTAACTCTACACGCCCTAACTCTACTAGCCCTAACTTCACAAACTCTAAACCTTAGTCAAATTATGTGGCGTGGCCGTTTCCGGCCCGATCGCATGTACATGAGAAATAATTAACTACATGAATGAATAATTAACTAACAGAAAAGTAATGAACAGTGAATAAATTTTTCACCTTACTTCCTGTGACGGTAGTGAAACGGCCACATATACAAACATTATGTACAAAGAGAAAAAATAAAATATAAAGGAAGAGCTCATAGGGCATCAAAAATTCTTCCGCATCGCTGTCAGTGGGAAAAGTGCCCAAAAGGCCGGCAGCATTGCCACGTTGGATGGCAATACTGATTCTTTGACCTACAAATGGGAAGCCTTCTGGTCACGTGAAGAGTCGACCGGAGGGCGATGTCCCGAAGTAATCGATGAGCACTCGGATCCCACGGCCCTAGTGTTTGAACCCCAAACGGCTCAAAAATATAGCTACCAATAAGTTGTTATATTTGCGCCATTTGAGGTTTGCTGCATCTGCAGCAGCCGCCCCAGCACAGCCCGCCGTGCTAGGAAGGGAAATGAAGGAATACAATTGAAGTCCTTTTCAGGATCCCCAAGTTATTATCATTGTCATCCGATTTCACCCACTGCTAATGGGCCCATAGGCCCCTTTTTATTTTGTACCAATCTCCATGCAAGTTCTCCGCAATATTACCGTCATGTTGTGCGTGTAAACGCGTAGTTTCAGTTCCGTGGCTCGCAGCTCGCAGCGCGGTATGAGGTTTGTTCACAAACATTCATTTGGTGGGATCACGCGGCCGCGCGCCCTAATGCTAAAACCTCTCTTATAGCGCCACAATCGGTGCTCGGTAATAAACATCAGGACTTTATATTAATTCAGTGCTCACAGGTTATTTGCGGGGATTTATATTTAATTGGGCCCGCACTGGACGCTTAAATGGTTTATTTAATTTGTAGCGCTTAAAGGTATTCAAGTGAAACTCCAGATGAAAGTTTACTGTACATATGTAATAATCAGGATAAAAATATGTGCAGACTTAAAGCTAAAACTATAAATAGGTTGCGTATGTTGCAAACATTACCTTGCTTAAACTAGCCAATAGGAAACCAGTAATAAATATTAGATTAGTACAACATCAATCTGTCACTGCCACTCATACAACGTACCTGAAATCGTGCGAAATTGTGTGTTAAATTAATGTCACCATTTAAGCGGCACGCTGTGTATATGTATAAATATCCCCTAGCGACCCTTGCTCGTTGAAGTGCCAGCCCGCGCCACAGCTGAGCCTGTAGCTTTAAATTCCCCTGATAATAATAATTATCTTGATCTGATCCAGCCTGTCCCATCTTGCTGCCCTCCTGCTAGCGACACCCTAAGCCGAGGTTCGTAGTCTTACCCACAGGGGGTGCCTTTAGCGAGCAGTCGCTTAGTTTTAATTAGTTTAGTTCTATGCCCCTACCTGGAGGTCCTAAGTAGTAGCTTAAGTCTAGTAAAGTAGTCAAGACCTCAGAGGTCAACTACGAGATGCACGAGATTAAAAAAAACGAACCGTCAGCTGAAGCTGAAGCGTAGCAGCTACAAATGATTACACCTGAGTACTTGTGCTTTGAGTAGATTTATTTTTTTCATGTAATTTAATTTAAACTATTTTTTGCTTCAATGCCATAGAATATTAATAGCAAAAAAATTACAGTGTTTTGTTGAAGTTCTGTTTTGCTGTCATTTAGTAAGAACCAGCTTGGCGTCTTAGCTATCCTAACTTTAGTATCCATCCATACTAATATTATAAATTCGAAAGTAACTCTGTCTGTCTCTAGGTATGTTACTTTTTTCCTAAAATAGGCTACTTTTTGTCTCAAAAATAACCCTAAGGGGGGGTTATAGGGGATGAAAGTTTGTATGGGAAACTTATGTTTTCCTAAGTTAGGGCTACGAAAATTCAAAATGCTGTTGGTAACAAACCGTGTCTCAGAGTTTTTCTAAAATCATCCCTCAAGAGAGTAAAATAGGTGAAGATTATTTAATATTGATATTTTTGTGTGACTCTTTTCAAGAGATTTAAGGGATTGGGAATTTATAGTCATAGTCCGTATCATAAAGTAAAATTCTCTAATTACTGCGTTAAAGCATATTCCCTTTTTACTTGGAAGGTTAGGATCATTTGTGCATGAAATTCGTACGAAAACGCATCCAAAGTACCTACACGCAGCCTTTTTTTTTTTTTTGATGTTGGGAAATCATGAAATGACTTCTCCCGCTCTGGGCGGAGCGGAAGGGCGTGTCAGTTTACTGACTAAAACCCACCCGTGTACCTTCAGTTGCTTGTTGTCAAGGTCCCGGTATCCATTTCGGACTTTCCCGCAACCCTGGCAGGGAGTACGCGCAGCCTTAAATTACAAGCTATCGTTCATGTTTTTTTGCTGCAGGTCTACTTTTTTAACACGAAATCCAAGGATTTTGCTGAAGTCACGAGTGATTCCTATTCCTTATCACCTACGGAGATATTGGTGCCGATTCCCTTGTTCACAAACTAAACTAAATTTAAGTTCAGTGCATCTTTTTCTTTCTATTTCATTAAGAAAAGGACAGAAGATCAATTTTAGTTTAGTCCTGTCAAACTGTCACTACTCCAAACAAGTTTAGACGCGATTAAAAACTTGCCTACTAAAATTACGTCAATTTATGTCAGGTGCTGATTAATTTGACAGGACTAAACTAAAATTTATCTTCTGTCCTTTTCTTAATGAAATAGAAAGAAAAAGATGCACTGAACTTAAATTTAGTTTAGTTTGTGTACAAGGGAATCGGCACCATTGACAGTTTTCCTTAAGTTGTGTCCAAACTGCTTATAATTCGTCCAAACACAATTACTGACCAATGTTTGCTAGAAAATGTTTGTGCTGGTAGACAGACGCGTTCGCGCGCGGCAGTCTTCTAAAACAGCGCGTCAGGCCCGCACGATTGCCGCTCAATGTACAAACCTTTATACCCAATGTGTTTTTGCCTGTTCAAAAAAGTTAATTAATCGGGTGTAGGGGCACTCCAAAGTTTCGAAAGGACCCGTATCTACGTTGACGGACTTAGAGAGTAGGAACTACGTATCTTGATGCCTTGATTCACAAATAAACTCTGGGATCCGCACAGACCCCATGTGACTGACAGTGTGATTATTTGGGCGCGAATAGCTAAAAGTTTGTGCTCGCGAGGTCTACTGTTCGCAGAACTACTAGTTTTAATTAATTTTTGCTTTAATACCATAGAATTTTATTCGAAAAGCAATAAATTGTAGCCATTGTATTGTTGTGTGTGTTGTGTTGTATTGTTGTTGTGTGTGTTGTTGTGTCTGTTGTGTATTGTGTTGTGTGTTGTTTGTACCAATAGATTTGCTGAAAAGACAGCAAAACAATGACAGTAAAAATTTCAGCACCCAAATTACTAAAAAACCCACCCCAACTTAAAAGTTAAATAAAAACTTTTTACAAAAAAAAAAACAACGGCTTCTAAAAAAAAAAATTACTTTAATTTCGGAAGTTGCCGGTGTCTTAGGTGTTCTATTTTCGTGTTTTGCCACCAACTTCTGAAATTAATTTTATTTTTCACATTTACTTGTAGTACCTACCCCAGACAAATTCGAAAACCACTACCTGCTATGTAAATAACAGTGACGGAGTAACTTAAAACATCGTCCATAATATAATAAGTGGGAAAAATACGTAATATTGTAGGTAACTCAAAAACTCCGCAAGCAAAGTTAATAAAATTTATATGAGACTACCTCTGAAGCATGACCTACCAAACAAAAAAAGAACCAAAATCAATTCAAAATTGGCGGAGTAATCGCGTAACAAACATTAAAAAAAACATACAGACGAATTGAGAACGTCCTCCTTTTTGAAGTCGGTTAAAAATATGGGCGTCTGTTTTATGATGCGCCACGTTGCGACGACGACTCGAGCCGACACAACGTGTATTTGCGGCGCAAACAGGGCGCGAGATAAAGCGACGTTGTATGCCGCACGCGTCCGACACGTGATAAACCGACGCGCCGCGCGCCGCCGCTGAATGACAACTTTGTACCGCGACGTGCATCCCGCGCCTACAGCTGAAAAACTGCCCGCGCCCACAGTTCAACAAAGTGGAATTTCTTGAAATTCTTTTGATGAGTCACAAAGTTTTGCTCAATCATAATTATTGTTGCAGAACCTACACCTCGTTTCTAAAAACAAGATTTATTTAAATCTTATGGCTGATTTACATTAGCATTAGATATGTAGCGAGTTTAGTTCGTAGCAAGTTATGTGTCCTAATGCAAGCGGTTTATTTCCGAACACTTATCTTAATTTATCAATTTAGCCGCCCGGCTGTGTCGAATCAGAACCGGACCCGAACTAGTTTGTAGCACCTCTTAGCGACATGATCAAAAAGTTCGCTGAATAAGTTATCCATTAACTAAGTTGTTCTACTTTAGCATTCAGCACACATTCACGTGGCGGCGCGGAGGGCGCGACAATCAGACGCGCGCGCGTTTTATTTCTTACATTCATTAAACTGTCAAGTCAAACCACGCCGTGTCCTCCCGAACCGCCTCGACTTCATGCGTCCAGATTTATTGCAAAATGAGTGTTTCACTTGACTACAGTAATTGCTGGGTCGTAATGTTATTTATTTATTTATTTAAATGCCTTAAAACTACCATTACAGGTCTTAGCCTAATGCGATAGCCAAGGAATATATATAAAATTAAAATTACGATCATTGTTTGTATCATAATATAAATAAGAGTACTTTTGCGAATTCACCCCAGTGACATGGTGACATGTAAATATATCAATTTCGACCTGAATATAATTGATGGTGCGAATTGCTCGAGTCAGAGGGGTTTTGGCCAGCAAGTTGGTCCTGGCTGATGGCACGACTAGCAGTGGCGGGGGCCGTCGCCTCCACACATAGCGGTCGGGTACGTACAATTGCAACCGCTGCAGCACTCTCGGATTGTGCTCAATCCCTCGGAGCAGTTTCACTATATACGACACCAGCGCAAATTCCTGCCGCACCCCTAGTTGATTGTACCCTACCATACCCAGTACTAATAGAGTGGGGTACATCAAAGGGTAAAATGGGTATACCCCAGTTTCTTGTACAGATGGCGCACGAATTTATTCTGGACTCGTTCCAACATCACTGAGTACTTAGCCTCATGTGGAGCCCATATGACAGCACTATGTTCCAGATGACTCCTGACTAATGCGTCATACAGGACTCTGATAGCAGTGATGCTGGTAAAGTCTCACGTCTGCCTCAGAACAAAACCTAAGTTTCTAAATGCCTTTTTGCAGATCCCAGTTATATGCTCACGAAACGACAGTTCAGGAGTGAGAACAACCCCTAAATCACGTACCTGCGTGACTCGTTGCATCGGTACGGCATCCACTACGTACTCGTAGAGTAGAGGTGCACGGGCGTTCAATGAAGTTGTACGGAGCACGTTGTTTATCGGAAAAACTAGGCGATGCCACTCAAACGTCGTTGTAGTTCCGCCTTCAGAGCCCCGTAACGCAACATTCACAGTTGCATTGTGTTATTGACCGAGCGAGCGTAGCGAGCGAGCGTCTCTGCATCAAGTCTGGCAAAAAAACAACCGACTTCCAAAAAAAACACTAAAAAAGTGAAAAATAACTTTAATTTCGGAAGTCGGTGTCTTTGCTTTTCAATTTCCGTTTTTTGCCACCGACTTCCGAAATTAAAGTTAATTTCACTTTTTTAGTGTTTTTTTTTGGAAGTCGGTTGTTTTTTTTTTTGTAAAAAGATTTTATTTTTCACTTTTTAGTTGTGGTACCTACCCCACACAAATCCGAATACCACTACCTGTTATGTAAATAACAGGGAAGGAGTCAAACAGGATATCGTCTAGATAAACTAAGTGGGAAAAATACGTAATATTGAAGCTAACTCAAAAATTACGCAAGCAAAGTTAATAAAATTTATATGGAACCACCTCGGAAGCATGACCTACCAAACAAAAAAAGAATCATCAATATCGATTCATAATTGGCGGAGAAATCGCGTAACAAACACACGAAAAAAAAAAAAAAAAACATACAGACGAATTGAGAACCTCCTCCTTTTTGAAGAAGTCGGTTAAAAATCGGCAATTCGTCAGTTTGTACGTAATCGTCTACAGGTCGTATTTTACAATCGATCTGGACAAAATTTGGTGTACAGGTATAACGAATTTTTTGTAATTTTTAGTCGTCGGGAATTTTTGATTGGATGGCTACTTCCTCCAAAATGGGGCAAAAAGGGGGCTACTGGATATCCTCCTCCATTTATAAAAACCTATTTGTTAATTTTTGTAGCTGGCCTACAAATTTTTACAAATTTTACAAATTCAGTACGAAATGGATAACTAACAACTTGATTTTTTTTTCTATAACAGGTATGATCAAAAATTAGGAGGAGCATTATGTTGTTTTTTAAATAAATTAAATATAAGTTGGTTTAAAAAAATAAAAACCTCGAAAATATTGACCTCGGTGTCGCGTCCGGCCCCGTCTGGCGGCGGAAATTATTTTTTATCTTTTTTACTTCAATACATGGTTTTATTTTGCATGTGTTCACAAACAACTAGATAGTAATTAACTCAATTTATAATATTTCTAAGCCATAATAGGCCTAAGTAAACAAGTTACAACTGGTTGTCTTCACCGCCGACGTTTCGAATTGATATCAGTGGCGCGCACCGATCCGTTCATATATCCTGTATTTTAGTGAGTGCAAGAATAATTGTTCGAGTAATACAAACTGTGAGTCGCGCCGCATCGGTGGTAAGGATAACACGCCTGTGAGCCTCCGTGCCACTCTTTTATTAAGGTACGAAATCATTTTCGGTGGCTTGGTATACCCTTAAAATTGATTTCGGTGAATCCATTTTATCCACAACTATTTGAATTAATATTTTTAAATTATAAGAAAAGTACGTCTTATAAGTATTCGATTTCAATAAAAGAGATTAATATTCAAAATTCGGGTTTCTTTTGAAAATATCTAGGATTTTGCTAATTATTTTGATTTCAGTGGCATTAATTTCGGTGTTTTCGGTGGAAATAAGTGCAACCTACAAGTAAAACCAATACTGAAGACTATATGAAACAACAACGTGAATCAGACGCTATAAAAACAATTAATAAACCAAATTATTTAAAAAACAAAAAACCCGACTGTAAAAACTTATAACAGAAAAGATAAAAACAAGCATTGAACTTTGTTTTTTGTAAGGTATTGCAGGCGGGGTCAAAAAAAGTTACACCATATTTCAGGTTTGCCTGCGATACCTTACAAAAAACAAAGTTCAATGCTTGTTTTTCTCTTTTCGGTTATAAGTTTTTGCAGTCGGGTGTTTTGTTTTTTAAATAATTTGTTTTATTTCAAACTTTTCAGTTTTATTGATATACATATATATTTGGAACTAAATCATTACTAGCTTTTATTTGATACCAATATTGTTATAATTAATTTTAAAAAAAAACCTTGCCCTCAGTTTATTTTGTATTTGTAGATGAAATATATTAAAAAAAAAAAACCCTATGTCACTCTCACAATTAAGACAAACCTAAGGACACCTCGTATGTTAAAATCCATCAAGCCGTTTAGGCTACAGAGCGTGCCAAAGAAATAGACATACATACATACAAACATACATACTTACTTTCGAAAAACATTACCCTCCTTTTGGGGCAGTCGGGTACAAATAATGTGGGGATTTTTTTAAGTTCCTATATTGTTCGTTTAAGACTACCTACTATTTTTAATTACTAACAATAATGTAATAATCGCTTCCTTCCAAAGTTGATTTTTGTAAATTTTCCTTTATCGTTATAAACGGGACATAATTCTTGAAAAAATAAAATGTTTTATTGCAAAATTAACCTGCAATTTCTTACAGACCATATTTCCATAGTAGTACTTAGGCAGTTTATTTTATTTAAAAAAATTGTCTTTGAAATATAATGGCTTCGGTGATAAGAATATTGATTTCGGAGACCATTTTTAAAACATTAAATACTTTCTTATCCATTCGGTCTATACGACTCCCTCTACTACTAATATGTTTTAAATTAACTCTAGATTTGAAATTTCATGATAGTAAAGCCTAAATTAAAAAAAAAAAATTGCCACCGAAGTCAACCAAATAATGAAGTGTCCTGATAATGACCCATATATCAACTACGGAACCCTTAATTGTGCGTGATTCACGCACTTGGCCGGTTTTTATTTAATTTTGAATTAGACGTATTGATATCTGTTATTTTTTTGACAGGAAAAAATGTATAATATTAGGATCATGAAGAGCGTTGGTATATAAATACAGGATGAAATTGAAAACATGCGACAAATTGAAATGGGAGGTTCAGTAACTGTTACCTAATCATTTTAAATTGTTATTTCCGAAATATAAATTGTAAAAAAAAAACCTGTAATTATCGGCTTAGATAGTGCAAACTAAGTAATTGACGTAATAAGAAGTCACGTAGATATGAATTTTTGTTGTTCCAGTTAAATAAAATAAATTGTAAAACAAACAAAAAAATTAAAGTATCAATTTAGGCGGTGTGTCATGAAATTGTTAAAGTGTTATCCTGTTTTAGTGTTAGTGTACCGAATATAAAAAGCAGTCGTCCAAAGCCACGTACGATTGCCGCTCAATGTACATACCTGTACGGAACCGTACATTACTTTACCGACTTACGCGCCGTGCATTCTGCACACACAGCATTTGTACCTATTATTGCAAATAATATGTAAAAATATATTTCAATAAATCAGTAGTTAACGAACATTCACGGTGGTCGGTTTTATTTCATCATCCCAATAGAATCGCCCCGTTATCATATCACTAAGTGTAGGAATCCCCTACATTTATTTTTGGTCCTTCGAGCATTGCAGGACTCGGTCGCGGTACTTTGACCTATCGCGCGTACTGGTCAGAGGCACGGTTCGGACTCAAGGTTCTGTGATCAAACCAGTGTGGACTCTTTTAGAAAAACACACTTCATCCTTGACTTGAGCTAATATAGCTTAGGTCAGCAGCACAGTCGTGGTAAGCATATCACGGCGTGACATCAACATCATCGGGCTCGGTGGAGCTCATCATCAGGCGGCGCGAGGGTTCAGCGTACGCTATCGATCCCTGTGGGAGCAGCATCAGGTGCGGACAGCTACGTGGATCATCATTTAACCAAGTAAGACTGTTCCTTTACCTACATCATGGAAGCTCTTTTTTCCCGTCAATCTGAAATCATCATCAATTTCACTACAATAAAGGTGAACTTCAACAAGGATTCGGATTCTCGCAAAAATGCCGAATACTTGAGGAAACGGTTAGAGACGTTAGACAACCTCTGGGGAGAGTTCGAGCAAAATCACCAAAAAATATCTGAGCATAAAAATGTAGCGGTTGAGTATTTCCTTGACAACACATATCAAAAGGGTAAAGACCTTTATCAATTTACTCGTAACCTTATATCATCTTACGGCAAATCATCAAAATCTACTCAACCAGATGGCAAGTTAGACGAATTGTTATCATTTGCTACGCACTAATTTTAGGGCATTCACTCGGCTAATTAAGGGTATCAAAGTTGATCAAATAACAGATAAATGGGAACTAGAAGATGAGCTTAAAAACGTTCAAGCTAAGTGGACAATTATTGACGCACAACATTTGCAAATCGATCATATACTTGCTGGTGGAGATATATCATACGACGAGGAGTTTAATCATCATGAATTGGCCTACAAAACTATCAAACGTGAGTTGAATAAGAAAATCTCATCAACGACTCACTTAGAAAAATCAACTCCGCATATTGAATTACCATCCTTCAGCGGGAATTACACACAGTGGCCAACCTTTTATGACTTGTTTACGGAGACAATTCATAACAATAACTCCATCACTAATGCTCAGAAGATGCAACACCTCAGGGGAAAACTTAAGGGTGAAGCAGAACGTCTCATCTATCATCTACATATTTCATCGGAGAATTATGCTACTGCGTGGGAGATCTTATTACATCGGTACAACAATTCTCAAGTTCTTTTCACGAATCAAATCGAAATGTTTCTCAATCAACCCAACATTCAGAACCAATCATCATTTGAAATCAAAAGGTTGTATGATACCTCAACCGAATGTATTCACGCGATTCACAATCTCGGCGTTGATACGAATACGTGGGATCCGTTGTTGGTTCATTTATTGTGCAAGAAACTGGACCCAGAAACTTATGCTGACTATAAGGAAGCACGTAGGACACCTCGTGATTTACCAAGGTTAGACGAATTAATGGGATTCCTCGAGAGTAAGTTTACCGCTCTTGAGCCTATTCATAAAAACGATAAGGAACCCTCACCATCAAGCAAGCGGAACCCAAATCAATCAAAAAAAAAAGTAACTTTAATAAGCAAAACAATTATAAAGGTTACATTAACAAAAATTATCAAGCCATTATTACTCAAACTTCAAAATGCTCTGTATGCAATTCTAATCATGCTCGCAACTTGTTTTCGTGCAAAAAATTCATGAATATGACACCGGACGTGCAATTGAGGACGGTGACAAACTCAAATATTTGTCAAAATTGCCTATTCAGTCACGATGGAAGTCAATGCACTTCGAAAAAGCGTTGCAAAACCTGTCAAGGTGATCATCATTCAATACTACATGAAGCGTGTGTCTTATCATCAAAACAAGCTCATCAAGCAACTTCATCATCATCATCTGCAATGACCGCTTCGTCATCAAAATCATCAAACAAGCAATCTAATGTTAATCATGTCGCAGGTGATGACGAAGAGTTATTGTTGACCACGCTATGGATCAATGTCAGGTATTCTGATGGCAGCTATGTGATGCTTAGGGCTCTTCTAGACCAGGGATCACAGATATCATTAATATCGGAAAACGCTGTACAGCGATTAGGGTTGCAGCGGCGAAGATATAACGCGTCAGTATCAGGGATAGGTGCTGGTGCTAGGCAAAGCAAAGGACGGGTATCAATCGACTGTCAATCTATTTACGGCGACTATCAGTTCACTACAGAAGCACTGGTTTTGACAAAGGTCGCTAACTGCTTGCCTGGCATACCTTTCAAAAAGCAATCTTGGTCTCATATCCAACATCTTCAATTAGCAGATCCAGAATACAACGTGTCGAAGCCTATTGATATTCTCTTGGATGTGAATATCTATTCACAAATCATCATGGACGGTCTCATCAAAGGTCCAGCGCAGGCTCCGATTGCGCAACAGACGGCACTCGGATGGATCCTGTCTGGCAATGTTCGCACATTTAATTGTCATATCGTAACAAATGACTTATCCGACCTATCAAAATATTGGGAGATAGAGGACGTTGAAACATCATCATCATCTCTTTCCAGTGAAGATCAGTATTGTGAAGAGTTTTATCAGCAAGCTACTCGTCGTTTGGACACTGGTAGATACGAGGTTGGCATACCCATGAAAGCCGAATACGAAAATCAGCTTGGATCATCAAAATTAAAGGCTATTGCACAATTCAAACAGTTGGAAAGAAAAATGTGCAATAACGAATCATTTTCAGAAAATTATAAATCTTTTATGTCTGAATATCAAGAACTGGGTCACATGTGTATTGCCAATAATGTCGACGAATCAAAACGTGCCTTCTTCTTACCACATCACGGCGTAATGAAATTAGATTCAACAACAACAAAACTTAGAGTCGTTTTCAATGCGTCGGCGAAATCTACATCGGGCAAAAGCCTAAATGATCTCATGTGTTGCGGAACAAATCTACAAAAAGACCTCATGACACTCATCTTAAACTGGAGAACCTACAGTTATGTAATCACAGCAGACATAGAGAAAATGTTTCGGCAAATCTATATCAGACAATCAGATCGTCATCTTCAATCAATCATCTGGCGGCAATCATCTCAGGACGTACTGAATGAATATCATCTTGCTACTGTGACGTACGGTACTAAGGCTGCTCCATACTTAGCTATGAGAACGCTTAAACAGCTGGCAATAGATGATGCCGACAAGTATCCACTAGCAGCGTCAGCATTAAATCAATCATTCTATATGGACGATCTGTTTAGTGGAGCCAATACCATTCATCAAGCCAGGGAGCTTCAGCAGCAGCTCATTGAGATACTGAAGGGTGCTGGTATGAACCTCCGGAAATGGTCCAGTAACGTACCGGACCTACTGGTAGACCTATCACCTGACCAACTCAATAACCCATTAGACTTCAAGTGTTCAGAAACAAGGAAAACACTTGGATTGAGATGGAACCCATCAACGGATAGCTTTAGCTTTCAAAATCAATTACAGCATCATGATAAACGCGTCACAAAGAGACAGCTGCTTTCAGAAAGGAGATGTTTCAAAATGGGCCAGGTCTATGTACAGTATCTCTAAAAAAAGAGAAAAATCCGTAGAATTCAGGAAAAATACAGATAATTCAATTAAATGTTTACTGTTGTGGTAGTAAATTGATATTTATTATCAATTTTTATCGACTTTCAACATGGCGTCTCACGGATTTAGTTACTCTATGCTTAAAAACATTGACAGTAAACCATAGATCATAGAAACAGAACTGTCAGCTGTCACAACAGTGTTACTTCAGTCACAACCTCCACAGAAATAAACATGTCAAACGTGACAAACGTCAATCAAAATGACAGCTTACCGCCATGACGGGTTTTTGTTGTGTTGCAATTTCAAGTGTAATTTCTTGTGTTTACCAGCAAACCAAGTCATTTTAAAGTAATTGGACAATTAAGAACTGTTTTAAATGAATTTCCCTATTTTTTTGTATAGTGTACAAGGACCTGGCCCAGGCTCCATACATTTTGAAACATCTCCTTTCAAAACTATTTGACCCCTTGGGCTGGCTCTCGCCATTATCAATCAGAGCGAAACTGCTTTTTCAAAATGCATGGTCATCATATGTATCGTGGGACGAAGAAGTTTCACAATCCATTCAAGATGATTGGATTCAGCTTAAAAATGATTTCAACATCATAGACCAATTTATCATACCGCGTTATCTCGGTAACACAAATCAATCATATCAAATTCATGGATTTTGTGACGCTTCCGACAAAGCATACGCATGTGTTGTGTATGTAGTAGCAAAAGACAATAAGGGCGAATACACATCAACGCTCGCTGTAGCAAAAACGAAGTTAGCACCTTTAGCAAAAAAGGTATCATTGCCACGACTAGAGCTATGCGGTGCGCTACTGCTAGCTCAACTTATCAAGAAAGTCATGGAATCTTTATCAAATCAGGATGTAGAGATCTATGCCTGGACAGACTCCATGATAGTTTTAGGATGGATCAAAGGCGATGCGAAGAAATGGAAGCAGTTCGTAGCTAACAGAATTATCAAAATCATTAGTATCATTCCATCATCATGTTGGCATCATGTGAGGTCAGAAGAGAATGCAGCAGATTGTGCTACTCGGGGTCTGACATCACGGAAGTTAACAAGCCATCCGTTGTGGTGGCAGGGTCCGAAATGGATAACCAATTTCGAACAGCGGACCCTTCCTATCACCTTATATCAATCACCAGACTTGGAAACCAAGCAACTTAGTGTAAACACGGCCTTATATCAAAATCATATTTCAATCATACACGAATTATTACACAATTGCAGTTCATTAACTCGCATTGTAAAAATAGTCGCTTGGATATCGCGTTTCATTACGCAATTACGAGGTAAAACGGATAGACGGAACACACTTCAAGAACGGATGTATTGACGTCATCAGAGATGGACAATGCATTGAACATCATTATCAAAGATGGTCAGTCACACCAATTTCATGAAGATATTTTATTCATCAATCAAAAGGGGCACGTGCATCCTAGAAGCAAAATATCATGCCTTAATCCTTTCATGGATGAGCACGGTATCCTAAGAGTAGGTGGGCGACTCAAAAACGCATGTATCAGTGACTCATCAAAACACCCCATCATATTATCAAGTCATAGTCGTCTCACCGATTTAATCATTGATCAGGCTCACATCACCACATTGCATGGAGGCCCGCGACTGACACTTTCGTACATCAGAGACAGATATTGGATAATCAGTGGTATCCGTACCGTCAAGAGGAAGTTGAGAACATGCGTTAAATGTCAGCGCTTCAGTAAAAAACAATATCAGCAAATCATGGCCGATCTTCCAGAGCCACGAGTCACCCCATCACGACCTTTCTCTCACACCGGGGTTGATTTTACCGGACACGTCGAGTTGAAGGCCAATAAGGGACGCGGAATCAAAACCGTCAAGGGGTATATTGCAGTGTTTGTTTGTTTGTCTACCAAGGCTGTTCATCTGGAACTGGTTTCCG
The DNA here is from genome assembly GCA_948473465.1 of Lithophane ornitopus. Lineage (NCBI taxonomy): Eukaryota > Metazoa > Arthropoda > Insecta > Lepidoptera > Noctuidae > Lithophane > Lithophane ornitopus. The sequence goes on along the minus strand of OX419632.1, from coordinate 291,403 downwards.
ACCTGAGTACTCCAGCATTTTTAGCAGCCTTTCGTAGGTTATCGGCCCGGCGTGGAACGCCAAGTCACGTATACAGTGACAATGGCACGAATTTCGTAGGTGCCAATCGTATCATTAAGAAAGAGTATCAAGAGATCATAGCCACCATCAACACCGATTTCTTCAATAATATCAATGACATGAACATAAAGTGGCACTTCAATGCTCCTGCGTGGCCAAGTGCAGGCGGGCTTTGGGAAGCTGCGGTGAAGAGCCTCAAATATCATCTAAAGCGTATAATCGGCGATCAGAAACTCACTTACGAAGAGTTTACTACGCTACTACATCAAATCGAGGCATGTCTGAACTCAAGACCTCTCTGTCAGTTGACCGAGAGCCCTGACGACGACTTTCTTACGCCAGGACACTTCTTGATCGGTGGCCCACTTCTATCTAGGCCGCAGACGGATCCAGATCACATGAATCAATCAACAAGGTGGCAACTCACTCAATCAATTAACAAACAGTTTTGGAAAAGATGGTCTAGCGAATATCTTCAACAATTGCAGGCTAGATCAAAATGGCGTAAGCCAAGTAGGAACTTCGAAATCGATGACGTCGTTCTTATCAAGGACGAAAACTTGCCACCCGGCAAGTGGGCGTTAGGACGTATTCAAGCAGTTCATCCTGGAAAGGATGGCTATGTTAGGGTAGTCAGTTTAAAAACTAAAAATAATATCATACAACGCCCTGTCACCAGACTTGTGTTGTTACCAGTAAACAAGGACACAACACAGGATCAAAATGTCAATCAAGACAATTCAGAGGAGCGAAGCAAGAGAAAGCGACTTCCTCGCAACAAAGTATCATTGCAGAGCCTGTTCACAAGTTTCTTATTACTATTTGTCATGTTATTTTCACTTACTTCAGCGCAAAAAATACCTAATCATGAATCATATAATGTGACGTCATTAGAAGAGAATCAAGCTATTTACTTCGATAGAATATCCAATCTTCAGTATATCAAGGACGAATGGCGTCTAGTTGTGTTCTACAAAATGACGACCTACTGGAAAGGTTTATCCGATATCAAAGGTTACGTCAATCACATCAAGCTATTATGTAACACCCATGCAAGTAAACAATATCAGAGCATCATTCTTCAGTTAGAGCACGAGATTAGCGAAATTGAACACTATGATATGTTGCTTAAATATCAAAGTCCGAAAAGGCTGAAAAGAGGCCTAGTAAAAGGGTTGGGTTATATTGCTAATTCATTATTCGGTGTACTGGATGAGAGATTTGCCGAAAAATACAAGAGTGACATCGAGCAGATCAGTCATAATGAAGGACATCTTCAAAAACTTATCAAAAATCAGACAAGTATTTTAGAATCAGAATTTAATATCATACGTCGTAATGAAAATATCATGAATCAACAATTCTCATTCATCAAGCAACATCTTCACAATCTATCGACTGAGGTGAATAAAATACGTTTGGATAATGAGGATGGCCTTTATGTCACATCATCATCTTTAGCAGCATCAATAATTATATCAAATATTCGTTGGATTCAGCAATCGTTAATTGGCACGGTTACAGATATATCACACGGGCGCATTGACAGTCATTTGTTGTCGCCGGTGCAGTTATCGTATCAGCTGAACATCATCTCTAGCCAACTGAATGGTAAACTAACGATACCAGTGGATTCGAAAAATATCAAGGACTTGTATCGTTTGCTTAAAGTATCAGCTAGAGTCTTCTCAAACTACTTAATCATCGAAATCAAAGTTCCACTCCTAAGCAATGAATTGTTTGAGTTGAACAAAATCATATATATTTCGCAAAAGAGAGGACTACAGTACTATCATCTCATTCCATCGGTACCATTCATAGCTTACAATCTAGGCAAGGATACAGCATTTCTTCTATCAGAAGAAGACCTACAATCATGTACCCATGTTCCCAACGATATCTTGTTATGCTCATTAAACATGCCCATTTACGATCTAAACATAAAGCAGTCTATCTGTGAAATCAAAATCTTCAATCAAAAACAATTATGCCACTCCGTAAAATCGTCGTGTGAGGAGCAATGGATCAAATTGCACAGGTTGAACACCTGGTTGTATACATGTTGCTCGGAATGCCAAGTGCGCATAATTTGCGCTAACGGAGTCACAATGGTCAACCTTGTCGGCAACGCGATTATTACCCTAGGTCAAGGTTGCACATTGAAAGGGGATACATTTACTATTTATGCTCATAATAATTTCATCAATCATGTTAATATTCATCATCACATCGAAGTCCCAGAGGTGTCTATGCTAAACAAAATCATGAAAACGTCTGCACCAGAGAACTTCAGTGTGGCCGAAGATCATCATCTCATTTGGAATCAATTAAGGGCTCAGATTGACGAGGTTAAGGAACAGTCGTCTACAGACCTGAGCATTCACGACATTCATCACTATACTATGCTGTACATCAGTGTAGCTTCGGTTATCATCTTGGGTGGCGTCGTCGTGTACCTCATCAGAAAATATCGAAGTACGGACAGAGTACCAGCGTCGCCGGCCCCCCAGGGCCAGGAGGCTGGCTGGGTGGGGCCAGTGACGGTCGCGCCGGTGGATACAGCGCCGGTAGCATCACGTTTAGCGGAATCAGTGCAAAAGTGTAGTGAAGTGTTTACGATTAGTGGTGTAGATAGGGCTACCTCGCCAACGTTTCTGCGTTCAGTGCACTTACACGACCGCGATGATTAAGGACATGTGTTTATGAGAATAGTCATATAAATTAATGTTTTACAGCATTTGTATCATTTTACTATTTAATCATGTCAACTTGTTTGTAACTTCAATATTCTGCCTATCTATCAATCATTTCAGTTGCCCAGTTTGGGCGGGCAGGATGTACGGAACCGTACATTACTTTACCGACTTACGCGCCGTGCATTCTGCACACACAGCATTTGTACCTATTATTGCAAATAATATGTAAAAATATATTTCAATAAATCAGTGTTTAACGAACATTCACGGTGGTCGGTTTTATTTCATCATCCCAATAGAATCGCCCCGTTATCATATCACTAAGTGTAGGAATCCCCTACATACCTTTACACCCAATGTGTTTTTGCCTGTTCAAAAAAGTTAATTAATCGGGTGTAGGGTCACTGCAAAGTATCGAACTACTTTCGAACGGGCCCGTATCTACGTTGACGGACTTAGAGAGTAGGTACTACCTACTTTGGTACCTTGATTCACAAATAAATTCTTGAGATCCGCACAGACACCATGTGACTAACAGTGTGATTATTTTGGCGCGGCTAACTAAAGGTTAATCGTTGCAAAAAGTATGTGCCCGCGAGGTGTACTGTTCGCAGAACTACTAGTTTTATTAAGTAATGCAATTTCTGTGATGAAATTAACTGAGAGATTTCCTGGAAATAATAGGGACAAATTCATAGGTACTTTAACGGAGAAACAGTTCTACAATAAAGAGAAGAAAGAAGCACTAGCCGTGGTAAGCGCACATCTAGCAAACGTTAATAGTTTTCGGGAATAATAGTGCAGCGTCAGTATTTGTATTTTGTAAATGTTAATAATATAGCTCGTGGCTAAGTTTAAAGCTTATTTTCAGAGTTTTTACACCGGTAATCTGTGGGTCAACTACACGAAAAGGTCGCTGGATATTCTACGCGTCAAATACAACAATGTGTTTTGGATGCTGTTGCGACGGCCTCGTTATTGCAGTGCCTCAGAAATGTTCGCGGTAAACCATACCGATGGATTTCATGCCATCATCCGGACGGATCAAGGCGGCCTCACTCCTGAGTAGAATAAAAGGCAGTCGCAATAGGATCCTGAAGGCTGTGGCGGCAGATACTTCCTCCGCCATAATAAGGCAATTTCTGAGAAGACTTATACCCTAGTTTCGACTTATCGGTGTCCAGTGATGGTTGGTCTTCTCACAAATACGTCTTTAGTTTAAGTTGCTAACAATAGTGTTTTAAGTGCCAGTTACTAACAATTTATGGATCTCTTAGCTGTCCATCAGGTTAAGCTACGCTTACTGGATCAAAAAACTCAATGGTGTGCGTAAATTTGGAACCGATAAAAAATTCCGTGTGTTTCGTCCGGCATATTGGCTCGGCAACGGTCCATGGCGTAAGATCAGCGCTGACTACCGGCGGTCGAGTGTTTGCTCGCTACAGTGCGAAGTAGTGTACAGTGGAGTGCGCGGGCGATACATAATACAGAGGAAGGGCTCTACAGCCTACACACTGGCCCGCACGACTGCTGGTGCCGGGCGGACCGCTGCGATACGTTGTGATTTTATCTATCAGTTCGCAGAAGTTATTACGTAGACACGGATTGGTTGAGTAACCTAGGATTTTGGAAAGCCTAGCTTATAATTAATGTGCAGTGTTGAGTAGGTTATAAAAATAAAAGTAATGTTTTCAACATCAGAAAATTATAGATTTGGTATGGGAGTTAATTATCGGAATCATTTCAATTCATCATGCAACTGCATTAAATGTTTTCAGCCCACTGCACATGAAAACTAAGTCAATTACAAAAAAAAATAGCCGAATTCCAAAAAAAACACTAAAACGGGTAAAATAACTTTAATTTCGGAAGTCTTTGCTTTTCAATTTTCGTTTTTTGCCACCGACTAAATTATAATTTCTTGTTATGCAAGGCTGCAAAGTCGTTTTTTTCGTTTCAAAGGTGCGAAACACACAACTTTTCACCTCACTACAGCGAGGAAAATGCTAGGTGTCTCCATGCATTGAGTAAAGTATTGTAAGCTTTTATGTTTCGCGCAATTTTGCCGGAAGAAAGCTCAATTCGGCATTATGTATCGCTTGTACTAACTCTGCACTGCTAAACAAACTAAAATGATGGAAAGTGAATTGAATATAAAAAAGAAAATTATAATAAAGGTTTTTGAAGTGAAAACTTCTTCAGGTGCGTGGAGGGAATTTTTTTCGTGCTGGCCAGTGCGATTATTCTAAAAATGAGGCTGGCGCACTGACATGAAATGAGTATTTATGCATTATCAGTGGACCCGGTGGTATAGAAAATTATTGAATAGAAAGTTTCGAATTTTAAAAACTCTTTCCACGCTAGCGGATAAAATTCACTTTAGCACGCAGATTTCGAATGACAAACAGAATCTTTCCAAGCTTGTGAGGTGAAAAAGGTTTTTTTATCACTTTTTGTGTCTTTTTTGGAAGGCTGTTGTTTTTTTTTTGTAAAAAGTTTTTATTTTTCACTTTTTAGTTGTGGTACCTATACCACACAAATTTGAATATCACTCACTACCTGCTATGTATATAACTGTGACGGAGTCAGTTAATACATCGTCTACATATACTAAGTGGCAAAAATACGAAATTATTGGAGCTAACTCAAAAACTACTCAAGCAAAGTAAATAAAATGTATATGGGACCACGTCTGAAGCATGACCTACCAAAAAAAAAAGAATCATCAAAATCGATTCATAAATTGGCGGAGTAATCGCGTAATAAACCACAAATCGGTACTTGTCCCTTGATTCATGTTGTAGGTATACCTTATTGGCTACACACCGGGGGAGCTTACGGCGAATGCACGTTATTAATGAGCTGCGAGTCGCGCGTTTTTATTACGAGTACGTCTTAATACCACCCTCTTGCCCCCCACAGCCAGCCCCTCCGCGCCGCGCGCCTTGGCACGAGATTTATGGACCGCGAGTAGTGGCCATGTTTGTTTGCTTGGCGACGGTACAACGAGGGTGAAGTGATTCAGATACCGCACTTATTCGTGCTGCCCGAGGATTTCTCTGGACGGTAAGTTTAGTACTTATTTTTTTTCTTGTTTTGTTTCTTTCTAAAGCTGTTACAATATTTATAAAAGATCCCCATATAGTGCTCTCTATGAATAAGCCTATTGACTGTGTCCAATCATCGTCTACGCACATCATATATGCAAAGTTTTCACCACATAATATAAAAACTATCGCGTCCTAAGACTGGCTACATATAACAATCGAGAGGTGTCAACAAACTGCACGTATTTTGTTACAAGTGACCGCGGTCGCGAGGGCTCGCGCGCTCGTTGTAGTGGCTCGCGGTGCAGTGTTTGTTACAGTATCGCACGACATTTGACACTCCGTCTGCTGTGTATCCAACTGTGAAAATTTGTTTAGTCTATTCTAAAAACAGCTGGTGAAAATGATAACAAATGCATCAGAACAGTGTGAGTTTATTTTTCAAGCAATTATTGTTGGAAAAGCTGCAGGTGAGCAAGTTGAAACCTTCTTAATACTTTTTTTTTTGTTTCCTTCCCTCAAATGGAAAATACGGGACCCTTATAGGATCACTCATACGTGTGGCTAGCTGTCCGTCTGTCACAGGCAATTTCCTTCGAATCTGCTAGACCAATGGTAAACATTTATGAATTTCTGTGCCCCAAACAGGGACGTGTAACGTCAATAAATGAATTTTGAATATGGGAGTCAGTTTTTGGGAGCAAATTGGAAAATTTAAAAAAAAGTTTCACAAACTGTAAAATATGATATATCAAGATCTTTTTGTGAGATCTCAAATTATGTATTTTTTATAATTTCAAAATAAATAGGTACTTTTAAGATTTAAGAAAATTGATGAAAATTGACCAATTATCTCCGCAACTACAGAACTTTTTTTTTTTTTATACGTGGAATGGTTCATTTCTCGTAGATTACAGGAAAATCTATAAAAAGTCTATGGTCTTAAAATAACATGGTAAGTCTCTCAATATTGTGCGTATAAACTTACATTTGCAGTTGGAATCCATAGGAGTACATGTTTTTCAACTACAATTCTAAGTTTGTTCTTGGGGATAAATTCATCGTAACTACGGATCCCTTCATTATGCGTGGTTTCAACGCACGTGGTCTTTTTTTTAATTTATATACTTTTACAACTATCTTTAACGATCTTAGACCTAATTTGATACTGTGGCTATCACTTCCCTATAGTAAGTGATTGCGTAAGAATTTTACCTGTATAGGGTTTGTTTATTCTTTAATCAAATACTATTGGAACAGACAATACAAATCTCCGTGGCGTAGTAACTATGCGTGAGAGGTGATTTTGTTATAACAATACTAAATAGTCATTCAGTATTTGCACTGGTCATCCATTCCTTCTTGAAAATACACTGTTTCTGGATGGGATCTCTTACTTCTACCTCACCCGATTTGACAGCGAGCTCCTATGTTTTTAAAGATCATCGTAGAATCACACCTCTTCGAAGTAATGTTTATTGAATGACACTACAGAACTTTAAATTCCCCGTATCCCTACCCTATATCATAGTTTAATAGGAAATTGATCTTCCATTTTTCTCCACAACACGAGCGGCAACACTTAAAACCCATCAGCTATAACTTTCCTCGTCCAAAACGCGACATGGTAAATTATCCAATATGCGCCATAATATTTTCCTCCACGCTGATGGGAAAATGGAAAGAAAATGTTTAGCTCGTTCCATCCCGCGTGGGCCCGCGCTGAGATTCAATTAAAGGGATCGGGTTAACTTCCTCCCCCTCTCCCCCCGTCACTTGTCTGTGTGTTTAAAGCGCGGGGGGAACATGCAGTATGGCAGCAATTGTTATTGTGTGCCGCACGAGTGGCGTTGTTCATTTGTTTCTAATTGGCATTATGAGGGAGCCCATTCCAAAGTGGGCCGAACGACCCCTAACCAGATAGGATTTGGTATCGCAAGCATTTAACAACAATGCAGCTTCTATCAAACTCGAAACAGTATCGTCCGCTGTGCTGTACTCATTTCTATCTAAGGCTGAGTCCTGAGTGAACGCGCACCGCGCAGGCGGATTGCGGAGCGGATTTATCCAACGGGGCGTCCTGACTGACGGCGCACCGCCGTTGTACTGTGGCCCTAGTGAAAAGGGATCTCTAGAGTCCAAAAATGAAACTTTACAGGAGACGCAAAAAGACACTCTGCACGCTTCAAATTGCGTGTTTGACCTCGTGTGACATATAAACCGCTATCAAATGACATGACATGACATGTGATGTTTTTTTTATAGGTAAACATATTATGCTCTTTATTATTATTGAGTTATTTTTTTATCTAAAGTTATTAGTTTTTAAGATAGCGACTTATACTAACCACAAAATGAATTCCTTGAGGGTATTATATAAGTTATACCCCTTCTCCCATATGTTAAATGTTAATTCACACAAGTGAAAACGGATTTATGTCTAATAATATCATTACTCAGTAAACCATTTTTAAGAACCAGGTGTTGTTGTATTGGTAAACACCAAGCAAATGAAAACGTGGGTTATTTATGTTAATTTAGATTAAAAAACACTTTTTTTTTTTATAATACAAAAGTACTTACTTGAAACCGACTTTGGTAGTTTTTTTTGGTGTCAGTTGGACTCTTATACAGAAGTTAATTAATTTATTTTTAGAGATAGCTTAGATTGGTTTACACCAAACGATAAAGCATTTTTTTCTGATCACTTCTGTATACTTAACTAATTTTCCACAAAATTGGACTTATACCCCTTTTCACTAGGGCCACAGGTTTGTTGCCATGCCACGACCGTTGCCATAGCAAAGAACCGAAAGACATGACATTGTAATAACGTCCTGTCAGAATATTAATCAACCATTAATTCGTGTTTTTTAGTGCTTTTTTCCAATATAAAGTGAAACTTGGTCGCACTCCGGACAGGTTCGAACATCTCAAACATTTGTTTTATCCGCCGTTCATTCCGCCTGCGCGGTACGCGTTCACTCAGGACTCAGCCTAATGAGTGCAGCCGCACTGTATAATTGAATGCTGTTGAATTTGAGGTCGCAAGTGGGACGGCTGAGCGTCGTTCCTGGGTAAGATCAGGATGGGCAAAGTCATAATGAGTATTAAACATTTTGATTTGTGACATTGGCATACCTCAATCTAGGTCAAAAGTACTACTAAATTCGAGAAAATTGCCACTAATGATTGGTTATATTAGTTTATTCCGTGATTACTACACTCATTAAACTAAAATTTTAAGTGAATGTAGAGTACGTAATCTACGTAGCAGTGGGCTACTTTTTTCCGCAACCAAAATAAATCAACCTTTATAAACGGCTACTTTTAATAAAAACGTAAGCCTCTGAGTAATGTTTACAATTATTTGTAATAACTTTCGTAAGAGGAGCAATAAGAAATCGTTTACGCTGTAGGGAAGGTTGTTTGTGCAATAAATCGCGCAGCCATTGCGTGCCGCCCGCCCTGTGCGGTGAGAATTTTCTTAATGTAGATCTTGTAATATTGGGCGGCAAGCGGGAGTTGTATATTTTCTGTCTTTTACTTGGTACCTGTTAACAACTTACACACATATCTCGAATCTCCAGAAGAGCATCTACTCTTTGAAACACATCGGTTTTTTACACCTCTACCTAAATGTGTAACAAAGACAGTTTGGTAATATTTTGGACGTGATAGAATAGGTGCGTATTATAATAATAATGGTCCCCTCATTTCAGTACTACTTAAAACTACTTGCTTACTTCCCAAATATCCTTAAATAGAGATCGCTACATCTAAGAGGCGCCCGTTGCCCGCTGGTAGTGACCCCAGACTCAGTTAATTTCAGTCACCACTAACCGTGACGTAGCCGGCGGTACGTAATCCGGTGCTACGCAATCTGTGGCGCTACGAGTCTACGAGGCTACGACGCTACGACGCCTACGAGTGCTACGACGCTTACCTACTCAAAAGCCCTTTTTTAAGGTTCCGTACCCAAAGGGTAAAACGGGACCCTATTACTAAGGCTCCGCTGTCTGTCTGTCCGTCTGTCGCCAGGCTGTGTCCCATGAACCGTGATAGCTAGACAGTTGAAATTTTCACAGATGATGTATTTCTGCTGCCGCTATAACAAAAAATACTAAAAAACAGAATAAAATAAAATTTAAGGGGGCTCCCTTACAACAAACGTGATATTTTTTTGCCGTTTTTATAGAGAATGGTACTGAACCCTTCGTGCGCGAGTCCGACTCGCACTTGGCAGGTTTTTGCTCATACTGAGAGTAAATTGAGCTGGTCGATTGGAAAATTAGATACGTTTCTTGCGCAGGTATTTTAATAGAAGTTGTGTGGAGTGTGCTGTACAGTGATGAGCAAAAGTGAAAGTGTTATTGTCATTTAATTGGGAAAATTGCAATAAAAGTACCTACCCAGGTGAATACCTGTTAGTTGAATTAATTAAAGTATCATGATAGTACCATGATAAATAGTAACAGTTTGATTAGATTCCTAATTCGAAGAAAAAAATTGTTTTAATTATTAAAGGCGAGTATTTTATTACTTTTTATTTCACCTTGATCTCACAAGAATATATTATTAATACTATTCATGGTTCTGGTACCTGCTTCAGACATGTTGTTTACAAACCAAGTGATATCACGCGCGGCTATCTCATATAGTCGAATCCATTTTCATCTCACATAAAAGCCTTTCGAAAGAGCGTCTAAAAATAATTATCTAAATTGAGACTTTTCGACAAACTGAACTTTTTCTCGTGTTACGTCACGCTCCCAATAACATTGTTATACTCCTTGAATAGCAATAACGGAGTAAAGTAAACAGGCGCGGAGAGAAAACCGGTCAAGAGCGAGTCGGACTCGCGGGATAATGGGTTCGTACCTCCAAAACTGTTTTACCTTACATAACTTCTTTTTAGTGATTCCCATGATGAGAGGCAATTGTAACACATATTCTGCGGTAGATTATGTGAACTGGCTACCTATTACGTTTAAAGCTCGACGCACACGTACAAGCACTGCACCGGATCAGCAATGCCTCAACTCGAGCTGTTCACATATTCCTCCTATGAAACTCATTATGCGCACACTTATAAGTATCATAACGTATGGCCTCGGATCGGGATCAGCTAGTAAAAATGAGGCGAGGTGTTGTCGATCGAGTGCAGTGCTTATGCATGTACGTCTGCTATGAGCTTTAGAAGATAGAGCTCTGAGATAGTGAGACCGCGGTAGGCTCAGCAATAGCCGTTCCGTTGGCATCTTTTGGACACGGAACCCTAAAATACATCGTGTGAGACCCCGCCATCCACGCGGACGCACATTTGCATATCAAAGCGGCGACGCGCGTTAACTTAATGCCTCCGCGGAACATCGCAGAGTATCGCACGAGTTCGTACCGCAACGTACGAAGAGCATTGTGCCCTCATTGAAAATGTAGCCTTGTTTCTTTTGGCCTTTCTTTTCAGAAGCTTGCAAAAACAGATGTAGAAAATAAAACTGGCGATCACTTATTTTGAATTATATTTTACTTACAAACAGCGAGCTTGAGATCTTAATTTTAATCACAAGACAGTGTAGGCGGAGTGAAAATGAATATATCTCTTTGAAAATCCTATCCGGCTCTCTGTGCAAGAATATACATTAGTGTACATTTGAAAGTGTAACAAGGCAGCTATCCGGTACGTAGCCTCTTCAAGCGCGGGCCGCTTGTGGACCATTGTGTGCCTCACAATGGAGTGAAATAACGTACCTTTGTGTCACATGTGAGGCAAACCCGACGTCCTGCATGCTTGCTCTGATACTACAGGAAATACACAAGAAAAATGTAATTTATTGCGACATGTTATGACATGCTTCTTACCAACACACGTCCCAGAATCGTTCATAGACAGCGTGTTACACTTACGTACAGTGTGCTCGTACTTTTAGTTCACATGAATGGGGAGATGAGAACCTTTTTGTTGAACTCATAATATTGCAAGGAGCAGTGGCGACAGTGGCGCTCGCCGGCAACACGCGGGCGACACTGCTGCGGCGCGGTGACCTGTAAACTGTGCCGTCTCGTATCACGCTCGCACGCACATTACTTGATGTGTGTCATCTAAAGAATGCAATCTCGTGACCCAAAGACATCTGAAGGTTATATTAGAAAGCGTTTCCTTGAAGCTGTGGACGAAGTGCGATGAACCAAGATCAGTAGATCAAATTATATTAAGGAGGCTTTCAGCTTGGCTGATCTTCCTCCGCTTGCGGTTACGTAATTGTTTTAGTTTATACTAAGGTTTTGTTATAAATTTTATCTACACCCATGCCATAAATCCTCTATAAAAGTTTCTGAAACAGTTAGCTTATTGCGAACATTAAAACACTGGTTCTTTTAATGTTGTCATAGTAACCATAATATCATCCAAACGGGTGTTATTATGTTGAACTAAATTTCATAATGCAACTCATTTCAAAAAAAACTTTTTACAAAAAAAAAACAACCGAATAAAGTGAAAAATAACTTTAATTTCGGAAGTCGGTGTCTTTGCTTTTCAATTTCCGTTTTTTGCCACCGACTTCCGAAATTAAAGTTATTTTTCACTTTTTAGTTGTGGTACCTACCCCACACAAATTCGAATACCACTACCTGCTATGTAAATAACAGTGAAGGAGTCAAACAGGATATCGTCTAGATAAACTAAGTGCAAGTAAAAACACTCATGTCATGATATAAAATACACTCGGCTTCGCCTCGTGTGATAAACCCACATTCGTTTTAATACCCCTTATTATATAACAGTTGCATAAATAACTATAATAACCTCCATGGAGGCCCAAACCACAAGCAACTACGTAGAAGAAAGTATGTAAACCACTTACATTAAACTCTCTGCTTACTAGGTACATCTTAACCAAACGCAGTTTAAAGAAGAATTTCGACAATTCTAATTATTGGTTGGCTGTAGATAGAAGTATGAGGAGGAGCTCGTGGCTAAGTAATAACAGCCGCTTGGGGCGATCCATCAGGTTAAGCTACGCTTGCCGGGGTGGTCCGTGGATGGATGACCATTTTCACATATCGAGACTCCACCGTGCCTCGGAAAGCACGTTAAGCCGTTGGTCCCGGCTGTCATTTGTGGATCTTTGACAGTCGTTACGATTCGTCAGAAGCCCGAAAGTCTGACAACCAGTCTAACCAAGGGGTATCGTATTACCCAGTTACTGGGTTGTGGAGGTCAGATAGGCAGTCGCTCCATGTAAAATACTGGTATTCAGCTGCATCCGGTTAGACTGGAAGCCGACCCTACCATAGTTGGGAAAAGGCTAGGCAGATTGATTGTAGATAGAAGTATGAATAACAATAGGTGCATTAAAGTACGTCGCCTATACTATACTTTACACGTCATGTTCCAGTAGGGTTTACTCTACTAATATTAAGCATGAAATAGATTGTCATAACAAAATTCAGCATAATGATCATTACGCATAATATTATTAGGCATAATGTTAATTGCCATAAATACTGTTGGCATAATAATAATGCAGCATAATGTTAATTGCCGTAAATAGTGTTGGCATAATAATAATGCAGCATAATGTTATAAACGCATAATGATATTTACCCATAATGTTCTTTGGAATAAAAATAATAAATCCAAATATAACTCACTCCTTTGTTTTTGTATTTTTGATTTATGTCACCAACTTTCGAAAGAACCAGGACCACCATCCTATACATGCATACCCTAACCAAAACGATTATGACCAAAAGCTACATATGGTGCATTTAAAAGCACAGTAGACCTAGATTCTGAAATAATTCCTCTATTTTAATTTAAACATCAGGTTTTTGTATATTTCAGAACAAAAAAAATACTTTTCCGGACATATAGCTCATTCGTTACATGGCGTTTTTACATAACTTGTTCAGTAACGAATTTCGATTTAAATAACAATTGGCGTAACCTAGTAGGGCTTGACTAGATTTAGCAACATAAATAACAACATGATGTGGCATATCTCGCCACTAAGTCCGGCTGGGACCAGCTTAAAATGTACCAAGACTGTGAGAGGCAGAATAAAATCAAACTATGCTATGAAAATCAAACGATCCTATTAGATACATCTCTATCGCTAAGCACGTCTCTGGTGGAGAGGCTGACTTAGGATAGTTAAAAACATCTGGAGTGGGTCTACCAGATCCTTGTAACTTATCGGATAATTCGTGTAAAGGAAAATAAAACAAATCTGTCACAAACAGCGTAGTTACGCCTTTTTTAGGGTTCCGCAGTAAACAAGGAACCCTTATAGTTTCGCCATGTCCGTCTGTCCGCGAGTTAGAAATATGATAAGAGATATGTGAAAAAATTCACGGCTGTTGTATATATAACGAAATTAAAAGGAAAACTATCACCGCTACGTACCACTCCGCTCCACAAGTTACCGAGTAATAATTGACCAACTTTGCAGTTGTAAAAACATGTTCTCCAAGTTTTTCAACTGCAATGTTAAGTTTGTTTTAAGAATTCATCCCAACTGCGGAACCCTTCATTGTGCATGGTTCGACATGCACTTGGCCGGTTTTATTATTCAATCTTTAAGCATTTATTTAAAAAACCTAAATAAATATAAGCCATGGCAGTGAAGAGATGGGCAGTCCCAACAAAATGCGTGGGACAGCACCATTTAGCCATTTTGAAGGAGTCTGAATTATCCAACACGTCATGTTGTTTTCCATAAAGATTTTATGCAGTTGCGCGGATAATTCACTGAATGCACGTCTCTAAATACGTTGCACGCGTAAAACACATTTGATTCACCGAAACAGTGATGTACGATTTCAATCATCAAAGCACCGCAATATCGTATCCAATTACATTTCACCGATAAACTGACACGTATCGTAAGTCCAGTAGGAAATGAGAGAGAGGTCAATGAGATATCGCTTTCAAGAATATGTATAACGAGCTTAAAGTGCAACAATTGGTCCCTATTTCTAGTCCTATAATTGTGTCTTTCACCTCTTTTACTGAAAAGACTTAGATTTTTCCTATCTAAGTTACAATAGCCTAATGTCAACTGCTCACCACCATTACAAAATATTGCTTTTTCCGATGCAGGAACGTTAATCGATGAGGAGTTCTCCCAGTACTTCACCATCAGCTCCACTTCACCATATCTATTTTGACGAGCATAAATTACTTGCCAACCATAAAGTAATTGAATCGCAACCCGTGAAATACTTATTATTGAGTCGTTCCGGTGGCAATCTGTGGTCTTCATCATCAGTTCCACTTCACCAAATGGTGCTTTCTGAGAGTAACTGCACGAGTTATTATAAAAAATAGAATTTTGCAAATCCGTTTATATACGACGTATTCACGAATAAACATTTAAAAAAAAACCTCCGAATTGATAACCTCCTTCTCTTAGAAGTCGGTTAAAAAACAAAAATGTTCGCGGCTCAGAGGTGGCCCAAGGGCCACCCCCGCCGCACCTTAACCTAATCCAATAGAGAAATTCCCAAATTATAATAAATCATGTTTATATTTATGGCTTACGATTAAAAGACGAATAAATAAATTATGCCTTAAAAAAATATAGCAACTCCAATTTATGCTAAAACAAATTAGACCAAAAGACAGTTATGCTAACCTTAGCATTATGCCAAGGTATTATTATGCCACAGTATTATTATGCTAAAAAAAGTTATGAGAAAACGTTATGCCAAACAATATTATGACTAAAAATGTTATGCCAAGTGGGGATTCCCTTCGAGTAGGTTGGTTGTAGTTAACACACAATGGTACATACTCACGACTTCGTGCGGTGCCATGCGGCCTGTTTCCGGCGCGACGGCCCGTTTTGCCACCCACTAATGAACCCATCCGTGCCGCACGCGGTTGTTAAAAATTTTCGGTTACTGAGCATTTGACGTGAAGCAAGAACATGCAAAAGGTTTAAATCTGAAGACCGATAAAAATTATTTGATGTCACAAAAAAAAAAACTCTTTGGATGTCACTACAATATCAGACGGGGCAAAACAACATTAAGCAGCTGTCAGCAAAGTATCCACAGAGGTATTAGGTATAGTAGAAAGATGGTAAACAAACCAACCTTATTGCTGTCAATTTGTCTTACACAGTGCAGCGGTCCTTCTGCACACGAGACAGCGCTAGTGTCGCCGCACTCAACGATTTAGCAACACACCTAACTTTTTTAATGAACTCTTTTGGTAAACTTTGATATGAATACCGCTGGTATAGCGGAGTACCACAGTACCGGTACCGGAGTGCCGCAGTACCGGGATACCGGGAGGATTGAGGCCATGGATTTTCATAATCCTTGCAAATTCATCAAGTTGCGCGCCCTTGTGCGTGGGATTTATTCGCGATCGGCAGTTTCAATTTGTATGATCCTCTGTTACAACAGAAGCAAAAACTTAGTTTGTTATAAATTTAGCGTGTGTTCAGCTCGTCTTACATTCAATAGCATCCGTACAGTCACAATGGAAACTCTGGAATTCACAAAAAAAAAAATATTTTCCTATACTTTCTTGTCAGATTTATATTTGAGGAATCTTCATACATAACTTATGCAAACACTTAAATAAATAAAGTTCCTGTACTTGGAAGAAAAAGCTATCCGCCGTCAACTCGAGCAAAAAAAAACAAAGAAAGGCACAGCCGTACACTTCCTTTTCTCGAAGCCATTCAGGATATTTTCGACCCTACTGTAACTTCGTTATGGATTAAGCTAGAAGCCTGAATTTTCAGTGACAGTTATATTATGCCCTCTTGGGCATAATATAACTGATTCTTGATACTGATACTGATAACTGATAACTGATTATATTCCCAAATACCTTTCTATTTGAGAATAATTGCAAGTCAAAGTTCCTTATTTTTCACTGACCCACTCACAGATCATCAAAACTCTAAAGTACTTCTAGCAGACGCACGAGCTTCAAAGAACACAATTAGTGTTTAGCCTATAAAGCCTACTGCCTATAAAAAAACTTTGTAATTCAATATAAATAGATACGATTACAAAGTTACTTTTGCAGTTCATACAATACTTCGTCACCTAACCACCTACCTACGTCTACCTAAATAGATATATAGGTAGGTAAATATCCCTATTTAGGGACCAATTGTTGCAAAACGTGTTCTCTCTTACAGAATTTATGGGAGAACAGTATAATAGCGGCAATAGAAATGCATAATCTGAGAAAATTTCCAACTCTACCTATTACGGTTCATGAGATAGAGCTCGCTGACAGACAGACAGACAGACGGACAGGATGTGGCTCGAAATTATTGTAGGGAATGTGAATTTTTTATGATGTACACTGTTGAGTAGTTTTTTTAAAGGTGGGGGAGGATTTGGATTCTGTGATGCATTTAAGTTATTTTTTATATAATCTGAATCATGATAATTAATTAGTTAATTGAAATAATTAATATTAGTCTGGTTTTCATAATTATGTAGGATTGCCAATCTGAGCAAGAATGATAAATATTTTCATATTTATGTAGTTTCATTAATTCAAAAAATGATGGGCTGCGCAAGCTCAGTACGAAATTTTATTTGGTAAACTATCGGTTAATAGTCGTACTCTCTCGGCGAATAATTCCGAATATTATTCAATAGTTCCGAATGCTTCGTGTATGTTATTTCGTGTAAACTACAGCGATGTAATATCAACTTATAAAATGAATGTTTATCCACTTACTGTCGATTACGCACAAAAACACTTAGTTTTCAATAAAATTCTACGGAGCAAGCATTCGCGAGTTCAACCTTCAAACTTACTGCTATAGTTTGACTGAGACCGCTGTACTGCGCCTTAGATATGTGCACGTCGAGACGGACGGGCGGGCAGTGCCGGCCGCTCATTGGTCAACGCTCACGGCCTCCCACCGCTCATTCGTCATTGCTGTCTAAATGCGCTTCTATAGGCGGGGCCTATACAGCATGACGGCGCGAGCATGTCGGTGACGCGATCCATAAGTCGGCGCGAGCATGTCAGTGACGCGATCCATAAGTTTATCCCCTACCAAAAATCGCTCAACGCGCCTTAAGAAGTTTTCACTTCAAAAAACTGATATTCTCAACTCGTACTTCAAGTAACCCGTTTGTTTCAATATGTTTAGATATCGATACCAATCACATCTGCGGAGTGCCGCTAACTAATTTAATTTGACCCTGTATATTTACGTACTGTA
The DNA here is from genome assembly GCA_948473465.1 of Lithophane ornitopus. Classification (NCBI taxonomy): domain Eukaryota; kingdom Metazoa; phylum Arthropoda; class Insecta; order Lepidoptera; family Noctuidae; genus Lithophane; species Lithophane ornitopus. The sequence continues at coordinate 273,385 of OX419632.1, read as the reverse complement.
TGTTTCATAAGTAAGTATGTAACCAGTCTATGCTGGTTACGAATAATTGTACTTACAACGACAGCATTAAACTCAGCTCGTTTTGACGTTATTTACTAGTTTCAAGCACCCTTCACAACTAATATCACTTGCCGGCAGCACTCGCGTCACTTCTCATTTGCGGGGCAGGCCTCACGGTCACCTGCGTTCGGGCTTGAAACGTCGTCAACAGTTATAGCAGCACAACCGTGAACCTGACACTCGCATGATCCCATAGAAGACCACGACATTCAATTGTTTTAGAATCAAAACTTTTAATTACGAAAACACACAAGCACTAATCTTTACTAGGTACATGTTCTTTTATCAATCCTACGCCAAGATCATGCGTGGGCTATGTTTAAACTTGTCAAGTTATAAGTTATAAGAAGCTTAAAATAGCTTCACCTTTAAGTCTTGATTCAGGCTGTTTGTACTGAAGGTAACGCGATTTGACGACGCTATATTTGATTACGAGCTGCGTCAAAGAAACGGAGCCGAGGCGCGTCACCAGGTTTGACGCTAATTTCGGCCTGTGGATATTCACGTTATGTAATTTAGGAGTGGTGGTGTTGTGTTTCGAGCTTGTTAAGTAGGTCATGAGTAATTACTTTGTACAATTTTCAAGTTACATAGTTTAAGTGGTAATGTGATATTCATTGTAATCTCAAACATATTTGACGAATTCACTGAAAAACAACTGAATTGTTTAACTAGCAAGAATGGATGGTCAACTTGGTGTGCATACACTGATTTAGTATGTAACGTAATGCAACATGCTCTGCCGATGTTGACACGCTAGTGAACCAACAGCGCACCTGTCAACAGTGCGTCGTGCACACGGCGTCATTCGCATTCCGAAACAATTACACGAACAAACAGATCTGGTTGGAGACGTCCGACTGAGGCCGGGACAAACGTCTTGTCAATTCAAGACAATGTGCAAGCACTGCTAGCTACGCAATGAACCAGTCGCAACTAAACGATGCGCTCGCTTATCCCGAGGGTTTGCTCACACAATCCGTCTCCTGTAGTTAGCACAATTACAAGTGGGTCTGCCGGCCGTTCGACCATCACGGAGGGGGGAGACATACGGTAAGAAGGGCACGGCCCTCACGACACACAGAGAATTATTTAGCATCGTCTCTCACGAGTGTCTTACGGGCCGGAGGCGGCCGGATTCCGTGCGTTAGTGAAAACCGAATTGAATCATGAATAATATTTATGCAATCCGTATCTAGGCTGTAACGAGGTCTTAGTGTCGTACCCGCTGTTATCTGATATGACAGGCTCTTCATTATAGATAACCCAAAATACATTTATATATAGGTATAATCGCTTTAGCTTCAGGTCTTTCTTGGTTCAGTTCCTGTTTGACACTACCTTTGACTGAAGTATAAGTAATAAATAATGCATTATGTAAAACTCACGCTTTGTAGTATTGTGTTTATATTAATATATGTGTTTTACAGGTACACAAGCAACTACGAATCTGCGGCTAATGATGAGTAAAATATTCGTCGATATCTCGTTGCATCAGAATAAGCGTCGCGTCTAAATGCACGAGACGTGAAAATAAAGACGGAACAAGAGACGCCGCGGGCGACCACTGTCAAACACAATTACTTCGTAGAGAAACTCAGCGCAATTATAATGAGCAAGTATAAACAGAAAGTATTTTGGAATAGCTCAATTTCCTCAGGCCCAGTTTCATGGTCATGCGTACCATAATATCCGTGTGCATCCATATCCACCGCCGATCAGCAAAAGTTTTGTTTACGTTCTCTCATCGGATGAGCAGTTACTTTCTGTGTAATGCGACTTCGTGAACGTAGTACAGTACAGGTTTTGCTATTCAGTAAATATGATTGTCTACGATATCAGAATTCTTACGTAACATCCTCTTCATCGTTTGTGCGACATAATTATTTATAACGATATTAACGACGCATAACAATACTATGTCTCACAATTTATTGCCAACAGACAATTCGATATTACATTTTGCTACTAATAATATCTCGGAAAGAAACGGAAACGTAATCTCAGTTGATAATAGATGATTGAAAGATCGAAGGAAAAGATTGCGTATTACGTAGTGAGCAGCGAAATAAATAAATAATTTTCTTCAGATCGGAATATAATACGAAATGGTTTGGTTTCAGTGAGGCGGGTTGCGCGGGAGCTATAATTTTATGGCTACAAGGTTGTGTCTATGTAAGTCCTGCATCTGAAAAACCACTAACTCCCATTAAAGTAATAAAAACTAAAACCCAACTACGACTAAAAAGGTATAAACAAGACACCACAGACAGACAAATAAAAAATCCGGAGTCACACGTGTTAGGGCATAAATCGAACAGATTACGTGTGACTCCGGATTTTTATTTGTCTGTCTGTGGTGTCTTGTTTATACCTTTTTAGTCGTAGTTGGGTTTTAGTTTTGATTACTTTATTTTTTTTATATTTCTTTTGGGGTAATAATATATTTTTTAAATGTACTCATTAAGCCATTTCATTTGATACCCAACATGGTACGATTAAACAATTTTTTTTTTTAGTTCCTGACTTTTTGTCCTCTAGAGGGCGCCATTTTTAACTTAATGTGTCTAAACGTAATGTGACGTCACATACCCTATAACCAGCGGACGATCAAGACGCTTCCAACGATACCTCATTTGTCAAATTGTGATGAGTCGTTTAGAAGATATGAGGGAACAGATGAACATACATACATACATACATACCGGTCAAAATCATAACCCTCCTTTTTTCTTCGCCGTAGTCGGGTAAAAATGCAAGCTTGACTTAGTTTGGGAGTTGGTATATCTACAATTATGTGCTGTTGTACAACCATCAAACACCTTTAAAAAATGTGTTTCTTAGATTAAGTTTTTGTTCTACTTTGAGAGTACTACGTTCTATTTTTAAACGACCTTTCCAACGACACCCCACACAACGGCATTGACGAAAAAAAAAGACATCACCACTTTACGGGTAGGGGAGGAAACCGAAAAAGATTTTTTTTCTTGATTTTGTTTTATCACTTTGTTGGCGTGATTTATATGTACTTATACCTATTCCAAATAACAGCTTTCTACTATTAAGAGTGTCTGAGCTAAGCCGCGGACAGACAGACAGACATGGCGAAACTATAAGGGGAACCCTTAATATCTACTGTAGTACCTACATCATAGTACTTATTAGCAAATGGATGCTCACTGGTGATAATTGTGACATTCCATCTTTCTACGGACGCGACTGTTGAATCTGATGAACTATAAGAAGATGAACGAAGATAATAAGGCTTACTGAGCTCAACTTTTTCTTTTAATAGGATGACCTACACTGCGATAGGCCATGTAACCGAGTCGTAATATTGATTCGTAACATACATTGGGTGCTAGGTGAGCGGATTTCCGATCGCAGTACATATTGAAACTCTCGACACGTTTACTTTTTATTTGTATTTTTTCGTTAGCAGTCAATTTGAACACGGATAGATTCGATTTAACAATAAAAATACACGCGTGGAAAGTACTCACAAATATGTGGGTCAGCGATAACAATATAGCTAAGTATAGTTATGGTACGTGATTGATATCATCAGAACAAATGCCTATAGCAATCTGCGGTATCAGTCCTTTAACATCTTGCAGACCTAATATATGAAAAAATTAAACTTTTAAACTTAACAGGTCTTCTCCTAATACAAGCTGGTGTATTTGTGAAAGAACACAATTTTTTTATTATAAAATGTGACTTGCATTCAAAATATAGCCGTAGAGACACGCTTCACGCCAACACGGCTTCCGTCATACCAAGTACATTCATAAAAAATTATCACGGCAATTAAAATTTTCAATAATATTCCAAAATAAGAGAACTCTCTTTAAAACACTTTAAATTCAATCTACAAAAATGGCTTATTGGTAATTGTTTTATAGTATCATAAGATTTTTTTGATAAAAATAGTAACAGATAAATATATAATTATGATACTAGCACTTTGCCCGCGACTTCGTCCGCGTGGACGTCGTACTTTCCTCTACAAACTTCAACAACCCCTCCACCCTCTTTGAAAGATAGTTTTCGAAAATTAATATTTACGATCTTTACACCTTGAACTTTATTACCCTTTTACACCCCGCTAGGAACAGATTTTTGAAAAACCCCGAAACACGTACTTCTTTTATTTGTTGTTTTAAGTATTAGTACCGTATCGAGTTTCGAGTTACTCCGACAGCGCGTTAAAATTTTTACTTACTTAGTTTGACACCCAGTTAAATGGTGTCTCTATGGTGAAATAATTATCAAAATCCGTTTATTAGTGGATGCCTACGTCATAATAACTATCTGTGTGCCAAACAGCCCAATCCGTTCAGTGGTTTGAGCTGTGCGTTGATAGATCAGTCAGTCAGTCTCGCCTTTTATTTAAATAGATTAACATGTTTATATATTTGTATGCCAGTCCATGGCGAAACATATAAGATCATAACTATATAAATAAGACTTTAAATGTACCTACCATGTTTTAAAGCAAATAAATACGGGTGTAAGGGACAGCCTTCCACAAACAGCTCCTTATTACACGACTAGGCATGGGTTCGATGTATCAAAACGTAACTTATATCGGATATGTGTTTATTATCATACCATATCGATATCTAAATATACATAACCGTTTTCACAAAAACTTCATCGAGCTATGGCTTATCCAAAGCGCAACAACGAGAACGAACTACGAATAATGTCGAATAAGTAATAACGAACAAAACGCAAACTTCACATCACGAGCGATATGACATCGACGGTTTTTATTCGCTTTGTCTCTGTCTTACCATTCAATGTTTTACTGGCGTAAAAGTGATGAAGCGAATATTACGTAACTTCGGCTAGTGATTGGTTATTTGGTTAATAATAGTGCGTGCGTAATATCTATATCCTAATGCGCTAGCAATAAGGTCTAGTTTCTATTTATTTAGTTACAACAAATATTCCATAAGTTAGCAACTTTCCGGCGGCTACTCGATATCAGGGAGAAATTCATTCTTTAAACTAGCCCTACGTTCAATAGATTTAAGGTTGAATTTATGTTGTTGGAATAAGAAATTGCATCGAATGAATTAATTATAATATTCAATCATTGTAAATAAGACGATTTTTAAATGCGCCAGAAAAGTTAGCTTTTAATAATTGACATAATTATAGTATGTTTTCAAAAACTTTTCTGCTAGTCCTAAGCCTAAATTAAAGCATGAAGGGAAATCGTCGTACTTACAAGAAGCTAAACTGATAAATTTATTATTGTTAAACTTTAAAAAACGAAAGCACTTATATCAATGTATTAACGGTAAAAGTGTGAGTTTGCGTTTCGTTCGTTTCAGTTACTTGTGCAAATCGTACTACTGATATCGATATCTGAAAACGGTTTTCGATATCGATATGAAAACTGAATATCGGTTACATATCCGTTAGCAACTAAATACGAAAACGCCCATGTCTATACACGACTGCCCAAAAAGGAGTGTAATGTTTTCAGGGTTCATGTATGTATGTATGTTTGTATGTATGTGAGTTTCTTTATTCCACCATAACTTTAAAATGCCTGAACGGATTTGGATGTATGGGGTATCGTTAGAATCCTTATACTATCCCGAGTATAGTTATAGTTTTTTTTGAAATAATCAATATGGCGGCAGTATGGCTCCATTTTCAAACGAGAAAAAAAAAAAATCTTCAATTATTTACAATATGGGTATCCAATTGAAGGCCTTGATGAGCACATTCCAAAACTATATAATTTACTGGCATAAGTTTTACATAGGTAGGGTGTACATGCAAATAAAGAAATAAAAAACATTTCATCTTTGGCTGCAAACGATAATCAGACTTTAGTAACACTGCAAATGTCTAATTCAGTGAATGGTTTGGTAGATGATTGAGTTATTATTAGAATTAATTAATAATCACCAGTGATAGGAACCGAACGAAGGTAGTGCCTATTTGCCTAAACTTCGAAGAACAGAGACAAGAAACGGAGACTTCCTTAGGACTAAATTTTTTCCGGGACATCTGTCCCGAAATTCGGGACAACACTTTTAAATACATTGTTGTTTTTAATTTTTTAGTTCGTTTTTTAGCAGGGCAGTCGTTTTTTTTAATTTTTTAATTAATTATTTTGAATCATATTCCACCGGAAATTTTCTTAGGAAAATTTTCATTTTTTAAATCGGTTTTTCAGTTACGATTCCTTTATTTCAATCTAAAATTACATTATCTGTACGTAGCATTCCATTTAAATAAAAAAAACAGCAATGGATGTTGAAATTTTCTAACTAACGACGCGTGAAATCAGCAGTTCACTTTCTGCCTAGCTACAGAGGACATCGGACTATGCGCATATATTCCCAAGCTACTCCCAACAGACGCTTAGATTCGTGTATAGCTGCGTTCCTTTCAGTCGGATGGTCGGCGTTTGCCCAATCACAACAGTATTGCCAACTTATTAGACCTCAATCTGTGAACGAAAATGTTAGAACTAACTTGATAAACCTTGAACCTAAGAACTCCTCACTACCGTCACAGGGCGTAAGGTAAAAAATGTATTTACTGTTCATTACTTTGCTGTAAGACAATAGTTAATTATTCATTCATTTAGTTAATTATTTCTCACGTAGATGCGATCGGGCCGGAAACGGCCAAGCCACATATTTCGACTAAGGTGTAGAGTTTGTGAAGTTAGGAAATGAAATGAAATGAAATGAAATTGTTTATTCTGTAAATAGGATATTGGAATCACTTTTACACGTCATATTAAAAAATATTAAAAAATAAGCGCGATGAGGTCGGCGTTTCCTATCTGACTACTCTGAGAAGAAAGGCCGAAACAAACTCAGAGGTCACAGTCTCTTTTAAAGTCCAGACATAATCTTGGTCAAGCCATATGAGGACCATGTAAATTCGAGTTTGTTCATTGTTTCTTTCTTTTCTTGTGTTGTATTTCTTGCACATAATTGGCGGGGTCCGCTAGGACCGATGTCTTCCAGGGTTGCGGGAATGTCCGAAAGGGATACCGGGACCTTGGCAACAGGCAAATGAAGGAACACGGGTGGGTTTTAGTCAGTAAAAGTCTGACACGCCCTTCCGCTCCGCCCAGAGCGGGAGAAGTCATTAATGATGATTTAACACACTCAAAAAAAAAAAGATGTGTCTTTTTTGATAGCCCACTCTTTATTCGTATAATATAAGTATACTCATGTAATTCTGAAACCTAACGAAAGCCCCATGTACACTTTTATCCCCTAATTTAAGGGGTTGAGAGGTGATTTAAAAAAAAATCCTAAAACACGTATTTTTTTTATTTGTAATAAGAAATCACATACTTCTTATTATTATCTTATTAAGTGTACGTGCATAATTTTCAGATCTCTAGCATAAAATTAAGTTTATATGGGAAAACCCATACAAACTTCCATCCCCTAATTTACAGAGTGGGAGGTGATTTACTAAAAATTCTGAAATATGTATTTTATTATTTATAACAAGGAGTTCCTATATCAATTTTGATACCTCTAGTATTCAAATTTGCGGAAGTCTCATACAAACTTCCATCCCCTAGTTTAAGGTTTGGGGGTAAAAGTTCCAAGTTTTAGTTTTTTTTTTGTTGTTTGTGTACTGATACTAGCATACATACCAAATTTCAGCTTTCTAGGACTTAAGGAAGTAGCCTAAGAATTTTGATGATCATCAGTGAGTTAGTCAGTGACGAAATCAGGGTTTTTTAGATATCAATAAAATCGAAAGTATAAAAGCTCCGCAATTGAAACTTTCTACGTTTAATAAGTTCACTATTCACATCATATCCCGAGAATTTTGTTTATCTGGTATAATCCAAACCCAAGTTATGAGGGTTCAAAAAAACGGCGAAGCGCTTCGAGAAAAGGTAGGTAGTGCCCTCCTTGCGCTTCGCTTGGCTCGTCTTGGCGGGGGCACTTCCGTGCCCCCAGATACGGGTTGAAGCTCGCAGTTAGTTTTAACTGGTGCCAACTAGTTGGTAGCACTGAGCACTAACTTTTAAAGGTCAACAATTGCATTATCAATCTTGGGCAGCGTCGTAACCTTGTGCCGCTTGAATAATGTAAAGTTATGAACAAAGAAAGCCGATTTATTACTTAGTTTAATATAATATGCGAGATTACGAGCGCACCCCGCTCCCCCCACACCGACCTCCGGGACGAGTCAAACCGTTCCGTTGAATTTTAATGTAAATCGGGCTCATTTCCTGTACCTTGCGAACAGGCGTCAGTTTCAATTGTTGATTTTTGACCCATGCTTGTTGGTTTTGTGTCTCATAATGTACCACTGAGGGTTATGAATGTTCCAATTTACAGAGGTATGTAAAGGTAGAAAATCTGTTTTATGACACAAGACATGATTATTACTAGAATGAGATTGTAGTTATACGTAGGTCGTAGCTGCGAAGCACTTTCGTAGCAGTTTTCAAAGGGTTGTGTTCTCTGTCAAATACTAAATAATATAATTCAGAAAGGAGTGCAGTATAGTGCAGTATATATACCTTGACTAAGGTGTTTACATATTTTTGCTCGAGACTGTACTCTTTAACAGTGACATACTTCTAGTCAAATTTGAACGTGTACAGTATTACTATAATTAGGTACTCTTACGTTGGAATCAGTGCCTTGTTTCTTGCGCATCATCTGAATTGTTAATGGTGGCAGCTCTTCGTGTGTCATGTGTGCCTGGTACTCAATGTTACTTATTAATGTAAGTTAAGCTAGCTTGCTCGCGACTTCATCTGCAATCCAGAATTAAAAGTAGCTTATGTTCTTCTCCAGATCAAGGTCTACCATTGCGCGAAATTTCATCTAAATCCATTCAGCCGTTTTAGCATGCGTAAAACTAACTCAATTTCGCATTTTATTCACCGAGCGAGCGAAGCGAGCGAAGTGTCTCTGCATCATGTGTCTCAATAAAAGATCTGATGAGGATCTTCGGTATGATGAGCAGAATAGCTTCTCAAAATGCAGTAAATGGCTCACTATTTATTAAAACCTGGTTAAACTGGATTTTAGGCTGAGGCTACAGTAGGCAGCGTTTTGCGATGCGACTGGAAGAGCGAAACGAGATAAACATGGCATGGCTACATTATAAGCGGAATATCCGGCGTATATTCAGCGACGACGTGGCTACAGTACACATGCTACACGGTTTACTATACGCATATTGTAGCCATACGCATATTTAGTACTTAGCACTATTGAACTAGTCGTGCAAGTGAGAAATTTTCGAATAAATTCGCTTCAATTTCGCCGATGCTGTGATTACATTAATGTTGTTCCTATCGCATAAAGAAATCAAAGATTGCTATTAATATTTTATGTACGGTGTAGCCATATACGTGAGCATTCATTTATTTGTTTTAATCGCTCTGTGTCACAGGTCGCGTCGCGGCTTAGTGTAGCCTCAGCCTTGGGGTTCTGTAGTCAGCTAGGGACCGATATAGTTTCGCCGTGTCTGTCTGTCTATCCGCGGCTTAGCTCAGAGAATCTTAGTACCTACTAGAAAGCTGTAATTTGGTATATACCTACATTAAACACGCTGACAAAGTGGTAAAATAAAATCATGCTAATTATTTTTTACACTAGGTGGTGTTCAGGTCTGATGATGGAGCCGGAAGGTTGCCATAGGAACTCATCAACCAAACAAGGTAGAACCATCGTTTTTGGACAAACTGGACTATGTATTGACAAGTACTTTTATACTAGATGCTTTCCAGGTCCATATGAACTCCTAAACTAAACAAGATAGCCTTATTGTGTTTTCGGTCGTTGGTTTGGTATTGCCAAGTGCCCACGACGTAGTCCAGGGCCACAAGGGGAAATCACAAAAAGATACGTCAACAGCCTTTTAAGTTACATCGGTGAGTTTATCATTATATAATGATAAACGATCATTAAACCAATGTAACAGATAGGTGTTACATCGGGCGCAAAACTGGCATTACCTATTTCGTATTGTTAGTAAAGCTACACTTCTGCCTACCTCTTCAGGGAATAATTTTATACAACTTGCATATTTCCATATTACATTCTCTAAGCCTATTAACAGAATGGAATGCGGAGATATTTTACAGCCCACGGATGACGGGACGCCGACGCCGTAATCCCGGGGTGACAAAACTTTTACGACGTGTGACGCGGAACAGCAGTAAACACCGTTTTATAATCAAACAACCAAAAATAACATCATCTCACGTAACAATGTTGACTTCGCATCAGCGGTACACTCCCGCGATGTCACCGCGATCCTGGCGCGATCGCACCACGATCACGGCGCTACCGTCAATCAACTATCACTGTAACGATTATTACACCTCTGCCTTCAATTATATTAAGTTAAGTTGAATAGTAGGGGTCGGGCCCCGCTGTGTGCGCTATAGGGGTACGTGCGGCAGAGGAGGGGAGGTGGTTAAATATTAACAACAGGTTAGTTACAGGCGCGCGAACAATATGCGAGCGTACCGCGGATGTAGCGACCGCACGGGTGACAGCGGGACGTGGAAAGTTACTAAAATGTTTACCTAATGAACCTATTCACAGCGCTTTGTGCGACGAGGCGACCTCAGGAAACAATATCAGCTCGCTGTGCAACATACACGCTCCTAAACGTTCCCACGTACATTATGTATCCGTCCCCTTGCGAGGTCCCATACCGTGCCCTTGTGTAAGACGCTCAACTATGACTACGTTACGCATAAGATATGAGTCATTAGGTATTTACTACACGACAAGTAACGATGAGAGGGTGCTATCACTAGCCATACATATTTGATACCAACAACATCATAATTATTATCAATCTATAAACATCGTCCGCTTTTAAACTGGTGGAATGAATAGTCTGTGTAGTATTTAATGTGAAAATATATCTCTTCCAGATATTACTAATGTACACATCCAGATCTACAAAAGTTTGGCTTTTTAGATTATTCTAAAAGTTTGGCTTTTTAGATTATTAGTCACTCATGCTCGTCTGACAGTCTCTCTCTAAAGCTAGCTGTGTCAGATATTAACAGACGCGTACCACACTACCTTGCTAACAAGTGTACTTGGACCACAGATATAGATAGGAGGTTGAGGCCTCATGCCTATAGAGAATATATGTACATGCATATAGTGAGGGGCGGCAACATCAGCTGAGGACTGAGCTATAATTACAATAACACGGCTGGCGCTGTAAGCTGCTGCGACGTGTTTGCGACCACTGAGAACACGTTGTCTTCTTGGAGACATGACATCTGACCCGTACTTCATTCGTCCTAATCAGTTTGTATCTAAATAATGCCTAAACATCTAAGGAAAATTATTGTAATATTCACTGACTCACCACACTCACTCATTTTCTAAGCCGTGAACTTGGCCGTTTACCTTCCGATCAACCCGACCGTTGAATCAAAAACCACGTTTTTACGAAAGTGTTCTTCTGAACAAGCACACATTCGCTGGGCATGGTAAATGAAAACAGTTAGGGTAAGCGATCGTGTTTCACGCGTACCTAGTTGGTAAATTGTTTAGAACTATGTCTGGGTAATAGCTCAGAACAAAACTCGAATAGAGGTAGGGTAAGCAAGCCACCAACAGACTGCCACCGCAGATTATTTAGCCACAATAACTTCCACAAGTAAAAGAAAATCTAGGAAAGCATAGCTAAGTAAAACACTATTCCTCCGCGAAGATATTCGCACATAAATCTAAATAATAAAGCTGTCCTGAACAAAACAGTGTTCTGCGAGCAGTAACAATTCCTCTTAACAGTCGCGTCGTAATCAAGGCGGTGCGGTGCGGTGTAAAGAACACATCGCAACTGTGTCATATATATAGTATACGACTTTTGACTGAACGGGCTCTTTACAAGTGATGAATGCATGCAATGATAGCGGGACTTCGTACAAATGATGCAGGGTATGCCTTCTTATTCGTGCAGTTTATGCATGATATATTTTATGGGTGATGACGAAAAGTTGTAAAAAATACTGAAGATTCATATTTTAGAATTCACAGTCGCGACGCGAAGTCAATAACAAAAAAGATTCATAATAATTATTATTAAGAGTAATCTTAAGGTCATGAGGCAATCACAGATGAGAAGTATTATAACGGATTTACTTATTCACTCTTACCTGTTATATGAAGCTTCTCTATTTCACTTATTTCTGTGCCTTAATTGTTATTACTACTTAAACACTAAAGTCAACACAGTCCTGAATAAATATCTACTAACTCAGTGCCTAAACACGGAGGGTCTAGTTTCAAACAGGACGCTGATTTCGTTTTACGTTTTCCCCATTTTTCGAACTGCCACACAGCCCATTTAAGTACTTTTCACTCGATCACAAAACTTTCGTTACATGTCTATTTGACTGGAGATGTGATGTGATGTTCGCGCCTGTTTTATAGAACTAAACTTTGTACTGTGGAACTCTAATCATGTTGTCCTTTTGTTTTCAAAACGCAGTATCTAAAAGCAGTATAATAATTATTTATTTGAAATCACTTTTACCATACTTACCTGTAAGTTCCTGGGAGGAATCAGGTCATCGCCCATCAATAGCTCACGGGCGTAGGGGCGACTAAAGGATTACTCTACAGCACCTACCTGCGAACTAATAACATCACAGTGTCTGCTAAGCGCGGTGATTACGGCAAGATCCCCGGAATTACGGCAGACTTAACTCCGGCCACTACTGGACGTCTGCCCTAATATCATGTTATCGCACTTAAGGAGTTACCTGTCGCAATATTGGAGACAGAACGCATTGGACGGGTCTTAATTACTCGTGATAATCCAGATTTACCTAGCAGTTCGAAAATATTTAGAAGATTCCTTTGCAAGAACGATGTAAAGCCAACTTCATCCATTTGAAACATTGTAACATTCTCATAGCATCGCGTGAACCCACTGAGCTCCAATTTATTTATTTCTATGTCGCCGGTAATCTCTCAGGGAACTGTTTAAAAAGAATATTATGACGGTATTCTGCCAATTCATTTATGAGAATATTATGTAAGTAATAAAAAATCTATTTTTTTTTAAATAAAATAAGTGATAGACATAATTTTAATACTCAGAAATAAAGATAAAATAGATCAACCATTTTTCAGATTAGCTAAAGTACAAACATCTTTTTCTTCCAACTACGTAGTAATGTTATCATTAATCACTACAAAACCGATCACAAAATCAAAAATCAAAATCAAAAGTCATTTATTCAAACTAGGCTGAGAATCAGCACTTTTCGAACGTCAAAATTACATAAGACAGTCCCCCAAAACGCCCACTCTTCACCACTTCCTAGTGCTTTAGCTGGGAAGAAGAAGTGGCGCAACAAACTCCCCAGCAGCACAGCTGTCTGTTCAGTTAGAGAAAAATTGATTCTATACAAAAGTATACAAAATCATCTACATGACATACATGAAACTTATATCTAATTATAGGCCATATGTCAGCTAGCACACGCCGATATACCAACCACAAAAAAAAAGATAAAATAAAAAATAAAACGAGAACTACTCAAGCAGAAATAAAAGTTAAACATAAATTACCTAAATAAAAGCCTCCAGGCACAAAGGGCGTGCCCGCTTACATATAGCTGTAACTGGAAGTTATAAATGATAATAGATAAATATCATTGGAAATGTTAGTAGATAAATATCATATGGACATCTTATGTTTTTGTGAAACCCGGTTAAAACCAGATAGGATGTTGTTTAATGTAAACCACTTTTCAGTTGCCAGTGCGTACAACAGGTCTTCAATAGGGGGTGGTACCTTAATATTATGTAATAGTAGCTTCAGATATAAGGAAAGGAAGGATATCACTGCTTGCTCTGTTGATCGCTTATGTGAGGTAGCATGAATCAAAAATCAAAATCAAAATATTTTATTTCACATAAACCTACATGGGCACTTATGAAACGTGAGAAGCTAGGTGCACGGTTCCAATTGGTCGTTTCCTATGGAGAAGAGCCGGCAAGAAACTCCACGGTTACTCTTTTAAAAATAATTGGCTTTTACAATATTTTCAAATTACAGTATTAGTAGGCATGGGAGGACAATGTAGGCCTTTCAACAAGTAAGTACCAGGTACTTAACAAAATAGATGTTCAGTAAATCTACAGTCCAATAAGCCTACAAAGTTCTCACATTCACAAAATAGAAAATAATCTATATAAAAGACAAACAATAAAAAATAAAAATAAAAACCTATTTCAGCCAAATGACGTGATTGCTATTACAACTGTAACAAATTGAATAATTATCATGTCCACAAAAGCTACTAGGAGTTGAAATTAAATTGGAGGTATCTATAATAATAGGAATAATGTCAAATATAATGATTATGTCAAGGATGAATGTAAAGAGAATAAACATGGTAATTTGGGAGCAGTTAATAGACTCTTACATAATTATGCCGTTTATAAGGTACCAGGGAAGCCACATGTGCAGAAGGAATTATTGCCAAACTTCCTTGTCATCAACGTAGTCTTTAATCTTATAATATGCTTTTTTGATAAGGACACGTTTGATATGGGTTTTAAATTTTCCATCGCTAAGTTCTGTAACCGACTTTGGCAACTTGTTATAAAAGCGGATACTGTTTATAAGAAATGACTTGCTTGTTTTAGTTAATCTAAATTTGGGTATGACAATTTCGTGTCTACTACGTGTATTTATATTATGGAAATCGCTTCTTGTTTTGAAAAGTCCTAAGTTTTTGCGAACATACAAAATACTTTCAAAGATATAGAGAGAAGACAGAGTCAGTATATCAATTTCTTTGAATTTGTCTCTAAGGGACTCGCGAGGACTCATTTTATAGATCGCGTGGATTGCCCTCTTCTGTAAAATGAAAATTGAATCTACGTCAGCTGCCGATCCCCACAGCAGAACACCATAAGACATAATACTGTGGAAATAAGCAAAGTATACTAACCTAGCTGTGGCTATATCAGTCAACTGCCTTATTTTTCTTACTGCATATGCAGCTGAACTTAGTCTACCTGAAAGAGTTCTGATGTGGGCGCCCCATTGTAGTTTTGAATCTAAGGTAATTCCTAAAAATATAGTTTCTGTAATTGCATCTAGTTTCTTGCCATCAAGTTTTAGATTTAGACCCACTTGAGGTACATTTGGTAATGAGAACCTAATACATTTAGTTTTGTTCGCATTAAGTAAAAGATTATTAGCTGCGAACCATTCCGAAAGAGTAGCCAGACTATCGTTGACATGTGAGACATCTGTATCTTTTCTATCTATTTTAAAAATAAGAGAAGTGTCGTCAGCGAATAGTATTATATCCGACAAGTTTGCCATCATGTAAGGAAGGTCATTTATATAAACTAGAAATAAGAAAGGGCCGAGTATTGAACCTTGAGGCACGCCCATTTTAACTAGAGACCCCGAGGACGTCGCCCCGTTAACATTTACTTTTTGCTGCCTGTTTGATAGGTAAGAAAGAACAAGATCAGCAGCTTGTCCACGAATTCCGTAGTGGTGTAATTTACAGATCAGTGTATTGTGGTCGACGCAGTCAAATGCTTTTGAGAGGTCACAGAAAATGCCAATTGCATCCTGGGACTTCTCCCAGGATTCTAAAATGTGACTGATGAGTTTTACTCCCGCGTCTGTCGTCGACCTACCTTTCGTGAAACCAAACTGGTGACTATGTAAAATCTTATTTGAGTTAAAATGTGACAGCATCTGGTCTAGCATGATTTTTTCATAGATTTTGCTCAATGCTGGTAATACAGATATTGGTCTATAATTAGAGGGATCGCTTTTACTACCCGATTTGAAAATTGGTACAACTTTACTATGTTTCATTAAATCAGGAAACGTACCAGTGTCCAAACATTGATTAAATATCCCTGTTAGGACAGGGGCAATAGTTTCAATGATATCTCCTAGAACCTTAACAGAGATGCCCCATAAATCTTCAGTGTTTTTTGAGTTAAGACTTATGAATGCTTTTTTAATTGTGGCAATAGAAATAGGCTTGAACGCAAAACTTGGAATGACTTTAGTAAAGTTTTCTTTGAGAAGAGAATCTGCTAATAAAGATGAAGAGGGGAGAGATTTCGTAACCTCTATTGGGATGTTGGTAAAGAAATTTTCTAGTGTCTCAGCAACTTTTAACTTATCTGAAATGGTTTCATCATTAATTTTTAGAGACAATTCATTCGGGTCACGTGGTTTTGTGTTTCCAGTTTCTTTGTTAATTACCTGCCACACAGTTTTTATTTTATTATTAGAATTATCAATTTTGTTACTTATTAATTTAGATTTAGCTTGTGCGCAGACTCTTTTAAATATCTTAGAATAATTCCTTACATAATTATGAACAACTTGATCAGAAGTCAATGATTTTTCGTAATATAAATTATATAAAATGTCTCTGCTTTTTCTAATGCCAGCAGTGGCCCATTCATTAAATTTTGGCTAAGTATTTATTGTTACTTTTTTTACAGGACATGCTTTATTGAATTCTTTACATACTGTAGAAAATAATGTACCATAGTTTATGTTGGGGTCTTGTGAATCAAAACTAGCGGTTACGAGATTGCTAAGAACATTATTATTAAACATTTTTAATTTATTTTTAGTAAGAGGTCTTAACTCAATGGTTTTATCTAAACATAACTTTTTATCTGATTCAAAGGATATAAGTTGACCTGTATGGTCAGACCTGATGCCACTAATTAGAGACGATTCTTTTATTTTACAATTAGTAAATACATTGTCTATGCATGTAGCTGAGGTTGCTGTTACTCGAGTTGCTTCATTAAATATACATTTTAAATTGAATGATTTAAACAGTGAGATAAGCTTACATTTTTCCGGTGAATTTACTAGTAGATCAATATTTAGGTCACCACAAACAAAAACTATTGTATTATTTCTAAAAACTTTTGTTAGTATTTCTTCCATTACAATTAAAAATGAAGACAAGTTTGAGGCTGGTGGTCTATAAACACATAAGAAAGTATGGCCTTCAACCTCTGCACATGCTACCTCACATAAGCGATCAACAGAGCAAGCAGTGATATCCTTCCTTTCCTTATATCTGAAGCTACTATTACATAATACTAAGGTACCACCTCCTATTGAAGATCTGTTGTACGCACTGGCAACTGAAAAGTGATTTACATTAAACAACATCCTATCTGGTTTTAACCAGGTTTCACAAAAACATAAGATGTCCATATGATATTTATCTATTAACATTTCCACGTCTAAGATTTTGCCAGAGAAGCGATTAATATTTTGGTGATACAGTAAAATATTCTTATTATGCTTCTCTTTTGTCGATTCTAAAAGTTTAAAGAATCTATTACAGTATTATTAGAAGTACTAGATAATACTGTTTCGTCACTTAAGCTAATCTCAGTTAAAACATCAATAACTGCGTGTATATTGTAAGCTAATAAAGTAGCTAATACATGTTGGCTTTTCTTAGGTAAAAACATATGCTCCTGAGTCAACACAAAATCTCTAACAAAAGTGTTAGTATCAAAATACAATAAACGGTCACTATGACGACATGCCAAAATATGCATAAGGTTATTTAGACTAAAAATGTAGTTGTTATCTTGCTCATATAACTTATCAGAATATGGCAATGCACATCATATTAATTTACCTAATTTTAATTTAAGGAGGGTGTCAATACCATTAACTATGTCCCTTTTAGTGATGCTCAGACTGTTTCCAATTAAAAGAACTACAGTAGTCTGCTCATTCATTGGTGTGTGTTTTATTTTATGAACAAGCTCATTAAAGTGCAGGTTATGGTAACAACAGTTAACTATAGTATGTTTGGAGCGATTATTTAACAATGATCCAAAACCTGCTCCTAATCTGTCTGAATAGACCAAAACATTACTTTGAGTGGGGTTGACCGTTTCTAAAGTATGAGTTAAAATGGGTGAAGCTGTAGGAACAACATGCTGTGACATGAGAGGTGGCGGTGTGGGAGCACAACTACAGGTGAGATTTTTTGTCAGTGACTCACACCTCTCTGCATTGCACTTCACCAAGTCCACCAACTCACAGGCCCCTTGCAAACGCTCACTTAACATTTGTTGGCTATACTCATACTTACTAAAGATTTCCTTTAGTGAATTTTCCCGGCTCAGTAATTCCTTCTGAAGGTTCTGTATATCAACATCATAATTTTTTCTGCTAGATTCCAACTTATCATTAAATACATTTAATTGGGTGTGTAAGTGGATACGCTCTTTCCTAAGATTTATGTTACACTTGTAAACATTATGTGTTTTTAAGAGTTTCTTGTATTTTTTAATATTTCTAGTGATTTTAATATATTTCTTTATTTTATTATGACTAGTTGGGATGGGACATTTACTAAAGGTATCTTCCCCAGTCAGATCTATGGTAACGGTGGGCTTTTCACACTTCATGTGCAGGTTGAAGGCCATACTTTCTTATGTGTTTATAGACCACCAGCCTCAAACTTGTCATCATTTTCAATTGTAATGGAAGAAATACTAACTAAACTTTTTAGAAATAATAAAATAGTTTTTGTTTGTGATGACCTAAATATTGATCTACTAGTAAATTCACCGGAAAAATGTAAGCTTATCTCACTGTTTAAATCATTCAATTTAAAATGTATATTTAATGAAGCAACTCGAGTAACAGCAACCTCAGCTGCATGCATAGACAATGTATTTACTAATTGTAAAATAAAAGACTCGTCTCTAATTAGTGGCATCAGGTCTGACCATACAGGTCAACTTATATCCTTTGAATCATAAAAAAAATTATGTTTAGATAAAACCATTGAGTTAAGACCTCTTACTAAAAATAAATTGAAAATGTTTAGTAATAATGTTCTTAGCAATCTCGTAACAGCTAGTTTTGATTCACAAGACCCCAACATAAACTATGGCACATTATTTTCTACAGTATGTAAAGAATTCAATAAAGCATGTCCTGTAAAAAAAGTAACAATAAATACTAAGCCAAAATTTAATGAATGGGCCACTGCTGGCATTAGAAAAAGCAGAGACATTTTATATAATTTATATTACGAAAAATCATTGACTTCTGATCAAGTTGTTCATAATTATGTAAGGAATTATTCTAAGATATTTAAAAGAGTCTGCGCACAAGCTAAATCTAAATTAATAAGTAACAAAATTGATAATTCTAGTAATAAAATAAAAACTGTGTGGCAGGTAATTAACAAAGAAACTGAAAACACAAAACCACGTGATCGGTGAGTCGGAACTTGGCGCGGCGATTCTCCATATCCGCGCCAAGAAGACAGCTCCGGGCCCCGACGGGGTCGGACGCTCAGTACGGTTTTCGGGCTGAGCGTTCGACGGTGGACGCGCTGGCCTGCCTTAAGGGCCAGGTGAAGGAGGCGATGGAGGCGGGAGACGGACTGTTGGCGGCGTCATTCGACATAGCCAACGCCTTCAACTCCGTTCCCCACTCCACCATCCTAGAGGCGCTCCAATTTCACGGAGTGCCTCGATACATGCGCAGGCTGCTGGCTGGCTACCTGGAGGATCGGGCGATCCTCCTGGTAAATAGGACTGGCCAAGTCGCCGTTGAAGCCGGCGTTCCACAGGGGTCAGTCTTAGGACCTCTCCTCTGGAACATCGGCTATGATTGGCTCCTGCGGGGAACTCTCCTCCGAGGCACGAGTGTCGTCTGCTATGCGGATGACACTCTCCTTATCGCCCGGGGTGGGAGTTTCAGGGAGGCGGCCAACTTGGCCTCGGCGGGCGGATCCTTGGTGGCGGGGAGCATCCGCCACCTAGTTTTAACGGTGGCGCTGCACAAGACCGAGGCCGTGTTCTTCCACGTCACTCGGCAGCGCCCCCCACCACCTGACGCCCACATCTTCGTGGAGGGCGTCAGAATTGAGATGAAGGCTCAGATGAAATATCTGGGCCTTGTACTCGACAGCAGGTGGCGCTTCGGTCCACATTTTAGCGGGCTGTCGTCGCGCCTGCTGAAGACCGCGGGCGCGCTCTCCTGGCTGCTTCCCAACTTGGGGGGCCCAGCGCGCGATGTCGGCAACTTTACGCCGGCATCTTGAGGAGTATGGCCCTCTACGGGGCTCCTATCTGGGAGGACTCCCTCCAAAGGAGGGAGAATGCCGCCGCCTTGCGGGCACCCCAGAGGGCCATAGCCCAGCGAGCGGCGCGGGCTTACCGCACGGTGAGCTTTGGGGCAGCATGTGCTCTGGCCGGCACCCCTCCTTGGGAACTCGAGGCGTGGGTGCTTGCCAGAGTATATGAATGGACGGCGGGGCGGAGGGCGAGACGCCATCGTCGTCCATTGGACGAGGGACCTCGCCACCGCAGCCTTCGGCCGCCGAACCCTCGACGCGATTGGGCCAGTTCTTCGAGGCTGGCTCGAGCGGTCACATGGGTTCCTCTCCTTCCGTCTGGTGCAGGTGCTATCCGGACACGGTTGTTTCGGATCGTGCCTGCACTGAATCGGACGGGAGAGGACGCCGTCGTGCCTCGACTGTGGTGCGGCGGAGGACGCGGCGCAGCACACCCTCGAGGTGTGCCCGTCATGGTCCGAGCCGCGCCGCAGTCTCATCGCGGTGATCGGACCGAACCTCTCTCCCCGGCTTGGTTAACGCCATGCTGAGGGATGAGAGGCCCTGGGCGGCAGTTGCCTCCTTCTGTGAACACGTCATGTCCCAGAAGGAGGTAGCGGAGCTCGCGCGGGAGGACGATCCCGACGCGGCGCCGCTCCGAAGGCGGAGGAGGGGTCGAAGAAGACGTCAGTTCGATAGTGATCTCCGGCTCCTCCCAGGTGGAGACCAGCAGGCAATGGGTGCGAGGGCACCCTTGCCTGTATTGCACATGTCTCCACCAGTGTTGGACGGGAATGGCCAAGTATTCCCGGCCATTCCCGTAGCCCCCTAACCTGGAGGGCATGTGGGGCCCGCTAGCTAGGCGGGCATGCGCCAGGAGGGTTGTGGATGTAAAGGCTGAGCCGGTTTCCCATGGTCCTCCCATCACGGCGATGTGGGAACACCGCTGTTTTTTAGTGGGTATACTGTCGCCTGGAGTCCCACATACCCCAGAGTCTTCTCGTCCTCATGGTCCTAGTGTGGGAAGGGAAAACCGGGGTGGTTTTTAGTTAGTAAGAGTCTGACAGACCCAGTGTGGAGAATCCTTATGGATGTTATAATTAAAAATGGTTATTTTTTTATGTGTTTCGAGTCATAATTAATAATAGGTCTTTACCTATGAAATTGCCGTTTTGTATGAAAAAATTTAAACGAATTTGTTTCATGAATTTTTTATTTGTATTAATCGAAGTAATCACCCATGCAATCAATGCATCTTTGCCATCGCAGTGGCAGTTTATTGATGCCCTTCTTAAAGAAATCAGCTGGACGGGAGGCAACAAATTCTTCAAAGGCATTTTGTACTGCCTCTCGGGTATTGATTTTTTTTCCCGCCAAGAAGTTATCCAAATTCTGGAAAAAGTAGTAGTCTGTAGGCGC
This sequence comes from Lithophane ornitopus, assembly GCA_948473465.1. Lineage (NCBI taxonomy): Eukaryota > Metazoa > Arthropoda > Insecta > Lepidoptera > Noctuidae > Lithophane > Lithophane ornitopus. The sequence goes on along the minus strand of OX419632.1, from coordinate 251,781 downwards.
AAGGTCTGGTGAGTAGGGCGGATGACGGAGAGCTTCCAACCCCAGTTCTTGCAACTTGGAGACCGTCTGCTGTGCAGTATGAGGTCGCGCGTTGTCGTGCAGGAGCAGCGGAGACGAGCGATTGACCAATGCTGGTTGGAGATGCGCCAGCTTCTCCATCATTGTGTTCAGTTCTTCACAGTACACATCTGCAGTAATGCTCACCCCGTTTGGTAAGAAGCTGTGATGAATCACACCGGCGCTAGACCACCAAACAGTGACCATCACTTTTCTAGGGGTAAATTTTCGTTTAGGGCATTGTTTAGGTGCTGAACCAGGATCCAACCAACTTGCTGAGCGCTTGCGGTTATCAAACAGAATCCATTTTTCATCGCAGGTAACAATGCGGTTCAAAATTCCTTCATTTGTGTGTCTGTTGAGCAGTGCAAGGCACGTCTCGACGCGTACTTCGCGCTGGCGATCATTGAGTTCGTGGGGCACCCATTTGTCAAGCTTTTTTACCTTGCCAATTTGACGCAAATGGACCAATATTGTTTTGACGCTAACGTCGAAAGCTGCTGCTAATTCAGCCGTAGATTGTGTATCATCAGCTTCCACAATCGCCTTTAATTCGTCATTGTCGACCAAAGTCTTCGGACGACCGCGAGGTTCATTTTTCAGGTCGAAATTTCCAGAACGGAAGCGAGCAAACCAATAACAGGTGGTGCGTTGGTTTGTAGTGTTAGCTCCGTAAACGTCGTTGATGTTGCGTGCCGCTTGTGCCGCGTTGCTGCCACGACGGTACTCATATTCCATAATTACTCGAATTTTTTACGTATCCATGATGACGAAAAAGATTGAAATGCGATGAAAATGTAACACTAATCAATAAAGAAATGACTACTTTTGGAAAAAAAAATCCATGTTTTTAAAATAAAATTAATTTGAAATTAGAATTCTTAGCCAAACAAAAATTATTTTGATTTGAAATGGCCAGTACTGCAGAACGGCAATTTCATAGGTAAAGACCTAATATATGGCTGGCGGAGCTAGGTGTATTTTGCCCACAGTGGTATTCAAGATGTCATTAATGAAACTCTTTTACCAAACGAGGTGGCGCGCTACATCCAGTACCCACTCTTGTTGGTTGCCGGTGTAGCGTGTTAGCTTTTGGGTCAGTCTGTTACTAACTGTGTTGCAAGCAAGTGAAATAATAAAAGTATTAAGTGTGCATAAAAGTGAGTTTTATTGGAGCAGATTCTACACTACTGAGTAATAATTAAACAAACACAACAAAAAAAAATGGTTAGAATGAATCGTGAGATATAAAACCTAACCTAACATAGCCTATCCAAACCTAACATAACCTAACAATCTAACCGAACCTAACATTATCGGAACTGAATAACCCCGGGACAGATTTTGATGAGCCTTGGCCTGAGTAAAGGGAGAAGTGATATCTTCAAAACTACAGTGGTTTCATCTGTGGCGGAGCTGGGTATGTTTTGCCCACGATTCTTTGATAAGCAAAGACACCGACTTCCGAAAGTAAAATTATTTTTCTTTTAAGTAATGTGTTTTTTTCTTTTGTGCTTTTTTTGGAAGTCGGTTGCTTTTTTTTGTTATAAATAAAATAAAATACATTTATTTCGAGCAATTTTAACTCATAACGTAACTAAATTTTATTAACTTAATACCTAATCGGCTCTGCTGACGGCAACATGCCTATCACAGCAGTGCCGTATGTATAGGCAGTCCATCCATTCCGCGATCATCGCCAGGACAATATTGGTGCTACCCCACACCCTACGCACCAGAGATGCACCCAGCTTGCGCATGGTTGCGTGGAAGCAATCGGTACGCGCCTCAGCAAACATGCCTGAGGCCCTGCAGTAGCGAGGCAGCCTTAATATAGCCCTGACCGCGTTGTTGAACTAGACGCGGAGAGCTCCGTATGATGCACACGTGCACCCCGCCCATAGGCTGCACGTGTAGAGAGACGTGCAGTACGCCCTAAAGAGCGTTATCTTCACCTCCCTCGAACAACGCGCAAACCTGCGTGCGAGCATATTCACCCGCACCGATAGAGCCCTCCGTTCCCGCTCCATGTCAGCATTGTCCTTGAAGTCGGTCGTAACTAAATGTCCTAAGTATTTAAATTGATCCACCCTTTCGAGTGGAACACCGTTTAGAAAAACAGGTGGATATTTTCGCGACCGTTTCGTACCGGCCTCAAAGACCATGCATTGGCTTTTGGTCACATTGTACCTTAATCCATGACCAAGGGCATACTCCTCACAGGTCCGCACCAGCTTTCTGAGGCCACCGACTGACGCGCTCAACAGCACCATGTCGTCAGCATAACTGAGGTTATTGAGACATACTCCACCGACATGTAAATTCTGGTACACCGTCCCTAGACAATCTGTAAATTATGGTAGGTTTTCCGTCACATTCGTAGGCATGTACACTCACTAGTAACGGCCGAACCGAACTGCACAAACACGAGCGTTATCGCATCGTATCACTGACATCGTATCATTTAGGAAAACACTGCTCCTCCAGAGCAGGGCGACGCCACCAAACGGCCTCCCGCGTAATATTCCCGCCGAAATGTCCACCGCCGATGTACCTGTGTACCCGAACTCACTATCGACCGGGCTCAAGTACGACACCTCATCCGGTAGAAGCCATGTTTCCTGCAGAGCGATCAAATTACAGGAGCGGCACAGGTCCCTGATGCCATCCACTGAGCGTTTAAGGTTTTTACAATTAAAACTAGCTAACCTATAAAGGCGGTTATCCATTGTTGTTGTTAGTTGAGCCGGATACAGAAGTAGCTCTGTGCATATTTTTGTGACTAAAATCCACAAATCTCCTGAAAATTATACCTTCCGGCCACAGTTTCTCATCCAGATACATAGTTAATTTTGCCTCGGATACAAAAAATTTAAACGCACTATGACCTGTCTACTTTTTAATATTAATTTTCTGTAACGACACAGATTCATGTGTTTTCGAGCGAATATATTTAATAATATCCTCTTTCGTTGTCTCACTGTGGAAATTCGTAATAAACACAGGTATTTTCTTATCGGCGGCCCTAAACTTAAACTCCAGGTCTCTCGCCACACCCGACTTGCCCGAGTACCTATATTTCAAATGTTTCCGGCGCCGTTCTACTCTTTGCCACCCACCATTTTCTTCATTCAAAGGATAATGTACTGCGTCCAATCTCGCTCTGTACAATCACGCCTGCCTTCGATGACGTAGACTCAGCCGCTACCTGCTTGAAACCGGTCTCGGGCGAGTTCGCCTTGCCGACCGCGCCGCCGCTCGCGACGACGAAGTCATCCGCGCTGACTACCGCCGACCGTTGCCGTCTTGATAAATCACAGTTGGTGTGTTTTACTACTACCCTCCCTTTTTCATGATATCGGTTCTGTATAGCACTCTCATCTATATTATTCAATGATTCTTTATCATTGTTACACGGTTCGTTTATCGTAGAGTTATGATGATGCGATAAGCCCTCCTGTCCACTGTCCATCACCCAGGCTCCCCTCCTCATAATTATTTACCTTGCAAATCGAGGTAGGCGGTAATGAATCATTTTTGAATTGTAAAAACTCCGATTTAAATTCTTTCAACTGGTTTAATGTGGCATATGTTGATTTAAATTCTTCCATTTCGGTCTTTACTAGAATTAGATCCTTTAAAAACTTTGTACAGTCCAGATGATCCCACATGATAGGGGTAATTTTTCCAGTTGACGGGCCACAAACACTGGAATTATGTCTGGTTCTGCGGATTTAAACAAATTGACTATATCAGCCAAGTCTCTTTCGTCCTTCCCTTTGTTCTTCCTCAAGATTTTACGAGAATCTGTAGGTATGGAATCGAATAACAACGACTTCGATTTCTTAATTTCTTCACTCGTAAACGATGACGCGCAAACTCGTACCAGGGTAACTTCATCGATTACCGACACTTTATTTTATATATACGCCAGCATTTCGTCAATGACGATATTACACTCGTTTCACTTTAGAACATTCATTTTCGAATTCACGCGACCACTCCAGATGGATGCGCGCGCGCATTTAAAAGATTTAAAAAAGTTTATATCCGATACCGAGCTCGCTAGCGAAAGAGCTAAACTTAAGGAGGTGACTTAGGGAGGTGTCTTGCTCACGGCCGGTCAGGTCACGTCACGCGCCACCTTCCCGTGTTGAGACGCAAAGTTCGTTGCCCTAGCGCCCTAGGTTGAAAGGGTGAAATACTGTTGTGGTAAAATGCAGATTTTCTAAAAAAAAAGTTGCATTTTCCATTGATTTTACGTTCCATATGAAACCAAACCACTGGTTTCAAGGTTAACGGTGTTTACCCTAACACCCTGTATGCATTGGTATTCAAAACATTAACTTATGTGTATTTTTTTTTTTTTTTTATATAGCTATATATTTGTTAACGTTTTCGTTATGTGGTTAATTATTATCATAAATACGAAATCTAATAAGTAATAGTCCACCGACGTTGAAAAGATTTTAAATTAAAAGAAGCTACGGATAGTCAGTACCTGGCAACAAAGGTCAGTTGAAGTTTGTAAATCTCAATGTATTAAGTGTCTCTCTAACTAATCAGGTACATTATTGTAGCTTATGTTCTTATAACAAGACTATTTTTTTCTTCGCAAGTGTGTTGAAAAACGTCGTACGAAACGCGTGAGCATAGATCATTACACTCTCGGCTACTCTTATCGCGCTCGCCTGTGGCTCGCGCGAATAATACCGCCTCAAGTGTAATGTCCAATACTGCACACTTGTATCACAATGTACTAATGCGCAATGCTCTCATGATTAATGTGCTGTAATGGCACTGTATGGCCGACGGGACGTAATCACTCTGTCAGATGTAAAACACACGGGCACATATTTTTTGCAACGATTAACTTTTAATCCGTTAAATCTTTAAAGCCGCGCCAAAATAATCGTGTCTGTGCGGATCTCGAGAGTTTATTTTGTGAATCAAGGTATCAATGTAGGTAGTACCTACTCTCTAAAGTCCGTCAACGTAGATACGGGTCCGTTCGATAGTAGTTCAAAACTTTGCAGTGACCCTACACCCGATTAATTAACTTTTTTGACGCCGCGAGTTGCTGCCGCGCTCTTGCCGTGCAATGTTTGGACACACCGCGCAAACTCGGTGCGGTTTAGAATACGTACACAAACAATCTGAACTTGTTGGGATTTTTCGTTCAACGCGATATCACCGGAATTCAACCGGAGAAAAACGTATTGAGTGTGCGCATTCAATTCGTTTACCACGGTCGTTCGTTTACGTATCATACAAATTCGGTTCCAATTAGTCGTTTCCTATGGAGAACAGCCGGCAAGAAACTCCACGGTTACTTTAAAAAACAAATTATTTAAAAAACGAAAGTTACACCATTTCAGGTTATTGGTTTGTCCACGCCTGCAATACCTTCCAAAAAACAAAGTTCAATGCTTGTTTTTCTCTTTTCGGTTATTACCCGATACGGCGAAGAATAAAAAAGGAGGGTTATGATTTTGACCCGTATGTATGTATGTATGTATGTTCATCTGTTCCCTCATATCTTGTAAACGACTCATAACAATTTGAAAAATGAGGTATCGTTGGACGCGTCTTGATTGTCCGCTGGTTATAGGCTATGTGACGTTACATTAAATTAAAAATGGCGCCCTCTAGATGACATAAAGTAATGAACTAAAAAAAAAAAATTGTTAAATCGTACCATGTTGGGTATCAAATGAAAGGGCTTAATGAGCACATTTCAAAAAAATATATATATATATATGTCGTGGATAGATGGCGATACAGTACTGTGGACAGCGCCATCTAACAATTTGATTCGTAAACGAATAATCATGTGATCGGAAGCGCAAGCGTGCCCTACCGCTTGGACACGATCGTCTGTAGAGGGGATGCAGCGAGGACTGGCAGAGAGAACGAGCGTTGCGACAGTCTACAGTGAACAGTTGAACTCCGACCGCCATGGCAGACGCTCAGTACCAACGCACGTGTTTGTTTCTTGTTAAAACGATTAGTTTAAATAAAGTTATTTTAATTAGAATAATCTTTTGTTCGAGTACCCACTACAGTGCCCACACCTAGTTAAACTATGTCAGATCGTGAAGAAGACCCGAAGTTCCGCATCTCGGCCACCCATGATGCGACATATATTATAACCGCAACAGAATAAAAAATAAAAAAGCAATAAAAACTAAAACCCAACTACGACTAAAAAGGTATAAACAAGACACCACAGACAGACAAATTAAAGATCCGGAGTCACACGTAATCTGTTTGATTAATGCCCTGACACGTGTGACTCCGGATCTTTAACCTTTGGTATGCCGGAACGCGGATCTCGTGGAGAAACAATGGATTTTTAATTGTGTCTGTAATTACGGCATACGACGGGTTAATTTGTCTGTCTGTGGTGTCTTGTTTATACCTTTTTAGTCGTAGTTGGGTTTTAGTTTTTAGTTTTTGCAGTCGGATTTTTGTTTTATTTCAAGCTTTTTAGTTTTATTAATATATATCTTCGGAATTACCAATATTGTTGTAATTTATTTTAAAAAAACCTATCTCTCCGTTTTTTCGTATTTGCAGATGAAATATATAAAAAAAATATGTCACTCTCACAATTAAGACGAACCTAACGACACCTCGTATGTTAAAATCCGTCAAGCCGTTTAGGCTACAGAGCGTCCCGAAGAAATATACACACATAAATACAAACATACATACATACAAACATACAAAAATACTCACATACTCTCGAAAAACATTACCCTCCTTCTGGGGCAGTCGGATAATAATTGGCCTTTACAATATTACAATGTTAATAGTTATGGGAGAACAGTGTAGGCCTTTCGAAAAGTACCAGGTTCAATGTACTCGATGTAGTCCCGAACTAAGCCGCCCGGACTGCATCCACTCGGGGTGTATAGTGCCGCTTGAACTGCCAACATTCTAATATAATGTCATTTTGTCGTTGTCCTACTGCCGCCAAATCAATATCTGCCAATAGTTGCTATATCAACAATATCAGCCAGAGACAGATGGATAACTCTTGACTTTGACCCCAATTTGTTATGTATGTTTCAGGGCGTTGTGTTCTGATAATTATGAATATTTTCATCAGTTACTGTACTACACATACTTATCGGCTTCTTAGTCGTATATTATTAGGGAGCTACTATAGAATCTTATGTCATTGACCCCGTTTAAACATAATATTCTTATTAAAACCATTTGATGATGGTTTTAACAATCAAGTGAATGCTTGATGCTTTTATATAATTTTCATTTACTTAAATAACAATTTTCGTTCACCCTACATAACAATGACAGAAATCTAAAGCAGAGAATGTGGAGTAATACGCGGCGTATATCTCAGGGTGTGTGCATAGTATACACGGCCGGGTACTTAAAATAATCTAAAAGTGAATCCATGCAAGCCTAGTACTTTTGGTTAGGTAACTGCTAAGAAATTGTGCACAACGTGTCGTGAGTGTCCGTTTTGTATGAGGAATAACTTTTTTTTGCAACACTCGTTTTTAATGAAACGTATACTCTCATCCAAATTAATCTTTATCTACCTGTGAAAACTACATGAAAATCCGGTCAGTAGTTCCGGAGATGTGCGCGAACAAAGAAACAGACAGACACCGGATTCTACTGTTTTATTATTGTATAGATAAGAAAAGATATTATTGACAGAGGGTCTAGACAAAGTAACATTCTTCTATTAGCGATAACGATAATTGAAGTAAACAATGCACTGGCTTGACCGCGTTCTGTTTGTTAAGCGGTGAGCAGACGGCGGACAATTTGGAATCGTATGGAAATCTAACGCGCACGCGGTCTAATGATGATTGAATGATTTCCATACGATTCCAAATTGTCCGTCATCTGCTCAGCGCCTTGTAGCGGCATGCTATCATCGAGTGGATCTTCTGTTGTCGGTGTTGTGGCACCATGCACCGCTCTGCCCGCCACCCGCCACTCTTTACAGCCGAGATTGTGTTGAGTTCAAATAAAAGTTGCGTAAAACTAATTGTTACTCGGAAATGGATCGCTGAAAGTGGAATGTGATCTGTGAATGAGCCTCGGTTAGCTTTTTGATGATTCCGCCGTTATTGTTGGGGAGACCAGGGATGAACGTATCAATTTGAAAATTACTCATAATATATCTCAGAGCTTTTTGAATATCAAAATTCTAATAAGTACACAAGATAGATTGGTCTTTCAGCTATCTTTTAACACTTACTTAAATGCAACAGATATGACAGATTTTGAGAAAACTTACCAAATAACAAAAGTGAAATTTGTTACAATCATCCCTACCCCTAGGGTTGGTTGTAACAGTGTAAGGGGATGGTTGTAACATTGTAAATAAAAACAATGTTACTTTCATCATCAACGTATTATTTATTTATAATGAGTCTTTTAGGTTTTCCATTTATGAAACAATTCAACAAGCTCGTCGCTCGGGCAATAATAGTTGCTTGCGGGGCTCTTATTGATAATCTCGGATTATGACGCATAAAATATCTCAGCCAATCGTCACCAGCATATTCATTGGAGCTGCGAATTTCTTTATTATATTTAATTGCTAATGGAAACGCAATTTAATAACTTATTTGGTTGTTAATCCTTACTTAATTTGAGAACAATGGACTAAACTCTAGGCCAGTATCTTTTCTTCCTCATCGGTAAAAACTCTTCTTCTCAAATACGTAGCATGCATTTGGAAGACTTGTTGAACCTTCATCAAGCATTTTTTTATTTTTTGCACATAACTATAGGTATAACGTTACATGGCACATGGATATGAATTCTCAGCGTCTCGAAATGGTACTCTAATGTACGTAATGGTCTGAGAAGTACTTCTTCTGCTGCCAAATCCCTTATTTAAGCAGTAACTAAACCTCTACTGGTCGTTCGTTTATGTATATTAGGCATAAGAAAATTGTTGGGGATAGCTTGAGCGAAGATGAATAATAACACGCAGTAGGATAATGTTCTGGAGGTAACGACGGCGAGGAATGGGGAGCAGAGTTTCTTCTTAGTGTTCATTAGTCGAGCGCTGGGATCGGAGTGTCTCCGCTAAGTTTTTTTTTTTTTTTTTTTTTTTTTAACTAGGGCATCTCGTAGTTGGATTCTGAATCCGTGACTACTTAACCGGACTTTCCTGTGGCTGCCTTAAGCTCCTAAACTTAAAGCCTCCAGCCAGGGGCAAACAAACTATGCTAAATTATAAACTAAGTGTGCGCTCGCTAAGGGCACCCCCTTTGGGGTACGGACCTCGGCTTAGGGCGCATCACTGACGGGAGGACGGCAAGGCGGGACGGGCTGGATAAAAATAGTATCATTATTATTATCAGGGGAATTTAAAGCTACGTGCTCAGCTGCGGCGCGGGCTGGCACATCATCGGACAAGGGACGGGGGGACGAATTTACACGGGGTCGCGGTCGTGCTGGACCTCGTCGGCGAGGTCGGAATGACGGTAGGCGTCTGTGTTTGTGCACTGTACTGGTGGCCCTATTGCTCTCCTGTAAGAGGGTGATGGGGTCATCTGGCTCAGATAGGACATGCCTGGGACGGCGAATACGACTAATACTAGAAGGGACATAGGTAGCTGCATCGACAACCAGAGGGTTGCGATGTTTGACAGTCGTATCGAAATAACGCTTTGCAAGGCGTTTTAGAAACTGACGGATAGTGGGAATCTTTAAATCGAGATGTAAGATCTCGTTGCGAACGAAGTAGGGAGCTCCCGTGGCCTTACGAAGGAAACGGTTTTGGAGGGTTTGCATCCTATGGATATGGTGAGCCTTAGCCTGGGCGAAGACTGGACCCGCATAGGTCATGATGGGGCGAATGCACGTGGTGTAAGTTCGCAATTTGCACTTGAGTGACAATTTGCTTCGTGCATTTAGAACAGAGTGGAGTCTACCTAGAGCGAAAGCGGCTCGCGAACGAACCTGCTTTATGTGCTCTCGAAACGTGAGATGTTGGTCGAGGATCACACCTAGGTATTTGGCTTGCTTCTCCCAAGGGATCGGCTTGCCGAACATGGTGATCGGTCTGGGGGGGGGGAGGGTGAAGGTACCTCGCGATTTTTGGAAGAAAACCGCTTGGCTTTTATCAGGATTGACTTCGATACGCCACTTCCTGAACCAGGCGCCAAGGTTATTGACAGCCCTCTGGAGAGTGGTGCGTATGTTGTCATTACTGATTCCCTTATAGTAGATGGCCGTATCGTCTGCGAACAGAGCCAACTGTGCCTTTCTACTCTTAGGGATGTCGCTAGTGAATAGCGTGAATATGAGAGGGGAGATCACGGAGCCCTGAGGGACGCCCGCTCTAATGGGTCTGGGGGAGGAGAGAGCTCCTTCGATACGGTAGCGGAAGGTGCGGTTCGACAAAAAGTCCCGTACTATGAGTACTAGACGATCCGGCACACCGAGTTGGTATAGCTTGTATATCAATCCGTTGTGCCAGACTTTGTCGAATGCTTTCGCTATATCGAAGAAGATAGCACCGGTCGTATTGCCTCGCTGGAAACCAGCTGTGGCGTATTCTACGATCCGGTGTGCCTGATGCACGCTACAGTGCTGAGTTCGAAAACCGAACTGTTCGTGGGGAATGAGGCCCTTGGTCTCTGCATAATCTCTGATACGCTTATAAATAAGCCTCTCGTAGATTTTGCCTAGAACCTTGAGCAGACTGATGGGACGGTAACTCGAGGGGTCCGACTTGGGCTTGCCGGGTTTCGGGATACCTATGACTGTGGCTTCTTTCCACGCTTGGGGGAAGATGTTATTGCTAAGGGCACCATTGAAGATGGTGGCCAGTAGCATTATGAGGTGGGCTGGGAACAGCTGGACCACCTTATTGGTGATACCATCTGAGCCGGGGGCTTTACGAGTTTTAAGACTTTTGATGATCTCGTCTACCTCGTCGGGTGCGATCGGGGTCACGGGGTCATCGGGGTCTTCTACAGGGGGGAGGGATGACCTGCGTTCGACTTCAGCGTCTACCTCATCGAGGTGAGCTTGGTCTACATGCAGGGTACTGGGAGAGCATTGAGCCTCTAGACTGTCGGCTAGACACTCTGCTTTTTCTTGGTCATCGAAAGCGATTGACTTATCGGGGCGTACTAAGGGGGGCATACTAGTGATTTTATCTGACCTTAGCTTTCTGGTGAGATCCCAGAAGGCTAGGTGGGTGGGCTCTAGTTCGCTCAGCATCTTATCCCAGCCCGTGTTACGCAGCTCCGCTACGCGTGTCTTTACAGATCTCTGTAAATAGCGCATATGGGCTTTGTTAGCGGCACAGGGAAAGACGCTGTAAGCACGAGTGGCCGCGTTCTTCTCGGTTATCAGCTCACGCACATCTGCCGGGAGGGCCCAGCGACGGTCATCCGTCGCTGGAACCTCCTTAGAACAATCGTTCACGACAGATTGCACGTGATCAGTAAGCAAGTCGATCGCGGCCGTCGTGTCCGCGGTAGAGTTGAATTGATCGGGGATGGCATCCAGCTGGGCGGACGTGTTGGATTTCAGCTTTTCGCTTACTTTCTTCCAGTCCGTGATCCTTTTGGTTGCGGAGGGATGAGAGGGGTCAGAGAGACCTATGCGGGGGGCCAGTTTTATGACTATCGGACGGTGGTCAGAGTTAAGCTCGTCTACCGTTTCTATAGAGTCTAATCGTAGGCTGACGTTCTTAAGGAGCGCCAGGTCTAGGACATCGGGGGCATGGTTGGGATTATGAGGGTAGTGGGTGGGAGTCATCGGAGCGATGACGTCAAAGGTCAGGGAGGATGAGAGGTCGAACAAGTGTCGCCCTCTAGTGGTGGTAGTGGAGCTATTCCATGAGGGATGTTTGGCATTGAAGTCGCCCGCTATGATAACGGAGCTACTCAAGCCGAGAAGGGTAGAGATATCGTTCGAGAGGGACTGAAAGTCCTCTGAACCGCCACTGGGAGGGTGATACGCCGACACTATAGTGATCGGTTGGTGGCCTGACATGCCTAAGCGGCATATTGAGACTTCTATGAGAGAGAGGGTAGGAGGGTCCATAGGGATGCAATATAGCTCCTTTCTATAATAAATGAGAGTGCCGCCCTTGTGGCAATGCGTTCTATCGTTACGGACTAAACGATAGTTAGCTATGGAGGGATCACGGTGGCTAGGTTTTAAAAATGTTTCCTGTAATAGGAGAATATCTATTTTATGGTCGCGGAGAAAGAGAGCTAACTCGTCTCGTTGACCTTGGATGCCATTTGCATTGAAGATGCCTAAGATAAGGGATCGGGGTTTAAACCTAGATAAGATGGCTTTATCCATTATTGGGTCGGTTTAGTGAGGTCCATAAGGGCTTGCTTAATATCTGGATAAGCGTTGTAGATCAAAGTGATCTGTGTGAGATCGCATCTATCTCGGGCCGCCTGGAGTTCGGCGGCCATGCGAGTAGCGCGGGGGGACAGAAATTGCATGTACGTCGTCGTGATCATATTGAAAGGATCAGACAAGTATGCGCGGGAGGCCACGGGAGCGGAGGCGGGGGAGGGAGCGGGGCGCGATGCTACGGGAGCGGGTGCGCGTTTTGCGGGGGGCGCGGAGGGCGCGGGGGGGGAGGGGGGTGCATATTGCACGGGGCGGGAGGGTGACGCATAGTGCGCCGGAGGGAGAGTTTGGATACGCGGATCCAAGAGAGAGTAAATAGGGGTTTGCGGGGGGGCTGGGGGCTTAGCTGTGGCTAGCTGAGGGAATACCTCATGATGATGGTGGAGTTTATTCCACGGACTGGGCCTCTGAGGGCTGAGCCTATGTGGGATCTGAGAGGAAGGAAGTGAAGTGGGACATTCCCTTTGCTGACGATTGTCAGCACGCTTTTTGAGCTTGGGAGAAGATGATTTTGGAGCTTTAGAGCAGCCCCGGTAATTGGCTGGGTGACCCTCCTGTCCGCATAGCACACAGCTGGGAGGGCTGAGGCATAGATTGCGGTCCTTGGGACGGGTGCAGTCGGCCGTGCCGTGCTCGCCCAGGCACTTTACGCACCTGGGTTTCGCATGGCAATGCCTCTGCGAGTGCCCGTAGAGCTGGCAACGATGGCATTGCCCTATATTCCCGTTCTTACGCGGCTTCTCTATAATGAAGCCGGTAAGATTGCAGAGATATTTGATATTAAAAATGGGGTGATGCCCCTCTACCGGAGAGCAGACGACAAGAACCATGTCGAATGCTTCACCGCCTCGCGAGCGGTGCATGCGGTGGACCTCGTCCACGGGGACGTTTTGCGACAGAAGGTCGTCTTTAATATCGTCAGAGGCGATCTCTTTAGGGATGCGCTTTATGACAACCCTAATTTGTCTGTCCTCTGCGAGCGAGAAGGTGTGGAATGACACTCCTCTGGCTCGCAGGAGCTTAGTAAGCTCACGATAGTCGGTAGAGGTCGGGACCGTGACTTTAATACCCTGTAGGGTAGACTTTGCGTTGGTGAAACCGATCTTTTTGTCGGAACACCACTTGGACACTTCGGTCCACTTCCCCTTGTCCTGAATGAATACGGGGGGAGGGGGCGGGAGCTTTTTAGAGCTCGAAGTATTAATTGAGTTAGAGCGCGCGGGGGTAGCAACTTGTGCGACGGTCGCGGCGAGAGAGGTGGAGGGGGAAGTTAAGTTAGCTGTAGCTGCGGTTGCGCTACTCGGCGCTACCGCGGCTACCTGCGCTACGGGGGTAGGGGTGGGGGAATCGTCATCGACGGCGATGACTTTGCTCGCTTGACCGGAGCTATGCTTCTTCTTCTTCCTCTTACTTCCTTTTCCTAAGACTGGGGTGAACCCGTCGTCTTCGGATTGGGATGGAGAGGACGAAGGAGAAGCATTGTTCTCTGAGTCTGAGGCATGAGTCATGAGAGAGGGCGCGTACGCGTACGGAGTGACGGCCCGTTTAGAGGAAGCGGGCTCTGTAGTGTCCATTGACACTATGTCAGAGTCTAGCGCGACTGGGCTGAAGGCCGGACTGGGAGAGCGGCGGACAGGAGGGTCAGCCAGGTCAATAGCCGGGAGAGACTGACTTACGAGAGCATCGCTGAAGTCAGCGATGGGACTATCATCCATTTCTAACAATGGTAATAATTTCCTAACATCCTTACGGATTAGTTCCTCCTCTTCGGGAGTGGGCTTAGCTAGGAACCTAAGGATGATGGCAAAGAGCCTCCTGCAAAGAGGGTCTGGTGCCATTTCTAACTATTATTAGGAGACTATCCTAATATAGCATAATAAAAATTAAAAATAAACTAACTATTAGTCTAACACAATAGCCTACTCCTAACTCCCCGGGAGGAATGCCCGGGGATGTGTAAAACCCTCCCTGTCGGGTGTAGACAGGGAGGTTGAGTACCTAAGGTGAGCCCTAAGCTTGCTTTTGCCCGTTGCCTATCTTATTTGTGCAACGGGGTCCTAACGGGGTCCGGTGCGAAGGGGTAGACACACCCAACCACACCGGGTGTGTAGCTGTTGAAGCAAAACTGTCACCAATGCCGACTAGGAGATCCCCCAAGGCCGGACACTGGGACCCGTCCAACGTGACTGCCTCAACCCTGAAGGGGAATCGGCGGGTGCAATTGGGGCAGCACCCTCTCGGCTTCGTTGGCACCGTATAGGTTTCCACCGAGAACCACGAAACTGTGGTTTTACCCTGAAGGGGTACCCAGAAGGGGCCAAACACGCGACGATACGTTTTGTGATAAGTATCTGTTAAGAATACTTTACTAGCTGTGCCTTGAAAAAGGCAAACAACTAGTAGCAGAAGATAGTCTCTACGACTATAGAAGTTCAGGAACGCTTGATTCCGGAATCGGGAGCACTCGCACTTGCACTGCGCACGTCCGACCGCTGCCGCTGGCGCGCGTCGAGTGTGGTCTCCGCTAAGCGAAATGGCCCGTCTTTTATACTCGCGGCTTACCCCCTCCACCGTCTCTTCCCTTTCCTCACCCCCGCTATTCTCATTTATTATTAATTCAATAAATTTACATTTTGTTATATTATAACTAGTGTTCTCTTATTACTATTTACTTATTCTAACTAGTTACATATGTATTAAGTCTCTACGACGTCTTGTTTGGCTGTGGCGTGAGGATACACTTAATTTTACCCTGCCTCCCGCCTCACCACTATAAAAGCGCGCTGTAGCGCGTCTTATCATTTTATTCCTATTTCAGACGTCGCAAAGGTAAGGTAATGAAACACAAGGGTTTACGATGCTTTATTACAGGTTTCTACTATCTTAATTAACATAATTTACTAAAATCTAATAATTAATAACCACATAAATGTCTGACAACTTAATGCTTAATTTTTATCATATTGCACATAGTTTTGTTTACTAGAATGCTCTAAATACTAATAGGAACATCACAACTCTTAATTACAGCTGTTTACACTAATGAGAATCTAATTAGAACAATTATATAATGAGATAATCACAGGTACATTTTACATATTTTCATTCACTTATATTTTCTAAACGGTTGGACCGATTTACATAATTCCAACGCTCAAATTGGTTTTGAGAACATAGCTAAACATTACAATAAACAGAATTTAAATATCTCTATAAACAAAAAAGTAGTTTTTCAAGTTACGTAATATTTTTACACACAAATTTTTCTAAGTCTTTTTTATACTGAATATAACTTTACTTTAAGAGGTTAATCTTTACAAAACTAATAAGATTCGAATGAGATCTTTACATATTACATAAATCCAATAATAATCTTGTATGACTTAAGTGAAAATACTCACAGTTTATGTTAATTCTTATTGGAATTTTACTGTAGCTCCTCCGCTACTTGTGCTATGATACACGGATAGGGTCCTTTTCACTACACTGAGTCTAGCACTGTTCACTGATTTTAAAGTTTTTACACTATTTCACTTTACGTACGCCGCTACTTGTGCCCACGAGCGAGGTGACCTCAGGGCATCGTGCACAAAAATAAATATGTATTACTTTAAAATATACAAAACACAATAAACTATGCTTAGAGATATCAAGATCATAATCGGGATGAAAGACAACTTGTTACTTTCATCCCTATCTTAAAATTTTACCGAATATGACAAACACATGGCTATAACTTAAAAAACCGTTAGAAAGATACCGTTTCGAACGTCAAAATAGAAAGACGAATAGTTATGCTACTTTACTGACATGTGACACGCGGGTTTAAACCTACCCTATTACAAACAAACACCGTTTAAAAAAACGGTAAAAACTTACTTTAGAGGTATGTTTGCGGCACCGACTTGCTACGTCCACAACCTGACAGCACAGCGCGGTGAGCGCAACCTGAGGTGACGGGGGGTTCAAAATAGCTCACATCGATGCGTACAGCCATCAGTGTAGCCAATATAATTCGTTCAGAAACTTATTTGTTACGTTCATCCCGTGTTACTTTAATACCTGGTCTCCCCGGGAAGGACAATACCAAAATAAATATATCTATGCAGCCGACACTTTAAAAAAGTTATTGAACGTCCATTCAATTTTTTTTAATCAATATCACTATAAACTTTTACAAGGGAATAGAGACTCCGTTTAGTAAACTCTGTCGAGTTCTACGTTGATACGGAATGCTCAGAATAAAGCAGTTAGATACTTGTAACATGGAGGAGGCATGTGCTCTATGTGACATAGTGACACAGTCGCCCGTGCAGGCTGGGTGACTGTCGGTCACTACACTATCACTAGTCTCTGTTCACGTCACAGCACCATGACGTCATGATGTCCTGTTGATTGTCGTCTCTGCCGCAATGTGATAATGTGATTTGTACGTGTATTATCTTTTTGTGTAACATTTTAATTGTTTGAATCTTACATGACACCGTGCATGTCACACACCATTTGTGGTTCTAGCACCTAAATGAACCACAGTGAAGTAAATACGTATCGATATTTTGAAACGATTTCTTGATTCCACATTATAATGATAATGCACACTGCCCATTAGTGGCAGGTGCAGCTGTCACATCACTAGTCATCATTCACTTCCTTCAGTGTGTATGATCGTACACACCCCCCTGAACACCCGCACCACGCCCGCGCCCGCACTGCCACCAACAGATTTATCGCATCGCAATGCAGATACCCGACAATTGATTCCAATTGATACGTAGTGCGTTGTGTCAATGGATAGCAAACCGCAGAATACCTACCTACTATGGAAAATCACGTGAATGTACAGTCACGGGCAAAAATATGTTTACACTCAGCGAAGTTCAATATTTTATCGTGGAATAACGATTGCAACTTTGAGATAATACCTATTTCATCATAATATGGGTTCCAAAATACTATGTTCAAACTCAAACTCAAAGCATTTATTTCAATTAAACCATTTATTGAACTGTCAAAGAGTCGGTCAGTTAGTCAGAAAGTTGAAGCTAGTTGCCCATTCCAAAACGTAGATCTCTATGGAGAAGAACGGGCAAGAAACTCCAAGGAAATCTCTTTTAAATATGGATTAAAAGTTGCTAAGTGTATACATATTGGTGCTCGTGACTGTACGTTACCGACATTAAAGATACTGGTAGTAAACTTACAATCTTGCCACTTAATAATATTATATTATTCGTAGGTAGTAAATAATACCGGTTGATTGTTTTAGTCCCATGTAACAGGGCATGAGCCTATTGCCATCAACTGGGCACAAATCCAAACTCCGGGCTTCTACTGATAAAGTCCTGATGGAAAACCTACTTTGCCTGACCTGCGAATCGATCTCATAGTAGTAGCGCTTTGCGACCACGAATATTTATTATAATTTATTGTAACGTTACTAAATGGTATACTCTGTTCCAAAACAATTTGTTGAATAAAAACTTTTTAAGTCGGAAGGTTGTCCTTTTTTTGGAAAAAGTTTTTATTTTTCACTTTTTAGTTGTGGTACCTACCCCACACAAATTCGAATACCACTACCTGCTATGTAAATAACAGTGACAGAGTCAAACAATATATCATCTACATACACTAAGTGGGATAAAATACGTAATATTGAAGGTAACTATAAAACTACGCAAGCAAAGTTAATAAAAGTTATATGGGACCACCTCTGAAGCATGACCTACCAAACAAAAAAAGCATCTTCAAAATCGATTCATAATTTACGGAGTAATCGCGTAACACAAAAACAAAACAAAAAAATTACATTTAGCCGAATTGAGAACCTCCTCCTTTTTGAAGAAGTCGGTTAAAAAGGAAACAAATGGGTCAGAAAACATACCTGTGGATGGCATATAATAATATAATATTGTAGTGCCATTTCCAAACTGAATGATTTGATTATAATAAATACTTTCAACTCTAAATCCTAATTTTAAATCATCATAATAATATTATGTTTATATTTTATGTACTCATTTGACAATTGAGGTTATTTTTATAACTCTTGAATTTTTATTAGTTACCATTCAATAATTTTGGAAAAAGTGGTGAAATATAATGTTAGAACCTTCTTATCTCAATTCGTATTAATAACATAACATAACATCACGCCTGTATTCCCCGAAGGGTTAGACAGAGGTATACCTATTATTACAACCACATTTAGCCAAATATGTTTCAAGTCCTATGTAATAGTGGGGAAGCCTATTGCCATCAACCGGGCACAAATCCAGACTCCAGGCTGCTACTAAGAAATTCCAGATGAAAAAACCCAATAACATTTTGCCCGACCCGGGAATCGAACCCAGGACCTCATGCAATAGGTACATATTAATGTGTGACTAATATATTTTAATGCGTGGTGGCGTAAGACTTTGTTCCCACTTTCATAAGAAATTATATAACGTTTATGAGAGCGTGCGAATGTATCCAATTTTAATAAAAAGATATATAAATAATAGTCCTCCAGACTGAATTTCGGACATGGTGACCTATCTCAGCGGAGACCAGCCTTCGGCGCGGGAGATATGTTAGTTCACAAGTGTGTGCGTAGACACAGGTGCAGCGTCTCTTCCCTCACTCTCGTAGACCGATGGGACGACAATCCGACACGACCGGAGAGAGATCAGGCGCAGGGCCAACGGCATAACGTGCTTTCCCAGGCACACGAGCATGACACCGCCAGCTTCCATAATCCGGGCTGTAACTTAGAAATTCCTAATGGAAAAACCCAATAACACTTTGCCCGACCCGGGAATCTAACCCAGGACCGGCTCAACAGTCGCGCTTGCAACCACGAGACCAACGGGCAGTCCATATCCGGACTTACCATCTTACCAGCCCACACCACTATTATATTTGTGTCATCCTTCTGTCACTATCTACTCTGTGGCTGTTTAGGTGTCTACATTTCGGGCGTCTGTAATCGCTGCGCCGCGCGCCGCATGAACAATGCAACGCGTATGTCGTTTTTAATCATATATCGGATGCTTGCTTTAAAGTTTCAATAATGAAAATAAAGTCAATATTATGTTACGAATAAAAGAAAATGTCAATTAAAGCAACGTACGAAATTTATATTAATTCGTCATTATGGTTAAAAATAAACCGACCAAGTGCATGTCGAACCATGCACAATTGAGGGTTCCGTAGTTCGAATTTATAAAACAAACTTAACATTTTAGTTGAAAAACTTGTTCTTACATGTTTTTACAACTGCAAATTGAAATTGGTCGATTATTACTCGGTAACTTGTGGAGCCTACGTAGCGCTGATAGTCTTCCTTTTTTCACATATCCAAACCCAACCATTTAGCTGGCAGGGGGACACACTTGAGTCCAACAAAAAATATCACTTTAAAGCTTAATATTCCGCAAATGGATCCCTGAATCCAAAAATGGTTTTCACAAACTTCCATTATTTTTAAACGACCTTTCCAACGATACACCACACCATGGGATTGACGAGAAAAAAAAAACCATTCCCACTTTAGGAGTAGGGGAGGTAACCTAAAAAACCATATTTGCGATTTTTTTTACCACTTTTTCGGTGTGGTTTATATGTATATCCATACCAAATTATAGCTTTCTAGTACCAACGGTCTCTGAACTAAGCTGCGGACAGACGGACAGACGGACATGGTAACTATAAAGATGGAAACTATAAGGGTTCCTTGTTGACTACGTCGACTTTGATATAACGCACATCCGGAATAACACTGACACAATTGCAAAAAAATGTATGTCATGTCACAAGTTAGAAAGCCAAAGTAATTTTTTTTTCTATAAACTTGCCCAGTGTCCAATTTATAAAGAAGTAGTGTCAGTGTTACTCCGGATGTGCGATAAGTGTACGGCGATCGTAAAAAAATACATAAGAATAGTTGTTGGACGCGTCGCGAAATGGCACAAACCATTGTAATCTTTATAGCAACATCATTGTTTAAACCTTAGAAATCTGTTTTTTACAAAGCGATTAGCATCACAATTATGTGAGCGGAACATTTGTCCAGGTAATATATCTAAATTGAAATTTGGTTGGAGTACAGTGGCAAATTACTGTTGCGGCGCGACTTGACGGGGTGGGACGGGGCGGGCCGGTCGCGAGACAAGAGTGGGATGGAGTCGAAGCTGATCGCTGTTTAATTGTACGAGTTACGTTTCAGTGCCATACACTGGGACAGTACCAGTCAATGTCAAATTTTATCGACTTACACAAACGAGTCAATAAATGAGATACGTGACAACAACGGCGATATCCTTGTTTTGTGGGACTGCATACGTCAGTAGTAATCATTTTTGATGAAAAAGATGAAAAGCTATTAAGTATATTCTATCTTCTCATCTTCGTTTTCATAATTGGTTTGATGAAAGTCATAAAAAGTTACTTGGAATAAGGTGATGTAGACTGACAAGAAGCACATGCTAAGTGTTCAAAGTTAAGGTGGCGTATAAGCTGGGTGTTGATAGACACACTAAACCTATACTCCATTTGAAATAAGATTAGACATTTAAATAAGCCTTTTTTACAGTCCGTTCAACCGATTTTGTGTTCTATTGCGTTGGTGGCATGACAAATAGCAGCTGCAGTAGACAGTTGGTATTGTGTATTTATTTTTGCTTTTAATGCCATCCTTATGCCTACGGTATAGAAGTCAAAATCGGTTGAACGGACTGTAAAAAGGTTTGTTTAAATTTCTAATCTTATTTCAAATGGAGTATAGTTATTGCTACGGGATCGTGAGGCCGCAAACTCGTTCGTAGCACTCGTAGCCGATACTACACTCCGATGCATTATTTAAGAGGAAATAGGGTCGGTCTTTTCTCCATACAAAAAGTCATAATTCGAGGTTCGGCCCTCTTCTATTTTCTATGTCCAATATTGGACCGATTTGAAAGATATTTTATAAATTGAATAAGAAGGATATACTACTGCCGTTAAGTTACTGGGCACATTTTTTTTTTTTTTAAATCTGGGATATCATCAAATGACTTCTCCCGCTCTGGGTGGAGCGGAAGGGCATGTCAGGCTTTTACTGACTAAAACCCACCCGTGTTCCTTCAGTTGCCTGTTGCCAAGGTCCCGGTATCCCTTTCGGGCATTCCTGCAACCCTGCCAGGATTTACTGTGCCCCTATGTTTTTCTTTTTTCATTAATAGTTGTCAAAGTTGTACAATAGGCCTCTGATGACAGCGGTCTAAACAGGTAATTTTGAGCATTTTCTGAGGGTTCTAGTGCTTCTACAGATAATGTATCATCAAAACGGAACACATTCGGGCATAGAATTAGTTGATATTTATTTTACTGTAAAAAATAATTGCTCTGAGGTCATTACCAGAGAGAAAACAGCCGAGAACGTTTGTGTGCAGAGGGGACCGACCTTATTTCCTCTTAATTTAGTTCGGCGTAGTCGCAGCTCGTCGTTGTAGACACCACAACTTATCGGTAAATGGCTTCACTACTTTGTGAGGGCTGGAAATTTGCTCAATTTACCACGGATCGATCCTTTTTTGCATATTATTTGCGTATGTATCGTAATTAGAAGAACGACATCGTATCATTACTCGGTCTCCCCTCGCGCTCAGTTAAGGCGTGTGATTAGAAGGTCTCTGGTCCCTAGTGAATCACCCGCGTCACCGCCACATGTTAATGATGATCGATTCCTACCGTCAGTGTCACTGCACTCATATTATAATTGCAATTGTTCGAACACAAGTAAGTGTTTTTATCGTCTCTTGTTTACTGCAGGGAACCGCAATTAAGCGGTTATCTACCTGAATGTCACCAAGGCTCGCGGGAAAAGTCACCGACGAGTTCCGACCGCGGAGCAATAGGTAATTAATACAGAACGCGTTACCACTACTGCCGCGAGTGGCGTTAATTAGAAAAAGGATTACCGATATAATGACAGGCTTTATTTTTAACCGACTTCTTCAAAAAGGAGGAGGTTCTCAATTCGTCTGTATGTTTTTTTTTTTTTTTTTGTGTGTATGTTACTCGATTACTCCGCCAATTATGAATCGATTTTGATGATTCTTTTTTTGTTTGGTAGGTCATGCTTCAGAGGTGGTCCCATATAAATTTTATTAACTTTGCTTGCGTAGTTTTTGAGTTAGCTTCAATAATTACGTATTTTTCTCACTTAGGGTATGTAGACGATATTATTATATTGTTTGACTCCGTCACTGTTATTTAAATAGCAGGTAGTGGTATTCGAATTTGTGTGGGGTAGGTACCATAACTAAAAAGTGAAAAATAAAAACTTTTTACTAAAAAAAAAACAACCGACTTCCAAAAAAAACACTAAAAACGTGAAAAATAACTTTAATTTCGGAAGTCGGTGGCAAAAAACGAAAATTGAAAAGCAAAGACACCGACTTCCGAAATTAAAGTTATTTTTCACGTTTTTAGTGTTTTTTTGGAAGTCGGTTGTTTTTGTTCCTTAGAGTCGCATCTCACGTCCTACGGGCAGCAGGGAGTTATCAGGTGAGTGCTACATGGACGGGCGGCGCGGGAGCGAGTCTGTACCTACGCGCTGGTGAGACCGCAACCCTTGAGTAAAACACTGAACACCACCGCGTGGGACCGGCCGAGGTAACGTTAACAATATGCACATATTGTATCAACATACCGGACATATACCTACATCAGTATAGCTGTTTGTCGCAAACTCGCCAGCTCGTATTCAATACTCGTGTAGAAAATAAATAAAGTAAACTTTTTTGACCTGTCTGTGGGGCGACTACCACAACAACAACGCATACAGGGCGCTGGAGGGGTTGCCACGACACTGTAGCACATCCAGGAATGTTCGCAGATGGGAATAGAATAGAATAGAATACTCTTTATTATGTACACCATAAAAAATACAGATATAACTGTAGGTGAAACAATGGGCGGGCTTATCGCTAAACGCGATCTTTTACAAACAACTTTTGGATGGATTAAAGCGAGAAGGAGAGTGCAGGTTGTCAGTGGTGTACCATTTACATATACAATAAATACATACATACATAAAGCATATACTTATCTATATAAATATATTTATATACAATAATAAACATGTAACAGGAGGAAAGAGCTATATTTAATGACGATGTTTAAGGAGAGAGGAAGAGTTTTTTACCAGAATTTTAAAAGTGGACAAAGATTGAGCACGCCTTAAGACTTGTCATAAAAACTGGCATTTCTAGTCTCAAGTTTTCCGATATCTATTACGTGTGTCATGAAGGCACTTAAAACGTTCTTTAAGATAATAGGGGGTTGTAGGATTGAACAGAATACTGTAGAGCTGAAATAAGATGTGAGAATTCCGGCGAAGACGTATGGGGAGCCACTTGAGCTTTGTACGAAATTCAGGAATGTGATCATTATTTGCGCAACCCAAATATAAATCTTATGCAAAAGTTTTGAAACCGCTCAAGTTTATCTAGTTGGTGCCTCAGTGAGATCAAGATAACTGACATCAGTGTAGTCAAGGATGGAAAGTAAAAGGGATTGTCCAAGCGCAGTTTTAGTGGCAGTTGGAAGAAAGTTCCGCAGTTGTCTCAGGGACTTACCAGATGCAAAAATTTTGCGGCTTACGTCCTGTAGCTGGGGACCCCAAGAAAGATGTTTTCGACCCAAACTCCGAGGTTCTTAACCTTTTCACTTATAGGAATAGCTAATATCATCCTTGAGCTGCTAACAACAATAACCTGAGTCTTCGTTGGATTAACCTGCAACCCATGTGCCTCACTCCACTAGCAAATGGGCACGCCACAGTTGCGGCGATGAGTCCCTCCTTTGAGGAGTGGCTAGAAAGGCGCCACGGCGTCCTCACCTTCCGCCTGACATCATCCAGCGCTTGCTGCAGCGCAGTAACACAGGCACCTTAGAGGCGGTGCAGGGTACTCTAGTAAAGCCGGCACACCCAGGTGAAGGAGCCAATGTGGAAGCTCTTACAAAGTACAAGGTAGAATGTGACATTTATAATAAAATAGAAAACACTGCACTGTTACTGCTGACCACCAATACGACCGACTAAATGCTGAAGAAAGTAGTGCGTTTTACAACTGCAAGTGATTTGTGGGACGAATTAAACCGTCTATATGAACGAGGATCACAGGACCGAACCTACGATCTGTGTATGCAACTTTTTAACTACAAGAAAGACCCTATGACATGGGTTCGCATATGTCTGCGATAAATTCAAGTTAAATTCAGAATATTTGGCATGATCTAAATCAAGCTTTGTCAACAGTTTGCAATCAACTACCAGAAATTCTTTTGATATGCAAGATATTGCTTCTCTCCCTGCTTGACTCCCTGCCAGAAGAGTATTTCAGTTTTAAATCAAGTTGGCTACTGATTTCATTGAAAGATCGTACAATCGAGAATTTGACTACACAGTTGTGCGCTCACGACTCTCTCGTGAGATCTCTTGGAAAGATAAAAATAAATCTGAAGCTGAAGGAGAATAAAATTCAGCACGGAGGTACTGACGGTACATAGCAGAAAGCAAGATTACAAGAAAAAGTTCAAGTGCAACTTTTGCGGAGCAAGCGGACATCGAGTGAAGCAATGCAAGAAATTGATTGCGGATGGTAGACCCCCAAAACCTCCAAAGGTATCCACTTCGAAAGCTGCTACATTGACAACTTTAGCTTTATCTCTTGGTGAGAATATTGATAAAGACTCATAGACAACGACTCGTAGATAATGGAGCAACATGTCAAGTAACCAATAGAGGAAATCAGTATGTATCTTTCGAGTACTTTAGCGAATCTCAGAGAGTAATGACAGCAAATGGTGAAAATAAGGAAAGGGCTCAATACAAATACAAGCTGACGTTAATTATTATTTATTTATTTCAATCAACTTTAGATCATACAATTAACATTACAAAATTAATTAATTACAAATAAAATTCAATTAAAATAATATCCTAACATTAGTCAGTACGTGAACCATACAGCAGTGGTTCACGTACTGACAGTCAAAACGTTCAGAAAAAGCGTTCAGGATACTGTTGCGGATGGCCCGCACCCTGCGCACCAGGGATGTGCACCGCTTGCGCATGATTGTGTGGAAACAATCCACATGCGCCTCGGCAAACATCCCCGACGCGCTACAGAAGCGAGGCAGCCCCAAGGGCACCCTGAACGCGTTGTTGTATTGGACGTGTAGAGCGCTGTACTGTTTCTGCGAATAATCCACCCACAGACTGCGAGTATAAAAGGACGTACAAAATGCCCTAAATATTGCTATTTTGACGCCCTTCGAACACCGAGCAAATCTGCGGGCTATCATATTCGCAAGAACAGACAGCGCCCTACGTTCCTTTTCGATGTCTGCATCGTCTTTCAGGTCAGGGGTTAATAAATGTCCAAGATACTTAAACGTATCAACTCTATTAAGTGGGCATCCGTTGAGCTTAATTGCCGGTAAGCACTTAGGACACCCCCTCTTGGCCCGAAAGACCATGCACTCGCTCTTGTTTGTGTTATACAACAAACCATGTTCTTCAGCATACTTCTCACAGATGCGAATCAGCCTTGTCACACCACAGACCGAGGCGCTCAGCAGCACCATGTCGTCGGCATAACTAATATTGTTTAGGCACACACCTCCAATATGGCAACATACATGCGTGCTGCTGAGCCTCTCTATCAGCGCATTAATATACAGGTTGAAGAGCTTCGGTGAGGTTAGCCCCCCTTGCCTCACGCCACACTCCAACCTGTATGGGGTCGAGTAAGCCCCCGACCATCGAACAACATTGACCTGATTGTTGTACCAGTATTGAAAGATACGGATCAGTCCGTCTGGCACTGACGCTTGCTGCAGTTTTTGCCATAGCAGGTCATAACAAACCAAGTCAAATTCCTTCGACCAGTCGAGGAAGCAAGCAAAGACAGGTGTATTTCTATCAGTGTAGTACCTGACAGTTTGCTTTAAACACAATATAGCTGTTTCTGTTGAGAGACCGGCTTTGAAACCAAACTGGTTATCATGTACATTTAGGTATTTATCCAGCTGAGTGTTCAACAAACCGTCAAGCACTTTCGAAATAACAGTGGCCAATGAAATGGGCCTATAGTTGTTCTTATCGCTAACATCACCAGTTTTATTCTTAATAATTGGCACCACCACCACAGTCTTCATCATCCGCTCAGGCAGATACGAATGTCCTATACACAATGAGTAGAACATCGCTAAGACTCTGGGTAGATGATGACCAGCATGCTTAAGGTGTTCAATACTTAAATCATCATGGCCTGGAGACTTTCTCCTCGACATAGACATAATGATATGTCTTACCTCCTTTGCCGCAAACCGGACACTGATCTCCTGATCACTACAACCAGCAATGCTTGTAAACTGTGATGGTCCCAACGGCGACGAAACAGCGAAGTGGTGCCTAAATAGCTCGGCTATCCCTGTGACATCAGCAGCGCCGCTGACACTCACCGGCAGGCCCGGCCTACTATTGAGTTTATCGGTGGACTTCCAAAAACTGCGGAAGTCGCCCCTAGAATGATGCGACGCCAATATGTCCATTTTAATTTGGTCACTATTGTCCTGAAACCATCGTTAGCGCGACTTAAAAAAAAATTCGACCTGTTTGCATATCAGTCCAAACACGACTCTCGCGCGGTCTACCATAAGATACCCACTGCTCAAACTTTAGCCTGGCCTGCCTGTTAGCATCACTCACATGCTTATTCCACCCCATTACTGGCTTCCTATTGTGAGCGTCAAGATGACGGGATCAAGCCCCCAATTTAAAATTTATCACATTTAAGTGTTTGTACTACATATGTACTAATTGTACCCTAAACAAGACATTTGTACCTCTAAAGGTAAAAGAAGTATGTCAAGACTTCCCTGGTCCCGCCACTTTGACGTTAAAGTGGCGGGACCTTCTGGAAGCGCTACTCAGAGGTGGGTAATTCACACCTGAAGACTTAGTACTGCATATGTACAGGCATATACTCAATTTTCAATACAATTGTAAGTGCCAAATTAAAGTTATGTGATTAAAACATTGGTCCCGCCAATTTGATGATTTATTTTATCGCTGAATTCAGATGAAAATCGTTAGAGCTCGCGCAAAATCAAATGTGGAAACTTAGTACGTCCTTAGTACATGAACGTGTGTAATTTTCATATTCAAAACCTAAGTACATCAAAAGTTATTTAACATTAATCGTTATCTTTGGACAAAAACCGCACGTTTGTTGTATGGAAGCCCCATAATTACATAAATATTTAAGGGGGCTTCCATACAACAAACGTGCCGTTTTAATAGATAACTAGCTGCACCCCGCGGTTTCACCCACGTGAGTTTCAATCCCGCAGGAATATCGGGATAAAAAGTATCCTATGTCCTATTCCAGGTCATGGTCTACCCTTGAGCCAAATTTCATCCAAATCTATTCAGCCGTTTTAGCGTGAAAGCATAACAAACAAACAAACTCACTTTCGCATTTATAATATTATATTAGTTAGGATGGTACGGTACCCTTCGTGATAGTAATTTTGAACAATTCATTCATCAAGTCATTGCTAAACCAGAACCATCTTCATATCGAGAAGCCATGCAAAGTACTGAAAAAGACAAGGGGGTTGAGGCTATGAACAATGAGATAAATTCTCTGAAAGAGAATGAGACTTGGACACTGACACGGTTACCAAATAACAGAAAAGCGCTTAACTGCAAATGGGTACTCAAGGTAAAGAAGAACCCTGATGGCTCGATTAACAAGTATAAAGCGAGCTAGTTACAGTTGGCTATTCACAGAAAAAGGGAATAGATCACGACAAGACATTTAGCCCTGTTGCGAAACTTATCACAATCCGAGTATTATTAATGCAGCACGACACCAGCCGATGCAGCGCGTCAAAAATGTTTGCGGAAAGGCTTATAGATGGTTTTGCGGCCATCATACGTAAAAGAATCGCTTCTCTGCTTGCTCGTCTTCGTGGCAGTAACAACACTATCTTGAGTTTATTCGCAGATAGATGGGAGTCTCCAATGCTGCGACATTGGATGAAACTCCACTCGACTTAATCAAACTTGTATGTCTACTAACACTAGCTTTTAAGACCATTGTTACTAACACTATGGGCGTAGCCTGAAATAAATGATATAATTTATTATTATTATTATTAAGTATAGCCGCTGTTGGTTATCTCATTGACATTTGCATTTAAACTTAAACAATCTCAGTGAATGCTCAACGGGATGAATCTAAATAAAAATGCAGGTTGTCCTACTCAAACCACGTCTAATTGAACACTAAAATGTAATATTTACATAAAATGCATAGAATAGTGCAATATGTCAGTGTCAGCACCGTACATATTGCCACAACACAGAAGGAGAATAACTAAAAAAAATTTATAAGCTACCTAATGATATAAAAGATTTAAACTTGACACAATTTAAACGTAAACTAAATACATTTTTAATAGAGAAATGCTACTATACCATTGACGAATTCCTAGTTGACAAAATTTCATGTGACTAACTATTTTATGTTTGCAATGTTCATAATTATACTTTATCTATTTAATAATATATTATAACTTCTATAGATTTTAATTACTCCATTGTGTTTCATGTAATATTTAACTTAATTTCTAATAGTGTCACTTAACAATGCATATATTTTATATAGGGTAGATTTTTGAGCTACTATAAAATATTTTTTAGGACCCTGTTGTATCCACCAAAAATCGCATTAATAAAACTTTGACTTTGACAAAATAAAACAATCCCAAGATATGTATAAATATTAAAATAAGAATGTAAAAAACAATGTAAAAAATGTAAAAATGCAGGACTCTAATGTAAATATGATTGATCTACGACTACTATGAAGAAATATAACTAAAGTCTATAAATAGAATGTCACCATAATAATAAATTAGCACACCTCACTATGTTTTTCAGTGTCAAATTTCACTTCACTTGAGGTAGGCTTAACACACGACACTTTATTCACTTTTGAGTCCCGTTTGTCGATCTTGCTGTTCCTGTCCTCGATGTCATGATCTTCTTCTCGTCTGCTTCTGCTTCTCGCGTCTTGCGGACCCTCCCCTTGTCTTTGAGTGGCCATCTTTCGCCAAAGGTACACCGATTTTGCAAACAGTGCAATGCTAATCGCAACAACCACATAGATTGCAATGTAGTGGTGAACGTCGTGAGAGGATAAAATTTCTAGCTTAGACTGTTCTTCTATACAGCGTAGTTGCGTGTCAATCTTCTTGAACGTCTCTTCGTGCGTTTCAATATGCAACGATGAGTCGAATCGAGGTATTGATTATGTTGTTGATTGGAGAGATCGTGGGCACGATCATCGCATATGGTTGATTGACTAAAATGTCACTTGTATGTTCCATATATGCGTGCAATGTGAATGAGTCACCTTGTAAGTTGCATCCTTGTTTCAGCGTTATCAAACCCGAGTGACGTAACGTCTCCGATGTCATTTGAATGCCGCACACTAATTGTACTTCGCACGTGTCACAACAATAATAAAACCAGGTGTTTTGTTTATGTAATTTGACCCATTTGTCAGAACTTGTAACACACTCATTTGTATATTTTCTTTTTACTGTTTTCAATAAAATTAAACTATCACATTATTAGATACTAATTTCGATCCATAAATTCCAAGTTTTTTTTTTATGTTTTGAGTATTTCAAAGTAGCATTTGTTTTGTTTAAAGTAGAATTTGTTTTGTTTAGTTTAATGAAGAATTTGTTAAGTTAACTGTTTGATTTTGTGCTTAATTTTTATCTTAAAAATCTTAGTAAGTATGTTTCTTTTCTTTTTAAAATATTAGGTACATAGTTTTTAATTTGTGGAAGCTTGTAAATGGCAATTGTAAGCGCTATTGTACATAAACTAGTTTAAAGATATTAGACTGTAAGCTTTCTGAATAATAAATAAATAAATAAATAAACGCTGTGTTCTTCGCTGTCTCGAATCATTGGTGACGATCCCCGGTGTTGTATATAGGTGGTTTAGTTTGCACAGTAGAGTTTGGTCATGTAATTTTTGGCATTCATTAATGTCATATTGTTCTAGGGGTATAAATGAGTATTGGTTGGCGTTAAATGCTATGAATGAAGAGTCGGGAATAACGTACATACCTGATTAATGTCAATACGTTGAGGAATGCTGATAAGACTGTTAAGTTCGTATAGGGCATCACACAAGATCGGTACCTTTATTTCCATCAACAGGTAGTGCTGTGTTATTCGCGCGTGTATTCTAAACAGCCTGTAGATGTCTCTTATGTCATTACGAACTTCAGGTAGTGTAGAATCGCGAGGTAGTAGTCGAGCTACTCTATCTAGTTTGCTTTGCATTTGGGTTGTTGATATGATAATTGATGTACGTCCATATGTCCTTGGTACATATTTGTAAGTGTGTTGATGAGAGATTCTTGGATATCTTTTAAGTTTTGGGCCATTCTTTCTGCAGCTATGGCCGATGTAATGATGTAGAATGCATTTGAACTCTCAAGTTTATCTTTGAGCGTCTTGTTTTCTACGGACGTGAGGTGATCGTTGATTAAAGTGAACTGGCTCACCATTGTTGCTTCGTTACGCTGTACGATGTTGTTCTCGGTTTCTAGAACACTTGTCTGTTTTTTAAGCAGTTGGAATCGGTGGTTTTCATTATGTTGGATTGTGTCGATATCCTGTTCATATTGTTCTGCAAAATGTTGATCTAGCACTCCAAATAACGAATTTGCAACATATCCTACTCCGTCGATCAATCCTCTTTTGAACCTGTGTTGAATTATCCGCTGGGACCTCAGTAATTCGTTGTAATAATTTAGTTCACTCGCGCTTCGCAACGAGTTTGCTTTATATGAAATACGAATACTTGCAGAGTGTTTACATTGCGCCAATAATTTGTCATATTGTAATATAATACCAGTTTCCATTCATCTCTAATTTCTTGTAGATCTGCAATCTTGTCAAAGTAAATTGTTTGATATTTTGTCAGTTGAATAAGTTTCATGTCTTGCTGGACAGTAGGTATTATCAATGTCATACCTAGTATCAGCATATAACATACCGAGCTGTTCCAGGTCAGCCTTTTAGCTCTTCAAAATTCGTGCCGTTGTCGCCGTACATGTCCCGTGGCGTACCTCGACGTGCGCAGAAGCGCTTGAAAGCCGATAGGAATGCTATGTATCGCCAGCGCTTTGTAGTTCTGTAATGTCAAGTAAGTAGTAGTACGATGAGTGTCGATGTTCGAACAGCTGTTTATGAAACGTTTCATCCAGGCAATGACCCTTGTAATACGAGTCAAGTCGCTGTGTCTGTCTAATAACTCAATTACTATTGAAGACGGTTCACATTTCACAACATAGATTTGCATTTGTTTTTGTTTTGATTCGCAGGTTGTCGGTGTAATTGTAATTTTGTCAAAAGTATTTTCACTGTTATTTTTCATCCAGTAGGGACCTTGCCACCACAAAGGGTGTTGTAATAGTTGGTAACAACTGATTCCGCGTGATGCACAATCTGCAGCATTTTCCTCGGACTTGACATAACTCCAGTGCTGTTTTGGAATTACGTCATGCACTTGCTGTACTCTGTTGCTGACGAACGACTTCCATTTTGTGACGTCCCCATGTAGCCCGCCTAATACAATCATAGAGTCCGTCCAGGCGTATGTATTTTTGTGCAGATTGTCCCATTTATAGGCTGTCAGGACCTTTTTTATGAGTCGTGAAAGTAGTAGCGCTCCACATAATTTGAGTCGCGGTAGTGTACATTTTTTGTTGATTGGCGATAACCTCGATTTTGCATCGATAAGTCTAGTCGCAGGCTCGTTTTTGTCATTTGTTGTCAGCAGGTATATCGCGCATGCGTGGGCCTTTTCAGACGCATCGCAGAACCTATGTACCTGGAATGGTTTCATAATATCTCCCAGCCACCTTGGTATTTGGTATTCGGTTATGTTGTGTAAGTCGCTAGTAAACTGCTTCCATTCTTCTTGCACACTGTCAGGTAAGGTTTCATCCCACTCGCATCCCGATAGCCAGACGCTTTGGAACAGCAGTTTTGCTTTTACCGTCAAAGGTGTCGGCCAGCCAAGTGGGTCGAAAATTTTCGAGATTTCCGATAGCAATTTCCTTTTTGTCAATTGGTTTTTATTTTCAAATTGTATTTTTTTTTGTAAACTAAAATGTGTCAGTTGTAGGATTCCACTGGACCCCTAGGGTTTTTGTCATTCCATCGTTTTTAAAATGCATTGTTGTTTGGTTAAGATTTGAAGAAGATAAGCTTTCAATCAAGGTCTGGTCGTTGCTTGACCATTTCCGTAGTGTAAGGCCAGCTCCACCCAGCATGTCGATGAGTTGCTTTTGAATTTCTTGTGCTCGTTCGATGGAGTTGCTGCCACTTAGGACGTCATCAACGTACATTTCATTAGCGATGACATCCGCTGCTAACGGATATTTCTGTGCATCATCGTCTGCAAGCTGTTTCAGCGATCGAAGAGCTAGAAATGGTGCTGCCTTGGTGCCATACGTCACTGTGCATAATTGGAACTCCTTTAACGGACCTTGGTTGGATTCCCTCCATATGATCTTTTGCAAGTGTTGGTCTTCTTCATGGACAAGGATCATGCGGTACATCTTCTCACAATCTGCAGTAAAGACGTACTTGTATAGCCGCCATCCTAATAATAATGTCAATAGATCTTGATGAAGCTTAGGGCCACACTCCATCAAGTCATTCAGGCTGTAACCTGTGTCAGTTTTCTGGGAGGCATTAAAAACCACCCTCAATTTTGATGTCCCTACTCTTGCATAAATTTGATGTAACTATCTGATAATTTGTCATCCCTGCCTAATCGCCTTTCTAATTGCATAAACTGTGCTACAGCTCGTGGTTTTGACTTGCCCAGCAGTTGTTTAAAATTAAGCTTCATTGGCAAACGAACTTCATATCTGCCATCACCTAATCGCTTGCTTGTTGCAGTGTAGAACTACTCACAATATCGTTCCTCTGACGTCATAGAATTGCATGCATCTCCATTGATGTCTTCCATTTCCCATTATTTTGACAAGTCGTTAACTTCATTAACTACGACGTTGCAATTAAATGTTTTAGTGACATTGCCTGACAATATCCACCCCAACCGTGTTTGTTGAGCCATGTGTTCATTAACCTCCCCTTTGACTAAACCATTCAGGAGTATTTCGGAAAATACGTGTGCATCCAGAAGTATGTCAATGTGTGATAAGTTGTAATCTGGGTCGGCTAGTGTGATGTCTGTGACATGAGCCCAAGGTTTCTTTGCAAATGTAACGTTAGGTAGACTGTTTACTACCCGTGTCATGATTAACGCTTCCGTTGTAAACTGGAAGTCGTTATGTATGGATTTGCAGGATAGATTGACCTTTCCTTTACTCCTGTTGGATAATGTACCGATGCCGCTTATGTTTGCACTCAGCTGTTGACGCTTTATGCCCAATCTTTGAGCTGCATTCTCTGTTATCAACATAATTTGTGAGCCTTGGTCAACTAGAGCCCTTAGTGTAATGTAGTCACCTCCAGTAGTGGCTACTTGCAGTAATGCTGTTGGTAATAATATTTCATCATCATTATTTGATGTGAAGTTGATTTGAGGATTTTTATTTGATTTAGTTGACGTCGATGAAGACGGTTTAGGTGTTGTTTGTGTTGCTGAGGGCGTTTGCGCTGACTTCACAATATCGCAATATGCAAAAGTGTGTTATGTTGTTCGTTGCAATCTCTGCATCTTTTCTGTGACGCACAGTAACCCTTATTATGCACATACAAACAAATTTTGCATATTTGATTGTTTTCTATAAATGCCATTTTTTCCGGACTCAGCATGTCAGCGAATTTAGAGCATTGAAATAATGCATGATTCATATTGCACAATAGACACATAATCTTGCTGAATTGTCCAGCGTTTGACGCATGGAAATTGCGAGACTAGTTTGCTGAACTTTTATTGGGTTGTGAGTTTGCTGACTTGGAATATTTGCCGAACGGATGTGGCGTCTTAAAATGTGGTTTTGATGGAGGGTTATCACGGTTTTCTGGCTTTTTCTTGTGCAATGGTTCTAATGCCATAAACTTGTTTTCGACGAAATCCATAAAATTATTGTATGTCGGTATCTCGCGCGGATCCGACCTGGACTGCATGTATTCCGAATACGTTTCGGAGTCTAATTTTTCGCATAAAACGTAAACTAGAATCGGATCGCATGAGCTTGAATCAATGCCCAAGTTGTGTATCGCGTTTATGGTTTCGTTGCTAAAACCGCTTGAGATCGAACGCTGATTGTTTCTGCAAATTAGGTTGACGCATAAATACCTGGAAGTTTCTGGTAAATAACAGAAACTTATTATTATATCTATGGTTCAAAATTCCCCAACACGTGTAATAATTTTCGGGTGCAATGTGTAAATGCTGCACGAGCTTTTCCACTTCACCGCGAACTCTACCTTTTAGATGCTGCATTTTCTGAGTTATTGCAATCGCCGAATTATTATGAATCGTTTCTACGTAGAGATCCATAAAAGCAGGCCATAAGGTATAGTTGCCGTTAAAGATAGGTATGTCAATTTTAGGCAATGTTTGCTGTTGATGCATAGAAGCGTTTAATGTCGTGTTCAACGACCGTTTCATATTTGTAAATGCATTTTCGTGACGACAGAACTCGTTATAATATTCCTGTGAATTCTCCTCTAATATGCCATCAATTTGTAAATGTAATTTGTCAATAGCAGTCCACCGAAACTCTACAGTCTTAAGAATAATAATAGCATAATCAGCCTATAATGTTCCCACTGCTTGGACACAGGCCTGCTCTCTGTGAGAGGGAGTCGGCCGTAATCTACCACGCGGGCCCAGTGCGGCTTGGTAGATGTCACATGTCTTCGAATTTTTGGTTCTACGACATGCCGGTTTCCTCACGATGTTTTCCTTCACCGTTTTGAGAGCAGTGGCGATGAAATAATTTACACAAAGTAAAGCGCCTGTCAGGGTTCGAACCTACGACCTACGACTCGTAAGTCGTGGCCGTTACCACTGGACCACCACTGCTCTCATAAGCATATCCTCAATTTCCCATTTCTCCTTAACCTCGTCTAGGCTTCGCTTAACTAACCTAGTGAATGCACGGAAGTTAGCTTGTTGCAACTGGTATAACTCGAGTAGCTTGTCCTCTGCTCCTACAGATGTCTCGAACAGGGTATTGACAAACTCGACGTTTAACTTACTATGGCCGGCGTTACTGGGTCCAGCAAGAGTCTTCATCTCGAATGCTGCAATCTCCTGACGCGTTCCATGGTACCAGCTATTAATTACCTCATAAATGTTACCGGTGAAATACTGATGACCTTTCTCCTCTACTACACTCAGCTCCCGGTTCTTTTCTTCACATTCCGCCCATAGTACATCTAACTTCTCAAGCCTTTTACGAATGTAATCCGAAACCGAGAATCCTTCTTAAAATTAGAATGGATTCTCTTCACTTCCTCGAGGATCTCAGCTTGACGCACAATTAAACCCTCCATTGTAAAGTCTTAAGATAAATACTGAACATCTTACTTGAAATTCAGGAACTCTCCCTGTATGCACATGCAATACAATGTGACGCTCTGGAACCTGGACCGCTGCTACCTCCCCGAATGCTCCTGCACGGCAACACACGTGGCACGGTATGATACGTGCACCGTACAGCCGCAAATGAAGGTTTATCGCTAAAACAATATGACGTCTCAACAGCTTTCCTATATGGCAAGGTGAAGGAAGAGATATACATGCAACAACCTGAGGGATACAATGACGGATCTGGTAAAGTGTGCAAGCTGCTAAGAAGTCTTTATGGTCTCAAACAAGCGCCTAAATGCTGGAACGAGTGTATTCACGTTTATTTTATTGAATCCGGATTAATACACAGAGTGAAGAAGATCCATGTTTGTACGTGAGTTTTTTTTTTGCTAGCTTTGTACGTTGATGATGGATTATTGGCTCCGTCTGATGGCGTAGAAGCTGTCAATTTTATTGAAAACGAACTCAAAGTACATTCAAGATAACGACTTAGTCGCCGTCGTCCTTTCTTGCGCTAGAGTTAGAGCGACACAATGATGGGCTATAAGAGACTATACCCCAACAAATACGAAAGTGTTACAAGTGAAGAGAATCTTTCGCTACCTCAAAGGAACAATCGAGACTGGTCTAGAGTTCAAAAAGAATGAGAAACGACTCATAATTATGTTACAGTGATGCAGATCATGGAGGCGACAACTTGAGTGGTTGTTCTACTAGCGGGTTGATTATGCATGTTAGCTGGATCAGCAATCTAATGGAGAAGTGTGAAGCAAACCAGCAGAAATATTAGCTGCCAGTGAGGCGTGCCGTCAAATGAATTGGCGAAAGAGGTTGTTTAAAAATTTAAGTAAAAATTAGAAACACCAGTACTGCATATTGATAATGAGTCTGCAGTAAAATTAGTTCATAATCCACCTTACGAATATCATCGCAAGAAAAAGCACATCAAGCACAAGAAGACATTCCTATGTAAGGCAATGTGTGTCTGATGGAGATATCCAAATTCAGCAAGTGCTTACGCAAGAACAATAATTGGCTGATATATTTACAAAGCCATTATTCAAACCAAGACTGGTTCGGTCTGAAAAAGAAGAGGGAATGTTAGGAAAGCACTTCCAACGTTACTTTATGAAGTCTTCCCTTCTAGATTTAAATATCATCTATGTGGTGGTTGCTAAGCTTAACTTGTTATTCTATATACTTTTGAT
Source organism: Lithophane ornitopus (assembly GCA_948473465.1). NCBI lineage: Eukaryota > Metazoa > Arthropoda > Insecta > Lepidoptera > Noctuidae > Lithophane > Lithophane ornitopus. Next base: position 214,479 of record OX419632.1, on the reverse strand, counting down.
ATCGCACGCAATATATTTTATAAAAACCCAATTCCACTGCGTTTTCTTTAATAACAATAGCCCTCAATGGACTGTTAAACACAAAAGTATATCTTTTCATGTAACAAAATCATAGCGAAGTCAAAACTACACAAAATAAATACACAGAATAGTTTAGAAAAAGTAATTGCTGCGAGGTCAGGCATCGATTCTAATGTCGAAAATATAGTTTTGTTTTTGCTGTGGGACGCAACCTGTGTCGACACACTCGCGCCATCCTTCAGTAAAATAAAGCAGATTTCAGACTGTTAATGTTAGTCAAAAGGCTTTCCAAATACTTCTTTGGGTCTAAAACCGTAATAAACGACCCATTGGTCTACATCATATCCCGTTTATAAATCACGATAACAACCCACATATTCAATGTCAATCTAATTGAAAATAGCGTCACGTGTCGCCGTCGGTGTAAATGTTTCCAAAAGTCTGCTTAAGAAAATAAATAAAATCAATCGCTTCGCAAGTGTACGAAGTGCACGCAGCATCGCCCAAGAATTAAAAACTTTGCAAAAGTATTCGCTTTCTAAAGATAAAAGCGTCCTAATTCCTACTAACATTAATTGTGGATTCGTGGACCGACCGGGGGTAGAGCGGGGTCCGTGTGCGACGCGGGGGGGCGGGGGCGTGGGGGCTGGTCGGATTGCGAGGTGCAGAAGTTTGTGCTCCAGATCAAAGGCTTTTGTCTGTGGATTAACAAGTCGGTGTACAAATTATTTGGGTCGCGGGTCTGTCGCTCTCGTCCCGTCTCGTCGTGTCGTCACCGGGTTCGGTGCCTTTTTCGTTCATAAAAATGACTTCAACATGGCCACCTTAGAAGATTACGAATAGCGTTGTCCACGACAACTTAATAATATCGCTAAATTGTGAACAAGCAGGGACTCTCACTCATGAAGGTACCCAAAGAATGTGATTCATGTCTGTTCCACTTGACCTACATGCAAGTTTGTGGTGGCACATCTGAAACTTTAATCTCTGAGCTAAGCTGCGGACAGACGGACACGGTGAAACTTTATGGATTCCTAGTTGACTACGTAACCCTAAAAACCGGCCAAGTGCGAGTCGGACTCGCGCACGAAGGGTTCCGTACCATTATCTATAAAAACAGCAAAAAAATCACGTTTGTTGTATCATCTGTGAAAATTTCAACTGTCTAGCTATCACGGTTCATGAGATAATGAGATACAGCCTGGTGACAGACGGACAGACAGACAGACAGCGGAGTCTTAGTAATAGGGTCCCGTTTTACACTTAATACTACGGAACCCTAAAAAGCATGATTAAAATGATACCAACGGGCAGTTAATCAAATCTTAATAAATAGTAACGATTTGTAATGCCACTCTTAGTAAAACAAGTTTTTTTTTACTAGACCTTATTGTCCCTGTTGTTGTTGTGAGGAGCTCGTGGCTAAGTAATAACAGCCGCTCGGGTCGATCCATCAGGTTAAGCTACGCTTGCCGGGTTGGGCCGTGGATGGGTGACCATTTTCACATATCGAGATTCCTCCGTGCCTCGGAAAGCACGTTAAGCCGTTGGTCCCGGCTGTCATTTGTGGATCTTTGCAAAAGAGGGCAATTCGCGCGATCTATAAAATGGGTCCTCGTGAGTCCCTTAGAAATAAATTCAAAGAAATTTATATGCTAACACTGCCTTGTTTGAGTGAGAGCTTCCTCAAAGCTCGATAGATGGCGATGTATCATTTTCAAAATCTCGCTGTTAAGATTTTCCGTAAATGTGATATAGGGAATTGATTTTTCAATACACATTGTACTCGTTAAGGAAAACTTTGTTTTATTTGGTTTATTGGGCAGTTGTCGGGCGCACTAACATTTTTGGTCCATTCGAGTCGGAATTTTGTGTTTTTTGAGTGTGTGGCGCGGAAAACAGGGTCGATTACCCTGAAACGCCTAGTTCATCACTAATGTGGTGATCAGCGGTGCGACCAGGTTTGGCGGACAGGCACCACCAGTGTCGTGAAGACTTCGCCCCTTCGGAGACGGTGTTGGCCACAGATGTGACGACATGTCAGCAGTGACATCTTCGAGTGTAACGTCAAGGACGGCCTAACGGTACAGCGACGTCATCAGTGACGTACTTGGAGAGGTTTGGTTCAAGCAAAACTGTGAGTTACGATCCAAAAAGTTTTTAGTCTAGACTTGTAATTTTTTCAGTGAAGTGAAATTTTATTTAAGAAGTGTTTGGGACTTGTAGAATTTTAGCATTAGTTTTAGACTTAGAATAATCACGAAAAAAGTGTTGTGACGGGGAACCTATGTCCGAATTTTTCTAAGTTCAAAAAGTGTTTCAAACACTTGTAAATTTTTTCGGTTTTTTCATTAACTTGTAAAAGTTTATGAATTTTATTTGTCACCAGTTGCATTATTTACTGAGTTTACTTATAAATTGGATGATTAAAGGCTTATTACACGATGGAATCCTTACGTAAACTTCAGTTTAATAATAAAACAATAATAGAAAAAGCTAGAATTAATTTTAAAAAATCCCCTAAAGATCGTATCACACAAAGTTACATAGAAACACGACTAGAGTCATTAGAGTCACAGTGGGAACAATTTGTCGAAACTCATAGGCGTATTGTAGAGAAAGCAACCGACGAGACTTAAATAAAAATGTTTATTTTACATTAGAAGTTTATGATTTGACTGAAGACTTGTATATCAACTACAAGTCTGAATTAAAAGAGGGCTTATTTCAACTTAGTCCGTGCGAAAGTGCTAATGCCAGTAAGAATAAACATTCTAATGAAAATAGTTCAAATGTGAAATTGCCACAAATTAGTTTGCCTAAGTTCTCGGGTCTCTATTCTGAATGGGTAACGTTCCGTGATTTATTTACGTCACTGATCCATAAAAATGATGCACTGGATGACGTTCAAAAGCTTCACTATTTAAAGAGTCACCTCACAGGCGAAGCAGAGCAGTTGCTTCGACATATCCCTGTGACTGCGTCTAACTATCATGAGTGTTGGTCGATTCTAAACAAACGTTTTGACAATAAAAGGTTTTTAGCTAACTGTATGCTCAAACGGCTTGTTCATCAATCGTCGATTAATAAAGAATCATCAACCAATGTTAAGACTCTGTTAGACACGACTGTTGATTGTTTGCACGGATTAGGCAGTCTAGGTATTGATGTCAGCTCCTGGGATGCAATTGTTGTATACTTAAGCTCTGAAAAGTTAGATCCCGAGTCCCGTAAATTGTGGGAACTAAGAATTAGTTCAAGTTCTAATGAGGATTTACCTACGTTTGATGAGTTTAAAACTTTCATGGAGTCTAGGTTTAGAGCCTTAGAGTATTTGGATCCTAAAGCTAATAAGCAGAATAATGCTCGTGAAAATCATGCCAAATCTTTTCATGTCGCGTCTCAAAATTGTGTATTATGTTCTGGAGATCATAGATTGTGTCACTGCAAAGAATTTTCAAAGAAAAACTGTGACGAACGTCGTGAATTTGCCCGAGTCAGTAAGCTTTGTTATAACTGTCTTGGAACCAACCATTCTGTATATTCTTGCCGTCAGTCTACCAGATGTCACCTTTGCAAAAGGAAGCACCACTCACTACTTCACCCAAAAACAACTGCCAATTCTGCTGAAAATGTTGATAGTTCAGCAGACAAGGATGTTGCGGCTGTTAATGCAGCTACTTCATCCAATCAAAGCGAGATTACCAAACCCATTTGTTGTTTTGCAGATGTTCACAACCAGGGTCTGTTAGCCACAGCCTTGGTCAACGTTGAGTCAAGAACTGGGACTGCTCTTGTTTTAAGAGCTCTGATGGATCAGGGCTCTCAGGTCTCTTTTATTACAGAGGCTGCAGTACAGTTGCTTGGATTGAAGAAAACACCTGCTCACACCGACATACTTCGACTAGGCGATGATGAGGGAAACACAATGCCCTCTAAGTGGATAGTTCGATTTAAATTGCAGTCACGCCTAGATCCCACTTTTGTTTTATATGTCGATGCTTTTGTATTGAATAGGCTCACATCACATCTTCCTGAGAGGAAGATCGTAAAGGTATTGCCTTTATTTTCGTCTTTAGAATTAGCAGATCCTTCCTTTGATATGCCTGGGAAAATTGATTTGCTGTTGAGTACGCGTGTGGTCGGAGAAGTTTTAATGGATGGTCTAGTCAAGGGTCCGCCTGGAACTCCAGTTGCTCAGAAGACTAAACTAGGATGGATTCTTTCTGGTGAGATCCACACATCATCAATCTCTAGGCCAAGTTGTTACAATGCCATAGTAAAGTCAGATATAAACACTCTACTGAAGAAATTTTGGGAGTTAGAGTCAGAGCCGTCAGCTCATAAGGCCATGTTGACAGAAGAAGAGCAGAAATGTGAAGACTTTTTCTCTAACACAACCAAAAGAGATGAAACAGGACGATATATTGTCAAATTGCCGTTTAAGTCTGATCAACCTAGTAGTAAATTTGGTGGATCAGAGGCCATCGCTCGTAAACGATTTCACATGTTGGAGAGAAGATTAATTAACAATCCTGACTTTAAAATGCAATATACTGCTGTTATCAACGAGTACGTTCAGTTAGGACATGCTAAAGTGGTTCCTCAGGAGGATTTAGGAAAGGATGCTGTTTACTTGCCGCATCATGCCGTAGTACGCAATGATAGAAGTACTACTAAGGTTCGGGTCGTCTTCGACGCTTCTTGTTCGGGATGCAATGGAGTTTCGTTGAATGATGATTTAATGGTTGGCCCGAGATTACAATTAGATTTGCGTCAGATTATTATGCGGTGGCGCCGCCACCCCATAAGTATAGTAGCGGACATTGTGAAGATGTACCGCCAGATAAAGGTAAATGACGAGGATATTGATTTTCAGCGCATTTTGTGGCGCGACAACCCTGATTCGGAGTTACAACATTTGCAGTTGTTGCGTGTCACTTTTGGTACATCCTCTGCTCCTTACCTGGCAGTACGTTCTTTGCAGCAAGTTGCTCGTGATGAAGGAAGCTGTTTTCCTTTAGTGTTCGATCGTGTTCTTAAGGATTTTTACGTCGACGATTTCTTATCTGGTTGTGAGTCTGTTGATGAAGGTAAGCAAATTTATCAGCAAATGAACGAGTTGTTAAATCGAGGAGGTTTTCAGCTTCAGAAATGGTCCAGCAATAGTGAAGAGTTATTTAATAAAATCAAAGATAGTTCATCAAATGAAAACTTGGAATTTAAAACTGATACAGTTATGAAAATTTTGGGTTTAACCTGGGATAGAGATACTGATCATTTTAAATACACCGTCCATCTTCCTTCACTTGAAGTTCCAGTGACCAAACGAAAGGTGATTTCTGACATTGCTCGTTTGTTCGATCCTCTTGGTTGGCTTGCTCCAGTTATTATTACAGCTAAGATGTTCATCCAACGTCTATGGCTTGCAGGCATCGATTGGGATGACGAACTTCCAAATCATTTTTTGAAAGATTGGCTTCATTATAGAAACAACCTTCATAACCTCAGTAAGTTTCAATTACCTCGATGGATTCACACAAGTCGACACGATACCCTTCGAGAACTACAAGGATTTTGTGACGCTTCGAACAATGCTTACGCAGCTGTTGTCTATATTCGATCTGTCGATTCTATCGGTCATGTTCACAATAGTCTAGTAGCATCCAAAACTAAGGTGGCCCCAGTCAAACAGGTTTCTATACCTCGTTTGGAATTATGTGGTGCTGTGCTTCTCTCAAAACTTCTTTGTGAAGTCTCGGACACCTTAGAAATTGCGAAAGAGAATGTACATGCATGGACTGACTCTTCAGTGGTACTCGCTTGGTTGAGTAGCCACCCAAGTCGATGGAAGACATTTGTCGGAAACAGAGTTTCTGAAATACTTACCTTCATGGACAATAATCAATGGTCGCACGTTCAATCTAAAGACAATCCTGCAGATTGTGCGTCGCGAGGAATAAACCCCTCCGAGTGTTCAGAGCTTGAACTGTGGGTGCAGGGGCCTAGTTGGCTGAAAAACAAAACTATAGATTATAGCAAAAAGGAATTTCAGAAAACGAATCTAGAAGAAAGAAAGATGATAGATGTTGTCTGTAATACTGTAGTGAAGGAGACCGAAGAAAATAAAATAATAGTCAAATATTCATCTCTTAGGAAGCTAACTAGAGTCATTGCATATTGTAGAAGATTTTTAAAATCAAGAGGTAATGAATCTACTACAATTTATTTAAACTTTTCGGAAATTAATCAAGCGTTACTTACATGCATTAAATTATGTCAAAAGGAACATTTCAAGGAAGAAATATATAGTTTAAAAATAAAAGCAAAAATAGATAAAAAAGGGATACTTACCTCACTCAATCCTTACCTAGATCAGGAAGATATTTTGAGAGTTGGCGGAAGGTTAAATAGAGCTAACATTCATGAAGACATGAAACATCCTATAATCATTCCACACAAATCACACTTGACACACCTTTTGATAGCTGATGCTCACGAACGTACGTTGCATGGTGGACCTCAATTAGTTCTTAATTATTTAAGATCCAAATACTGGATCATCAGTGCGAAGAGTGTCATAAGACAATATGTTCGCAAGTGTGTGACTTGTCTCCGTCATTCCGCTAGACCTGTAGCACCTTTAATGGGTCAGTTGCCATCTGCTAGGGTTAATGCTAACCGACCATTCTTTAAAAGTGGTGTGGACTATGCGGGTCCTATTAGCATCCGACCCACAAGGGGTCGCGGTTATCACTCCACCAAAGGCTACATTTGTTTATTTGTTTGCATGGCTACTCGGGCTTTGCATTTAGAAGTCGTGAGCGACATGACATCACAAGCCTTTTTAGCCGCCTTCAAACGCTTTACAGCGAGGAGGGGCCATTGTGGTGAAATGTGGAGCGACAACGGCACTACCTTTATAGGAGCCAACCGGGAGTTAAGAACATTGTTCACCCACGAAAAGTCTGGTGTAGCACCAGACATTGCTGAGTGGTTAGCAACTAATGGTACAAGTTGGTACTTTATTCCACCTCATTCGCCAAACTTTGGAGGGTTATGGGAGGCTGGAGTAAAGTCCAGCAAACACCACCTCAAACGAGTGATAGGCAACAGCACTCTAACTTTTGAAGAGTTAACGACAGTTTTAGCTCAAATTGAAGCCTGTCTGAATTCCAGGCCAATCTCGATGATAAGTAGTAATGCGGAAGATCCATGTCCTCTGACACCCGGACACTTTTTAATAGGTGAGCCTTTGCTGCTCGCGCCGGAATCAAACTTTGAAACGTCAAATATTAGCACTTTTAAAGAGGTGGCATTTGACTCAACGCATGGTCCTAGATTTTTGGCGTAAATGGTCCCGTGAATATCTGGTTCAGTTTCATCAAAGGAACAAATGGTCTCATCAAACCGCAGAACCAAGCTTGGGTGACGTGGTATTGGTGATAGAGGATGATTTGCCTCCTGCTAGATGGCTATATGGTCTCATTACTGAAAAGCATACTGGCTCGGACAATATCACAAGAGTTGTTTCATTGCGTTGTAAGGGTTCTATTATAAAAAGACCTGTGTCAAAGTTAATATTGCTTCCTGTCACTACTTGATGGTATATTTTGTTGTTTTTTTTTTATTTTTGTTGATAATTAACTAAGAATAGCTGTTAATTTATAATTTATGTTTAGATTTGAGATGTGATTTCAAACTATGGTTTTATATTTTTTACTACATAATACAGTCCACTAATGTTTTTGTCCTCCCATCTATTATGTGTGTCGTTTCATGGTGGGCGGATTTAATTTAAGTTCTTTTTGTATTGTTATAATAATTTCAGTTAAGGACACTCTGTCCATGGTGGGCGGGATGTTTGAGTGAGAGCTTCCTCAAAGCTCGATAGATGGCGATGTATCATTTTCTAAATCTCGCTGTTAAGATTTTCCGTAAATGTGATATAGGGAATTGATTTTTCAATACACATTGTACTCGTTAAGGAAAACTTTGTTTTATTTGGTTTATTGGGCAGTTGTCGGGCGCACTAACAGCCTTCTCTTTACATCTTAAAAGTATTTTGTATGTTCGCAAAAACTTAGGACTTTTCAAAATAAGAAGCGATTTCCATAATATAAATACAAGTAGTAAACGGGTACATATTTGAAAGTCGAACATTAAAATACCTACGTGTAAAATGTCACTGTTCAAAACATCGAAAATTTAAATATCGAATGTATCGAAATATCGAAAATTGTTATACCTACATTAAAATGTCTAAAATTAGAATACCGAACGATTAAAATATCGACTGATTAAAAAAGTCGAAAGTAGAATATCTAAGTTCAAAATGTCAACATTTAATACACTTAAGTTCATTATATTTAAAGAGTGGTGAAAAAAATCTAGCAAGAAGCATGTAAACAAGGATGCTTGCTGGAAGCATGCAGCATGCATGCAGGCATGCAGCGTGCAAGCATGCAGCGTGCAAACAAGCATTCAACATGCAGCAAGCATTGTTTCTGTCACGGCTCCGGCGCTGCGGGGTTTGGGCGGCCCCACGCGAGCTTATCGTCGCAAATGGTTTTAACGCTCACCACCGCAGCTTCGGCTTGCTGGCCGGCAAACTCTAGGGGTAGGGCAGACAAGACTACGTGAAGTCGGTTTTGCAGCGATTCGTTTCTGTCTAAATTTTGTAGCACAACATTTATTTTATGACACTATTTTAGTTTTATATTGAAAATGCTACCAAGTAACCGGTTATATATTTGTGACCAAATAACATTCCGTAAAATTTTGTTTCGGTATGGTGAAAATATGGTAAATAAATCATTTGACAAATTAATGAAAAAACGTTCAAAAGAGGCTTCGGCCAATAGCAAAGAGTTAGTTGTAAATCGGCGAAATATGTATAGTTCGGTAAAATAATACCTATGACACATGATACTTCGATGATCTAAAAATATGTCAAATAATGCAAATAAATCAAAAAAGACGTCGGCCAATAGTTTTCAGTAAAATGAAATACGGAAAAAAAAAAAACGGAAAAGTGATTGGTTCCCATGTAGGACATTCGATACTTTGTACTTCGATATTTAGGTCTTTCGATGTCGCTTTTGTAGATAATTAGATTTTTGAGATATTGGACGTAGGTCATTTTACCCGTACCCGTAGTAAACATGAAATTGTGAACCCAAAGCTATCATTAAATATCCTTTACCTGCATCAAACTCAAAAATCCCAGACAAAACAGCATATTCATTCTGCGGTAAAACCCGAAGACTGTATTGTACCCACAAGCCGCCACTATATGTATCATTGGTAATCGCATCTATTGGCATTACAGTTTTGGGTTTTATAATTTTGTCACTATCTGATTATACCTTAGTCTTAAAGACTTCATCATCTAAATCTGGTGTATGCATAAATACTAGTTCATCTGTTGTTTTAAAATAACAACATTCGGTTTTTCCATAAAATACTGCCCTACTGAAATTGCTGTCTGTAATAATGACCATCTACAACTAGAACTTCCGTTTCAGCTTTAACTGAGCCAATTTATAAAATTGCTATGAACTTTCCTAAAGGCGTTACAGCGAAATTTCCGAATCCCTGTAAAATAGGTAAATTTTCTTTATCCCAATCATGGACTATTAGCTTAGCATTTGTCTCTCTAAGAAGAGTACACTTACTACCGAGGTCAACGTATCCTTGCAGGATAACATTGTTTATTTTAACATCTTTATAATATTTTGAATTTGCGGATTCACTATTAGTAATGCACAAGATAGTTTTATTTTGGTCAGTAGAGGCATTCGTTTTATTTAAATCGTCACTGTTATTTGCGTTTCTTCTACGGCAGTCTTTAGTATCATGTCCCAATTTAAAACAAAATTTACATCGTATAATGGGTTTGTTACATTTTAAACTTATGTGCCCTAGCTCGTTGCTATTAAAACATCGAATGTTATCATTTGTACTGGTTTTTGATTGCTCATTAGATACCTTATTGGAATTCTTAGGTGGCACATTATTCCGGTTACGGAAGTTAGAAGTAGGTGTATTACTGTCGTGTTGGGACATTCCGGCTCCTGCTCCCATTCGAGCAAATTTGTCGTCAATCCCGTGTATAAGACAGCCAACTGCTTTATTGCCAGTTATCTCACATTTATTTATAAGTGCCATTTTGTCATAATAATAATGTTCTAAAGACTGACCGAACTTACATCTAAGCCTTAGCATTGATGTCAACAGGTCTCCATAATTTTCCTTGGAAGGAAAAGCCTGTTTTAATTTTTGAACCCACTCATTCCAATTAAATAGTACCGAGGGTAAACCCTGGTACCACTTCTTGGCTAAACCAGTAAATTGGGAAGGGCTTAGTGACATATTTGACGATCATTCCAAGAGTAAATCTGCGCACGCGCCTTTTTTTCTAGTTTTTACCAAAATCATCTGTATCGTCTATGGGTTGCCACAACTAAAAAACATAAAATATCTATAAAATAACAAAGTTGCAAACCACAGATAATATTAGTAAGTATTATTATTATTATATAATTATATGTAACTTATATAAATTATAAAATGACCCACTAAAAATCTACCAAACAACTGACTTCCCAAAAAACAACTTCCAAAATAGCGTTTTTTTTTTTATCATGTGTTTAAACATGTTTTTTTGATGTTCACTAAAAGAGGCGCAATCATTAAATTAGAGTGTTTTATAATATTTTTAGGAAAACTAAATGAGAATTTTGATTCGTGCCATTTTATTTCGCAAGGGCGTTTTTTTTAATTTCTAACCTGACGTCCACATCGCGATAACACAAGAAAGTAAATGTAATTGGTAAGTAGGGAGCGATGTGGTGTGGACACTCACAGTATGTACTCGTATTTATTTACTACTCACATGAAGCCGAACATTGGGCGCAGATAATATTTAACATTCGGCCTGCAGAGGGCACGGCGGGCGGCGGCTAACGACTTCCGCTTCCGGCGGCGGCGGACACCGCCCGCTATGTGGCACGCGTTACGCCGTAGCCACGCTACGAGCTACGAGCGTAGCCACTCCGCTGAAAGGCCATGTCAGATTGAAAGTCGGAATTATGAGTTCATTTCGTGAAATACGACTGTTTTTATTACGTTTCCAATTTTATAACGAACAATGACACGCGCGCAGCGCTCAGAGCGGCGGAAGTACTGGCTGACATCACAATGTGTGTGTGTGTGTGTGTTCTGAGATATTTAGCCGTTCATTCATCGATACGCTTCCGATGTCATGTCATGTCAAGTCAAATGAAATGAAATTGTTTATTCGGTAAATAGGATATTAGAATCACTTTTGCACGTCATATTATTATTATTGAGAAGAAAGGCCGCAACAAACTCAGAGGTCGCAGTCTCTTTTAAAGTCCAGACATAATCTTGGTCAAGCCATGTGAGGACCATGTAGATAAGCGTCTGAAATGGTCTTTTGAGGAAAGAACGACACAGGAAAGAACGACACAGATTTGAGTGGACCTGTCCATACAGTGCAAGCATTTTTCAGTAATAGTGAAGCTCAACTCAGGTTCAACGACTCGACGAACAATACCAATGAAAAGACATTTGGGTAGGCCGCATAAAGTACTCAAATTGCCAGACCATCGCTAAAACTAAATGAAAAAGAAACACAAAAAAACCACATAGTCCTCACATTTACAATAATTAAAATAATACAATACTTTACAAAGTAATCATGTCATCCTTATCCTTATGCTTACATACATTATTATAAAACAAAGTCCTTCGCCGCGTCTGTCTGTCGTCCTGTTGGCGATAAACTCATAAACTTCTGCACCGATTTTCATGTTATTTTCACCAATGAATAGAGTGGTTCTCGAGGAAGGTTTTAGTATATAATTTGTCAAGTTTTTGTATACATTGGCTAAAATATAATGATATTTGTTGGAGGTGTCGGAAAAAAATAAGCCGTCTGGGAGCTTTGAACGAAAACGCGGGCGGGCAGCGTTTTCGTTCAAAGCTCCCAGACGGCTTATTTTTTTCCGACACCTCCAACAAATATAACAAAATGATGTATGGTGGAATTGTGTATCTTATATAGGTCTACAGAAAAGTCCGCGATGGCATATGTTAACGATATCTCTTAAGGATAACGTACTATATCTATTTTAATACTTAAAAATGGGCAATTATAAAACGGTTATTGGAAAGCTATTTACACAAATACTAAAGCTGAAGAGTTTGTTCGTTTATTTGTTTGAACGCGGTAATCTCAGGAACCACTCGTTGGAATTGAAAAATTATTTTTGTGTTAGATAGTCCATTTATCGAGGAAGGTTACAGGCTGTATAACATCACGCTATGACCAATAGGAGCGGAGCATAAATGAAAAATGTTGCAAAAACGGGAAAAATTAATCATCTTTGAGAGCTTCCGTTGCGTGCGCTGCGTAAACGGTTAAAGTTACGCAAATATCATGTATTATGGAATTGTTTCTCTTTAAAAGTTCTAAAAAAAAGTTCGGGACAGCATATGTCTATCTTGTAAGATTGAGTCACTATAACCTTTTTTATGGTAATCAAATTTGTTCGAAATTAATGCATTATTTGCGAAGGAGTTTTATCAACATATAATATTAATTCTTATTCAAATAAATAGTTGTAACATCAAGGGTATTTATGTAGCAGTAAAATACTTTTTAATTCATTCGAATCAAACATTTAATTTCGAAGTTATCACGAGTATTAAAATGCAATACGCGAACCGTTCGAAGCCGGCATCGAGGTATATTCCCACGGGATCGGGACCTACGCGGGTGAAACCGCGGGGCACAGCTAGTTTTAAATAAGTTAGAGGCTTTAAGCATTTCATGCACATTATTTTACTCTTTCACACCATATAATTTAAACGAATATCTTAGGAGTAATCGCAAAAAAAATACGGACGCGAGAATAAAATTCAAGCGCCTCGCTTCGCGTGATGCAATCGCCCTCCCCCCGCACCGTCTTGCCTACTGTTTAGCTAATAAACGAATAAAAATTCAAGCGGCTCGCTTCGCTCGATGCAATCGCCAACCCTCCACCGCACCGTCTTGCCTACTGTTTAGCTAATAAGAGAATAAAAATTCAAGGGCCTCGCTTCGCTTGATGCAATCGCCGACCCTCCCACCGCACCGTCTTGCCTACTGGTTCGCTAATAAGAGAATAAAAATTCAAGCGCCTCGCTTCGCTTGATGCAATCGGCGATCCTCCCCCTGCACCGTCTTGCCTACTGTTTAGCTAATAAGTGCGAAAGTTAGTGAAGATGTTTGGATGTTTGTTATTCAATCAGGCTCTTACGGATGAACGGATATAACTGAAAAAAGATAGATTAGCCTGGAATAAGACAGGCTACTTTTTATCCCTGGAATACGTTCCCATGGGTTACGGGATCGGGTGCAATATTTAATTATTACTTTTTGTCGCGACATCCTCGCGGGCGAAGCCGCAGGCATCAGCTAGTAATATAAATGTGAAAGTGAGTTTGTTTGTTAATTTTGTAAAGCTTTCACGCTAAAACGGCGGTACGGATTTAGATTTTTGGCACATGGATAAACCATGACCTGGATTAGGACATAGGATACTTTTTATCTCGATATTCCCACGGGATCGAGACTTACGCGGGTGAAACCGAGAGCGCAACTAGTTTTTACCCGACTACGGCGAAGAAAAAAGGAGGGTTATGATTTTGACCGGTATGTATGTACCGTATGTATGTATGTTCCCTCATATCTTCTAAGCCACTCAACACAATTTGACAAGTGAGGTATCGTTGGAAGCTTCTTGATCGTCCGCTGGTTATAGGCTATGTGACGTCACATTAAATTAAAAATTGCGCTCTCTAGAGGACCTAAATAAGGAACTAAAAAAAAATTTGTGTTCTTATTCGTACCATGTTGGGTATCAAATGAAAGGGCTTAATGAGCACATTTCAAAAATATATATAAAATAACCCCAAAAGAATTTAAAAAAAAAAAAGTAATAAAAACTAAAACCCAACTACGACAAAAAAGGTACAAACAAGACACCACAACACTGTTCGACTTATGCCCTAACACGTGTGACTCCGGATTTTTAATTTGTCTGTCTGTGGTGTCTTGTTTATACCTTTTTAGTCGTAGTTGGGTTTTAGTTTTTATTACTTATGTATATAATATTCTATAATGTCAATTTGTATATAAAACTAGTAGGTATATTTTGAGGATTTTCCATAATATCAAAATGTCACAATGCTTGGCAGAGCTATCCCATGCTTTTTTGTCTTCTAAATAATCTGAAATGTTATAGTACCCTTTTTACAAAGTTTGGTTACGATACAGCTTTTAAGTAATTTAATGCGTAAGTTTCGAATGTCAATGGGAAGTTCGTTATAAAAGCGTATACATAGACCCATGCATGAACGAGTTGCCTACTCTGTGGAGACCAGTGCGATGTACAGCAAGATTGTGTTTATTCCTGGTATTTAAACTACAACCCGTGCGCATTAACATGGCACCTGGCTCAATGACGTTTGGAGCTTCCGTCACTTCCCCGAACGGCGATGGCGGGGAGCGGGGTGAGTATGAGTTTCGAGCCAGGTGCCATGTGCATACGTGTTGTATGAATATCTGACATTTCCAGAAGATTTTATTTTATTTTTAAGGTGTATGGCTTTTGCTGAGGAACACGCCATCCTCATCATCTGCCTACCCTTTTTCGTTTTTTATGTTGGGGTCGGCTTCCAGTCCAACCGGATGCAGCTGAATACCAGTAAACGATACGCTTCCGATGTACAGAACAGTTATATTTCCATATAGCCCGGCTACACAATCAATGCTTGATTATTCAAATATACTCTCTGTTACAGTCATAAATAATTGAAATATCAATTTAAATATTTTTAATGTACACACGCGACCCCTCTGTTTTGCTAATCCGCATCCAAATCTCTAACAAAAAATACGTCCTCGTCGCGAATCTCAGCCACGGAGCCGCCTGCTTGTGGCGCGGAATGCGAGGGTCTGCTTAGGGAGGTGCTGGGTGTGCGGATGGGGGGGGGGGCAGAAGGACACTGAATATTTATGCAGCTCGCGAGTGACGCGACAACTTTCCTCCATGAATACGGCAATTGAAATTACAGCGAGCAACGAAACAATTTTGTTATTCAAACGCGGCTCGGCATAGGGGAAAGCGGAGGAGGGGGGGTGCTATCTAAACAAAACAATACGTGATTGAATACAAACATTACTGTAAAAACGTCAGTTATGGTCGAGCGCGACCCGCGGCTCGTGGGTCGTACCCTGTGCTATTGATACGTCGGCGTTATTAAGTCTATCTCGTCTCAGCTGTCCACAGCGCCCTTTCATTAACAAAAAAAAAGAAATGAAGCGTTATCTTGTGTTTTCAGCTGCAATGGTGACCGTTGTGACTGCACCTAATGCAGTGATCACTAGCGCGGGCCGGAGGTTGTGTCACTGGGATTAAGTCTAACAGAGATACTACATTATTCTAACTAAATACGCCACCCTCGGTGTTGCATCATTGAAGTTGAGGCCGTCCTACGCATTTTTGACAGTATGCAAGGGAGATCTTTATCCATAAGGGTAACTGTCCTAGCTCTTTTCTCATGAAAAACTTTCGCCATTTTTCTTATTTTGGTCCAGTGCGAGTTGTCCATAAATTGTGTAAAATTTTCTTATACTACGAGTATAAGAAAATTTTGATCGGAATTCTTCTTACTGTATATCCTAGAATAAACTAGAAGTAGCAGGTATTGAATTTTATTTAATAGAATCAAATTAGAACAGTACAGTTTTTATAGTAAGGAAAAATATAATATGCATTTGACAAGAACAGAGTAAAGAGTACTGAACATAGAAATATAAAAAACAGGAGAAGTGGCATGGGGGCGTGTCTGTGTCCGCGCCGCATGTTCGAAATGCTCATGCACTTAGCAAATGGCCGTCTCCGCGAACTAGTGCGCTTTCGACCGTGATCGTGAAAACTTATAAGAATGCCGAGTTGTTATGTGGTTTCTTGCAAAAACCGAAGCCAAATCAAAAACTTTGTTAATAATGGAATCACTTACCATATGTAAGTACAAGTATTTCTCAGTATTTTTCTTTAAAATCATGAAAAACAACAAATCGAAAAATATTTCTTGGTTTTACTATGTTATTTTTGTTTTCAAATATCACAGCGGCTGTATTATTTTTGCACTAAATACATTGCTCCTTAACCACTACCTAAATATTATCTCGCTGTGACTGGTCAAGCAATGTAAAAATCACAAAACGATATTACAACTGTACGAATGCATCGGTGGTACGGCCGCTGTGTCTTGCGCCGAGCTAGTGATGTGCTTGTGCAGATCCATTAACGTATCGACAACAATCGATGTCGATTAGCGAATAAATTCTTCAATCTGTAAACCGTTTTACGCGATTGGAAGGTCGATGTGAAATAATGATTTTTACTTATTTTGATTATTTTACAGCGTAGTAGAAAAATGCATAAACAACAATCGTAAAGTAAGTTAATAAAATAGGTTAATGTCGGCGGAGTGTTATTGGGTTTGAATTTATCGTATCTTAACCTGTCATAGCCTATTGAAACAGTAGATATTGTTGAACCCTGTAAAGATGAGGGAACCAGTTAGGTGGCCTGCTGGAAGGAAAAGGAATGGATTGATGCCACAGCATCAATCCATTCCTTTTTTAAATTCGCATCCTTTGGGAAGCTGAAAGGTAGGTACAATTACAGCGTATTTATCATTTAAATATTATCCTAAGCAGTTACATCGATACCCCACCATGCACTAAGCAGGCAATATGCTTTTGTTATATAAAAATGCCTAGTTAATAAAGAAATAGCAAATATGTATAATTATGAAAACAAACACACACCCATGCATAACAAATAAATACTTATGCATATTTTGACTTATTTTAAGCAAAAGTCACTAATATTATTATCTTAACCATGCTGATTACTATAGCACATTCGAAGTTTTTGAAAACTTTAGCGGAAGTAAAATACCAAAACCATAAAAAAGTAAGAGATAGTGCGAGGATAAAGCTTAAACCAACTTAACTGGATATTTTCGTTGTTTTAATTTTTTATTTTTTTTTACCTACTAATTGTTATTTTTATTATACTTAATATTCTCTAGACTTATCGTTTTTTATTTATTTTATTTTCAGGACCCCAAAAATATTTGAATACAATCAAAGAATCGATAACATTCCGATTTAGTCAATCACTAGCGTATATGGAAAATAAATGGCTTTCGCACAGCACATCGATAGCAACCATTGCTTTTGTGTGAGTAAACTGTACGGTGCACGTTAAATGCGCACTGTGTTAGATGTTATAAGGTCTATAATTGATTGTGTAGTACGTTCTGATTTATGAAATGTGGGTGTGTGCGCAACTGCGTATCTATTGCTCTTACTGAACTGCATTAGTAGTAGTTGGCGCGGAGTGGGGATGTTTTGGAGACAGTGGGTTTTAATACATTTTCAACTACCGGGCATATCTCCTTCTTTCTTATATCTATGGTACTGAACCATAACTTTTTGTATAAAGGTTTATGTTATAAAGGTACAAACCTAATAGTATGAATATACAACATGCTCCCTCAAAAAGTTAATTGTATTGCACTCATAACACAAAGGCATAAAAAACCAGTAAAGAAAACCATTACGAAAAACTAGGATATACCAATCATTTGCAAACAACTGCGATGCTTTGTTGGACCCAAAGGTTTTGTCATAACATCTGCAGGTAACCTGTCGGTGGGCCTAAGTTCAACGGTTTTATCGTTCACTTTTTCTCGGACAAAATGGAACTTAACATCTATATGCTTTGTCCTATTGTGGTGAACCGGATTCATGGCTATTTTTTGTGCACTCTGACTATCCGTATACAAAACTATATTAAGCGACCTACCTGTTATATCGGATATCAGTCTTTTTAAGAAGCACGCATCCTTTACTTCTGTAGCCAACGCCATATATTCAGCTTCAGCGGACGATAAAGCCACTGTGGCCTGTTTTTTAGCTTCCCACGAAATAGGGCCGCCTGCAAGTTCATAATAGAACCCCGTGTAAGATCGTCTATCAGTTGGACAATTTGCCCAGTCTGCATCTGAAAAACCTGTTAAAGTTGCAGTATTCCCTTGTTCTTTCCTGTATGTAATACACTATCTTTTGTCGCTTTCAGATAACGTAGACATTGTTTAGCAATATTCCAATGTGACTGATCATATTTAGAGTTCTATTGACTCAAGTAACTCACGGTGTAGGCTATATCTGGTCTAGTATTTACAGCCAAAAACATTAGACAGCCAATTAAGTCTCTGTAAGGGTACTCACACTCACCTATACCAGGCTCAAGATTTTTCTTGACCAGTGGGGTAGAAACACCCTTACAATCTTGCATGTTAAATCTTTTCAGCATCTTTACAATATATGTACTCAGAGATAGCTTCATTCCATAATTATCATGGTAAATATTTATTCCCGTAAAAAAATTAATTTTTCCAAGATCTTTTGATGAAAATATTTTACAAATTGACATTTGAAATTGTCAAGCGTATTTTCATTTTTATGCAAGATTACTAAATCGTCGACGTATACGGCCAGAACCAAGGAGTCTGAGTTCGCATTGTTTTAAAAAATAAACGGCTCACATGTTTGCGTAAAACCAAGAACTGACAAAGTCTGTTTTAACTTTGTATTCCAGGCTCTTGGTGCCTGTTTCAACCCATAGAGTGACAGTTTCAAAAGACACACTTTTGACTCTTCCCCTTCCCTTACGAAACCTTCTGGCTGTGTCATGTAGATTTCTTCCTCCAAACTGCCATTCAGAAAAGCTGTGTCCATATCCATATCTTATAATCTTCCTGCACTGCAAGCGCTAACAGGGTTCGCCACGACGAGTTGCGTACACCCGGAGAAAAAGTTTCGTGGTAGTCAACAGCTTCTTTTTGTCGAAAACCTATTGCTACTAGGCGCGCTTTATACCTAACAACCTTACCTTTCGCATCTCGCTTCAGTTTGAAGACCCACTTACTAGGAATACAGGTTTTATGATTTGGCTTATCTAAGTCTAAGTATCTAATCAAAGTCCATGTGCCCTTTCTGACTAAGGCATTATACTCATCTTTCATTGCTAAAATCCAGTTATATTTCTCATGGCTGTTAATCGCAGCCAGATAATTATTTGGATCATCGCACCCATCGTCTAGCATGGAATTATATGAGAAATAATCCGTTGGTTTGCGAACTCTTGAAGGATATCGGCTAGATTCATTTGAGGAATCTGTAGATTCACTGGTCTGCTGATCATCAACATTGTTGACCTCTACATTGTCTTCTTCATTGATTTCAACATCAGGATCCTCAGCATCCATGAAAGAAGTATCTAAGTTAGGAGCATCTACCTCACACCTCTTAGGTGAAGAAGAGGGTAGTACTTCTTGTCTTAAAACAGCTGGCGATGGTGACTGTGAGAGCAAATTGACAATATCAGAGTTCACAGTACCTATAGGCTCAATATTTGCCTTCAGGCCAATAAAGTTCTTTTCAAAAAATGTGACATCTCTTGACTTTAGTAAACGTCTAGGACTTGCCGCATTCCGGAAATAATAAGTACAAGGATCATCTGAATATCCTACAAAAATCTGTTCCTCAGCTTTCATTTCCAACTTACATCTCTGACTTGATGGAACATGAACAAGTGCTCTGCATCCAAAAACCTTCAGATGAGACAGATCGGGTTTATTATTAAACCACATTTCAAATGGTGTTTTACCACTAAGCGCGCGGTGGTGACCGATTTTTCAAGTAGACGCTTGTCTCCACTGCGTCCTGCCAAAAAGCTTTCGAGAGAGAACCATGTGACAATAGTGACCGAGCCTTATCTACTATGCTACGATTGCACCGTTCACTTACCCCATTTTGCTGAGGGCTATAAGGTGCTGTCGTTTGCCAATCGATACCCAATGACTGAACATAATCCATCAACTCCTTATTGATGAACTCAGTTCCATTATCTGACCGCAAAGTCTTTATTTTTCCACCAAAATGTCTCTCGACATGAGAATGAAAGGAACTAAACTTACTTTTGACTTCAGTTTTAGAAGAAGACAAAAATAAAACGTGTATAATCATCTATAAAAATAATAAAGTATCTATTACCTGTAAACGAATTCGTAGAAAAAGAGAAGAAAGAATCAATTGAAGTGGCGATGTAGCCTTCCTGTATTTTAAGCTTTTGAAGGGCTTTCTAGCCTGCTTATCCTCTATGCAGGGTATGCATGGTTCCTCGTCAACCTCCGTGTACTCCACGCCGATAGCCTGACCTTTTCTAAGTAGATCCATACCAATTCGGCACAAATGTCCTAACCTCTTATGCCAAAGCTGGAAGTTGGAACAGTCAGAGTGCAAAGTTTAGCTGAAACATTATTGAACGTTTTAGTTAAGCAATCCACAGTATACAGCCCATCAAATACAGAACCATACGCTAAAACATTTTTACTGTTTACTTTATCACACTTTGAGTCATAAATAGTGCACCCTTCTCTATTGAAAACTACAGAGAAACCCTTCTCTACTAATTTATTCACTGAAAGTAAATTACAGTTCAAATCAGGAACATGAACTACATTCGTTATTCTGTTCGCCAAAGTATCCGTTTCAATGGATACATCACCACTACCCACAGCCGCTAACTTCTGTCCATTGGCCACAGTAATCGTTCCACCTTGTACTGGCCGATAACTGCTGAACCACTCGCGATGCGGAGTCATGTGAATGGTTGCACCAAAATCAAAAATCCATTTCCCATCAGATGCAGCTGGCACAGAGAGAGCCATTTCCTTCACAATAGCCTGTTCCACCTTTTCATTAAGACGGCAATCTGTACCCTTAATAACCTTTTCCGATGCGCTCATCATAGCTTTTTTAACCTTTTCATTAGGACATTCGGGACTTTTGTGTCCTGGTTGTCTACACTTAAAGCAGATTATAGGCTTCTTCTTTTTGCTTGTAGAACCTGTTGAACGTAGCGCAGCCACCTCATTCTGGTGAGGGTCCTTAGACAGCTCGTTTAATAGCTTTGCCTTAACCAACTCACTGGTTACATCAACATTCTAATTTTCTAAAGCCATAATCATCGGTTCGTACCGTGATGTCAATCCTCCGAGAATAATCGCAGCCAAAGATCCATCGTCGATCTTCTTACCGATATCTTCGAGATCTTGAGCAATGCTCATAACGGCGTTGATATATGATTCTATATCTTTGAAATCAGCCAAGGAATATTTGTACAGTCTACGCTCTAGATAGAGCCTTCGACCCATACCTTTATCCTCGTAAGCTTTTTGTAAAGCACTCCAAACCTCCTTAGCGTTTTTCGCATTTCTCACGTGCGAAATAGCACCTCCGTCTACCGTAAGGCATATTTTTGATAACGCCTTCTGGTCATTATGAGAGCGCACATCCTCCACTGTTTTATCAGAATCATCGTACCCAATTATGGACGTCCAAAGGTCCTCATGAATGAGAAGCATTCTCATTTTAAATTTCCAGGTTGGGTACCCGTCTCGGTTTGATAAAACTCAAAACTCAAAGCATTTATTTCAATTAAACCATTTACAGGCATTTTTGAATAGTCAAGGAGTCAGTCAGTCAGAAATATGAAGCTAGTTGCCCATTCCAAAGCGTAGTAGGTACCTATGGAGAAGAACGGGCACGAAACTCCATGGACATTCTTTTAAATCAAAATATTATTACAATATAATGGTTACATCATTCATGTTGAAATTATACATGTGAGAACAATGTAGAAAGCACGTTAAAAGTCCGCAATTATAAAATAAGCACAATTCAAAAATTAAAATAAGCCATGGCAGCTAAGAAATGACCAGTCACAACTGACGGCGCCCGTTCACGAACATGACGCATGGATCAGCACCATTCAGCTCGACCATTTTGAAGGGAGCTAAATGATCCAACACATACGCCACCATCAGCGAGACATTTGAGTGAGCATGACATTCCCAGCCGCCAGGGCACATTCAAGTCAATGAAAGACAAAATACAAGGTAAATGGTAGCTCTATAGTACATAGTACTCACACCTGTGCAATTATATAATACAAAGGAGAGATTGAGTTTATACAATGCAAAGATAGTCTTACAATCTTCAGCAGCTCCAACAGCATTTTCGAATGTTAATTAGTTAGTTGTGGTTGTGGAGCAGGACCAGCATTAAGCCAAGCATTTTTATCAGAGATGTAATCCTCCAACTTATAATATGCCTGCCTACATAGTGTGCGTTTTATACAAGTTTTGAATTTCGTCTCATTCAGTTGAAGTATGTGGGGAGGGATTTTATTGTAACATTTTAAACAGTACCCCATGAAAGATGAGTCTACTTTAGCCAGTCTGAAACCTGGTTGAACTAATAAGTCCCTATTTCTAGTACTATAATTATGTCTATTGCCTCTTTTACTAAAAAAATGTAATTTTTTTCTTACGTGCAAGATGTTTTCATATATATATTGACAAGGTACCGTCATGATGTTAATATCCTTAAACAGTTCCCTTAAAGAATCGCGCCTGCGTAGATTATAAATGGCTCTGATCGGTCTTTTCTGCAGAATAAAGATAGACTCGATGTCTGCAGCCCGTCCCCATAGTAAAATACCGTAAGACATTATGCTATGAAATTAACTAAAATAGACTAGCCTCGCGGTATCTACATCAGTAAATTGACGGATTTTTCTGATAGCATATGCTGCTGTGCCCCATTGTAGCCTTGAGTCGAGCGTGATCCCCAGGAAAACAGTTTTATCGACGAATTCTAGTTTCTCTTGATTCAATATAATCTCACAATCCCTACTTTTGACATTTGGTAAAGAAAATTTTATGCACTTAGTTTTTTTTCCATTTAATACTAAATTATTAGCAGTGAACCAATTTTGGACCTGCTGATAAAATCGTGATTCCTTGAAAATTCATTTTATTCCCTAATTATCTAGATGTTTTCAATCAAGCAGCTTCGTGCTGATAACGTGTTGAACGAATAAACTAGAAGTAATAGGTATTGAATTTTATTTAATAGAATCAAATTAGAACAGTACAGTTTTTATAGTAAGGAAAAATATATGCATTTGACAAGAACAGAGTAAAGAGTACTGAACCATAACTTTTTGTATAAAGGTTTATGTTATAAAGGTACAAACCTAATAGTATGAATATACAACAGTATATTTTGTTAAAATTCAGTCCCGACTGCCAAGGACGGGTTATGTTTTTCGCGAATATCTTGTTTGCAGTACCTCGTATCTTCCAAAGGTCTGGATGGATTTGGAAAGGTGAGGTATCGTTACATGTTTTTTAATTAGGAATTGTACGGGCCATACCTACTACATATGTCGTGTAGGTTTGTAAGTGAGTTAAACACGTTACACTAAGATGCACTAAGTAGTTAAGTTTATTTAAGTTAAGAGTAAGCAACAGTATTACAGTGGAAGGCGATTATTTCTCGCAGTTGTTGATAGCTACACAGTAATAAGTTCACTTTGTTTAAATTCGTCATGTTAAATTTATTTATTACGCTAAATTATGACGGGCAGCTTTGGCCTAAATTAAGTTACAGAGTAAGCAGAAAAATGTACGGCGATGAGGCCGTACAGGAATATTAAATTGCTTTAAAAAGTTTTTGATAGCGTAAAAATGGGCCATGTTTGTGTCGGACCTCGTAAATCGCCTGCGAAGCCTTGCACAAGCTTATTAAATTTATAATAAACTTAAAAGCAGAATAAAAAAAATAAAAAATAAAAAAATATCCGTCTGTGTCGGGTTTTTTAAATTATTTTTTTATTGAAACAAGCTATTAATTTTCATAAGATCTCTCTTCTCTAACTATTGGTATGTATACGAAACGTTAACGCTTCAACTTGTAACTGCTAACACAATTACGGACGCGCAGTAGGTAGGTACGGCGCGTAGTGCCGCGTACGGTGAACATGCGATACGTACGCGCGATACGCCGCGACGTGCCACTATTATGTATCCCACTTGTAATTGATTGCCTGCTCGAGATAACAGCCGCTTGCTATATGAACAGTACAAACAACATTCTCGGAACAATTGTGTACCTACATGTTAAGCTTGTTCGTATGTAATAAATATTATATTATAAGAAAGTGTTGAAAGTTATGTAATACGAGAATAGAGAATGTATGTAATACATAAGTTATTTATTTATTTTTCATGCAGAATAACACGTACCCGGAAATTCTAACCCAGTAGTACAAAAGAAACAATAACTTACACGTTGATGTCGAGAACAACAATTTTTTTTTTTTATATTATCAATGCGGACGTTTCTTTTGATGCATTCTTTAGCTCGCTCGGTCGGCGGCAATCCCTTCGAGTTTAAGGGTATCCCTATCGGGTGTAATCAAACCTCTCCCCACCCCCTCGACCCGTGACCCGCAGCTTATCGCGCTACAAAAGCTAGAGATTTTATGCCCGCGGGGCAGCCAGCCGTGGGCCAGGGCACGCTAGGGCACACGCGGCACACGCTCATCAATCGAGTTCAAATAAAAACTTGAGCCTTTGTTTCTCACGTGAGCTGCGACGAGACGCCCCAGACGCCCTAGACGCCGCTGCCCCGCGACCGATGCCAAGAAATCGAAAGGCTCGCGATATTGCGAGCGCGACAAGGGTAGCGCTGCCTGGCGCGCCCGCGATATCGCGCCAGTTTGCACGAGGCTTAAAACAAGATTCGATTGTAACTTTTAACTAAACATGTGCTGAACACTTTAAAGGGGAGCTAGCCGTCCTATTAACTCACATCACAAAATTGTGTTAGGTACTTTGACAAAGAATACAATATGCGAGATGTTACGCATCACAAGTGTCTGTGTACATAAGTGCCAGGGGTGTCGCAAGTTTAAACTAGCGGCGATTAGTGAGACGACCGTCAGGAGACAGGCGAGAGACCCGAGCGTTCCGGCGACACAACTCACGCATGGAGCTACGAATGCACTTATGTAATTGTAATTTGTATAACACCAAAAGTCTACAACGTCAAAGTCAAAGTCAAATAATATATTTCAATAAGTCACAAGGAATTAAGGCACTTGGTCCCGTTTAGTACCGTAACATGGTCAATTTAAAAAGCCTACTCCTCATTAACGGCTTGGATAAAAGATCTGAAAAAAATATATGTTTGCCATAGATTCATGTACAGCATTTTATTCGAGCAGTTTTTTTCGTAAGACAGAAAGCGCGGCACCTCCCTCCGTCAGCTGTTTCGATTCTGAGCACGGTGTCGGACAGCAACTTTAAAAAATAAAATAAAGTAACGTTGTTTTTGTTGTTACTCGGTCACTCAAACCATGGGTAGTTGACTTAAATATATAAATATATTTAAGTCAACTACCCATGGTTTGAGTGACAACGGTGTTCGTTCACCCTTACACCCTTTTTTACCCTGTATCCCCTGTACCCTGTTAGTTTACCCTGTATTTTGCATAGTACGGCGACGTTATATTTTGCGTAGTACGACAGTTCATAAAGTCTAAATCATATTATTAGTTTTCAATAAAGTCTGCTGAATACTGTTTGTTATTATTTTTTGTTATATATTTTTGTGGTGTACAATAAAGAATATATAAATAAATAAATAAATAAATACTGATATCTATAAATAGTTCAATAATAATACAATAACAAATATTAAACTTCATAAAAAATAAAAAATAAGAATGAATAGATTATAAATAAACATAAATAGTTAAAATAATAACTAACATTGTTGCTTAGAATACTTATAAATAATTATGATGGTTTCAAAAAAAAAAAAACGATTCGGATTCAAGCCGGACCTCGTCGATTGCAGATCCATTGCTTATCCCTTACGTCTACAAATACATGTTTAAATTACGCGAATTTCAGCAATGCAATGGTAAGATTGCATTGCTGAAATTCGCGTAATTTAAACATGTATTTGTAATAGGTTATACGCAGTATATAAACGCATAGGTACGCCCGTTTCTCGTTTGTTTCATAGTGCATTTTCCATACAAAGTCTAACCTTTGTGGAGTGGAATGATTGTCGTAACTTTAGTGAAACGCCGTCATTGCTATTATCGTTTTAGTTACATGGTGGAGTTAGATGTCTGTGTTTGTCTGCATTTAGACTGATTTTGAGTATGTTTTCTTTTGTTTGTATGTTTACACTCTAAAAATCGAAATCAGCCTATAATATTGTGGGCCATAATCCACGCGGGCCCAGAGCGGGTTGATAGCTAGTTTAGCTCTAGGACATTCCTCTCGTTTTTTCCTTCACCACACCGTTTTGAGAGCAGTGTGTTGCAATAATTTAGACAAAGTAAAGTGCCTGTCTGGGTTCGAACCTACGACCTACAAGTCGCGTCCGTTTCTACTAGGCCACCACTCAGGGCCGGATTTAGGGCGGGGCAACAGGGGCCATTGCCCTGGGCCTCCACAAAATAGGGACCTCCAAAATTTGATTATTTTTAGTAAAAAAGTTCACATTCACAAGGAACCTTTTCTAATTTTATTTTCTTTTCGTGTCCTGTCCTGAAAAATAATACGTTGATACTGAAAACCAAATTAAATCGTTTCTTTTTTTGATGTTCCATAAAAAATTTGGGGCTTCCACACCTTTAAATCCGGCCCTGCCACCACTGAAGAAAGAACGAAAGTAAATTTATTTAGCACAGACTATATGGCACTCAACAAAACGTAACTACAAGTAAAAAAGAAACAAATACTGCTTACTGTTCACCATTTTAATGAACTATTCTTATTCACAACGAGATTTCTAAATTACTCAATTGGCCAATTACGGTACACCTCCCTTACATCAATTCACCTACTTAAGTGACATACGTAATGACACCAACCTAATGATATAATGATATTCTTCCGCACAACAATTTTTGAGATAAAATCTCCGATACATTTGAATTATTCATCATATCAAGCATTACGCTTCGGAGTTTAACGGATGCTAACAACTTGCATCATAATTATTATAATCATCACTTTAATTTCATCATAAAGGTAATGCCACATGGGCTATCATCATTTCAGCTGAAAGACGTCCACTGCTGGACATAGGACTCCCCCAAGCACCGACACTTCGACCGGTTCTGTGTTTCCCGTACCAGCGGATTCTTGCGGCCTTCAGAAGGTCATTGGTGCACCTTACGGCCTACGCTACGTCTTCCAGTACGCGGTCACCACTCCAGAACCTTTCGGCCCCTTTGGCCATCTGTTCTGGGCTATCATGTATTGCTATTATTTTATTCCGATTTGATAGCCGTTTGCTCAGTTATTTAGTGTAATGATTTTACGTACATTTGCTACGAGTCCTGCAAAATCGGGGGCTATCCCATTGTGATTAAAGTTAGACCAGTTACTTAACTTACAGAATGTTGTAGAGTTCCATCGCACATGTACAGCCACGGACTTTAATTGATCAGCCACCTGGCACTGTTCGTATTTTAGCCGTGTAATGCAAATCGGGTTTATTCGGTTCCCGACACGGAAAGTCATAATGTCTTCGTATTAGTAGAAGAACATTTTATTTAATAACTTTACCGGTTGGCTAACCTGCGAGCCAGAACTACAAACTTGACAGCAGAATGACTACCCAAAGTCAACCAATTGCAGGTCTAGCTACAGTAACCTAGCAACGATTGTTTAAGCGTAGCGATAGTAACGTTAGCGTACGGAGAAATAATAATAATCATTTCGACAACTTCGAAATTAACGTCTCTGACATCGACATTTCAACTGTCACTGTCTTCAGATAAGTTTTCAGAATAATCGAGTTAATGAGCTCTGATTCAAAAGAGGTCAGTATCAAATAGATTGGATAAACTTAATGCAACATTTTATTTATTTTTATAATTGAGAACTTATTAGTCAACCTCTATGGATAAGACTATTTCCGATTATAAGTAATTTATCTGTCATCTTGTTTACGAGCGTGCGGTTTGAGTTCGTGCTTAATCGTGTAATCTCGTGAATGTATGAAACTGTAAAATTTAAAATTTTGAAGGTGGCTCATCAATTAAAGTCCGTGACTGTACCTATCAAGTATTACGATAGCTGGGTAGCCTAGCCCGCACTGCGAATTCTCACCGAATCTCAGAGATTCTCAGTTCTCTGAGAATTGCAGTGTGGGCTAGGCCTTACGTAGATCCATTTATTTCATGCCTTACACTAAAAAGAAAAATAAATTTATTTGTCATAAAAATACGTGCATACAAAAAGATAATGAAAGCCTCGTACATCCTCGGTAATCCTCGGTAATTTTTACACCGTGAAGTTTACTTAGAAATTGTTTTGTTAGAGTCGCTTCGCGCCCGTCTGCACGAGGCGTAACTCTAATATGTAATACAGTAACAGAAAAATAAAACACAAAAGATCTACATTCACGAGCACAAAACAAAAATAGTCGGCAGCTGCTGGCACGTCATGCCTGTGACAAGAAGGCTTCCACTTAGCATGAAGCTGTGCTATGGAGACCTACAGCACAGCGCTGATTTTTAGTGGTCACCCGAAAAACACTTACGGACCCCAAGTCAGGTTTAGTCAATAAAGAGTATTCTATCTACAGTGAAGAGCGAAGAGTCTCCGTTCAGCAGAAGATGATTTTCACTTTATACGATACACCAGCAAACTAGCTTAGTCCCCAGAACCATCAAATACCACCAACGACAAAATATCCTTCAACCAAATTCAAAGGATATTCCAAGATGCCTAACGTTTTCTCCAGATACAATGCCGGCACATAATCCCGGCTGTCTTGCAAGACGCTCAGACAGACGGTCTCTAAGCAAACATCTTGAAATTGTTGATTGGCTACCAAGACGCGGCCTATTTGATTTGTACACATCGCGTGTTTGAGCTATTGTATGGTTATAGAGCTGTTTGTGCTGCAATAATTGTGATTTGAATTAATTTAAATTGGATTTTTTTCTATTGTCAGATTGCCAGCGGTTCGCCTCGCCTCTAATCTTCATCATCTGCCTAGCCTTTTCCCAACAAAGTTGGGGTCGGCTTCCAGTCTAACCGGATGCAGTTGAATACCAGTGTTTTGCATAGAGGTAATGCGATACCCCTTGGTGATTCGGTTGTCAGACTTTCGGGCTTCTGACGACCCGTAACGACTTTCAAAGATCCGCAAATGACAGCAGGGACCAACAGCTTTACGTGCTTTCCGAGGCATGGAGGAGTCTTGATATGTAAAGATGGTCACCCATCCACGAACCAATCCCGGCAAGCGTAGCTTATCCTGTACTTATCCATAGGTTGCCACTATGACGCGTATTCTAAATGCAACAGAAAAACATATGTTATGTAGGTCTGTGCTGGAGTTTTGAGCGTTTACTAAGTACAACATGTAGATATAAAAGTATGTAGGTATATGTCGGTAGATATGTAGGTAGGTATTCTAGGTATGTATTTAGGTAAGTATGTAGGTAGGAAATATTTTAAGGGGTCATTGTACGCACGGCTACTCGCGTTGTACGGAAATTCTATACAATGCGAGATCTGCATAAACTGGAAATGTGTAGCTTGATGTGTAGCCGTGTGTATATGGGACCAACCCTGAAATCGCAAAAAAATTATCAGCTGTTCTACATTTTGACGAGCTATGCGAACATAAAGTATCACGTGTATATTAAGATACACCTTTTATTTTCATCCAAAGACATGCTAAAAAACTTTTTATTTTGGAAGTCGGTTGTTTTTTTTTTTGTAAAAAGTTTTTATTTTTCACTTTTTAGTTGTGGTACCTACCCCACACAATCCAATACCACTACCTGCTATGTAAATAGCAGTGAAGGAGTCAAACAGGATATCGTCTAGATAAACTAAGTGGGAAAAATACGTAATATTGAAGCTAACTCAAAAATTACGCAAGCAAAGTCAATAAAATTTATATGGGACCACCTCGGAAGCATGACCTACTAAACAAAAAAAGAATCACCAAAATCGATTCATAATTGGCAGAGTAATCGCTAACAAACATACAAAAAAAAAAACATACAGACGAATTGAGAACCTCCTCCTTTTTGAAGAAGTCGGTTAAAAATAATATCCAGTAAAAACTTAAAATATACGTAACTATGTATCTATCTATACAAATGTCAGCCTTGCATCTCCGCCATTCCTTTCTGGAATCGTAGGCAAAATAGGCGTCCTATGCGCGCAACTCTGCGCCCTTGTATTTTCTTTGATTGCCGTTTTAGTTTAGCGCGCCACCGCGCGCGTTTTCGTATTCGGGGAGTAGGGAGTTTAGCTCCGCCCACATGCTCAAGGTCAGTGAGGAAAATATGGCTCTTAAAGAACGTCAAAAAAAAAAAACATTAAAAAATCAACCCCCTTCCTAAAACACTAAAAAGAGAAAAATAATTTTAATTCCGAAATTAAAATTATTTTTCTCTTTTCGGTGTCTAGTCTACTCGGTGGAAAAACACGAAAAATCAAAACCAAAGACCGATTTCCGAAATTACAGTTATTTTTCACTATTTACTTATGGTACTATACAGTTCAAAACACAATTGTTAGTCTGAATAAATAAGTAAATAATTTAAAACCTTTTTATGTCAAAATAATACAAATTAAATAATTATTCAAATAATACAGATAAAGATATTAGGTAGGTACTTGAAATCTTTGACAAAATTGCTTCTAAGTTTCTTGACATCTATTTAAATTTCACATCTTATTCAGCTGACGTAATAATAAATACTTATTTGTAGCAGTTTATAATACCTACTTGGAACGAATAAATATTTTTTATATTTCTTATCACTCATCACGCATTTTTTATTCTAAACCCTTAATTGCAATAACAACATTAATAAAAAAGGCAGCAATTCTTATGAATATTATTATAATTTCAAACAAACATAAAAATATTTGCAAAAAATCGCGCTGCGTCATACGAGCTTGGAACCTAAGCCATCTGCATCACAGTCCATTACCATGTTGCTTACACATACAGATGTACGGAATGTATCGTGTGGTCAATAGAATAGATACGAGTCTTAACGTGCTAATGCTCTTTTGAACGGGACCGTACCTACCCCACATAAAGTCGAATACCACTACGTAAATCAGTGAGAGGAACTTAAAATATCATCAACAAGCATGAACAACAAATAAATAAAGAATCATCAAAATCAATTCATAATTGGCGGAAAAATCGCGTAACAAACAAAGAAAAAAAAACAGTTAGACGAAGAGAGAGTCTACCTTTTTGAAGTCGGTTAAAAAATAGAATTGATTCTAGTTGCCCCTTCCAAAAGGTAAATTCCGTATGGAGAAGCATGGGCAAGAAACTCCACCGTTACTCTTTTAAAATGTTTAACACTATGTAAGTTGTATTCATCAATTATATAATTATAATATGTGAAGACGATGCACCTAGAATACTACTACTGCTACATACTATTGTGGTACCACGATAGGTAAAAATAATTAAAAATGAAGCAATCACAAATAAATTTTATGTGATAGATACATGGTGGTCACATAA
This sequence comes from Lithophane ornitopus, assembly GCA_948473465.1. Classification (NCBI taxonomy): domain Eukaryota; kingdom Metazoa; phylum Arthropoda; class Insecta; order Lepidoptera; family Noctuidae; genus Lithophane; species Lithophane ornitopus. Next base: position 182,846 of record OX419632.1, on the reverse strand, counting down.
TTTACAAGCATTGTAAAAGTGATTTTTTTTAGGATATTCCTAAAAAAATACCAAGTACCTAATAATAGGTCTTTACCTATGAAATTGCCGTTTTGTATGAAAAAATTTAAACGAATTTTTTTCATGAATTTTTTATTTGTATTAATCGAAGTAATCACCCATGCAATCAATGCATCTTTGCCATCGCAGTGGCAGTTTATTGATGCCCTTCTTAAAGAAATCAGCTGGACGGGAGGCAACAAATTCTTCAAAGGCATTTTGTACGGCCTCTCGGGTATTGAATTTTTTTCCCGCCAAGAAGTTATCCAAATTCTGGAAAAAGTGGTAGTCTGTAGGCGCAAGGTCTGGTGAGTAGGGCGGATGACGGAGAGCTTCCAACCCCAGTTCTTGCAACTTGGAGACCGTCTGCTGTGCAGTATGAGGTCGCGCGTTGTCGTGCCGGAGCAGCGGAGACGAGCGATTGACCAATGCTGGTTGGAGATGCGCCAGCTTCTCCATCATTGTGTTCAGTTCTTCACAGTACACATCTGCAGTAATGCTCACCCCGTTTGGTAAGAAGCTGTGATGAATCACACCGGCGCTAGACCACCAAACAGTGACCATCACTTTTCTAGGGGTTAAGTTTTCGTTTAGGGCATTGTTTAGGTGCTGAACCAGGATCCAGCCAACTTGCTGAGCGCTTGCGGTTATCAAACAGAATCCATTTTTCATCGCAGGTAACAATGCGGTTCAAAATTCCTTCATTTGTGTGTCTGTTGACCAGTGCAAGGCACGTCTCGACGCGTACTTCGCGCTGGCGATCATTGAGTTCGTGGGGCACCCATTTGTCAAGCTTTTTTACCTTGCCAATTTGACGTAAATGGACCAATATTGTTTTGACGCTAACGTCGAAAGCTGCTGCTAATTCAGCCGTAGATTGTGTATCATCAGCTTCCACAATCGCCTTTAATTCGTCAATGTCGACCAAAGTCTTCGGACGACCGCGAGGTTCATTTTTCAGGTCGAAATTTCCAGAACGGAAGCGAGCAAACCAATAACAGGTGGTGAGTTGGTTTGTAGTGTTAGCTCCGTAAACGTCGTTGATGTTGCGTGCCGCTTGTGCCGCGTTGCTGCCACGACGGTACTCATATTCCATAATTACTCGAATTTTTAACGTATCCATGATGACGAAAAAGATTGAAATGCGATGAAAATGTAATACTAATCAATAAAGAAATGACTACTTTTGGAAAAAAAAATCCATGTTTTTAAAATAAAATTAATTTGAAATTAGAATTCTTAGCCAAACAAAAATTATTTTGATTTGAAATGGCCAGTACTGCAGAACGGCAATTTCATAGGTAAAGACCTAATACTAATAAGTCAGTGAGTGAGTTTAAGTAATCACACTACGTAGTTAAGTTATGTAATAGCGAGTAATTAAAGCTATGTCACGCAAATTTTGTCTGTAGTATTGTGCGAGGCGCCTCGCATGTTTTGTTGTACTGCGGAGCGACGGCTAGCGGCGTTACATTAATATTAATCAAATTAACAACACGCCGTGTACTGACGACACACATTCAATTAATAATCACTTGAGATTAACGGATCGCGGTGTATTGAGCAAACTTAAACAATGAATACATGAGTAGGTACACAGTCATCTTCTCAACTCTCAACTTGAATCTTTATTACTGAACGATCTACAATATAATTCGTGGACAGCGATACGCTCACTTGAGTGTTTTTAGTACATAGGTGCACAAAGTCTGTGGTAAATAATAATGGAAAGCGTCAACTCAGTCTTGATTTGGGTTATTTTTATGGTCCCGACAACACATATTTATCGCTGTCTAGCTAGACACAATTATGTTTTACAGAATGTTCTTAAAATATTTTGCTAAAACAAATTGAAATGCTACGCTAGTCACAACTTAAAATACAGTTCCACAGTAGCCGAAATGCCGGCGAAGGGAAAGTTTCGCAGCTCAGTGTATCAGCGGCGACGGCGTGCGGCTGATAGTTGTCGCAATTATCTACACCGGCGCGGGCGGCCGCACCTGACCGCATGTCACCGCACCGAGTCGCACCGCGCCACATCGCACCGCGCCGCATCGCACCGCGCCGCAACTGATCGGTATTCAGCGGGGTGGTCACGAGCTACGTTTACTCATTAACGTGTGCCGCTTTATGCCTGATGTTGTAAGCCGGCGGTGTGCGGTGTACACTAAAATACAGGAGCGCACTCTCTTCTTACCAAGAGATGTAAGCGCGGCTAAAGTTATTGCAACCTCAACTTAAGAGGGCGTATAAATCAAGCAAAAATTCAAACACCCAACAATTTTATTAACGCGCAACACGGTCTCATCAAACACGACGAAAACAAAACACATTCCCTTCCCGCCAGCAGAAACTTTTCACCCGGCGTTTATAGAATTCGAATTTGAATCTTCTGTAGTTTATTTGGCATAGACTAGCTAAGCTTGAATTCAGAATTTAAGATCATTGAATTTTATAGTCAAAATTTTGCTACTTTGGGCTACATTATTGCAATTTTCTAAAGAATCTCTTTTTAGGGTTCAGTACCCAAAGGGTAAAACGGGACCCTATTACTAAGGCTCCGCTGTTTATCTGTCTGTCCGTCTGTCACCAGGCTGTATCTCATGAACCGTGATAGCTAGACAGTTGAAATTTTCACAGATGTTGTACCTATTTCTGTTGCTGCTATAACAACAAATACAAAAACATAGAAAAAAAAAAAAGATTTTTTTGCCGTTTCTATAGATAATGGTACGGCGACGTAGGTACGACACTTCGTGCGCGAGTCCGACTCGCACTTGGCCGGTTTTTTGTCTATAAATATTATATAGCCTTTGTTATTTCTGATGTTTGTGAGTTTAGCGAAATTTGCGAGTTTTTCTGTTTGTATGTAGGTACTCGTCTATCTTATTTCAAGAGCGTTTTGTTCCAAGGTTAAAATAACATTACTCATATTCGTACCATGATCTTCATCTTTCAATATTGTTTTATTCCTGCTTAGTGCTGGGAAAGAACGAATGGTTGTCTATTGCCTGCTATGGTGGAAAAGAAACAACGCTATACGAACTGTATAGCGTTGTCCCTTTGGCGTCAATGTCATAATGCAAAGTAAATGCATGTATTGAAGCGTTTTTAACGATTATTATGAAAAAAATAATATATATTTAAAATAACAGCACGAAGTTCTACCAAATCTGTTTATATTAGGTAAAAAAAAATACTATTGACGCTGCAGCAGGACCCTCTATGTTTAATTTTGCCATTTTTAAGTTTGCATAATCTCGCGTAAAGTCAGAAATCAGAAATATTTTATTTGTGATACATAGGTAGGTACAGTGGTTGGACATGTTTTAGGTTAATGAGCGCTATGATCAACCTATTAAAGGCATACAAAAAAAATTAATTACAATTATCACATGCAAATAAAGAGCTTACTCGTACTAAACTACAAATCAACTACATAAATGACTGTATTATTTGATTAATAAAGGAACAAAAGTCAAAATAATTTGTTAGGTAAATGTGAAAATAATCTGTTAGGTTAATGTGAAAATAATTTGTTAGGTAAACGTCAAAACAAATAGTTAGGTAAGTGTTAAAATAATTAGTTAGGTACATGTCAAAATAATTAGTTAGGTAAATGTCAAAAATAATTCAGATTTAAATAATTAATTATGATTTATGATTACAATATAGTCAAAGAAGCAAATTAACATGTCAAAATTTATCTGATAAAAAATCCGATACACTATAATAACACTTTTGACATAGCAAACTTCTTAGTTTCAGTTTAAATAAGTTAATATGTAGATTTTTTAGCTCTTTTGGCAATTTATTAAATAGAACTGTTGCCATGTGAAAGACACTTTTATACATCAAGGCAGTATTCGTTTTTGGAACGCACAGACGACTTTCGTCCCTTTGGGTCCGATTGAAAGCTGTAGATGCTAAAGTAAATAAATGAGGATTTTGTTTAACGAAAGCCGCTACTTCAAATATGTATAGTGACGGTAATGGAAGGATAATATGCTTTTAAAAAAAAGGCACACAGCTCTCCGTTGATTTTAAACCAAACATAGCCCGAATGCATCGTTTCTGTGCCTTAAAAACGAGATCTTTGTCGGTGGAATTCCCCCAAAAAATTATGCCATACCTGAGAACAGATGCTACTAGCCCATGATACGCAATTAAAAGGGCACTGGTGTTTATTTTGCTTGCAAGTGTATGTAAGGCATAGGCAGATTTACTAACTCGCTTGCATAGTTGTTGAATATGCGGTTTCCAGGTCATTTTGTCATCAATATATAAGCCTAAAAATTTACAATTGTCTACTTCCTCTATTGTTTGCATATTAAAATTTACATTTAGGTTATTTGGTGCTGGTAAACGCTGTCTAAAGTACATTAATTTAGTTTTGCTTAAGTTGGCTTTTAGGTTATTAATATTAAGCCAATTCATAACAGAGCTCAATGTGTTATTTATGTCATCTTCAAAAGTATTTATGTCTTTACATTTTATCGTAACTGTACTGTCATCCGCGAAAAGAGCTATAGGATTATCAGTGGCATTGGGTAAGTCATTGATGTACAATATAAAAAGTGGCGGCCCCAAAACAGTTCCTTGAGGAACACCGTAGTTTAGTTGACGTTCACATGATCTAAAGGTTTCTTCTTTTTTTGTTAGGATATTCACTCTAGTCAATTCTGTGTATTGGTGACGGCCTTTGAGGTATGATTCAAATAATTTCAGAACATTTCAATTCATTTTACCCCGGATCAACCAGGAAAAAACTTATTTGATACTTGAATATTCTTATACAGAATATTTAGTTTTGTTTCTTCTATCAAATACGTTTTTTCCTAGTTGATGCAGGGACATACCGAGTAATTTTTTAAATTTGCCGCTCTTTTTACCCGGACTGCCAAGGGAGGGTTATTCACTCTCCGCTTTCACTAGACAGACTCTATCAACTGACATCACTAACCCACAGATCATGTATTTACAAACTCTGTGACTGTACAATTCAGTATTTTGACGGTTTATAACTCGAAATAAATCTTTTCCCTGGTTTATTACCTACCTACTTAATGAATTATAGAATAAGAATGACGGTACAGTGTAGGTGATATTTATGTAATCGCGGCTAAATCGAGTGGCACCTCAAGAGAAAATGAACTCGAGCTTTTATTTAATTTACTAGAGTAACGAGTTAAATAAAATAAAGGCGCATCACTACTACTCTTACACTGTCAGAAAGACAAGTGTCAAGGGACATCAACATAAATAATTCTTTCAGTTTCTTTCAAATTACATCAATTTAATATTTCTGCTTTTCCTGTGTGTAATTGAAGGATTATAATGATATGGATTCTCAAGATGGTACAGCATTTACTCGAGAAGTACCTATGTTGTGTTAATTGTTCTGTAAGACTTCAACGCAATGTGCGAAGACATTGTCCGAAGCTTTATAGATGTGCGGTAACTTGTGAACGCTTTTTTATCAAGGGCACGGCGGCGGTATCAAGATGAGATGTGGAGCGATCTGCATCTTTTTTGGATGAAATACCTATCTACCTACTTCTCAGTCGTCTGACGTTGAAATTGATATAATTACGTACCTAATAAAAAATATTTGTTACATAATGTGATTTTTGCTTTCAATATCCGTTCAAAACACCCAATATTCCTACTAAATGTATTTATTTACGAAAACTTTCCGTACAGTGCACTATTTTACTAAACTACAATAACAATGTCTCTCTGTAGATTTTGTAAGGTTCTTCATCAGTGGCCGCAAGTCATCGCATCGCACAGGTAGGTTATGCTAGATCCTTTGTGAGTCTATACCGCATTACAAACTCCGTTTCGTCTAAATTGTTGCATTCCTTACGTTGCTGCATATGCCGCCCCTTTTTTGTATTGTTGGCTTCTGCGTTATCAGCTTCCAAAAACTCAAATATTTCGTATGCATTCGCCATCTAAAATCAAACAAGAAATTAATTGCACATGTACTAAAATCTCTAGATACACAATTTGTTCGGCAAGTTTACGTAAATAAATACATTTTACTTACTTTTTAGAGTGTAATTTGCAAAACAATAATATTTCCGTCGAGTCCGAGGAACTTTTTTAAGATTGTTAAATTTGACGTAAAATCAATAATGCTAGTTGTCAAAAGCCACGTCGTGGTACGAATAGAATGAACTATTAGAGGTGACGTCACCAAAACCGCTAAGTAAATAACATTATTTCAACATTACAATAACCTTATTTTAAGGACGTCATGGTACGAAAAGTCCAAGTATGATTATAATAATACTGCTATAACAGTTGGTGGTAGGCCCCCTGGTCGTATTTCAAAACTGATCTGGACGTTTGGTGTACAAGTTTAACGTTTTTTTATTTACCGCTTGCACTAACTCCGCACTGCTATACAAACTAAAATGATGGAGAGTGAATTGAATATACAGAAGAAAATTATATAAAGTTTTTTGAAGTGAAAACTTCTTTAGGCGCGTTGAGCTATTTTTTTCGTGCTAGCCAGTGCGATTATTCTAAAAATGAGGTTGGCGCACTAATATGACTGACATGAAATAAGTAATGTATTCATACGTTATCAGTGGGTCCGGCGATATAGAAAATTATTGAATAGAAAGGTTCGAATTTTAAAAACTCTTTCCACGCTAGCGGATAAAATGCACTTTCACGCACTTATTCTGCTTATCATTCGAAATTTGAGTTGGACTCAGATTTCGAATGATAAACAGAATCTTTCCGAGCTTGTGAGGTGAAAAACCTATTTGTTAATTTTTCTAGCTGGCCTACAAAACTCATAATTTTTCTTGTTTTTAGGGTTCTGTAGTTAACAAGGAACTGATATAGTTTCGCCATGTTTGCGGCTTAGCTCAGAGAATCTTAGTACTAGAAAGCTGGAATTTGGTATACATTAAAAATAAATAAAATAAACTGTAATTTGGCTGCAGATCAGTGGCGAAGGCTAATTTTTTGGGAGAGGTAACCCGGAGCAAAAAGTGCTTACCTAGAACAGCCGTGGCGAAAAGCTACTTCTTGTTTCCCTAACAGAATAACGGTATCAATAAACCGTTTCATTAAATTCCTATTTCGATCTACTTTTCTATTATAAGCTTCATGCAATTAAGTGAAACATGATTCTATCTTACTAGTCCCGAACTCATGTAACTCCAAACAGCTACGAATATGTTTTTCAATCTGAACATGCTTTGTAGATGAATTCGTCAGATTATTAATATCTGTAAAACCCCCTTTATTCCATAAACTACTAGAATCGGAGAAAAGTAAACACGGGAAACAATACATTTTATTTAATTTACAACTGCCAGTCATCCATGGATATTTATCGTAAAGGGAAACATGAAAATGTTTGAAAAAGTCATCACGTCGTTTGTAATAAATTTATAGTCATAACTGGGCGAGCACGGCCCAACGTAATTATGTGTTTCTTATTTTCGAAACTTAACCTTGAAAAGCATGTTTCCTCACAAAGCAAATAATCTGTTAAACAACAATCTAAAGCTATTAATGCCGCCATCCTAATCCTACTGATCGTACTAATTACTTCTACTTACCCCAAATACTTAATTACAACGTACACTTTCACTAAACTAAAAACACTGTATTCACTGTTTTATACCAACAAACAAATACTACTATTACGATACTCGTACTGATAAACTAATGATTTCAATGAAAAATACGAATAAAATGCAAATTAACTGCTAGTGTAAACAAAATAAAATGTTATAATTCGATTACGTCAAACATCAACCACACAATGTCTAGCGTAGTGTCCTGTGCAAACTCCGAGCCGAACGCATTACGAAATTCAACGAACCGATATCGCCCCATCTCGTTCACGCGCACGCAATTTTCGATCGCTGTATGTACCATAACTCGATCTACACCGGCTTGCTAAGGCCCATACGAAACCGGGGAGTCACGTGACCAAAGTGACGTCATGACACCTTGATATAAGAATGATCGAAAAGCCGATCGAAGCGCCGAGTTATTTTAGAGAATTTTTTTTTGCTTTTGGGAGACAACTAAGTCAAAACATTGAATGTAGGCGTTTTGTATAGTTTTAATTTGATGGTGTATCTGTATTAAATACCTATAGTGTGATTTGATTCGTTTGTTTCATTTTTGAATGACGATAGAGTGGTTTTGTTCCGAATATCAGAAGGGAAGCCGATAGGAATGGGCTTATATGGAGCCTTCGCCCCTGCTGCAGATCTACTTATTTCTACCATTCAAGGTAGGTCTGTTATTTCAAAACATATCGTTCGAGTCCCAAGAAAATGCAGAATTCTCAAGCCGTGGATGACCCCAGGTTTAGTTCGCTGCATCAGAAACCGAGACAGGCTTCACAAAAAATCTAAATCATCCCCCGATTCATAAAATTACTTATACCCGATACCGAAATTTTCTCAATAGTCTTCTAAAAAAACTAAAAAGATCATACGACCAAAATATTTAATTAAAGCCAAAAATAACTCCAAGGCCACATGGAAAGCTATTAAGGGTATAACAAACCAAAACTCTCCTCTGCAGTCACCAAGTGCGCTTCTAAAAAGCTCTTCAGATAACAAAATATCTACTAACGAAGTAAATAGTTTTTTCGTTGGTGTGGGTGACAATCTAGCAACAAAAATTAAATCTCCTCCCTCTGGATCCCCCTATCTTGAATGAAAGAAAAGAAAGAAAGAAAAATATTTTATTTGGGACACGCACAGGAAAAACAAGCAGTAACGTAAAGTAAGAACTAAAATTAAAAAAATAAGAATAAAAGAACAATCAAAACTAACAAACTACTTAGACGACCTGAGCGAGGCCAAAAAGGCCCCTATCTCAGCATAATGCGATATTTAAAAAATAAATAAATACCGCAGCGCTGGTATTCTGATAGGGCCCGCTGTGATGCCACGGACACGCCTACAGACACATAATAATATAAATCCCATTATGGGATAACAACATAAATAAATAAAAAACAATAAAAAATAATAGGTATAAAGGCATTGGATCGTCCTTATCAGAAGTGGCCATGTTGCGTGGGTTTGCGGGCGGGAGGAGTCGAAAGTAAATTGAAAGTCTTTATGAACAATCAAGACGTGTAATTGAATTAAGAACAATAACAACGTTCCACCAAGTACGTGGGGCGCGTGCGCAATCACTTCACTCACTCTCGCTGGGTATCTTATTACCATCAATCACAACTTTACCAATCAATATCGTATTTACGACTGATCGATCTGTTTCCTCTTTATTGGTTGTCCTATATATGGCGGGCCGCCTTCCCAGTACTTGGTGTTACGTCAAATAGACAGTTGACAGATCCGTTCAGAAATCAACAATACTAATCAAACGATTTGGCGTCGCCGAACCAATTCTCCCGACGCGCCGTCACGGCCAACCTGACTATCGCACGCCCTCGTGCGCTTAGTCACCCTTATATTGCTCATCTGAAACACCAGAGGAAATAACATTCCATTAGAGTCAGCTCGTCCATTCCTGACATGCACACGTATGGAGTAACATTTAGTGGTCCCTCACTAAGCAGCAGCAGTCTCAACCATATCGATCAACATAACGTGGACCGGGCGTGCTTGGCCCTTCTCGTCAAATCACCAAATCGCCATGTGACGTAGGCCGGTACTATGTACCTTTGCCTAGCCACCAGATCGCCACGTGGTGTGGACCGGGCGTACAAGGCCCCTTCGACCAACCATCAACTCATCATGTGGTGTGGATCGGGCGTACTAGGCCCTTTCAACCAACCACCAAGCATACGGTGTGGACCGGGCGTTCTAGGCCCTTTCGACCAACCAGTAACCATGCGGCGTAGACCGGGCGTACTGGGCCCTTCCGACTAGCCACCAATTCACTATGTGGCGTAGACCGGGCGCACAGGGCCCTTCCGACTAGCCACCAACTCACTATGTGGCGTGGACCGGGCGTACTCAAGCCCCTCCGACCACCTTCCACACACCCGTTAGACGTGGACCGGGCGAGCTGGGCCCCTTCGACCAGCCATGAGTTACCCACGTGGCGTGAACTGGGCGTTCTTGGCCCCTTCGAACAGCCACCCACTAACAAAACGGTTTGGACCGGGCTTACTAGCCCTTCCGACCGCACTTAGCAAATTCTACTGTATTATCGAAGATCTATACGTACTTTCATTTTCATGTACATCCGCTTCATGAATGAACGAATGTGATTCAGAGTGCGAAGCCGTAAGGGTTTCTGAGCTGGCGGTCAGAGTTTCTGACCTGGCGGTCAGAGTATCCGAGCCAGCGGTCAGAGTGCCCTCACTGGAGATCGAGATGGTATCGCTATCGCTATCAATAGGTGCTATTTCGTCAAGTTGTTCCGAATTACGCGCCGTGTCGGCCTCCTCATCATCAATCATATTCGATGCTAATTCTACTGATCCTTCAAAACCTCTGGGTACTAGACGCAAATTTTCATGTGAGTATTTGTATGAGCGGTTTGTACCAGTCGTGGATTTCAGTTCGTAATGGTCGTTCTCAAGCACACGCGTTATAACAAACGGACCACGGAATTTACGCGATAGTTTGGTTTGGTTGCGTTCGCTACCTTTGACAAAAACGTAATCACCTTCCTTGTAAGGCCGTACTTGCGCTCTACCGCGGTTGAATCTTTGAGTATCGGCTACTGCAGCCTGTTTAATTCCGCGGGATGCGTCGTTTCGTATAGATTCTAAATTTGCGCGGGTGGGAGTATTCGTATTGGGTGAGATTTTAGAGATGCCCAACGACTGGGCTTGAATACCGAACATGAGTTCAGTCGGTGTGTATCCCGTTATTCTAGATCGAGTACTATTAAGAGCAAGTTGAACATCTTCAAGTTCGTCGCGCCAAACTTTGTTAGAATCATTCTCTATTACCGTTAGTAGGCTCTTAAGTGTACGCATTACGCGTTCGACCTGTCCATTAGCCCTCGACGAGCGTGTAGCGACCAGGTTCAATTCAATGCTATGTTCGAAGCAGAATTTTTTAAAGTCAGCACTAATATAACATCTACCCTGATCAACAATGACTCTCCGAGGCGCTCCAAATAGGCACACAGCTCTTTTGAGTGCTTTCACTGCGCAAATGGCGTCTAGGGACTGAGTATATTCTAACAAAACGTATTTAGTAAACGTGTCAATAATGACGGAAGCATATTCTTTTTTGTCGCTTTTACCACTCAGTTTCCCTGTGAGGTCTAAATGTATAGTATGCCACGGTACCGCAACTTTTGGAATAGCATGCAATCTTACTTGCTGGGCGCCTGAAGGCCCTTTTGAAGCTTTAAAAACTATGCACAAATCAACGAATCTACGGACGTTCTTAGCCATTTCGGGAAACCAGTACTGCTCATAAATTGTATCAAGAGTTTTCTCGTACGCTTCATAAATTTGCACTTTCGTACATTAAAGGAAAATCCTGCTTCGCATAGCGTCGCGAGGACGCTATCAAGACGACGTAGACCTTCGCCGATATCTAATGAAAAGCATAGAACGTCATCCATGTATGCTAGAGCGACAGAATCCTTAAGTGATTTCAATGCCTTGTTGATGCATCGCTGGTAGACAGACGCCGCATTTCGTAAACCGAACGGCATGGCTAAATATTCGTATTGGCCGTCCGGAGTTACGAAAGCAGTACGCTCAATGGAACTAGGTTCTACATTAATTTGATGGTACCCTGATGCCATATCTAAAGAGGAGAAGAAATGGGCACCGCTAAGGCGATCTACCTGTTAGTCGATCCTCGGTAGTGGATAGTGTTCAGGGCGCGTATTCGCGTTCAATTCTCTATAATCTACGCACATTCTGTCGGAGCCGTCCTTTTTCTTAACCAGCAAAATGGGACTGGCAAAGGGTGATGAACTCTCACGAATGACACCAGCGTCCAAAAGGGTATGTACTTTATCTTTAACGATTTCTTTTTCAGCAGGTGATAACCGATAAGGGCGCCTCTGAACAGTCTTACATGGGTCTATTAGGTCAATCTTTAACTCACCTGTGGTCACGCGACGAATAGGCACACCATCTATGAAGAACTTCCTATATTTCTGCAAAATTGCTACTAACGCGTCACGATCATTACCTTCAAGGTCAGTGTCAATGTGGTCAAGGCCGAGATTTTCCACTGTTTGACATACCTGAATATCCTTACATAAAGAGAATTTCATATGATTGCTATTAATCTCTACATGAATATCCTGTGCCAGTACATCTCTGCCTACAATTATAGCGTCAGTAATAATGTCATCCGGCACATCATGAAAGAGTATTGTAAGAGGTATATTTTGAATTTGAATTGTACTCAGAACCTGTGTTGTACATTTGATATCCTCACCACCAATTCCCGTTAAATAGACAGAGTCGTTGCGTATGGTACCGAGAAGTTTACTAACAATACTATTTTTCACTAAAGAACAAGAAGAGCCACTATCAAAAAGGAACAAAATGACCTCACCAGTTGATGTTGACAGGGTACCTCTTGTTATCTCATGTTTGCAAATATGCACTTCTTGGCGTGCTGCATGCTGTTCGGTTCCAGACTTCTTTTCCGGGCAGGTTGTACTAATGTGTCCGGGCTTCCCACACACAAAACAGGTGACAGACTTTTCCTTCTCCGTTGGTCTTGACTTTGGATTTTCTGCATTACGACGCTTGCGGCATTCTTCTAGCTTGTGACCTTTATTTCCACAATAGTGGCAACTTCCTCCAAACCGTGTTTCATTAAAGCGAGGCTTTTTGTTTGAGTAGTCACTAGTTTTAGTTTCTGAAGAATCACGATCCTCACTGCGTCTCTTTAATGATACTCTGTTTAAAATCCTGAAGAGCTGTGTTCTAGTGGAAATTACATGTGAGTTTAATTCCCTCCGTATAAAACTATCCCGTTGACAAAGGACAGATATTATGAACCCCGTAGTAACTTCTTCATTAAAATTAACATTTGGTATACGCTCAATGAGACCCCAGAGTCTACGAGTAAACGGCTTCACAAGCTGTTTCTTTGTTTCCTAACTGGAACCTTAGGACTTCATCAAAGTAATCTTGCATTAGCATGGGGCGTCCAAACTTGGCTATTAGAAGTTCTTTTATTTTTGGCCATGTTATTTCTGACAGTTGTAGTTTGGTTAAGCAAGAAGCGGCTCGCCCCTTTAAAGAATTCATGAGGGCTAGTAATAGTTCAGGCCCACCCAAGTTTCTACTATTAACAATTATTTCAGTCATTCTACACCAACCTTCAATATCTGCTTCAGAATCATCGGGTCAAACTTTATTAGTTTCATTGAGGCGTGACTTGCTGGGACAGCTTGAGTTGCGGTCAGCAGGCGTGATAAAAGAGTCTCCATGTTCCCAAGGAGATTTTCATCATGTTTTCCCTGGCAAACTTCATTGATCACAGTTTTTTCTATTGGAGTCTCACAAATCTCCTCAATATCTTGCCCTCTGAATCCCACTTCTGATTAAGGCATTGGATCGTCCTTATCAGAAGTGGCCATGTTGCGTGGGTTTGCGGGCGGGAGGAGTCGAAAGTAAATTGAAAGTCTTTATGAACAATCAAGACGTGTAATTGAGTTAAGATCAATAACAACGTTCCACCAAGTACGTGGGGCGCGTGCGGAATCACTTCACTCACTCTCGCTGGGTATCTTATTACCATCAATCACAACTTTACCAATCAATATCGTATTTACGACTGATCGATCTGTTTCCTCTTTATTGGTTGTCCAATATATGGCGGGCCGCCTTCCCAGTACTTGGTGTTACGTCAAATAGACAGTTGACAGATCCGTTCAGAAATCAACAATACTAATCAAACGATTTGGCGTCGCCGAACCAATTCTCCCGACGCGCCGTCAGGTACTTAAATAAAAACCATAACTATAAACATTCGTGCATCGACTCACGCCAGACGTTCCGAAATCACTTATCCATGGTGACAAGCGAAGGGACGCCGCGGCGCGCGGGCGCATTCACTCATTCCGAATCTGTGATGCATTTAGCTGTCAAAGTGTCATGTCGTACAAAGAAGTAAATATTATTATGGAACAACAATACGTGAAATACGTACACTACCTCATCCAACAATGTTCTGTCTAAGCTACACTACGCATTAATACGAATAAAACAACTAGGTACTATGGCAAGAAAGAGGTACAACAAATATTATCTAGGTGTTGTGACTGTTGTGATTGTCTGTATTTTGTTGTAAATCGGAAGAAGGAGATACAGTGAAGTAAAACAAATTGATTGTGAATTGATTGATTGAAAATGCTTATCAGAACCCCCGCCGCGAAATTCTCTTGTCATTATGCCGGTTGACGAAGAGCAGGTAAAAAGAGTGATTGACAGCCTACGTAGTGACAGCGCCACTGGCTATGACAATATCCCTGCCAGTGTTCTCAAGCAGTCCAGCTCCATCCTAGTAGTTCCCATAACGCACGTCTGTAACCGCGCCATTGAGTCGGGTACTTTCCCTAGTGCTTTCAAGAAAGCTGTTGTTCACCCAATATTTAAGAGTGGAGACAGATCCAACGTCACTAACTATAGGTCAATTTCAGTTTTGAGTTCCCTGTCTAAAGTATTAGAAAAAGTTCTCAACAAGTGTCTTACCACATATCTCGCGAAATATAAGCTTCTAGCAAATAATCAATATGGTTTTAGACGGGGAATCTCCACTGGAAATGTGGTTCTGGACCTTACAAGTGCAGTGGTTGGTAAGTTGGATGAGAGGTTTAAATGTTTTGGTGTCTTTCTTGACTTATCAAAGGCGTTTGACTCGGTTTCTATTCCTTTACTCATTACAAAAATGGACGGTGTGGGAATCCGCGGAGTGGCACTCAGGATCTTCTCAGACTATCTGGATCTGGTGTGCCACAGGGTAGTATTTCGGGTCCTACCTTTTTCTTACTCTACATAAATGATCTGTGCCGCCTATCAATACCTAACTGCGATATATTCACTTATGCAGATGATACGGCTCTAATCATAAATATGACAATAACTGGGATAACTGTAAGCTGAGAGCGGAGCGGGCGCTTCAACGAGTGATGGCATGGCTCTCGGTGAATTTGTTGACCCTCAATATTGAGAAAACCAAGGTTGTTCGCTTCAATCTCCCTCACACGTGCACACCTCGCGCAGGTTCTACTATGATCAAAGCCCATACTTGCTTAAACTCTTTGGATCACAGCCCAAATGCTTGCACTTGCTTAACCCTATCACTGGTTTCAAGTACCATATACCTCGGAGTCCACATTGATGAGCAACTTACCTTGCGCCCCCTTACTGAAGGACTCTGCTCGCGTATTAGAAAATTAATATATATTTTCAAACACTCAGCTGATCGAGAAACTCTATTCCTTGTATACCAGAGCCTGTGTGCCTCTGTTCTTACTACATTTCTGCATCCAGTAACCAGTCAGTCTGGAACCAGTAAAACCCACCTAATTCAGGTTGAGCGAGCTCAAAGGGCAGTCCTAAAAGTTATGCAGTTCAAACGCAGAGATTACCCAACTGCCCTGCTCTACTCCGAGTCTAAGGTCCTAACGGTGCGCCAACTGTTCATTCTGCATGCTGTTCTACGCCGTCATGCTTCCTCTGGACAACAAAATTTTAAGAAAACGCAGTTTGTAAATCTACTCAATGTCGTACTTCATTCCGGGGCCGGCAGTTCGGCGTCCTCAGTGATAGAATATATAATAAAATTTATTGTCTTCTCGATATACAGGATGAAATTGAATAGACGCGACAAATTTAAATATATCATTCAACGTGCTACAAAGAAAATAGAGCATGTTATTATGGAAAATGATTAAAAAATAAAAAAGTTGTTAAAACCTGTAGGATATCGATGCGAATAGAAAGACAGTTTAAGCGAGACTGATTTATTGTTCGTGTACCCCACATCACAATATATTACATTTCCTCCCTGACAAAAAGAATATAAACATAATTAGAACAAAATTTTAGAGTTACTTAAACTAATGTTTATATAATTCAGTTAGCGTAACAATGTACTTAATCATAGAAGGTGTTTACAACTAAAACATGATTTGACATAATATATCTACTTACCTCTTACACTCTCACTCACTTCTCATTTCTTAGGCACTTACTTGCCTAATTTATACCTAATTTACTTAAAAGGTTAGGTACATTAAAGTTTTTTTTTTATACACAATATTTACAGAACACTACTAACTATTTACATATAAAACTAAAACTAAAGGGACTAACTAAATAAATATAAAAACAAAGGGACCTTTAGGCGTCGAAGTATTCGTCCGCATCGCTGTCATCCGGAAACGTGCCCAGAAGACTGGCAGCATTGCCACGTTGAATGGCAATGCTAATTCTTTGACCAAAGAACAAGCCAGCCCTCTGGTCACGTGAAGTGTCGACCAGTCGGTGGGAGATTTCCTTAAAAAGGAGACGCGCACTCGGGCCCCATGACCCGAGCGTTTCGACCCCAAACGGCTCAAAACTGTAGTTGCTTATAAGGTTACAGTATTTGCGCCGCTTGAGGGTCTCAGCAGCCGCAGCAGCGGCGCCAGCACAGCCCGCCGTGCTAGGAACATGGGATGGCGCAAGAGTGTCGACACAGGTTGCGTCCCACACCAGAGGCCTACCCACCTTCCAAGGCAACAACGTCATGCCATCTGGTCTCTTCCCATCGTCACGTACCAAGCCGTTTGGTTCTAATACCGCTGGTACGCCGGCGGTGACAAGGGCTCGACGAATAATATCGTTGATGCTGGCGTGCCGTGCTATGCGGCCTGCACTCCTGCAGCAGGACAGGCCATGGTGCCCGAGACTGTCGACAGCTTCGCCGCAGTAACACCGATGCGGAGCAATTACTTGTATGTTAGAAACCAACACGGTTTGTATACATAACTATAACAACTAGTCAATGTTAAAGTTTTTGTTTCTAAGCCTAGTATTGACCCAATCCCCGGAAGTGGACGGTTCTACTGCGTAATCGCTTTGAGTCTCGTGCATGATTGGCGAGTCATGAGAAGTCTGACGTGATGACGTCACCGGTGAATTAGGTGCAGACTCCCATTTTTCTTTTTCAGTGTTTTTTATTTGATTTTCTGTATCTATGATAATAGGATTAGAGTACCGTGTGTGTCTCCGTAATGGCATAATTTGATCTATATGTTTTCGATGTTCTCCCTCGCTTGATTTTACCTTGTATGTTACGGCTCCGGTGCGCTCGGTGACCACTCCTTCCATCCACTTAGGATTGTTTCTCGAGTGATCTCGATACAGCACTTGATCACCCAGTTGGACCTCTCTGTTTGTACCTTGAGCATGCTCAACCTGCTTAGTTTGCGCTGCCTCGACCGCATCCACAGTGCTGCTTCGCAGCAGGTCCAGGCGCATGCGCAGCCTCCGCCCCAGTAGCAACACAGCTGGCTCGCGCTGTGTGCTTGAGTGTGTACTGTTTCTATATATTAAAAGAAAATTGTGTATTGCTCGCTCGATATTCTCACCTTCAGAAGCCGCCTTTTTTATTACTTTCTTTACAGTTTTGACGGCGTTCTCGGCGGCGCCGTTGCTTGATGGATGGTATGGGGCTATTAGAACGTGTTGAATTCCGTTTCGGGTTAAAAATAACTCAAATTCCTCGGATCGAAACGGCGGACCCCCATCACTCACCAAGCACTTTGGCAACCCAAATCGGCTGAAGCATTCTCTTAGTTTGTTTGATACTAACCTGGCCGATGTACCAGTCGACATCAGAAATACTTCGATCCATTTTGAGTGCGAGTCGAGGATTAAAAAGTAATATTTACCTTGATATTGTAGAAAATCTACATGCAGTCTAGTCCTCGGTTCCGAGGGCCATACGTACGGTACGGGAGTGTGTCGCGGCGGCGCGTCGAGCTGGGCACGGCAGGCGGCGCAGGCGGCGGCGCGCGCCTCGATGTCGGCGTCCAGGCGCGGCCACCACACGTAGCCCCGCGCGATGCTCTTCATGCGCACGACGCCCACGTGCCCCGCGTGCACTTCCTCTAGAATCTGCGCGCGCAGCTGCTCCGGCACCACTATCCTGTATCCCCAGACTATACACCCGTGATCTAGATGTAGATTTTCACGTCGATGGAAATATGCCTTTTCGTCTTCAGAGTCGCCTATGAGAGGCCATCCACTCATTATGTAACCGTATACTTTACATAAAATTTTATCTTTTAGAGTCGCCTGTGCTACATCTTTGTGACTAAGAGGAAAAGTGTCCTCAACAAAATGTAAATATGCCGCGTCGTCTGGATCCTCCACCTTGCTTTTCGATAAAGGTAATCGTGATAGCCCATCTGCATTGCTATTCATTTGAGAAGTTACAAATACAATATTGAAGTCATAGGCCGCCAGGCGCACGGCGTATCTCTGCAGGCGGCTGGCTGCCGTTTGAGGAATACCCTTTTTAGGCCCGAATATATAACTCAGAGCTTTATGATCACTCCGCAACGTGAAATGCCTACCAAAAAGATACTGGTGATGCCTCGTGACTCCGTACACAATGGCTAGCGCCTCCTTGTCTACCTGGCTGTAGCGGCGCTCGGCGTCGTTGAGCGTGCGCGAGGCGCAGCACACGAGGCGCTCGCCGCCATCGGCGTGGCGCTGCGCCAGCACGGCGCCCAGACCGTACGCGCTGCTGTCCACGGCCAACACCAGCGGCAGCGCCGGCGAGTAGTGAGCCAGTACCGGGTTACTTGTCAATCTTACCTTGATCTCCTCAAAAACATCATTGCAGCTCTCCGACCACGCCCATTTTACTCCCTTTTTTAAAAGTGCATGTAGTGGATGCAAAATCATACTTAGATTGGGTATAAAACGTGCATAGTAATTTATGAAACCTAATAAAGCTTTTAACTGAGACACATTTTCGGGGATGGGCATTTTCTTTATGGCATTGACTTTAGATGCATCTGTATAAAGACCGTGTTTGTTTATTCTGTAACCCAAGTAACAAACCTCATCTTTTAAAAACTCACATTTAGAAAACTTTATTGTTAATCCGGCTTCTCTTAGTCTAGTGAGCACCGCCCGTAAGTTTTCCAAATGATGAGATTTATTCCTGCCACTTACACAAATATCATCAATAAAAGCTACCACAAATTCAAGGCCATTTAACGTATCGAAAACAATTTTTTGAAACATTTCAGGTAGGCACTTTAATCCGAAAGGAGCCCTGCGATATACGAACGTCCCTACATGCGTTGTAATCGCAGTTAGTGGTTGTGATTTGTCATTGTCAGATAATTCAAGTTGCATGAATGCATTTTTAAAATCTAATTTACTATATTGCTCCCCACCACTTAGCGTTGCAAATAACTCTTCAATTTTTGGCAGTGGAAAATGAAAGTTTTTTAATATTTTATTCACGGTTACTTTATAGTCGCCGCATAAACGAATAGAACCGTCCGGCTTAATAATTGGCACTATAGGAGTTCCATAGTCGGATCTATCTACTTTGTAAATAATACCTTCCTGTTGTAAGCGTTTAAGTTCATTTTCCACTGGCACGCGCAGCGCAAGTGGAAGGGGGCGAGACTTACAAAATACCGGCGTGTTATCAGTTAAGTACAGTGACAACTTATGTTTATAAGTACCAATTTTTTCTGTAAATACTTCTGGAAATTCTTGTTTCAAATCTAAAACAACAGGATCGACATCTTCTTTTAAATTGAATAACTTTAATGATTTTAAATTAAGTTCGCGCATCCAGGTGCGCCCGATAAGCGGAGGTCCACCGCGATCAATAATATACAATGGCAATATGGCGTCGTCCTCTGCGCCCGCACAGCTGACTCGCACTGAGACCCGGCCTAACGGTATTATTGAGTCACCTGTATAAGATTGTAATTTAATGTTATCTTTTTCAATCGGTAAAGTGGATAGATGTCGATCGTAGAATGATTTAGATACCGCGGATATCTTGCTACCCGTGTCGATTTCAAATAACACATTTTGATTTTCAACAGTAAGGTCACAATGATATGGACCGTCTTTTACATTTTGCACTGACTGACCTTTAATAATATACATTCCTTTGAATACCTCACCTCCAGACTCCGATGAATCTGTGTCCATGAAGTTTTGATATTTAGAATCAGACCTGCCCGCACTCACATTATTTTTATCACATACGGACCCCAAGTGGCCCTTCACTTTGCACTTGTCACACACATACGACTTGTAACGGCATCTGTGCGGCGAATGGCCGTCTCGGCCACAGCGCCAGCACTTCTTGCGTCGCGGAGCCTCGGCGTCACGACCGGCGGCGCTGGCCTGCCTGGCCTCGCTCACCCGGTGCACCCGCTCGCCCGCGTCTGCCGGGAGTCCCGCCGGCCCGGCTGCTGCCCACGGCGCGGCCGGCGAACGCGCCACGGCCTTAGCCGCGTGCTGCTCGGCCGCCTCCAGCGCCAGCGCCAGTCCCACTGCCTTTTTGTAATCGAGAGTGGTCTCCGCGAACAAGCGGGACCGTATCTCTTCGCTGCGAAGACCCGACACGAATTGATCTCGAATGTTTACTTCTAACTGGTTCTCAAAATTGCAATAAGTAGCCAAGTGTTTCAAATTTTGTAAAAACATTTTGATGTTTTCGCCTTCTCCTTGCCTCCGCTGGCGAAACACGTGGCGCTCGGCTATTTCCGATCTCTTGGGTTCTAAATGATTTTTCACAAGCTCCACTAACGCGGTATAGGTTTTATCCTCCGGATTGTCTGGAGCACACAGATCACACATCAACCGGTAGGTCGGCGCTCCAACATGCGTCACCAACGTGGCCACGCGTAGGTTATCTTTTATTTGGTTTAACAAAATAAATTGTTCCACTAAACGCACATATGCTGGCCAGTTTTCACCTCCATCCAGATCAAAAACATGTATTTTCCCGATTGGCATCTTGATTTTAACTGTTTTTTATAATTACTCGTCGCCACTGTAGGATATCGATGCGAATAGAAAGACAGTTTAAGCGAGACTGATTTATTGTTCGTGTACCCCACATCACAATATATTACAAAACCATGAAAACAATAAAAGTATCAACTAAATAATTCCTCGTATTACCGCTATCGTAAATTTCGCATAGTAGTACCTAACCCACGTAGGGACAAAGTATCTATGATCAATCGCTCCGCGCCCCGCGCGCCCCCCCGCACCCGCTCTTCCGCGCGCCCCGGACCCGAGCCGAGCTGTCGCACTTTTGATTAACGCGACGCCGCGTGCGCATGAAAACATTGTAAAAAAAAAAATTACGAGACTATTTTTGTAACTTCTTCTTTCGTGTGGTTAGTGACTAACCTGGTGTCAGCACTCGAGTGGTTCTCGCGCACTCCATATGAATCGCTGCCGTAAAGATCCGCCGGCATTCCGGGATGCCACCGCGGCTCCACGGATCACGCTCTAGGCGTATTTAAAAAATTGGAATCACGTTATTTACAATAATAGTCTTATTTACAATTTCTTTAAAATGACTAAAACTTACGTGTATTTTAACAGATGCTCGAAATTCAAAATGTCCTCCTCGATTTTGTAAACATAATAAGGGGCCGCAAATTGTCAAGTTTTCTAAGCACTGTCTGGGATTTTACAACTGCTGTACGTACCATACAGCCATGTTTAGTAACAGACTGGTCGTTGGTTAATGGCACACGACTATTTCGTCTCGTCCTATGCATCTTGCGTAATTACGTTACAGTCCGGTACACGTAAAACAGGATAACAATTTCACGACACACCATCGAATAATCGCAATGTCGCAAATTGCGTGCGTGACCGTGACCTCTCCTAGAGATGTTTTCGTGAGACTGACCGGCGCGGCGCGGCGGGTGCGGGGTGGGAGCAGTGCGGGCGGGCGGACAGCGGGGGTTGACCGAGAATAGGGAAGGGAAGGGATGCAAAATACATGCGTAAGCGGCTTTGCAACGTCGCACGCTACTTCGTGGAAATTGCCAAAATTAGGTAAATGACCGCAAGCGCAAAGCGTTGCCATACTTCACGAGGTGAAAGTTAAGTTCATGAACTCTGCAATGAATGGATTGTATTTCTGACGACTGACGCGCCTAAATTGATACTTTAATTTTTTTTGTTTGTTTTAAATTTATTTTATTTTACTAGAACGCCAGAAAATCATGTCTACGTGAACACAATGACTTAGTTTGCACTATCTAAGCCGATAATTACACGTTTTTTTTTCACAATTTATATTTCGGAAATAACAATTTAAAATGATTAGGTAACAGTTACTGAACCTCCCATTTCAATTTGTCGCATGTTTTCAATTTCATCCTGTATATCCTCTCACCAAAAGTAATTAATTGAAAACCAAGCTTACCAATTGGCTGCAGGAGTTGTCTTACGATAGCACCGAACGTGTCCTTCTAGTTAACTCGTAGTCCTTTATACCATCTTTAATCTGTTCCCTATAAAATGCCATTTACGCGTGCACCAATCTAACACCACAAGCACAAGCACAAGCATACATACACTATCACACACACATACTGCACACACACCCCCTCATTTTTACTTACTTCCCACAACACTGTACTTGCCGCAACTAACAGTGTATTGCTTTAGTACGTCCTGACATTGTTACTCGGGGTGGGGACCGGGTGTCCTATAACACAGGTTATTAGCCTAGCTTAGGCACCAGTCTCCCACAATATTGTAGTTTAAGCTATTATAATTAGGTACTAAACAATATCTTCATGTTATCTCTAAACATTGTGGTGAGAAATAAAAAAAAAATGATTAAACACGCAGACAAAGTGGTTAAATAAAATCATGCTAAAAATTTTTTTTTTGGGTTCCTGCTTTCCTCACACGTTAAGTGGGGATGATTTTTTCGTCGTGTGGGTGTGTGTAAACAATTTTTTGATTCAGGGATCCGTTTGCGAAATAATGAGCTTTTAAAGTGCTCATTTTTGTTAAGTGTGTCCCCTGCCTGATAAATGGTTGTTTTTGGATATGTGAAAAAAAACACGGCAGTAGTAACGGATGTTTCGTTTAGAGGTTTGGTTTTTAAATTGGTTTTTAAACTTTGTTTCTAGCGATTGTCACTTTGACAGTTGGCGGTATATTTGTGGTCAGTACGTTTTGCCATTTAACAATGGATATACTTACTTCCGAACAACGCTTGCAAATTGTGCAAAAATAACATTAACATAACAAAATTAACATTCGAAGAGCGCATAATTTCGCGTAATGGACCTGTGAGCTGGCCTCCACGATCGTGTGATCTCACACCTATAGATTACTTTCTTTGGGGATATGTGAAGTCACACGACTAAGCAGATAAACCACAGACGTTCGACCACTTGGAAGCCAACATTTACCGCGTTATTGCCGATATACGGCCCCAGTTGCTCAAAACTGGTCGAACATTGCACTTCCCGATTACGCTTCATTCGAGCCAATCGTGTCACCCATATGCCCGAAATCATTTTTATGCACTAATGGCATAAGAATATATTTTAAATAAAACCAATATACTTCTAAAAAAAAACACTCTTTATACTGGGTGTTAGGGTAGACACCGTTATCCTTGAAACTAGTGGTTTGGTGTCATCTATAATATACTTTGTCTATGGGACCAACCTTGAAATCGCGAACTATTTTCAAGATACGGTTGATTCACATATTAAGTTCATAACACATTTGATTGACTCAACTACTGTTTAACTTACTTAATGTTGATTCAACTAAAATTAATCGCACTAACGAACGATTATTCTAATGATTTTTTAAGATATTGGATATTTCAACTAAATATGAAATAATAATAACCTAATGGACGACTCGCCTACAGTTCATTAAGGGGGAAGCGCTAGGGTAGCCCGCGAAATTCAAATTTTCTTACGTTTTTTGCAATTTGCAGGTCAGTATCAGGTTGTATGTTGATCTAAATATATTATTTGTGGCCGTAACAAATATGGATTTACAGAATTATAAACATTAGAATCAGCAATACAACTCTCTAAGTTCACGTAAGTGCATTGAATGACGATTTCATGCAATTTTCATTCTATGCAAAACACACACACACACACATGATTACATTAGTTTAGGGGAATCAATTAAATATATTAACTCTTTGTTATTATACTGACTATAGACATTAAATATTTCTGAAATGTGTCCTTCGTGCCGGCCGCCTATTATACTGCGGTCCCTTATAATGACACACATTAGCAATTCTGTGTGTATGTTAATGAAACCGGGTAGCACTGTGGTGGGACAGATGGGCCCTTATAGATGTCGTCGATACTGGTAGCGAGGGGCCGCCTTCACACGGATACTGAAAGTGACTAATATAATATTGAGCTATTTATTATATTGTCGGATGAGTGACCGGAAGGACACACATTGGAAAACCCTTTCATAGTTATTTTATTTGTAATAAGGTTGCTGTTGGGTTCCTGCTGTCAGACGTAAAATAACAGTGTAAGTAAAGTCGGTAATGACAAGGACAAGTCTGCCATAATTTATCACCAATGCGCTTATTTTTACTTCTAACATAATTATGCGTTTTTAATTGGGGTGAGGGTATGCGGACCGGCTACAATTGCAGGCAATAAACATTTTATAACGTGCCATCAGAGTAGGGTGGCGCGACCAACGCGACCGGTGCGATCAACACAACTCAACAGCGCACCGCCATATGACGCGATGTCATTATTTCAAATTGGAAGTTTACAATGACTGCACAATTACCAGACATGCTAATGAGTTAGACCTAATATAAATGACAGCTCGCGCCGTAGTCCGCGCCGCCTCGTCCACTTACAAACCTGCATATTATCATCTAATAATCATTACAGCTAATGCTCTAACGTTAGATTCATTTCTATGTAATGCAGTCTTACGAATACCATTACGTTCTCTGAATACGGATAAACGAATTAAAATTTAATCTAAAAATAATAGAAAGCCGCTCCCCTCATTTACTTTATTCAGGCCCACTCAAAATAATTTGAAGTTAGTCGAAGTTGTGCCTTTCTGCGCCAGCAAAAAGGCTAATCTGCGAAACTCCCTCAAATGTAAATCGTTCGGTGGGACAAACACCGGAGCAGTGGGTTTAGACAACAAATAAAACGTAAAGAGCAATGAATAGATTAACTGCGGGTTAATATTTGACCTGTATAATTGACAAAGTTCTACACCCGTCCACCCGCCGCACCGCCCGCCGCCCGCGCCGCCCGCCGCCACGCTTCTACACTGAAGCGGTCAAACAGAGCTAACTGGAATCTCACAATATTGTTGCAGGATGTAACTTTGCAACATTATTTTCTCAATGTCTTATTAAACTAGTAGTTCTGCGAACAGTAGACCTCGCGGGCACAATAATATCCTAGTAATATTCCTGATAATTCCAATAATTTTAATAATACTAATAATTCTTATAATTTTAATAGTACTGATAATTCCTATAATATAAAAAATCTATCACAGAAATCAATCTTTATGACACCTGTAGGACCTGATGATATACATAAAATTATAACAGCCCTAAAAAACACAAGCAGTTCTGGTTATGACGGTATTATAACAAGCATTGTAAAAGAAATCGCCACAGTAATTAGTGAACCCCTAAGTTACTGCTTTAATTTATGTATTGAGAAAGGTATTTTCCCTGATAAATTAAAAGTATCAGTCGTAAAACCAATTTTTAAAAAAGGTGATAAATTAAATGTTAATAATTATAGGCCTATAGCAATTATACCTATATATATTTGCTAAGATCTTCGAAAAAGTTATATTTAATTGCTTATACAGGTTTTTTGAAAGTCACAATATATTTACACCTGCTCAATATGGCTTTAGAAAGAAGAAGTCAATAAATATGGCTATATATAACTTTTTATATAAAGTTGTGACTAACTTGGACAGATGAATCCCTGCTGTAGCTTTATACATGGATATTTCAAAGGCGTTTGACCGTGTTGATCACAACATCCTCATGAGCAAAATGTATGCATATGGAGTAAGAGGTAATGTTTATGATCTCATTAAATCCTACCTCACAAACAGGAAACAGTTCACTGAACTAAAAAAACTAAATCCTGCAACAAAAACTGAAGAAGTTTATGCTTCAGAAACAGGAAGTGTTAAAATGGGTATTCCACAAGGCACTATTGTTGGCCCGTTATTCTTCCTCGTGTTTATAAATGATATGCCTTCAGTGATCGATTATGACACCACACTTTTTGCAGATGACAGCACTGTATTATTCACAAATGACAATTGTAATAATCTAGAAAATGACATTAATCAATCTTTGACAACTATAATGAATTGGATGAATAAAAATAGTCTTAGGTTAAATATTGAGAAGACAACGGTTATGAATTTCCGTATAAGAACCAGCCGTACCCCCTCTTTAAATATTAGATATATAGAGAATCACATAGCAGAAACTGAAGTGACAAAGTTTCTTGGGTTAAATATTGATAATAAAATTAATTGGAAAATGCATATTGATAAATTATCTAAATATTAGATATATAGAGAATCACATAGCAGAAACTGAAGTGACAAAGTTTCTTGGGTTAAATATTGATAATAAAATTAATTGGAAAATGCATATTGATAAATTATCTAAAACATTAAGTCAATACTCATTTGCGCTCTATAAATTAAGGAAGGTGGTTAACAGGTCAGTGTTGTTAACAGGGTACCACGGATATATGTAAGTTCTACTCTCAGATATGGTTTAATATTCTGGGGAAACAGTGTAGACAAGGAAAGAGTGTTCAAGGCCCAAAAGCGCTGCATTAGGGCTATGTTTAATCTGCAGCAAACCGATTCTTGTCAGCCATTTTTCAAAAACCTGAGAATACTAACATTGCCTTGTATGTACATATTTGAATGTGCAGTATTTGTAAAAAGCAATATTCATTTATTTGAATTCCGTAGCAGAGTGCGACATCGGGATAAATTATGCACAATCGCGACTAAAACACGCTTTTTGCAGGAAAGTGTTTTTTGGGTTGCTCCAACATTATTTAATAAAATTCCAACCAACATTAGAAGCATTTCAGATATTAAGTTATTTAAAAAGAAACTTCATGACCTGCTGGTCGATAAATCCTACTATTGTCTAAAAGATTTTTTGTCGGACAAGTCTCTTTGAGTTATATTTTATTTTGACAGCAATGTCATGTTGAGTTCAGTAGGTACATATTGCATGCTATTAATTTTAAGATCTTTGACTGACCTATATTTTGTTTTGTCTCTCTCTCCTAATTTAATAATATGATGATTGTAATGATAATTTATTAAAATAATAATTTATATTTATATTGTATGTCTAAGAGACTGGACATAGCCGATCTTGATCGATTGTAATAATTAATTGTATTGTAAATGTTTATTATAATAATTTATTGTATTATTAATATTGAATTTTTTGATTAATTTGTATGTAATATCGATTTTAAATTCTTAAAATTATTGCTAAATAGTGTATGCCCTAACGGGTAGTTTTTTGAGTTACCATAACCTAAATATAAGACCAATTGTATCACCAAAAATCACACTAATAAATACTTTGACTTTGACTTTGACATACTTTTTGCAACGATTAACCTTTAGTTAGTCGTGCCAAAATAATCACACTGTTAGTCACGTGGGGTCTGTCAGGGTCTCAAGAGTTTATTTGTGAATCCAGGTATCAAAGTAGGTAGTACCTACTCTCTAAGTCCATCAACGTAGATACAGGTCCGTTCGAAAGTAGTTCGAAACTTTGGAGTGACACCCGATTACTTAACTTTTTTGAACAGGCAAAAATACATTGCGTGTAAAGGTTTGTACATTGACCGGCAACTGTGCGCGGCGACCGCGCGTGGCTTTGGACGATTGCCGCGCGCGAACTCTTCTGTCCAGCTGCTGTGTTTGGAAGAATCATTAGCAGAGCAATCGCTTCCTTGCCAACTGAAGTGCACGGCGTGTCTGTATGTCGCGCAAACATTCGTCGGTATATAATAACCGACATCCACGCGGGCGAAGCCGCGGGCTTCAGCTAGTTGTATATAAGATCCAATCAAAAACATAAATGTGAAAATGGAGCCAAATTCAATATTAAGAATAAGTGTGGTTGTCGACTTCGCCGACAAAAGAATTGAGATCTAAATGGGTGCCAAGTTCTACAGATAATCCTGAAATTTATAAAGAATATACAACATTCTAAAATAAATTTAAAACAAAAGAATCGCGGGCAAAACACACCCAGCTCCGCCACAGATGAAACCGCTGTAGTTTTGAAGACATCACTTCTCCCTTTACTCAGGCCAAGGCTCATCAAAATCTGTCCCGGGGTTATTCAGTTCTGACAATGTTAAGTTAATGTTAGGTTCGGTTAAATTATGTAAGGTTTGGATAGGCTAGGGAGGCAGCGTTGCTGGCAACGGCTGCGGTCTCGCAAGTGGTGAGCCGCATACGTCACCTAGGGCTGGAGGTGGCCCTCAGCAAGTCGGAGGTCATGGTGTTTCATGGCCCGCGGCGGGCGTCACCACCCGGCTCACACATCGTAGTCGGGTGGGCTCGGATCGCTGTCGAGTCTACCATGAAGGTCACTGAGTAAAGGGAGAAGTAGTTGTTAGTAAAACCCAATTACTAAACATTGATTATCTGTATTCGGTCTGGGACATCCCTATTTAGACCACTTATGATCTCGACTTCCGGATCCGGCCTTTTCCAATATGTCTCGCTCTGATGTAGAGAGGTCCCGTCTGATTAATGTTCTACCCAGATAAATATAAACAAGTCTCAAGTCAAAATCACACACAACATCATAACATGGTGTCAGAAGTCAAAACTAAGGAAAATTTTATACGAAGATTGCAAAATTGCCGAACGATGAAGAAGCTAAGGTACGTGACGCATGTTCTCAAAATTATGCCAATTTTAACAAGATACCCAAATTGCAAATAGGAATAAACCAAAATAATGGTTTGGAATGGAAAAAATGGTGGCAAGGATTCGAAGTATTTTTGTTAGCTACCAACTATGAAGCTGCCTACGAAAAACGAAAGATCGCCATTTTATTACATTCCATTGGGGAGAAAGGCGTAGAAATTTACAATTCATTAAACATGGACATGGACAAAGTCACTTTAGAGCAAGTAAAAACTAAGTTTCAAAATTATTTCGAACCGCTGAAAAACTTAACCATGATTCGACATTCATTCTTCACACGTACTCAAAAGGCCGATGAAAATATAGATACCTTCCTGACAGATCTTACTCATATAAGTAACAAGTGCGAGTTTGGAACGTTGAGGGAGTCGCTGATTCGTGATGTTTTCATAGCCAATTTAGGCTCGAAACTAATTCATGTACGTCAAAGATTATTACAAGAAATAGACCCAACGTTAGAAAGAACAATTTCATTAGCAAAAACCGTCGTCATGGCACAAGAAAATGCACAGAAAATTGATATCCAGAACAATGAAAATATACTTCAGATTCAAAAGTCGAACTTAAAGTCACAGTCAACTAAGTCAACGGACACAAGGAGGATTACTTCAAGTCATAATAAGCAAGCGTTCGTCAGTCAGCGCAGCATTCAGCAGTCAAAGTCCACAGAGTCAACGTAAGGAGAGCAACAAATCCTGCGGTCGGTGTGGTCAACACCATAGATTCAAGTGTCCAGCGTCCGGAGTCAAGTGCAACGTATGTAACCGTATTAGTCATTTTGCTAAATATTGTTTCAGTTCTAAAAATAATGTTAGAAACTTAGAGTCTACACAGAATTCTATAGAAAAGGCAGACGTCAGTACTGAAAACTTTTTTATAGGTATGGCAAATGTTAACAATAATACAGCTCATTCCGATAAGTCATGGTATCTTAGTGTATTTGTCAATAATGTAGAAATAAAATGCATATTAGATTCGGGAGCTGATACAAATATAATGTCATTAACAACATTCAACAGATTATTATTGCCAGAATCAATAATTGTCAAGTCAGAAGCCAATGTCAAAGGGTTTGACGGCTCAGTAGTACCTATATTGGGTCAATGTCACTTAAATTGTTATTTTAATAATAGCAAACAAGTCATGACATTTTTAATAGCAAATATTAATTGTGTAACAGTCTTAGGTTTACCTACATGTATACAAATAGGTGTGTTAAAAAGAGTATTTGCTCTTAATAGTGAAAACTTCACTGATGACCAAATATTTACCAAATATAGTGATGTATTTCATGGTCTTGGCTGTCTACCACCCGTCTGTCACCTAAAACTACAGAGGGATGCAATTCCATGCATTGATCCTCCAAGAAAAGTTCCATTTGGATTATACAACAAACTAAAAGAAGAGTTAGATCGCAAGTCAAAAATGGAAGTCATAGAAAAAGTTACAAAACCAACCGAGTGGGTAAATTCTGTTGTCATAACAATGAAAAAGTCAGGTCAGTTAAGAATACGTTTAGATCCACGAAATCTTAACAAGTATTTAATTAGGGAACACTATCCACTTAAAACTATTGATGAAATAAGGTCAATTTTAAAAGGAGCTTCTTACTTTTCCCATTTAGATGCATATTCTGGGTTTTGGATGATAAAACTCGATAATGCTAGTTCAGATTTGTGTACTTTTCAAACACCATTTGGTCGTTATCGTTACTTAAGGTTACCTTATGGTATAAATGCATCGTCAGAGATATTTCAAAGAATAATGATTGATATGTTTGCAGATTTAGAAGGTGTCTTAGTATTTGTAGATGATATTTTAGTCTATGGAGAAACTAAAGAAATTCATAATCAACGTTTAGAGAAGGTCCTGCAAAGAGCCAGAGATTCAAATTTAAAACTAAATAAGTCTAAATGCATATTTACTGTTGAGGAAGTATGTTTCCTAGGTTATGTATTTAACAAATATGGTGCAAAGGTAGACCAGGAAAAAGTTAAAGCCATTGTCAGCATGCCAACTCCAAGTAATGTTAAAGACTTGCAGAGAATCTTAGGCATGATTAACTATTTATCTCCATTTATTGAAAACTTGTCTGAAAAAACTAAACCATTAAGAAACCTGTTAAAGAAAAGCTCAACTTGGGTATGGGATGTAAATTGTCATAAATGTCTTGATAGTCTAAAAGCAGAGATAACAAAAGCACCAGTCTTAGCTCATTATAACCCCAAAGTGCAAAGTGTTTTATCGGTAGACTCGTCTAAGTCTGCACTGGGTGCAGTACTTATGCAAAACAAGCAACCTATAGCATACAGTTCCAAAACTTTAACTTCTACACAAGAGAGGTATGCAAAAATAGAGAAAGAATTACTAGCTATTCAATTTGGTTGTGCAAAATTTCACCAATATGTCTATGGTAACAGAGTCACAGTGCATACTGATCACAAACCATTAGTCTACCTATTCAAAAAACCTCTTCATGATGTACCTGCACGTTCATTCACGTTAATTCATGTACCTGGTAAAGAAATGTACATTTCTGATACGCTGTCAAGGGCTGCTTTAAAAGAAAACTATATTCCAAAGTATGAGTCAGAACTTGTATGTCATGTCAATTCTTTATATTCTAATTTAGCTATTACCCAAGAATACAAAGACAAAATTAGTCAAGCAACTGACAAAGACAGTCAGTTACAATTATTAAAAGAATATTGTTTGGAAGGATGGCCTACTCATAAAGATAGGGTTAATCAATGGCTAAAACCATATTGGAATATCCAAGGTGAAATTCATGTCATCAATGACTTGCTATTTAAAGGCGACAAGTTGATCATTCCCAAGTCTATGCAAAGTGAAATGTTACACAAAGTCCATGAAGGGCATCAAGGTTTATCTAACTAATTTTCATTAATTAATTTAAACTTTAACACACTCAGACAATTGTTATTAAGTAAATGTAAAAGTGAAATGTTAGATATAAATTTAATTAATTTAATATTTAATTCCTAATGATATTTATGTGATATTGGATAAATCTAGATACCTCTTCTGCAATATTAGTTTTAAGTTATCTTGCTGCGCCCTAACAGGGTCATGTACTCACTAGTTTAAGCTTAGCGTGTAAAAATGGTTGTGTACATTGTGCATTAAATTAAATAAATAAATAAATAAATGTCTAAGTCTGGCTAGGAATATTATCTTTTGGCCTCATATGAGTACAGATATTAAAAATATAGTTGACCAATGTCTTATTTGCGCTAAATTTAAAACAAACAATCAACAAGAACCTCTTCAAAGTTACAGTATTACTAAATATCCATGGCAACAAGTTGGGATAGACTTAATGCATTTTAATTACAAAAATTTCTTAGTAGTCACAGATTATTATTCCAATTACATAGAGCTTGCAATAATTAACGGTCAACATACAGCAAGTAACATAATTATTTTATTAAAGTCAATTTTTGCTCGTCATGGTATACCCATGTCATTAGTGTCAGATGGAGGTCCCCCATTTAATTCAGTAGAATTTAAGTCATTCTTATACAATTGGGATATTGAACATATAATGACAAGTCCTTATCACCCAAAGTCGAATGGTCAGGCTGAAAGTTCAGTTAAAATTATGAAGAATTTATTAAAAAAATGTCAAGAGTCAAATTCAGATCCATACATGGCACTATTGCAATATAGAAACACAGCAAAGGCTAACTTTCCGTCACCAGCTCAATTGTTAATGTCCAGAAATTTTAGAATGCACATACCGGTTAGTAGTGAGAAACTTAAACCAAAGGTAATCACTTTCAATAACTATAAAACTGGCTTTGATAAAGACCGTGCTCAAACTAGATATTATTATGATAGGAACAAAAAACCCTTATCAATTTTACAACCAGGAGATCATGAAAACTTTAAGAAAAACCTTGATTCAGATTGGCTTCCAGCTATTTTAATAGAAAGATTGAAATGTCAAAGATCATACATAATTCAAGACAGCAAAGGTATTAGTATAGAAGAAATAGAATACAAATTAGGTTTAGATGCAATGAAAGTGGCCACAAGTTTGACAACAATGACATGCGATCTAATGAAGTTTTAACAGAAAACATTAAGGAAAGGGAAAAGAACATGAATGTGTGAAAGCCAGTTGGTAGCAGACAAATCATCCAATATTAATTATAAGACTAGGTCAGGAAGAGAAGTAAGAAAAACCAAGAAGTTTTGTCAAAATTAGTTTTAAGTTTTTAATTAAGTTTATTGATTAAGGCACTTAATAAATAAGGTAATTAATAAGAGGAAAAGTTATCTTCAAATAAGATAATAAGATGATTTTTTACTTGTGTAACACACACTCAATAATAACATTTGTGTTAACTTTAAGTTAAGTTCAAATTTGTTTATTTTTAATCAATAAATACTTAAAAGGGGAGATGTTAGTACAACCCAATTACTAAACATTGATTATATGTATTCGGTCTGGGACATCCCTATTTAGACAACTTATGATCTCGACTTCCGGTTCCGGCCTTTTCCAATATGTCTCGCTCTGATGTAGAGAGGTCCCGTCTGATTAATGTTCTACCCAGATAAATATAAACAAGTCTCAAGTCAAAATGTATATTATTCCACACACAACATCATAACAGTAGTGTCTTCAAAACTACAGTGGTTTCATCTGTGGCATCATGTAAAAAAATTTTTGAACATCATCTTTTTTGATGACTGCACTTAATTTCATATCATATTTATCAATAAATAAATAAATACCGAGTGTTAGCATACACAATAATCGACAATTTAATTATTATCTGTGGGTTGCAACTTTGTTATTTTATAGATATTTTATATTTTTTTTTATAGATTATAGATAATTTACTTCTTAGTATTGTTGACCCCGAACTAATAAAGTTCCTTCCCTAATATTTAAATCGTTAGATGATTTTTATTGTTGAATCTGTCCATGCATAGATGTTTGATGTATGTATTCGCATGGCTTGTTCTATTTACTTTTATTAAGCAACCTCGACATAACAGCGCTCTACACAACTCTAACCGTGGGTGGTAAGAAAAAAGTTCGTTAGTCATCATATTTATTCGGACATAAGCCACTGCTGCGTATGCTCGCGCGGAGGCGTCGCTAAAACCATAGACTTAAATCTTTTCTACATCAATACTTAATGTGCCAGGCCATCGATCATTATAAACTTCTTTTACTTTTTCAAAGTCTTCACAAAGAGTCAACCACTTTTCCACCAGGTCTTGACTTATTTTGTCGTCCCAGCCAACCTTTTCCAGCCATAGCCTCGGAGCAGTTCATCCTAGCGGATCGAACAGTTTTTGCATGTCTTATATGATTGTTCTTTTGGTGACAATAATCAGCGGTGAGTTTATTTTATAATTGAAACTGATCTGTTCCTAGATTCCAGATCAATCCTGGGGCTTGCACAGTTCCATCTAATTTTAAATCTAAGTGTACTCGATTGTTCTCTAATTGGCACCTATAGATAGCAATAACTCAATAGTAATGGGAGACCATATGAAACCACCCTTTTTTAGTATATAAGAAACTTCTTGAGCTGTCTGTATGGCTTTCCCTGCAGTGTCATCGCCAGATATCAAATCATCCATAAATATGTCAGCTTTGATAATGCCAACAGCCTTTGGGTGATTTTGCCCTTCATCTTCAGATGTGGGTGAACTTGGCAGATCATTTCCCAGCAGAGAATGAAATGTCGATTCCTTCTAACCTATCTTTTTCACAAGGTTCTGCTGATATTTTTGTGAGACTTCTGCATTCATTTAGTTTTTTTTCTGTTACCCAAGACCACAGGTCTTGGTTACTAATTAAGCCCGAAAATTCTACGAAAATCCACAAACTACGTCATTCACGGCTGTTTTATGAAAATGATTGCCTTTTTAACTGACTTCTTCAAAAAGGAGGAGGTTCTCAATTCGCCTGTATGTTTTTTTTTTTTTTGTATGTTTGTTTCGCGATTACTCCGCCAATTATGAATCGATTTTGATGATTCTTTTTTTGTTTGGTAGGTCATGCTTCCGAGATGGTCCCATAAAATTTTTATTAACTTTGCTTGCGTAATTTTTGAGTTAGCTTCAATATTACGTATTTTTCCCACTTAGTTTATCTAGACGATATCCTGTTTGTCTCCTTCACTGCTATTTACATAGCAGGTAGTGGTATACGGATTTGTGTGGGGTAGGTACTACAACCAAAAAGTGAAAAATAAAAACTTTTTACAAAAAAAAAAACAACCGACTTCCAACAAAAACACAAAAAAAGTGAAAAAAATAACTTTAATTTTGGGAAGTCGGTGGCAAAAAACGGAAATTGAAAAGCAAAGACACCGACTTCCGAAATTAAAGTTATTTTTCACTTTTTTAGTGTTTTTGTTGGAAGTCGGAGTAGGTTGTCTCTTTCGGAAAACTATTAGGAACTATAGAGCTCACCACTGTGAACCTAAATCAGTTTTAAAATTTTAATTTTGGAAAAATTGATCTGCTGACGGAGGTTAGCAGAGCATATTTTCATTCGACTTTTCTGAGGCAAAAAAGCCAGAACTATTCTTTTTAAGTATAAGGAACTCTAGAACTCCGCATGCCAATAGAACTCACATTTTTTTATGCTCTGCTGGGAAATGATCTGCCAAGTTCACGCACATCATCTTCAGCCACTTGAGTAAGAGTTCTTATATACTACTAGATGGGGTGCTGACGCTGTACCAAACGTGACACGAAGCATACAGTATTCTTGGTTCGGATCTGACTCTTCTTCTCTCCACAAAAAGGCGTTGTTATGTATCAGCATCTTGTTCGTGTAGTAAGGCTTGCAGGTACATTTTTTGTATAACACTTGCAAGTGATATGCATAGCAGACGCGATATAACCTCGATCTCATAACAGTATCTTTAAGGTCATCTTGCAGTTGAGGACCTAAAGCAGTTCATCGTTGAGAGAGACGTGATTGGAGCCTTTAGCTGAAGCAACAAACACGACGCTTGTCTTCAAGGTTTCTTTTTCGACGCGGACAACGGCGTGATGAAGTAAGTACACAACAAAAGTATTGTTCTTAGTTTCATCTTCAGGTATTTCTTTATTTAACGGTTATTGAGATATTAACGTCTAAAAATCGTCATCTAGACACGCGGCAGCTTGTCAAGCCAAAGTTCAAGAAGAGAACTGGCGATGCAGCAGCCGTGTGTTATATTACACGAACCATTTGGAGCTACTTTTCACCCCACAGTAACTTAAATTTTTTTTAACGTATTTTATACCTCTTAGATCAACTAGAACCCAAAATTCCATAAATACAGCTCAAACGGTCGTCTAAAAATCGTCATTTTTATCACTGACTTACCTATATACCGATAGATCAAAACCTAACCCACTTCCAGATGACCTAGAAAGTTGAAATTTGGTATCCATCCTGGTAATTATGTGTATACAAAGGAAAAAATCAGACTACTCAAAAGAAAATAGGGCCCACTAAGATTTTGGGCTGTTATTTAAAAACTATGAATGATTAAGTAGTTTTCATGGACACACAAGTGCGGAGTAAGGATCTAAAAATTGTTTAATCTTATTCAATGGTAAAGTTTGTTTATTTTGATCGATTTACACAAACAAAGCACTTTTTACGGAAATTAACTCAAATTAACTTGAAAAATAAACTTATTAATTTTTCATGTTATGGTTAGTAGCGAGTGGGACCTCCTCTTCTCTGTAATGCGCTCTGGGCCTATCCGGTACACTTTCAATAAGATGGGTAACATTTTGTTCCGGAATTCGTTCCCAACAGAGTTTAAGCGCGTTAA
Source organism: Lithophane ornitopus (assembly GCA_948473465.1). Taxonomy (NCBI): domain Eukaryota; kingdom Metazoa; phylum Arthropoda; class Insecta; order Lepidoptera; family Noctuidae; genus Lithophane; species Lithophane ornitopus. The sequence continues at coordinate 146,009 of OX419632.1, read as the reverse complement.
TAAGCTCCTGTTAACGTGGCTGTAGTTTTCTTTAAGGCTTCTTTTCAATTGATCCCATAAATGCTCGATGGGTTTGAGATCAAGAGTCATAGCTGGCCATGGAAAAACCGTGGTATTTGCATCAGAAAAGTGCTCTTTGTGTGGCAAAGGCCGTGTGTCTTTGTGTGGCAAAATGTGCGCGGGCATTTTTATGCATAAAAACAAAGACAGCGCTCACTCTTTATGAAAATGGAATGACATGAGGTCGGATTACCCGCTCAATGTAACTGGTGGCGGTTACAGTACCCTCATCCAGAATTATCAGCTCTGTTTTGCCTACCAAGCTTATTCCCGCCACTACCATAACACTTGGCCCCCAAAACGGTCTCTTCCGTGGATGCTGGTACTGTAAAACATGCACCTTGTTTTCTCCATACACTGACTCGTTTGTCATCACTGAAAAACTTAACCTTACATTAGTCTGTAAAGAGTACATTACTCCAGTTATCCATTGCAAGTTCAAATGCTCGCGAGCGTACGTTAAACGCGCTGCACGATGGGGTCTTGTCGGTTGGAGTCGAATAGCACGCACTCGGGAACGGTGACCATCTTCGTAGAGACGTTTACGAATGGTTTGATCACTGACTCTGGTACCAGTAGATTGCCGAAGCCGGTTTTGTAAGTCCCGGGCGGTTACAGTACGCTCTCGTCGTGCAGTTAACCTGACATACCGGTCTTCCTGGAAACTAATGGCTCTAATTCTTCCTGATCTAGGCCTCCTAGTTATACTCTCGGTCTCCTGGAAGCGTTCTCACACATTTTGGATAGCTCGTCGCGACACACCGAGAGCGTCTCTGAGAGCGTCCCTCTTGAAGCATAGCAATAGCTCTTGCTGCGCTTTCCATGTCTAAATGACGACAAAAACCAGGCATTGTAATCACGATTAACACCGAAATAAAAAAAAGCTGTGACAGTAAGTGACGGATAACGTCAAAGCTTTGAATCGACTCGAGAACACTTGTGACAGAATTTTTCAAGCACTTAGCTTTTTCTATCTATCCACATGAATACAACGCAAAAATTGACGCTGGAAGCATTAATAAAGCCTCATATACATGTCAAGAATAAAGTTTAGTGCTTTACTTCACAAAGGCTTATCTAATTATTTATTCTTAGACAAAATTCTAAATTAACGTAGGGTGGGCCCTATTTTGTTTTTTATAATAATATTTATTTATATTATATATAACACGGAGGGGAATCCATCCTCTCTCGTGTGTGATCAGTCTCCGGTGTAATTCTTCGTTGATGGTAGTTAGAGGTAGTTGTTTTTCAATGACACACAACACTTAACTCAAACTCAAAGCGTTTATTTCAATTGGAACATTTACAGGCACTTTTGAATTATCACTTATCAAGGAGTCCTTTAGTTTGAGTTAGTTGGTGACGCTAGTCGCCCATTCCAAAACGATGTAGGTTCCTTACGGAGAAGAACGGGCAAGAAACTCCGTGGACACTCTTTTTAAATCAATACATTCTGTTACAGAGTTTACTTGTTCACTTGTTCGACAATTTACAATTTCATTTCGACTACCCACGCGTAGATCAAGTACCCACACACGCTATACCGCCATTGTGTGTGCCACCCTTCTCCCCGCGTCGGCGGACATACCGCGTGTATCAATACAAAATCTTATTACTTAGTTATTTCAATGAAACTTACAAATAATGCTAAAATGCTTATCAGTTAATTCTTTTATAATTAAACAATGCTAATATTCACGAAATACAAAGGTTATTCAAAATTAAACTTAAATCAGAAGCTTCATTACTTTCTAAGACATCATTATTACTATTTGATAACCCGGAAGTGTTATCAAATAGTTCAAGGAATTTTAATGCAACAACAGGTATTCATTAGTAAATTGCTGTGTAAAATAGTCTTATTACTTTATAGTTTGTTTCCTATTATTTAAACTTATTTAGTTCTTGTATTAAATTATAACATTCAGTTATTGATCTTATTATTCACAATCCGCGCCATCTTAGTAACATTAGGTAGCGCTTTAACATAAACAAGTTTATTCTGTCAAATGACCAATTGTTAATATGATTAAAAACCTAAAGACTAAAATAAATATTCCCTTTTAATTTTAACTATAGCTTTAACTAAAACATCAAAATTACTTTAATCAATTAACTCTAGCTTCGCGAGTTCGATTTCACAATTTGGGCAATAGATGGCGTTTGATATCATGGATTCAATATCGTTCACAGATGCATGCAAATGGGTGTAACAGTACACCAGTTACCCAAATAGTTACGCATAAGATTATGTTATGAGCTTTACAAACGCTCCTGCGGCGACATATATATATAACATTGTATTTATTATATTATATTATATTATATCATTTATTACCTACTGTGGGAGATTTCTTCTCAGGTCTTAAATGAGTTCGAACGGCACGTTAACAGTGGAAAGAGATTTATTAGAAGTGTAACACGGTTTAGATGGCACAAACAGGTAAAAACAATCGTTTACTTACATCTATCACGAGCGTTTTGCGAGCGTGACTTGGTACTTTACCAGTACTTTATTTATTATCCATACTTCCATACTAATCCATACTCCATACTATACTATCCATACTAATATTTTAAATTCGAAAGTAACTCTGTCTGTCTGTCTGTCTATATGTTACCTTTTCACGCATAAACGACATCCCGGGAAAGGAAGGCTACTTTTTATCGACATACCACGCGGGCGAAGCCGCGGGTGGAAGCTAGTAATATTATCAACTAGCCGCGCCGCGCGGTTTCACCCGCGTAAGTCTCGGTCCCGTGGGAGTATCGGGATAAAAAGTATCCTATGTCCTACTCCAGGTCATGGTCTACCCCTATGCCAAATTTCGTTCAAATCCGTTCAGCCGTTTTAGCGTGAAAGCGTAACAAACAAACTCACTTTCGCATTTATAATATTATAATTATAATATATATAATTATATAGTTAGGATTCGAAAGTAACTTTGTCTGTCTGTCTGTATTGTTACCTTTTCACGCCTAAATCACTGAACGGATTTCGACAATATTTGGCAAAGAGATAGATGGCATCCTGGCGACGGACATAGGGTACTTTTTACTTCGATATTCCCACGGTATTGAGACTTGTGCGGGTGAAACCGCAGGGCGCAGCTAGTCATACATAAAAGTGACTACCTATAAGAAATTACAATGTGTGACTATGTATCCTTATAATAGGTGAGTGTTCACAGAAATAAGGAAAACGGTCGCTTCATACTATTTATAATTGCGTTCTAAGTTAAACAAAAATACTTTGTAAACATCCATTTATGTTTCCTTGAATGAAATTTTGCTTCTTCGTGATATCAGACGAAGTTGTAAAGATCAGTCAAAGCTACTGACTGGGGAGGCTTTTTGTAATGTAGTGCTAATTAGAGAGATGTGTTGTAGGGCGGACGGGAGGCTGCGTCTCTTATCGTGTTATTTGGGCGGCGCCTAGCACTGATAAGAACTGAATAGATTTCGCGCTTCGGATGCGACTGATCTGCTTGATTATTTTATCGAGACACTTCAATTATAAAAAAATATAATATTTAAGTATTGAGAAGGGTAAAATATAATTTATTTTTCAAAAAATTTAATAAATATTATCCACTTTCAAAGAGTTGACGTTTGATCTCTACCCGTAACCCGTAACAAATAGACAACTATTTCGTATAATTACTAAATGAACTATTAATTAAACTATGTGGTATCTACTTAGTACACTGAGATGTCGTTATCGACATAACGTCATGTCGCATCACTACAAGATAAACTCTTTGAGGATTCCTGCACAAAGTAGTCGCGGCGGCGGATCAAAGCCGAACTATATTATATTAATTAGATGGAGCAATTAGTCCCCCCCCTTAACCCCCCTCCGCCCCGGTGCCTTAATAAGATCCATTGAATAGCAGTGAAGAGCCTACAAACAAATGAAGCGCCGAATGATTAGAGCATTACTTCAGCCTCCTGAAGGGGAGTGGTCGTCAGTGTTGAGGGTGCAGTGCGATGGGCAGTAAATATTTTTTTGGGAATGATATGGCTGATGTCTTTTTGAGTATGAACGTGAGTGGCTATACGAGTAGGGAAAACGATCGATGGATGGACTCTGAAGCATGATAATTAAATAATTTGATGACAGAGATGACGACTAATAGAGAAGTATGAAAAAAAAAAGACTGTTGCACCGAACCTAAATAAATTCAGATGGCAAGAGAATGATGATGATCATGATATTATTATGGCTGATGTCCTTCATTTAATACGACGTCATTTAGTATGAGTTGTGATTTAATTAAACGAACAATTTTATGTAGGCACTGAATATCCTAAACTATCCATTTTATTGGCTGTACTGTCACTAGGAGTACAGAATCATGTGTATGCTGAGCGTGCGTAATGATTAAGTTATAATTAATACGATATTATAATGTTAGTTAGGATTTTATATTGTAATTCAAAAGTCACAAGTAGTTTCAAACGATTCTCCGAACTTTAAGTTGATGTCAATAACGTATCTGATTTTACTCTTCGATAACAAATAAGTACATACTAAATCGCTAAATTATTGTATTAAGTTTTAAAATGGTTCCACTATTTAAGATTTGTTCATTATTAACTATGTTAGAGATTATGAAACAATAATCTATGATCATCTGCGATTGGTCTAAAATGGCGGCAATGCTATATATAGCTATGTATTTCTGTATATGTTATAATAAAATGTCCTAAGTGTTAAATTTAAATAGGGAATATTCATGTTCCGTCTTTTCTTGTTGATAAGTTAACTTTGAGAGATAGTCAAAGATATTAATGTGATAACAATGATTTATGCTAAAGTAAATATGTGTTGATCCAATACTTTAAAACAAGCGGCCATGGAGTTTCTTGTCCTTCTTCTCTATGATGACCTAGATTTGGAACGGAAAATTAGTTTTCTCATTACCATAATTAACAGACAAGCCTAATTGGAATAAATGCCTAGTCTTGTCTTTCTGTGCTTTTTCTTCATAAAACCTTTCCCCTACACACCATGTAGATATACTTTCATACACAGTAAATAACTAGTAACCATTCTGACACTCAAACCATACTAATTAGGAGAATATCCCATATTATGTTTATAGTCTTTTATAGTCTTTTATACTGCTGCTTAGCTGTGGTAGTTTCCCTTTTAATTTCGATAAATATACGTTTTTTTTTCACATATCCAAAACCAACGATTTCGCTCGCAGGGGAGGGGGGGACACTTAAATCTAACAAAAATTAGCACTTTAAAGCTATCTATATTAAACGGAGCCCTGAATCCAAAAATGGTGTTCACAAATTCACAATATTTTTAAACGACCTTTCCAACGGGTGTACCTACTATGCCAAATCGAATGCCAAATAATCGAATATCAATTGATCGAATTGATTGGCTGTGTGACTTGCCTCACTGAAAGCTTGCGAGAGTGATGATGATGACGTCACGCTGGATTAGTTGCACGAAGGCTGCGTTGACGTTCATATTCGGGGTCACTAATTTAGGGGTATGAGGAACAGGGTGTAAAGTTCAATCTTCCACCATAGAAAAGGGAGGATCCTCCGACCTGAAATACGGGTGTTGTGTCTGGCGGGCAACTGCCCAACGATTGATGTTGCTTTAATTGCGCGATGCAGGATTTATGTGACGTCACGATCTTTGTATGACGTCAGGTCTTTGATGCGTAGTTCGCATGTGGCGATATAGATACCGCCACAGATCGACCATTATAATATCTTGAACGTATAAATACTCGAACGTTCATAATATCGAATGTTTAATAAATCGAACATTCAATACATCGTACACTCCATACATCGACTGTTCAAAATAATGTTTGTTTGATCGAGCGTTCAACGCATCGCATATTCTTTCCATCGATATATCAATTTATTGAATACTTTTTTTATAGAATGCAAGAAAAACACAGAATTTACTAATATATAAAACACAATTTATTGTCTTGTCACAATTTATTGGCTGTCATTTGTGGATCATTGACAGTCGTCAGAAGCCCGAAAGTCTGACAACTAGTCTAACCAATGGGTATCGTATTACCCAGTCACTGGGTTGTGGAGGTCAGATAGGCAGTCGCTCCATGTAAAATACTGGTATTCAGCTGCATCCGGTTAGACTGGAAGCCGACCCAACATAGTTGGGAAAAGGCTAGGCAGATTGCAGATTGATACAAAACACAATTTAATCAAAATCAAAATATTTTATTTCACATAAGCCTACATGGGCACTTATGAAACATCAGAAGCTAGGTGCACGGTTCCAGTTGGTCGTTTCCTATGGAGAAGGGCCGGCAAGAAACACCACGGTTACAGTTTTAAAAGAAAATATTAATTGGTGTTGAATTCGATGCTCGAGTCAGGGTGAGTGCTGCTGCCTCCTCTTCCCGTTCGTCTTCGGATTTGGGTTTAGGTACTTCAATGATTGCATTTATTTTGATTGTAGAAAGGCATTTATTGTTGCACATTCGTTCATTGGACGGACACATAATTAATAACATCTTTAATTAAAAAAATGGAGGAGCGAGAAGAATTTCGACAATACGACATGCGGAAAATTCAAGACGTCTGAAGTAGGTGGGAGACGCTCTGCGATGATTGGCCGACATGCTTGACGCTAATTGGAAGATGACATTTCGTAAACACACGGTCAGCGGCAACTTCATGTCGCCATCTTGGTTCTTTATGCCGATAGATGGCGCAGGCGGTAACTATTGGCTTTTACAATATTTTCGATTTACAGTGTTAATAGTTATGGGAGGACAGTATAGGCCTTTCAAAAAGTTTCTGGTAGGGGAGGCTAAGGCTACAATTTCTCACATTAACAAGGTAGAAAAGAATCTATCAAACTCAAAGCATTTATTTCAATTAAACCATTTACGGGCACTTTTGAATTGTCAAGGAGTCAGTCAGTCAGAAATATGAAGCTAGTTGCCCATTCCAAAGCGTAGTAGGTACCTATGGAGAAGAACGGGCAAGAAACTCCATGGACACTCTTTTAAATCAAAATATTGTTACAATAATATAATGGTTACATCATTCATGTTGAAATTATACATATGAGAACAATGTAGAAAGCACGTTAAAAGCGTCCGCAATTATAAAATAAGAACAATTAAAAAATTTAAATAAGCCATGGCAGCTAGGAAATGACCTGTCACAACTGACGGCGCCCGTTCACGAACATGACGCATGGATCAGCACCATTCAGCTCTACCATTTTGCGCCACCTTCAGCGAGACATTTGAGTGAGCATGACATTTCCAGCCGCCAAGGCACGTTCAAGTCAATGAAAGACAAAATACCCGGTAAATGGTAGTACATAGTACATACTCGTAGTACTCACACCTGTGCAATTATATAATACAAAGGAGATTGAGTTTATACAATGCAAAGATGGTCTTACAATCTTCAGCAGCTCCAACAGCATTTTCGAATGTTAATTAGTTAGATGTGGTTGTGGAGCAGGACCAGCATTAAGCCAAGCATTTTTATCAGAGATGTAATCCTCCAACTTATAATATGCCTGCCTACATAGTGTGCGTTTTATACAAGTTTTGAATTTCGTCTCATTCAGTTGAAGTATGTGGGGAGGGAATCTATATAAAAGATAAATAAGATACTAAAAATAAAAAACCTATTTTAACCAAATGTCATGATTGCCATTACAACTTTAACAAATCTGATTAATTATCATGTCCACAAAAGCCACTAATAAAGAGTTGAAATTAAATTGTATGTATATAATGTCAAATAATATTATGATTATGTCTGTGAGGGATCGATGTAAAAAATAAACATGGTAATTTGGGAGCAGTTAATAGACTCTTACATAATTATGCCGTTAATGAGGTACCAGGGAGGCCACAGTCATGTGCAGAAGGAATTATTGCCGAACTTCCCTGTCTTCAACGAAGTTATAGTATGGTTTTTTTGATAAGGACACGTTTGATGAGGGTTTTGAACTTACCATCGCTAAGTTCTGTAACCAACTTTGGCAACTTTTTATAAAAGCGGATACTGTTTAAAAGAAACGACTTACTGAGTTTTAGGGTATCACAATTTCATGTTTACTACGTGTATTGATATTATGGAAATCGCTTCTTATTTTGAAAAGGCCTAAGTTTTTTCGAACATAAAAATACTTTCTAAGATGTAAAGAGAAGGCAGAGTTAGTATATCAATTTCTTTGAATTTATTTCTAAGGGACTCACGAGGACCCCTTTTATAGATGGCGCGAATTGCCCTCTTTTGCAAAATTAAAATTGAATCTACGTCAGCTGCCGAGCCCAACTGCGTCGACCACAATACACTGATCTGTAAATTACACCACTACGGAATTCGTGGACAAGCTGCTGATCTTGTTCTTTCTTACCTATCAAACAGGCAGCAAAAAGTAAATGTTAACGGGGCAACGTCCTCGGGGTCTCTAGTTAAAATGGGCGTGCCTCAAGGTTCAATACTCGGCCCTTTCTTATTTCTGGTTTATATAAATGACCTTCCTTACATGATGGCTAACTTGCCGGATATAATACTATTCGCTGACGACACTTCTCTTATTTTTGAAATAGATAGAAAAGATACAGATGTCTCACATGTCAACGATAGTCTGGCTACTCTTTCGGAATGGTTCGCAGCTAATAATCTTTTACTTAATGCGAACAAAACTAAATGTATTCGGTTCTCATTACCAAATGTACCTCAAGTGGGTCTAAATCTAAAACTTGATGGCAAGAAACTAGATGCAATTACAGAAACTATATTTTTAGGAATTACTTTAGATTCAAAATTACAATGGGGCGCCTACATCAGCACTCTTTCAGGTAGACTAAGTTCAGCTCCATATGCAGTAAGAAAAATAAGACAGTTGACTGATATAGCCACAGCTAAGTTAGTATACTTTGCTTATTTCCACAGTATTATGTCTTATGGCGTTCTGTTGTGGGGATCGGCAGCTGAAGTAGATTCAATTTTCATTTTACAGAAGAGGGCAATCCGCGCGATCTATAAAATGAGTCCTCGCGAGTCCCTTAGAAACAAATTCAAAGAAATTGATATACTGACTCTGTCTTCTCTCTATATCTTTGAAAGTATTTTGTATGTTCGCAAAAACTTAGGACTTTTCAAAATAAGAAGCGATTTCCATAATATAAATACACGTAGTAGACACGAAATTGTCATACCCAAATTTAGATTAACTAAAACAAGCAAGTCATTTCTTATAAACAGTATCCGCTTTTATAACAAGTTGCCAAAGTCGGTTACAGAACTTAGCGATGGAAAATTTAAAACCCATATCAAACGTGTCCTTATCAAAAAAGCATATTATAAGATTAAAGACTACGTTGATGACAAGGAAGTTTGGCAATAATTCCTTCTGCACATGTGGCTTCCCTGGTACCTTATAAACGGCATAATTATGTAAGAGCCTATTAACTGCTCCCAAATTGATATACTGACTCTGTCTTCTCTCTATATCTTTGAAAGTATTTTGTATGTTCGCAAAAACTTAGGACTTTTCAAAATAAGAAGCGATTTCCATAATATAAATACACGTAGTAGACAAGAAATTGTCATACCCAAATTTAGATTAACTAAAACAAGCAAGTCATTTCTTATAAACAGTATCCGCTTTTATAACAAGTTGCCAAAGTCGGTTACAGAACTTAGCGATGGAAAATTTAAAACCCATATCAAACGTGTCCTTATCAAAAAAGCATATTATAAGATTAAAGACTACGTTTATGACAAGGAAGTTTGGCAATAATTCCTTCTGCACATGTGGCTTCCCTGATACCTTATAAACGGCATAATTATGTAAGAGTCTATTAACTGCTCCCAAATTACCATGTTTATTTTCTTTACATTCATCCTTGACATAATCATTGTATTTGACATTATTCCTATTATTATAGATACCTCCAATTTAATTTCAACTCCTAGTGGCTTTTGTGGACATGATAATTATTCAATTTGTTACAGTTGTAATAGCAATCACGTCATTTGGCTGAAATAGGTTTTATTTTTATTTTTATTGTTTGTCTTTTATATAGATTATTTTCTATTTTGTGAATGTGAGAACTTTGTAGGCTTATTGGACTGTAGATTTGCTGAACATCTTTTTTGTTAAGTACCTGGTACTTACTTGTTGAAAGGCCTACATTGTCCTCCCATGCCTACTAACACTGTAATTTAAAAATATTGTAAAAGCCAATTATTTTTAAAAGAGTAACCGTGGAGTTTCTTGGCGGCTCTTCTCCATAGGAAACGACCAATTGGAACCGTGCACCTAGCTTCTGACGTTTCATAAGTGCCCATGTAGGTTTATGTGAAATAAAATATTTTGATTTTGATTTTGAACAGCAGAACGCCATAAGACATAATACTGTGGAAATAAGCAAAGTATACTAACCTTGCTATACCTTGCTAAAAATAAGGCAGTTAACTGATATAGCCACTATATCAGTTATCTGCCTTATTTTTCTTACTGCAAATGCAGCTGAACTTAATCGGCCTGAGAGAGCTCTAATGTGGGCGCACCATTGCAATTTCGAATCTAGAGTAATTCCTAGAAATACAGTTTCCGTAATAGCATCTAATTTCTTGCCATCAAGTTTTAAATTTAGTCCTATTCGTGGAACATTAGGTAATAAGAACTTAAGACATTTAGTTTTGTTCGCATTAGGTAAAAGATTATTAGCTGCGAACCATTTCGAAAGAACTGCCAGACTATCGTTGACATGTAAGACATCCGTATCTGTCCTATCTATTTAAAAAATAATAGAAGTGTCATCGGCGAACAGAATTATGTATATCCGATAAGTTAGCCATCATGTAAGGAAGGTCATTAATATAAACTAGAAATAGAAAAGGGCCAGACGACCCCGAGGACGTCGCCCAACATTTACTTTTTGCTGCCTGTTTGATAGATAGGAAAGTACAAGATCAGCAGCTTGTCCACGAATTCCGTAGTGGTGTAATTTACAGATCAGTGTATTGTGGTCAACGCAGTCAAACGCTTTTGAGAGGTCACAGAACATGCCAATTGCATCCTAGGACTTCCTGGGACTCCCAGGATTCCAAAATGTGACTGATGAGTTTTACTCCTGCGTCAGTCGTCGACCTACCTTTCGTGAAAACAAACTGATGACTATGTAAAATCCCATTTGAATTAAAATGTGCCAACATTATATCTATTTGATATAATGTTGGCACATTATTTCTTCATTTATAATCTTTAATTATTATCTTTTTGCGGTGCTTGGGGGAGCCCTATGTCAAGCGCTGGACGTTTTTCGCATGAAATGATGATGATGATGAAGTCACGTATATAAAGACATCTATTTGTCACAAAATAACGAAGTAGACAAGTGTCATAGTGTCGGGTTTTAAACTTGCGTTGTTTTAGCGCAACAGCAATAATAAATCACGTCGGCGTTACAAACAATAGTTAAATAAGGAAAATTATTACATACCTTTATTACTATAGTAATCAACAAAGTAAAATATAAAATAATCGTAATAACTGTTTTAATAATTATTTAAAAGTAGCTTCCACCCGCGGCTTCGCCCGCGTGGTACAATGTCGATGGTACTATGACTGTACGTGGTACTATGACTGCCCCGTTGGTCTCGTGGTCGCAAGCTCGACTGCTGAGTGTGGGGTCCTGGGTTCGATTCCCGGGTCGGGCAAAGTGTTATTGGGTTTTTCAATTTGGAAATTCGTAGTAACAGCCCGGAGTTTGGAAGTTGGCGGTGTGATACCCCCGTGCCTCGGAAAGCACGTTAAGCCGTTGGTCCTGCGCCTGATCTCTCTCCGGTCGTGTCGGATTACCGTCCCATCGGACTATGAGAGTGAGGGAAGAGAGAGTGCACCTGTGTCTGCGCACACACTTGTGCACTATAATATCTCCCGCGCCGAAGGCTAGTCTCTGTTGAGATTGGCCGCCGTGGCCGAAAATGCGGTCAGGAGGACTATGTCGATAAAAAGTAGTCTATGTCCTTCCCCGGGATGCCATTTATCTCCTTGCCAAATCTGATCGAAATCCGTTCAGTGCTTTAGCCGTGAAAAGGTAACATACAGACAGACAGAGTTACTTTCGAATTTATAATAACTAGTATGGATTAAATAACATTAAGCAATAAGGAAGTCCCGCGTAGGCGCGGATGTACGGCAGTTACACCGTAGGTATACATTTTGCGGCCGTGGATATTTAATCAAATTCTCTCTGAATTAGTTAATGTGTCAGACCGCATGATTTCCGATTGCAAACTACCCATGTACCTGCTGGGCGGCGCGGCGTCGGCGAGTAACAGCTGGCTACAGCGGAGCGGGCTCAAACACTCCTGGTAGTTCCTAAGTTTTTCACGCTATTGGAAATGAATAAACTTGGCGATTAATTAAACAGAAGTTATAATGCAGACTCTCGGTTTTTTAACCGACTTTTTCAAAAAGGAGGAGTTTCTCAATTCATCTGTTTTTTTTTTTTTTTTTTAATGTGTGTATGTTACGCGATTACTCCGCCAATTATGAATCGATTTTGATGATTCTTTGTTTGGTAGGTCATGCTTCAGAGGTGGTTCCATATAAATTTTATTAACTTTGCTTGCGTAGTTTTTGAGTTAGCTTCAATATTACGTATTTTTTCCCACTTAGTGTATGTAGACGACATATTCTTTGACTCCGTCACTATTATTTACATAGCAGGTAGTGGTATTCGAATTAGTGTGGGGTAGGTACCACAGCTAAAAAGTGAAAAATAACTTTAATTTCGGAAGTCGGTGGCAAGAAATGAAAATTGAAAAACAAAGACACCGACTTCCGAAATTAAAGTTATTTTTCACTTTTTTTGTGTTTCTTTTGGAAGTCGGTTGTTTTTTTTTTGTAAAAAGTTTTTGTTCTATTCGGTCGTGGATGGATTATAGTAATATTTATAACCATCACAGCGTGGTTTCCGCATAAGCCGCTGCAAAGGTAACAAATATAGAACTCAATACCTAAGACGGGCATTTAAAACCGGTGTAGGGACTATTTGATAGATCAAGATAGTAGTAAAATCATTAACGTCAACTGCCTTAGTGTGTAGATGTGTTTGAAGCACGCAGATTAAGTTTATAGGGATTAATTTTAATATTAATTAACATTAATTAATACACATCAGTGGCGACATCTTAAGCGGCGGCGCTCTAATTACCGCTCGTTTGAATACGGCTTAAGTACATAATTATAGATAGTGTAGAGAAGAGACGCTAACATCGCTCAAGCACCTCAGGTGACTTGCCAATGTCGATACCTGATTATGTGGTGTACGTGTACGAACCACTCAAACATGGAACACACATGCCATCCTCATCATTATTATTTTATTATTCCTCATCGTCATCATTATTTGATGTGTACACTCAAGGTATTACTACACCACAACAAGGTATTACTTAAGGTATTACTTCATGTTTTACAATAAAATATATTCTATTCTATTATATCCAGTATCCAGTGGGTGTACTATAGGTACGTGATACACGCCCGCTACTGCCCGTTACTGAATAGTAATGTGCCCTTGATTTATTTGGACCGACACTATTGTTTCTGCAAATCATATACTGTTTGCTAAATCGTTTCATAAATACTTGATTCAAGTTTACTTAGTAAAACCAACGTTAGCTCCTTCACGATTGACATTTAATAATTAGCTATTGTGTTTCCTCTAAAATAGGCGTTAATTTTACAATCGTATCAAGTGTAACTGGCGCCATCACAGGCAAAAAAGCTTATCAGATCGTTCGCGCATCGCGCTCTACTCAGTGAAGCTCAGCGGCAACCAACTGTGCTGCTCCTGGACGACTGAAAAAAGCAGTGTGTGGTATACGCAACATTGTCACTATACCAGCGCCGCCGCCGGTCAAGAATCATGGTTGCGATGCCGAGGGATCGCTTACAGCGCGTGTATAACTCGCAGCAAGCCTATGCACCTATGGAACAACGGTTGTAGACAGGATGTAAATAATATTCTTACGAGGCTGACTGTACCTACTGTGTACAAACACGTGCAAATTGGTAGAACTGAGGGGAAACAACGATCAATCGGGCAGGTTAGTGTATGTGACAAGCATGGCTTATTCATATTTCACCACATTACGGAGTTTGCGCTATAATCACGTTCCCGGCCAGGTCCGGTGCGCGCTCACCAGCGCCGGTTATTTGAATAGAATAAAGCGCGGCGCGTGACCAGCATGCGACGTGTCCTCGTCCCCTTCAGCACGCAGATTGTACCGGGGCTCACAGTTTGGGGGCCACCGCGTGGGACCCATAGCTAGGGGCCCGAGATGCCATTCATTTGTTATTGTATTGAGATTGATGAATTATTATTGATTCAGGAGTTTTCAAGTATCATTATGAGAGTATGATTGCTAGATTTTCCTAACGAACGAGAATTGAGTATGCGTCAGCTTCTATTCTCGGAAAAAATAATAAACTAGTAGTTCTGCGAACAGTAGACCTCGCGGGCACATACTTTTTGCAACGATTAACCTTTAGCTAGTCACGTGTGGGGAGTAAGGGGAGAATGACAATAACATCTAGTCAGCCCCAGTCAACCTCATCTGCACGCCCTGGGAGTTTGTACACAAGCAACCAGGGACGACAGCCCCTCAGCTGTCGTGGTGCTCCCTGCTAGACAACAAACGAGGCAATGGCGACCGAGCTGTGGCGGTTTAACCACTCACTTGCTTGGGCAACCAGGCAAAAGAGGTGTCAGCAGCCTTGGGGTCTAAATAACTCCAAAAACGACTGATGCAGAAGGCAAGGGGAAACCACTGCATTATCTTCCCAAGACAGTCACAATGAAAGTAGCAACCGGCGCCGTGCTGCTTCCGGGGCGCACGGTGTTAACTTGGCTACCGGCCTTGGAGTAGTAGGAGACCAGGCTCTCAATGGAAATTCAACTACTGGAATCTCCATCAAGCTGCAACAAACCCAGGCGATAGGAACATGGAATGTTCGCGGACTACTTAGTCCCGGAAAACTTACCATCGTGGAAAGAGAAGTTGACAGATGCGGTATTGGCATTTGTGGGCTCAGTGAGACGCACTGGAAAAACAACGGACACTTCTTAACCGACAACCATGCCATCTATTTTTCAGGCAATGAAAAAAGCAGCCAGAACGGTGTAGCCTTTTTAATTCCTTTGCACCGGAGGAACTGTGTGATGGGTTACGAACCAGTAAGCGACCGGATAATCAGCATTAAGCTGAAAGCATCGCCAGTGAATGTAAACCTCATACAGATTTACGCCCCTACGAGCACTGCAAGTGACGAGGTTATCGAGAGATTCTACTCAGAACTGGAAACCACCATAGCGAAAATGCCAAACCGAGAGCTTCTTGTCATTTTGGGCGACTTTAACGCCAAGATTGGTGTAAATGCCCATTATCTTGGCAAATGCGTCGGAAAGTTTGGACTTGGAACTCGGAACAACAGAGGTGACCGGTTACTACAATTTGCGTCCGAAAATGACCTAGTTATTGCAAATAGCCTGTACTAACACCACCCTCGAAGGGTATACACGTGGACATCACCTGATGGAAGGTACCGCAACCAGATAGACTACATCCTGGTTCGATCGCGTTGGAGGTCATCAGTAACAAATGCTCATACACTACCTGGAGCTGATTGCGGATCACACCATCAACTTCTGGTCTCAAAATACAAGCTCAAATTGACAGCAACCAGAACCCTCGAAAAACTTAGAAGGCTAGACGTGAATGATGTACCGAAATTCAAGTCGTTTGTGGAACACAACTGGACAAAATGGACAGGCGCAGTTTTGGACAACGAACCACCTGAAACACTTTGGAGCACAGCGAAGTCTCTTATAGAGCTCGCTGTCATGGGATCCAAAGCACCAACGGTGATTCACAAACGAAAACACTGGATGGCAGATAGCACCTTTGCGCTTGTTGAGGAACGCCGCAAGATGAAAGCTGCCGGTGCAAATGTTAAAGCTCTCAATGAAAAGTCTGCACAGATTCAGAAAAAATGCAGATACGATCACAATGCCTACCTGCGTCATATATGTGAGGAGATCGAAGCTCATGCAGGTAGATATGAATCCAGAGACCTGTATCACAAAATTCGGCTTATTACCAAAACGCTGCCGTCCAAAACCTGGGCCATTGAAAACAGTAATGGTCAAGTGGTCAGCGAACTGGAGCAAATATCGGAAACTTGGAGATGTTACTGTCACTCACTGTTTAAAGATCCGCAGTCGCTAACCTTCGCATCAACAGAAACAGAGAGTGATGAACTGGAACCAGACATTCTTGTGTCAGAAATCAGAGCTGCCATCAAGCACTTAAAGAATGGGAAGACTACGGGCTCTGATGCTATTCCAATCGAGACTATTCGAGCATTGAGAGAACGCGGCGTTCATATCTTTCACACCATCTGCAATAAGATATGGCTGGCAGGAAAATGGCCGTCAGAATGGGCTCACACAGTATTCATTCCTCTTCACAAAAAGGGGTCCACCAAAAAGTGTAGCAACTACCGCCTTATTGCTCTAATCAGCCACGCAAGCAAAATATTGCTACACATTCTCAACGAACGTCTGAAAGCACATCTGTTGCGAGAGATTGCCCAAGAACAAGCTGGCTTTGTGAAAGGAAAGGGAACCCGTGAACAGATTCTCATTGTCCGTCAGATTATTGAGAAGGCACGAGAATTTAACAAGCCGACCTACATATGCTTTGTTGATTTCTCAAAAGCATTTGACTCTGTGAAATGGCCAACCTTGTGGAACACGCTATTGGAAATGGGCACACCTAAACACCTTGTGCACCTTCTTAGAGAACTCTACGAAGGAGGAACAGCATCAGTGCGAACAGACGACCACGTTTCGGATAGCTTCCATCCCAGTGCAGGTGTCCGCCAGGGATGTATTGTATCGCCACTCCTATTCAACATCTACACGGAGCTCATTATGCGAATCACGCTCGACGACTGGACTGATGGTGTTGCGATTGGTGGCTACAAAATTGCAAACCTCCGCTACGCTGATGACACAACCTTGTTTGCGACTAGTGCTGAACACATGGAGGAACTACTCCTTAAGATGGAGCGCGTGAGTCTTACGTTTGGATTGAGGATTAATCGCAGTAAGACCAAAATGATGATTGTAGACCGTAGCAACAACAACTCGCCAGACATGACACAGATTGCGAACTGCGACGTAGTTCAATTCTACATATATCTTGGTGCTATGGTCGCGAACAATGGCAGCTGCGTGGATGAGGTGAAGCGGCGTATGGCTATGACTAGAGGGGCAATGGATAAACTTAAAAAAATATGGAGGAATCGCAATATAACTAAGGCCACTAAGATCAGGCTCGTCCGTACACTTGTGTTCCCCATATTTCTGTACGCAGCTGAGACGTGGACATTACGAGAACTGGAAAAGAAAAAAGTTGACGCTCTAGAAATGTGGTGTTGGAGAAGAATGCTTGGGGTATCATGGACAGAATTCCGCACAAACGTCTCCATACTCCAAGAACTCGGCATCAAACAGCGTCTAACAGCACAAGTACAGTCTTGAATACTGAAGTTCTTTGGTCATGTCTCTAATATAATATAATAATCTTTATTACACAAGAAAGTGGTTACAAAAATAGTGTGAAGTTCCTGATTCCTGTGCTAGGTGATATACCTGTGTTACAGGAGCCAGTGCCCTCTCCAAGTAGGAGACATTACAGAATCTTATGCAAAAGATTAACAAAAATAAAAAGAATATGGTATGACAAAAAGTAAAATAAACTAAAAACGGTTAAAAGAAGCCTGTATTGAGTTTGCGAGTGTTTGTGTCTCAGTGTAAGCGTAAGTGTGTGTGTGTATGGGTGTGTGTGGGTGAGTGTATATGTGTGTATGTGTGTGTCAATCATTGATCAGGAGGGGTTTTAATGTTATGAAATAGATAAGATGATTTCCTCTGTTTCGTCATAGTTCAGCGACAGTAGCCATGGCTTAAGAGTCTGCTTGACTTTATGTAGGGTTAGTTTATAAATTGAAAGTTTTGTTGTTTATTTTATTATAAATTACTGCGCTTTGGGCACGATAGTGTCGTCGCGCAAGCGCAGTACGACATTGTACAGACTCACAAATAGGAAAGCCACCCCGCCGATTACATAGCTTGCTATCTAGTGGCATCGTGGAATGTCGGCGTAAGATAGACCGAAGAATGTATAATTTTCTCACCGTTAGTACTTGGGCTTCTGAGTACAACTGAGCTGTGGGGTAGTCTCTTTTGCGGAAATAAATAACTTTGAGAACAGCCCGCTGAGGTCGTTCCACCCTAAGCATCACTGTTTTGAAGGTACCGCCCCATACCGGGATGCAGTAAGTAATTATCCACTCGCATAGAGAACGGTATACTAGTGATGCTGTTTCAATGTCGGCCGCATGTCTGAGCTCTTTAAATAAATAAATTAGTTTACGAAGCCGGGAGCATAGAGTATCAGTATGGGTGCGCCAATCCAGTCTCTCGTCGATATAAACGCCTAGATATTTGATACTTGGGACAATGTCAAGGCACTTGCAATTGCAAGGAGAGGAGTCGTGACAAATATGTGCTATAATTTTTTCCGAGTTCATTGACGGTTTAGGTGAATTTGGAGGTTTAAACTGAATTACTTTGGTCTTCGAGATATTAAGCGTCAGAAGATTAGTGGAAAGCCAGTCCATAATTGTTCGCAAGGTAAGTTCAGTGGTTTGTTTAGACCTGTCCCAGGTCACGTCGGATATCAACAGTGCTGTGTCGTCGGCGTAGGTAAAAATGTCACAATGGGAAAGGGAGAGTTGACAGAGGTCATTTATATATATTTGAAAGAGCGTCGGACCCAAGATACTGCCTTGGGGTATACCGTAGTTGATGAATTCTTCGTCACTAAGAACAGAATCAATTTTAACACATTGGCTACGCCCGCTGAGATAATCTTTGTAAATATCTAGAGCCACACCACGTACTCCCATATGCTCCATTTTGGCCACCAGTCTGGGAATAGACACCGTATCAAAGGCCTTAGTCAGATCTAAGAAGATACCATAACATTTAAAGCGATTATCCAATCTGTCAACCAGGGTTTTGGTGAAATCAGAGACCGCATCTTCTGTGGAAATTCCTGACCGAAATCCATATTGATTTTGAGCAATTAATTTATTTTTACTAAGAAATTTTGTCAGATTTGCGTTGAGGATACGTTCAAGTATTTTAGATAAGGAGCTAAGGACTGAGATTGGCCGATAATTGGAAACGTCATCCTTAGCTTTGCCTTTGTACACTGGATGAACAATAGCAATAATGATTCCATTCTCTAGGCGGAATAATGATTCCATAGAGCGTCTAGTGGTGCAGGGCAGAGTGGAAGGTAATAGGCCACGCGGGAGGTCACCGATGAGGTGGACCGATCAAATAAAATCCGTGGTTGGAGGCCCTGTAAATGAATGCGCCAGACTGTCATGTAACAGAACCAGATGGAGAGAGATCGTGAAGCGGGCAACGACTACACCTGCGATTGGACAAAGATCATCGTGACCACGACCGCTCTGTCAAGAGCGAAGCGAAGAAGAAGAAGTCACGTGTGGTCTGTCAGGATCTCAAGAGTTTATTTGTGAATCAAGGTATCAAAGTAGGTAGTACCTACTATCTAAGTCCATCAACGTAGATACGGGTCCGTTCGAAAGTAGTTCGAAACTTTGGAGTGACCCTACACCCAAGTAATTAACTTTTTTGAACAGGCAAAAACACATTGCGTGTAAAAGTTTGTACATTGACCGGCAACCGTGCGCGGTGGCCGCGCGTGGCTTTGGTTGACTGCCGCGCGCGACCTCTTCTGTCTAGCTGCTGTGTTTGGAAGAATTATTAGCAGAGCTACGCAATCGCTTTCTTGCCGACTGAAGTGCGCGGCGTGTCTGTCTGTCGCGCAAACACTCGTCGGTTTAGTGCATACCAGAGTGAGGCGCGGCAGAAATGTGTCCTGCAAACTCCGCGTGTTGCAGCCGCACTCTTGCCGCGCAATGTTTGGACACCTTAAGGGAGCGCGCGATTGGGTGGTGCGGTTTAGTACGTGAACGTACGTAGTGTACGTATTAACGTACACAAACAATCGGAACTTGTTGGGATTTTTCGTGTGTTCAATGCGATACCACCGGAACACTACCTATTTGACGGAGAAAAATGTATTCAGTGTGCGTACTCAATTTATTTTACCACGGTCGTTTGTTTACCACTGGAAGCCAACCCCAACATAATTGGGAAAAGGCTAGGCAGATTGATTGAAACATTTATGTAAAATATTATCCCTATGTCAACTCTAGTACTTCCTTAATGTTACAAGTATAAGTAAATGCCCACTTCTGATTATTACATTTGGAGCAGACGCTAAGTCATCACAATCATACAGAGCGTTGTCGTATCTGCTAGACGACTTTTAGTAAGATACGCCTCACTGAAAGTAATTACTATAATCTTCACATCTCAAGCTCCACTAGTTGTACAATAAAGCCCATGTTCGAAGTATGTGACCTCGACCTCGATAGTTCAGCGTAACGGTAACATATTATATACTAGACAGTAGTGTCAGCAAAAGCAGTGCTTGATGCACTATGTCCAGTTTGTTAGGAATGCAAGCCGCCGAAAAACGTGTATAAAAAAAACCTGTCCATAAAAAAACCCGACTTCCAAAAAAAACACAACAAAGTGAAAAATAAATTAATTTCAGAAGTCGGTCAAATTTTTTTTTTTTTAGGGTGTGTTTTTTTTGTAAAAAGTTCACTTTTTAGTTTTGGTACCTACCCCACACAAATTCGAATACCACTAGCTGCAGGCGTAGCATGAGCACCGTTTTGAAGACGGAAGAGTAGACAAACATGACGTTTCGTGTAGACAGTACGACGGCAGCAAAGTAGAAAGAGGCAACTGCACTTTTTACGAAATTCACTCTTTTACATATTTCGACTCAGAATTCTTTATTTTGTCATAGGTTATTTTTTCTGCTTGATTCTCAATTTTTACTGATTTTAAGTCACGTCAACTACAACAATTTTTCTCAAAGTGTCGAAGTACCGTATTTTGGATCAAACAATTTTACAAATAAAAAAATCAATATCAAAATATTTTATTTCACATAAGCCTACATGGGCACTTATGAAACGTCAGAAGCTAGGTGCACGGTTCCAATTGGTCGTTTCCTATGGAGAAGAGCCGGCAAGAAACTCCACGGTTACTCTTTTAAAAATTAATTGGCTTTACAATATTTTCGATTTACAGTGTTAATAGTTATGGGAGGACAGTGTAGGCCTTTCAAAAAGTTTCAGGTAGGTTAGGCTAAGCCTACAATGTTCTTACATTCACAAGGTAGAAAATAATCTACTTATATAAAAGATAAATAAGATACTAAAGATTAAAAAAACCTATTTAAACCAAATGACATGATTGCCATTACAACTGTAACAAATCTGATTAATTATCATGTCCACAAAAGCCTGTAAAGTATATAAATGTCAAATAATATTATGATTATGTCTGTTAGGGATGAATGTAAAAAATAAACACGGTAATTTGGGAGCAGTTAATAGACTCTTACATAATTATTCCGTTAATGAGGTACCAGGGAGGCCACATGTGCAAAAGGAATTATTGCCAAACTTCCCTGTCTTCAACGTAGTCTTTAATGTTATAGTATGCTTTTTTGACAAGGACACGTTTGATGAGGGTTTTGAACTGACCATCGCTAAGTTCTGTAACCAACTTTGGCAACTTATTATAAAAGCGGATACTGTTTATAAGAAACGACTTACTAGTACAGTAATATTGGCCTTAACTATTTCCTTGGTATTTATGCCCTATTAACTAAATGATGTAAAATAGGAGAAGATAGCTTTGTGCTTCTATTAATTATCACAGTTTTGCGTTCAAAACGCTCCCTTGTAAAATCATGATTTTGTAGATAACCGTATATACTTTGTGGCCGTCGAGTAGAAAGTTTTTACTGGCGATAAGTACCAAAATCAAATTGTCTTCACCACTATAGACAAATGTCAGTTGTCAGTGTGATTTTGACAGTTAGAGTAGAAAACTTTCTTCCGAAATAGTCTACTTATCAAAAGACCTAGACAAAGATCTTTAGAAACGAAAGACAAAATGACAGATTGTAGAAGGATTTCTACGGTGCGATGTCAAAAATGAAGAAACGAAATGACACTTTGTATAAAAAAAGCTAGTCTTCTAAAGTCTATTCTTCGTAGAGGTAGAAAACCCAACTACGGCAAAAAAAAAAAAAAAAAAACAAAATCCGGAGTCACACGTAATCTGTTTGTGACTCCGGATTTTTAATTTGTCTGTCTGTGATGTCTTGTTTATATCTTTTTATTTGACTTATTTGCCGTAGTTGGGTTATAGTTTTTACAAGCTTTATATTAGCGTGCTCTGTTTGGTATAAAAATCAGCCACACATGGTGTTATTTGCTGACGATACTTCCTTGATTTTTATGGTAGATAGACGTGTAACAAATTTTGACGACGGAAATAACGCCCTGCTGCAGTTCCATCACTGGTTCACTGCTAATAACTTAGTATTAAATGGAAAAAAAACTAAATGCATAAAATTTTCTTTACCGAATGTCAAAAGTAATGATTGTCAGATAGTATTGAATCAAGAGAAACTAGAATTCATCGATAAAACTGTTTTCCTGGGGATCACGCTCGACTCAAGGCTACTATGGGGTCCTCATTTAACAGCATATGCTATCAACCACAACTAACTAATTAATATTAGAAAATACTGTTGGAGCTGCTGAATATTGTAAGACTATCTTTGAATTGTATAAACTCAATCTCCTTTGTATTATAATTTGCATAGCACAGGTGTGAATACTATGTACAAAAGAGCTACCAAAAATTATCATCAAAATCAATTCATTTGGCGGAGCAATCGCGTAAAAAACCACTGCGGACCCAACATAAATGATAATTATCATAAACACACAAAAATAACTCTAAAAATCACAATATTGTGTAATTTATAACTAAATATGACTAATTCTCCGTTGTAACACTTTCCACTTTACCAGGTAAGCATGGCTTGTGCAGATAAGCCTCGAGCTACGTCACGCTATTGTACGAAGTGCTACGGAGCGCTACGGCGCTACGCGTAGCGCATATTAAAAGGGTTTAGGCGGTGCAGCAGAGGGCGCGTGTAATTAATGCGTCTAAATGAGCCCCCCATACCAGCCTACTGATGAATATTTAGATTTATTGACACACATACAGATTGGACGAGAATTAATAAGGGAGGAATGTACTCTTTGAATAAATTACCTGTTTTTATCTTAATTTTCGTGCATGCGAGCCGTCGGCCGTGCGTGTGCCCAATTATGTTACGACGGAGGAAAGCCCAACATCTATCCAATTACGCTTGATTGTTTTTTTTCTCGCTGTTGATCAAAATGAGGGATCGGTTCTTGGTAATTTTGCTTTCCGCTTTATGAATCAGTTATTTTAATTATGAATTATTGAAATTGGTTGCATCAAATTACTGTTACTTTGTGGCACATTATGTCGTGAGTGAAACTAATTAATACACATAATATGAATTCCTTAAGGGCTCACAAAGCTATTGTCATTTCTGTGATGAACGGTGAACTGCCAACATTTTTCTATTTTTGCTCCCGGCTTGGCTGAATTTACGTGTTATGCTACACGTAAATTCTGCCAAAATTGACCATCTTATTTTTACCCTGAGTGGCACTCAACACGTACGTTTCGACTTTATTCACATAATCTTTGCAAATAAAGCAGATAATAGGTCGATTGAGGACTGGAGAGATTACGTACACATCACTTGAGCTTGAGGTTTGCAGTACAGTCTTGTGATGAGCCGGAAACCGACGAATATCTGCATTCTTAAGAGTCAAACTCTGAAGTGATAGTGTGGCCCATGACACTCATATTGTTTTGTCGACTTTACCAAACGACACCGCAGCAGATGCACTGAGTTTGGATTACTATTTAAAAGATCCCTCGCGCTCTCACACACAAATTCGAGTTTTTAATGAGTTTCGCTGTGTGAGATAATAGTTATTTATGCAATGATGAGTGTTTTAATACCTAATTATTTACAGTTGCATACAAGACTTTATCTACACCCATGATATGAATCCTCTATAAAAGATACTTTGCACTTTACTAATATCAACAAAAATGGAGGGATACGACGCACGTAAATTCGAATTTTTCGAATTCGAATAACATAGATGTTTTTTTGTTTTAAATAACGGTGCTTTGTAAGTGAAACGTGCCTGCATGACAATATTCTTTTTTTGAAATAAGTTGTACATATTATGAAATTTAGTACAACATTATAACACCCGTTTGGATGATATTAAGGTTACTATGACAACACTAAAACAACCAGTGTTTAAATTCTATAGAGGATTTATAGCATGGGTGTAGATAAACATATTAGACGGCAGCGACCGCGAGGACCTACGTTAGCTGCGCTCATACCGCTTGTACAGCTCACAGTGCTCATCCCACATAGCTCACGCAATAAATTAGCGAAGTGAGCTTCGCTAATTTATTGCGTGAGCTATGTGCAGCGCACACCGCTTTTAAATTCATTTACCGAGTGGAACATAGCAACGTTATCATTTTACAAATAATTTATTCGTATCTACATGTTATGTGTGACTCTGGGCTTCGTGTGGAATTACATTTTACTGAATTGAAACGGAACACATTTCAGAATACCTATACACTGGGCTGCAATGAAAGCGGGCCGGTAACAAAAACCTCAATAACCTCCAAAATATTGGAGCTAGCCTAATGAAATAAAGGCTGTATTATGGGTAATTTTATAGTGCTTAAATCAACGTTATAAAAAATCAAGATTATGAAGTTTATTTTGAATAAAAGTAAGTTAAGTAAAAAACCGGCCAAGTGCGAGTCGGACTCGCGCACGTCAAAAAAATCACGTTTGTTGTATGGGAGCCCCCTTAAATATTTGTTTAATTCTGTTTTTTAGTATTTTTGGTTATAGCGGCAGCAGAAATACATCATCTGTGAAAATGCCAACTGTCTAACTATCACGGTTCATGAGATACAGCCTGGTGACAGACGAACAGACAGACAGACAGACACAGACAGACAGCGGAGCCTTAGTAATAGGGTCCCGTTTTACCCTTTGGGTACGGAACCCTAAAAATGACCATTTTCACTACATTTCGAGAAATATGCTACGGTATCAAATATGCAATTTTTACTCATTTTAGTATTTTGTGTAGCCAGTTAGCCACCAGGCACTATTAATACACAGCTTTTATACGGTTTGGCATCAGTTCTTCTTTCATGTTCACGAAGCGTGATTGGAGGGGAATTTCGCTCTAGCGATTTGAAGAGACTGGATTCAATATTCGCAGACCAGGAACAGACCAAACAAGGTGCACGACAGCGCGCGAGGATCGATGTAACGGTGTCAACAATGTTGAGATATCGATTTCAACCGGCTGTTGAAGTTAAAAATCACCTTCTACGTGCGGGAGGGAGCAATCCGAACACGTGTACAGTGAGACGGCGTTTTGAACATTTATGACATTGATTTAAGCACGGTAAAATTCTCCTTATTACATTCTTTATTTCATAAAGCTAGCTCCAATATTTTGGAAATTATTGAGGTTTTTGTTACCGACCCGCTTTCTTTGCGGCCCAGTGTATTTTGTTTAAAACTACGAGTAACGAGTACTGGGGGCCAAGTCCGCGGGGCCAAGTCTATGCCATACAACATCTGTCAAAAACTGATCATTGTGAGATCACTGACATGTTTCTAAATTAGTAGACTTGGCCCCCTGTTTGAAACGCGCACGATTATAAAAGTTGAGTTCACGTTCGGTCTGAATCTGAATAAAAGAAAAGTGCTTTAAATGGCACATCGTTTCTTTAATCAATTAATACGTTTGTTCCACAGCACAGCCCGAGTGATTCCCGAGTAGATTCAAAAACTACGGTGTGTTTTATTTCCAATTTAAAATACTATTAGTTTATGTTCTTTTAGTTATGCATTAAAATATTAATAATGGACACATTGCTATGAATAACATTAATCGTAAGTCAAGTCGGTAGTTGCTCGTAGATTTCTCCAATGGCAGACTTTAGTTTGGGCGCAGTTTATGTGGGTAATAAAAAGTCTACACTTATTCGACGATCCGCCGATTGCTTTGCTCATTTGAAAAGGCGTGCTTATCAAACGAGGCAGATATAATTATGTACTAGAAAAAGCAATACGATTTCTAAACCAAACCGTTTGTCAATGCATGGCGTCTCGTGTGTTGCTCATATGCGTTCTTGCTTGGAACAATAAAATTTAAATAAAAATATTTTTTTAAACAAGCGTTTAATTAACTAAAAAATTCAAACAATTTTACTTAAATTTTATTTTGTAGTTTTTAGCATAACAATTTGTTTACCTAAATATCTGTTCTGTCACCTTCACAAATGAACGAAACCAACACTACGGGGCTATCTTGTAAGGTCGAGAAGTTCCTATGGCCACCTTCTGGCTTAATCGTCAGACCCTGGATACTACCTTGGACTATAGTCCTTGTCAAGACAACGCCAACGAGTCCAAACACGAAGTTGCTATTCTGTTTTGTCGAGAAGTTCCTATGGCCACCTTTTGGTATCATCACCAGACCCTGAACACAACCTAGTGTAAGAGCATTTGTCAAAACCAATTAAATGAAATCAAACACGACGGGGCTAGGATTACTTGAGAAGTGCCCGTGAATACCTTCCGGCTCCATCATCAGACCCTGAACACCACCTAGCTTAAATACAAAAAATAAAAAATGAGTCCAAACACGATGGTGCTATCTTTCGTGATTGAGGAGTTCCTATGGCCAACTTCCGGCTCCATCATCAGACTCTGGACATCAACTAGTATAATAGCACTTATCAATACATAACCAATGAGTCCAAACACGATGGTGCTAACTTGTTTGATTGAGGTTTTCCCATGGCCACCTTCCGGCTCCATCGTCAGACCAAACTCCATGGTATAATTTTTTCAAAATGTCTCGGTAATTATATAAATATGCCAAATTTCAGCTCAATCGGATGCCAGGAAGTGCTTGAAAAATGGATGACAATTGGAGTAACCGGAAACGCATATACGAACTGAGCAAGCTAATATAAAACTTGTAATAAAAAGCCAACTGTATGCTGTAATTAAACGCCATTGGTTAACAGATAGAGATTAATGGCAGTCGTCGACATGTGGGACATTCGGGGGGAATCAGTAAGTGAGAGAATTTATATCTACAAGTAGCGGTGATTGCTCCCGGACCGACGAGCTCGAGACAAATACGCCTCGGGAACACACTCATTAATTTGACTAGCCTTTTTTCTACAGAATTCAATGACGGCCAAAGTCTTCAAATTGAAATTTCCTTACCTTTTACACATAACACGAAGTAAGCACGATTTGAAATAACCTCGCAACGTCCACTCAGAATACAGTGCATGGTATGTGTGTATTCACTTGAAACAGATGCGTTACCTATACGTACTCCGTGCAGTCGGCACGGAGTACCGCATCTGTTTCAAGTGAAGCTGGTCGTTGTTGGTGTCATAAAGAAAGCTCAAACAACGTTTAGTGCAAAGAATACATTAAGTTTCGTTAGAAGCACAGAGACAAGGCAACGGAGGGGTAACGAGACAGAGGGGGAAGGGAGGGAGGTGTTCCTCTAATGAGCTGGCACGCAATCAGCTGTCACCTGCAAGTAAGGTAGTTTAGCGAGCGTGGCAGCGCCACGCGGGCGAGTTGTGTAGCAATCAATGTAAAAGAGCTCAATTGAAGAAGTAATGACTGATGGACGATGACAAACTATGTTCCTAGTTTCTAACTCTTATCCTGCCCTCTGTGCTCCAAAAAATGCAGTGAAAGTGACCTCTGCACCGCCACCAACGACGCCGACGACGAGCAAGGTACTTACACTTTATTGCCGAAGCGTCGCGGCCGCTTCGTGGACCTTTCGGATACACCACAATAACTATTATTTGGAGAGGAGACATCGATATCCGTGGGAGACATAGATTTGGTATGACGGATGGGTTATCCCGGAACGAATCGAGATTTAACCAAAAACAAACAGCGAGTGGAGTGGAGTGGAAGTTCATTGAATGAAAATTTTATGAAATCGTCAGTCAATGCACTGACATGAACTTAGAGAGTTGTATTGCTGATTCTAATTTTGTAAATCCATATTTGTTACGGCCGCTTATAATATTTAGATCAACAAACAAATTGATACTAACCTGCAAATTGCAAAAAACGTAAGAAAATTTGAATTTCGCGAACTACCCTAGCGTATCCACCTTAAGCAACATTAAAAGGGCGGAGCGTCGTCATGGTCGCTTCTGACGGCCAAATCTAGCAACACGCGCGCTCATTGATCAAATCAAATAGCGCGCGCTTCGCCGGCTTCCTGTTACTCACTTCCGTCGCTTTTCAGGAAATCACTCCCACAGACTGCGGTAAAGCGAGAGAAAAAAAATTACACATTAAAAAACAGGCGTACCCGGGGAATCAGATATAAAGATACAAAAGTCGTATATAATAAAGTACATGAATAAACGATGATCGCTATCATGTATGACAAAATTATGGAAGTAGATGAATAGTAAAAATCGTCAGATATACCCAGTTTAACCAAGTCATGTTAACAATCAGTTTTATCAATGAATACACTTGTCTTGTATCTATCAGTGAGACAATATTTACAGGCAATTCATTAATTTGCAATCGCATATCAGACAATGACACAAAAATGCAAGTAAGCGTGTTATTCAGTCAGTATTCAAACTTTTTTCAATGTCAAAGCCGAATCATTTCTTTCAAATATGCATTCTTTACGTCAACATAAAAAAAAAAAGAATTAATTCTGGTCGCCCCTACCAAAAGTTAGTTTTCCTATCATATGGAGAAACTCCACCGTTACTCTTTTAAAATGTTTTACGATATTTTTTCATTAATATTATATTATTCAAAATCAAAATCAAAAGTAATTTATTCAAACTAGGTTGAGCACTTTCCGAACGTCAAAAAAAAATTAAAGTAATAAAAACTAAAACCCAACTACGACTAAAAAAGGTATAAACAAGACACCTCAGACAGACAAATTAAAAATCCGGAGTCACACAATGTTAGGGCATAAATCGAACGGATTAAGTGTGACTGACGTGTCGTAGTTGGGTTTTAGTTTTTATTACTTAAATTTTTTTGAAATTATTTTGGGGTTATAATATACATAATATATTTGAAATGTGCTCATTAAGCCCTTTCATTTGATACTCAACATGGTACGATTAAACATTTTTTTTTTAGTTCCTGACTTTATGTCCTCTAGAGGGCGCCATTTTTAATTCAACGTGACGTCACATAGCCTATAACCAGCGGACGATCAAGACGCGTCATTTGTCAAACTGTGATGAGTGGTTTAGAAGATAGGAGGGAACAGATGAACATACATACATACATACCGGTCAAAATCATAACCCTCCTTTTTCTTCGCCGTAGTCGGGTAATTACATAAGACAGTCCCCAAAGACGCCCACCCTTCACCACTTCCTAGTGCTTTAGCTGGGAAGAAGTGGCGCAACAAACTCTCCAGCAGAACGGCTGTCTATGCAGTTAGAAAAAAAAAACCGGCCAAGTGCGAGTCGGACTCGCGTACGAAGGGTTCCGTACCATCCATCCATCGAACGGATTTAGGTGAAATTTGGCACATGGGTAGATCATGATCTGGAATAGGACATAGGATACTTTTTATCCCGATATTCCCACGGGATCGAGCCTTACGGGTGAGACCGCGGGGCGCAGCTTGTTACTAATAACAATAACAAAACCAAGATCAGCAAGACGACCAGTCACTACAAGCAGCACCCGTTCACGAGCTATTACCATTTCGCCATATTTGACGGAAGGAGGCAACCCGACCTCCGACGCTACCGCAAGCAGTGACATCTAAGGGAGCGTGACGAACATGCTGCTGGTTGTATTTACATTAATTATTTATTATATGCGAAGACGATGCCCCTAGAATTAAATTACTATAGATATCACAATAGCTAAAAACAATCAAAAATGAAGCTAAACAGATAAGTTAATCCCATCAAAAATATTTTTAGGGGTAGATCTCTTTCACTCATCCACCATAGAAAAGGGAGGATCCTCCGACTGACGGGTGTTGTGTCTGGTGGGCAACTGCCCAACGATTAAAATAAATAAATAATAAATAAAAAAGCCTTTTAATTTCGTATCTACACAGTAATTACATTTCACTTCTTAAATACTTACCACCTAGATTTAAAAGTTTTTTCTGTTTGTTTTTCTTTTAAATCTACATCTCCACCTTTACATGGACATCTACACTAATATTATAAAGAGAAAAGATTTGTATTTTTGTGTGTATGTTTGTAATGAATAAACTCAAAAACTACTGCGCCGATTTCTTCACTATTAGAAAGCTACATTCACCCTGCGTAACAAAGGCTATATTTATTGCTAGAAAAGATTAAGGATCCTTGCTAAAACTCCAATAATGTAACCCAAGGTGTAAAAAAATTACCTAAAATATTCTTTACATCGCGTGCGCTGCGAAAACTATTGATGATAGAATAAAATAATGTAGTACGACTTTACAGAACACATGATTATTTACAAAAAGTGTCGCGACAGCATATGTCTTACTATTATAGTTATGCCACAATAAGTGATCTTTTATTTTGAAAATTTAATTGATATGACGCCGCTAGAAAAGGCTCTTTATTTGTATCTAGGTATTAATCCTTATCAAAATAAATTACTTCCTATTTAATACTGTTTGAATTATTCAATTCGGACATTCTATTCGAAAGATATCACAAGTTTAAAAATGTAAGTATAGCTTCAACAAATATCGGCTCATACATTCAGTATACAATGGCTTTTTTGATATCTCGGTAGATAAGTAGGTAGGTATGTATGTATGTAGGTAGGTAGGTAGGGTAGGTAGGTAGGGTAGGTGCGCCGTAGATAAGTACTTAGTGCCACCCGTGCGAAGCCGGGGCGGGCAGCTAGTAACATATTATAAGTATTCTTTTCATAAAAGTATCTATATCTTAGGGATAGGAACCCCTTCTCGGGTATAGGCCTCCTCCAGATTATTCCAGTTTTCTCTGTCTGCAGCTTCTTTTGTCCATTGCTTTCCTGTTATTGCGACTATTTCATCTATCCAGCGCTTCTTAGGCCGCCCTTGCCGTCTCTTACCTCTGGGTCCTGCCCACCGGGTTGCCTCTATGGTCCATCGCTTGTCAGTATAACGGGCCAGGTGTCCGGCCCACTTCCACTTGAGTGTAAGGGCATAGTGCAGAGCATCGTTAGAGTCGAGTTAGCTTCGTTTTCTGTCTTATGTATTCACTTCTGATTTTTTGTATGAAAATTAATCATTACGCTCCTTTCCATAGCTTTTTGGCATAAAACTATCTTCGTTTGTATTTTTGTGGTATATGCCCAACGATTAGATTCCTGTATATGTTCATCGCGCGGTAAACTCTAATTGCGCGATGCAGGATTTATGTGACCTCAGGATTTTTTGTGACGTCAGGTCTTTGATGTGTAGTTCGCATATGGCGATGTAAATGCCGCCACACATTTTCATGTAAAATGTTGCCAAGACGAGAACATATGGCTCGCACTGACAAAAAGTTATCAGATCTCATGTAGAGCCAAGCTTCTAACTCTATACGCAGTAACTCTACTAGCCCTAACTTCACAAACTCTAAACCTTAGTCAAAATTTATGTGGCTTGGCCGTTTCTGGTCCGCTCGCATCTACATGAGAAATAATTAACTAAATGAATGAATAATTAATTATTGTATAACGGAAAAGTAATGAACAGTGAATCAATTTTTCACCTTACTTCCTGTGACGGTAGCGAAACGTACGAGTCTCCTATAATAGGTGATGTTGTTCGAAATTCATCTTCGAAAAATAGATAATAAGTTTATTAACATGGGTATAAGTTGACTTTTTTGTTTACTAACCCGATGTTTCTTATCCGAATTAAAGATTATTTTATTTTATTTAAATAGGGCACCACATACTCACAATATTTGTCTCTAAATCATTTTGACAAGACCATAATTTTTGGTTTAAATCATTCTCCGATCTCTTTTTAGCGCCTCCACACGGTATATTTGAGGTTTTTCAGTAGTTATTGAAATGAAATGAAATGATATTATTATCACCTACTAGCTGCACCCCACGGTTTCCCGCGTAAGTCTCGATTCCGTAGAAATATGGGTATATAAAGTATCCTATGTCCTATTCCAGGTCATGGTCTACCCATGTGCCAAATTTCATCCAAATCTATTCAGCCATTTTAGCGTGAAAGCGTAACAAACAAACAAACTCACTTTCGCATTTATTTTATTAGTTAGGAATAGCTTCCGCCCACAGCTTCACCCGCGTGGTATGTCAATAAAAAGTACCCTATGCCAGGATGCCATCCTTGCCAAATTTTGTCGAAATCCGTTCAGTGGTTTAGGCGTGAAAAGGTACCTAACATACAGACAGACAGACAGAGTTACTTTCGAATTTGTAATATTAGTATAGTATTTATGGCAAAACAATTCACATATTTATCTTGAGAGCTGCTTGTGATAACGTCAAGGCAACGAAGTTACAAAGATTACGGTAATCTCTGGATCTCGCTGCTAACGTGTGATTAGGTGGGTGTGTGATAAAGAGATAAGAAGGGCCCTGCCATGTTGTTGGGTCGGCACTCGATACACAACTCAGCACGCACTGCCGCACCTTCCTACATTGTTATGTCAGATCAATCGTATGGACCTTTCAGTTTTAGTTATCACACTTAGGTACAAGATAAAGATATCACCAGTATACTTCTGTCCTTCATTGGTAATTATTACTAATCCACGTTCCCCTTTGTTTCTTGGTCTGAGTAGGTACTTGCATAACGTTTCTAACATAACATCACGACTGTAGGGTTAGGCACTGAAGGGTCACCGAAGGGTTAGGCAGTGCATAGATGTAGCGTTATTGACCCTTTATCAAACATTATGTCTATAATATAATTATTAGCTTTGGTGAATCCATTCAGTGGTTTAGGCGTGAAAGGGTAACATACAGACAGACAGATAGACAGAGTTACTTTCAAATTTATTATATTAGTGTGGATTAAATGTTCAGCGATACGATCACACTCGAAGTCGTGAGGTCCTGACGTGTGCGTTTTTGTCGTTTGTCAGCTCACATCTAGATAGTAAATTATACTTTCTTTTTATCGGTATATTCTTGAGAAGTGACTGAGACGGATTGCAAGATCATATCGCTAGCGATAAAGTTGGAATCTTCAGGAAAATTTTGAAACGTAATACATTTTTTCATAACTAAACAAAAAAAAAGTTTTTCTTTGAAAGTGAAGATCCGAAAAATCAGCAGCCTATGGTTATAAGACGTGTCTGTAGCCACTGACACACGGCTTGATCCAACATGGACTCTGTACAACATTGATCCTTAAAACATATTTTTTTGTATAATCTCGTAGGTAATTCGTATTTTTCACAGTGGGCACTAAACTATATTTTGGTAATTATTCTGTAGTTATATCATAAAAAACCCGTCATCGAAAGAACTGTATTTTTGTAGACCAACAATTTATGACAATGTAGAGAACAACGTTACTTATTTGAGCCTAGGATGTAGCATTGCGGGGCTTGAGAGAGAGGTTATGAACACATAGTTGAATTGTCTGAGAGTCGGTGTGCCGCTGTACCGCCAAGGGTGAACAAGCGGCGTCCGCACAGCAACAATAGCGCGTCCGTCCGTGCGACCACTCTTCAATGTTTTACTTAATGGGCTGTTCCATGATCACAATACTTTCGGACTTTATTTTGAATTGTACTCCAAGCAGTTGGTAGACTTTTGCACCCTGAAGGCCAAGTGGTACCTACCTACTTAGTTCAATAAAACTCAAAAAAAGTTTTGGTAAAAGTTACGGATACGAGTTATTGGATTAGATAGATTAATGTTAAGATCTGTAATTTAGATAGTCAACGATTAGCATCTATTCAAATAAGTACATAAGTATGGATCTTGAACTTCTCGTTGTGTGAGAAAAACCCGAGAACGTGACTGCCTTCACACAATATTATAATATTATGATTGTATTACTTAGATAAAGCTAGAGATGTCTACTGTATCGGAACTCGATGAAAAGTTATAAGTCAATAAAAATGTTTCTAGAAGGAGATCGTCGCGTTACGCGTAAGACAACACTGTTACAAGTTCCATTACCAAGAAAACAATTATATAGACAATTAAACTAATTTTAAAGCCACTGTAGGTACCTAATATTCAAGGTTCCGAATATGTTAGCCAATTTAAACGCGTTTAGTATTAAATGTGTTAAGTAATTGTGGAGGAGCAGTGGTGGCCCAGTGGTAACGGCCCCGAGTTGTAGTTAATAGATCAGAACACAGACAGGCCGGCATGATAGGCAGTCATACTTTGTGTCTTTCATCACCACTGCTCTCAAAACGGGAAGGAAACCAATAACTATCGTGAGGAAACCGGTAAGTATGTCCTAGAACCAAAAATTCGAAGACATGTGACATCTACCAACACACACTGGGCCCACGTGGTAGATTACAGCCCACTCCCTCTCGAATCGAGAAGAGGTTTTTATCCCAGCAGCAGCAAGTTATTATTGGTGAGGGCAATTTTGTTGGAAGCTGCTAGTTTCACTAAGCGATTGGCAGTTTTCAGTTTTCGAGAAGTATTCCGACATTGCGATAGCCCTTACTCCGACATTGAACGCTCCGCGGGCGCAGGTATCGGTCGCTGTCAGATAGATAAGCCGCCATCACGCGATTATCAGCCGACCTTGGTAATGATGACATTCAACACTATAGATTGGTACAATAAACATGTCATTGTCATCATTGAAACGAGTTCCGGGACGAAGCGATGTTCATATTAGGTACCGATCTGTACTGTAACCTTAGGTACATAATATACAATTTGTTCTCATCATTATCAGTGTACAGTTTTCCACTGCTGAACATTCCCAATGGAAGGGCTTGATTTTTGAGCACTCTCGTCGCTTTTACTAGCCACCTTTGTAAATTCGTCGCATATTTTGTTGATCTGTTTCCCTACATAATAATTATCTGACTGACAATATGGTACCTATTTATTTAAGCCTGTTGATTGCTTACAAATACATCGCCTTACACAAAAATCGACGCAATCACACACGTGATGCGATAAGCAAATCACTCATACTTAGAATACTAAACATGTAAGTAACAGTCGTGCTCGGTGAACGACGACGGCACCGCGCCGCCACCGCGCCCCCACCGCGCCGCCACCGCGCCGCCACCGCGCCGCCACCGCGCCGCCACCGCGCCGCCGCCGCGCCTTTCCGTTTGATCGCCGGCTGCTTGCAAAAGTGCACGCGCTTTATAATACTTTAATTAATGAAGCGGAACGGCGCGGCGTCCAAGCGGCGGCGGCGTGGTCACGGCGTCGTGTCGCCGAGCACTTAAGATAACGCGTGTGCATAAACGTCTTGACGCACTTCACTTGAAAACTGCGAAGAACTCAAGATGAGGCTTGAATGAGCTACCACTTTATAATGTCCCGTCTATGCGCTTGATGCCATGGGGACGTATGTGTGGAGCGCGAGGTGGGGCGGATGTCTTCCCTTGAAACAACACGAATATCATTGAATTAGGCCGCGGGTTGCAGACGGTAGCGTAGTCGTAGTACTAGCTCCGGGTGCAGCCTGAGTAAACGTTTGTAGTGAGTGGCAGCGGCAGGCGTCGCCAACATTGTGTTATGTGTCGACTCATTTCGTTCTCCGTAGTCGCTAGTTAGTAATTATATTCTATAGCCGTTTCATTTTTTGCCATGATACTGTCCCCCATGGATTTCATCTTGTTCAATGTTCAAATTATCTAATAACTAGTTGCGCTCAGCGGTTTCAACCGCGTAAGTCTTGATCCCGTGGGAATATCGGGATAAAAAGTATTCTATGTCATATCATGGCATGCCATATCCAGGTCATGGTCTACAACTGTGCCAAATTTCATCTAAATCCGTTCAGCCGTTTTAGCGTGAAAGCGTAACAAAAAAACAAACAAACTCACTTTCACATTTATAATATTAGTTAGGATAGTGATGGTTTGAACTTTAAAGAGCTCGTATCATAAATTAAGAATTTGTTGTTGATCGTAACTCGAGAATTATGATTATACATGTATACCGCTCTTTGGCCGCACCCAGAGCGAATGATTAGGTTATATCATGGACGTGAAATACACGAGATGCTGATACACACAGGTATGTACCTACATCCCTGCCAGGTGTTACCTCGCACTCGATAGTGGATAGTTATATAGAGACGGATTACGGTTTACAGCTCACCCAATAAAATACATAGGCTATAATATCCCTATTGTGTTTATTGTATGATAGGTTTGCTACAATTACTTTTGTACGCCTGAAGAGAAACGCGTAAACTCTGTATTGAAACCTTTAGCACCCAACTGACGTGAAATAATTTATTTTTTCCTCGAAAAGACGATACTTACTTCGCACAATGTCACCATTTACAGAATCTATAACCAAATACCCAAACAGATCAGAGAGCTGCCACTAAATTGCTTTAAACACAAACTCAAGAAATGGCTGTATTATAATGCGTTCTATACAATAGGTGAATTCTTAAATTATAAGCAAAATTTGAAATATGATCTCACTAGTAATAGAATTATAATGTAATTTTAATGTTTTTAATATTTTACCTCAATTGTTTTTTGTATAAGTAGGTATTATTTTATTATAAGATGTTTTTTGCATGCTGAAATGAAAGTAAGCAAAATATGTGGGACTTTTTACATGTAAGACCTTTTATGTACCATATTTTATGCAAAATAAAGATATTCTTAATTCTTCTTAATTCTTCTTAATTGAATAAGGACCCACATGTTTCTGTAATCCTGAAGTGTCGTGTTTCAGCAACCAGGGTTAGTACCAACTAGCAACAACGGGGGAAGGTAATGACATTAATTTGTTCTGCAAAATCATTATAATTATTTTAGACACAAATACACAATAAAACAAATAAATCTTTATTCTCATTTTATTCAGAAATTCCAAGTTTATTAACATTAGTTTTTTTATAATATAAATTCATTGCTAGCGTAATATCTAAACAACCTGCTTACAATTCCAGTCTTCGGGCCAACAGCGCCCGCAAGCACGCGTGCGCCGCGCCTCTCCGCCCCGCCGCACCGTCGCGTCTGGCGGAGCGGGACGGGAGCGACGCGGGGCGCGCGCGCTGCCACATAGACGAACCGCGCTTCCGCCATAGAGTATCAAGTACACAATAGTCTAACGTAAATGTACAATACAATACAATACAAGGATCACCTCTGGTTGCACTGCTTATTGCTTACTGAGAGACGCACCCCGCGCTCGCACCCGTCAGATAAACTCCAAATATCAAAATATTATATCGTCGTAACAAAGTAGAGACAAGAGAGTCGTTGTAGAGATTAAATTTATATATCAATTACTTTTATTTAATATATAATTTACATCGTTCTAATCAAGTCGCGAACTACCTATGAGTTACATTATGTACATCGCCCGGTGCCCGGACTACACCGACTGACTCCTAGCCTACGTGTTTACTGTACTATACGCATTTACGCAATCAAAAGTTATTAACAATCGTTATTTTATTTCACCTGTCTTGTAATTCGTTCAGTTTCCCATCGTTAAGGTAAGTAACATTTATAATAATGCTGTGTCGCACAGACTCGTAACATTTGGCACTGCACGTGAGACTATTGCCGTGACATCGTAGAGACTGCGCCATCACGAGCTCCTGATATCTCTGTTGTCTCATTATAAGATATACAAACAAGGAAGTAGATTAAACGAACAATACTCCCAAATACTGTGAAACTCTCAAAGTGGGAGCAAAGGGCAAACTAACCGACGCATTGAGGACAGACCTTGGACGGATCACACTTAACATACCACACGTAAAGTAACGCTCAGAGATGTTACAGCTCAAATACAAAACTACACGTAACACAGTTAACAGTTTGGAACGAAACGGACACTAAGAACGTAGCGAGTAAGTGACATCTACGCACAATAACATATGCGCAAAAGGGCCATTCCACGCAATACTCGAAAATAATAGCCCGCACACGTAATACCA
The DNA here is from genome assembly GCA_948473465.1 of Lithophane ornitopus. Lineage (NCBI taxonomy): Eukaryota > Metazoa > Arthropoda > Insecta > Lepidoptera > Noctuidae > Lithophane > Lithophane ornitopus. Next base: position 107,581 of record OX419632.1, on the reverse strand, counting down.
GTTAAACAGACGGGTGCCAAATATGCAACTGTATAAAATGAGTGCGCCGTGGCTTACGTGTCCAATAGAGTCACACAAAGTTAAGAAGAAAACTGTTTAACATTCGTATTACATATTTCGACTGCAGTATCAATGTTTCGTGTATTGCTCGGAGTGTCTGTTCACAGTGTGGTCTACGGCAGGTTGGAGTAGAGGTGCGGTGGGTGCGGGTGGGCCGGGGGCGCGCGGTATGCGGACGCCAGGCGCGGGTCCAGGTTGCCGTACTCCTTGCCGGAGCGCGGCCGCAGCGTGCTCGTCGTCTGCCGCATCACTCTGTGCGCAAACAATGATAGCATTAGACTCCACAGCTACATGAAAATACTTCCGATGAAGATGGCGTGGGACACATTATTCGTGGGCATTATTCTCTGAAGTTTTGTCATCATACCTCATGGTGACGGGAGTGTCGGTGGAGGAGTGTGAGGAGCAGATGGACAGTGTCTCGATGTAGTCCGACATGTCCGACGTGCCGCTCGACGTGCTGTGCGTGTCTATCAAACCTGCAGAAATAAAACAGATCTAGTACCCACACTGAGCGAGAAACAACGGAGGACAACACTGACTAATAGGACAACGTCCCTAAGGAGGTCTGATTTGACTTACTAGTAACTATTGGTTAAATTATCTGCAACATAAATTTTTGCAAACTCCATTATAATAATGATGATTTGAATGATTATCGTTTGGTATACGTCAATAATCAAATAAACTTGCAAAATGACTCTCAAACTAGGCAACTATGATATTCTTACAATAATTACAGAGCGTTGACTGAGTCTGATTGGCGCCGACAGGCCGAAATAGGCCTAATGTCAGTAAATCTAGACTATTTTGACAGCCGTCAGTTGAAGGGTTATATAATTGGTGTATACAAAATATTGTAAAATATTTAAAAAAAAAGTAACTAAGTCAAAGTCAATGCCAATTAATAATTTATTTCAATTAGGCACATCTACGGCACTTATGAACGTCAAAAACAAAGAAATAGAACTGATTCTCGTCGCCCCTTCCAAAAGGTAGTTTTCGGAAGGAGAAGAATGGGCAAGAAACTCCACCGAACTTGTAGGTGGACTTTGATTTGACTTAGACTTTGAATACAAAATACGAAATAGTTAAAAATGAACATGTGAACCCTACCTCTCAGTGGCTTGGCAGACAATACGGGCACCTCGGCCTCAGCGGATGAGGACTTGGCCGGCACGCGCTCCCGCTGCAGCGCGGCGAGGTCCCGCAGCGGGTCAGTAGACTTGGACCGGCGCGGCGGAGCGCTGCCAGTGCCGGCCACCGCACGCCGCGCGCTGCGGTAGTGACGCCGCGCCGCCGCCGTTGTCAGCGGCAGCTCGAATAGCTCGCCGCGCCGCAGTGAGCAGCTCGACACGCCAGAGTCATTGGAACTCGACGAGTCTCTGTTCCCACCCGCCTTGCCCGGCACGGACGAGGACCGCTTCGCTGGCGGGAGCCGACTGCGCGCACATTTAGACGCTTCTGAACTATCCGCGTCAGATTGTTTATTGTCCGCCACACAGTTGCACGGTGTTGATGTCCGCTCTCCGTCGAGTGCGATATTACGAAGTGTTTCTATAGAAGACGTGGAGCCGCGACTACCGACGCTGCCATCGAACTCTTTAACGTCTTCAAGGAATCGCGAGGAGTCTGCGGAACTAGAACGTTTTCTGTATTCTATTCTATCGGCTCGCTCGGTGGCCGCACGCGGCACAGGTTCGTCGAGATCACTTGCATCTGCCCGTCGACTCTCCTCGGGACCGCACAGCGTCGGATTGCTGGCCGATTTCTCTTCGAGCAACCTGTTGATTGGACTTCTTGCAGGATGCTTCAGAGTGTTGAACGCAAAACCACCGATTGGAGACATAGGAGTGTAGCCAGCCGGTAATTGTTTATTTTGTTCTAATTTGTTACTGACATTCGGTGCCATCATAAGATAGTCATCATTCGTGGTAACTGTTAGCCGCTCCAGGTTGGTTTCTTTTCCTCTCTGTTGCCTGTGACCACACTTAGTACAAATGTTTTTGCCATCTATGGTAGCATAGGAAACCGGTTTCAGATTAGCGCTAATCGCATCCAGCTCTGATTGTGTGACCCCAACTTTTCTCAATAAATCCTTAGCATTTTCGTAATGCTCTAAAGATAAAGCGAAGCTAAGGTTCTCATAGTTGGCCAGCGGGCCGTCGTCAATCTCCGCGGACCTGGTCGTGAGGCTGCGCGTGAGCTCGCTTTCCGGCGCGTTGTCATGTCTGTCGCAAGGCCTTTGTTTTCTTCGAGTTTTTCGTGACAAGTCGATAGTAGCGTAGAGAGCGCTTCGCTCACTACTGTTGGGTGTTACGTTTTCTTTATTTGGCACTAAGTTGTCACTGGAGACAGTATTTTTCCTACAATACGGTAGTTTGATCCAATTGTTCGCCCAGTCAGTGACGCGCTGGCAGGGACAGTTGGCCGGCTGGAAATTCTCCTCGGAGTCCACGATCGTTGGCTCTCTTCGTCTTTTGCCAAACTTTAGTAAACAGCCGCAAGGCTTTTTTAATATAACGGCATTCGACGTCGAACTTTTAGTTACTTTAAATAGTTCATTGTTGAGACACTCTTTGAGTCGCTTCGGTGTATCGTAGTACTCGCCGTCCACCTACAACAATGTGTAACGTTAAATCTACATAGTGATGCATTTATGTGTATAAATATGGAAAATGGCGCGCTCATCACAATGTTTCAAGTGATGTGAAAGCCATAAATATTGCGCAACACTTAAAAAAGAATAGGAGTTCTGGTGTCGCTTAATTTCAGAAGCGTTCATGAATGAAAGCCCAGGTCTTTACTTTGTATGCATTAGCTTTTTTTATTATGCTGCACAAAGAAAAAAACAGGAAACAATTAATGTTTTATTAAAATTGAATATCAAAACGCAATTATTAGCATATCTAAACGCAGAACCTGGAACGGTAGCAATGGAGTAACCATATTCGGCAGTATAATGGTATTTCTATTTCTAATATGTATGCTTATTAGCAGGACTTTGATGATAAAGGTTTCATCGTTCACGCCAGTAGCGCACCGCCGCGAAATCATAGCAGCGACACCGCAGTAGTTCAATTGTACTGACGCTCGCGTCATGTTCACGCGAATCCGATTCGTGTAGCGGAACGATTTTTTTATTCAAAAGCGTTACGTTTTCTTTGATTGGCCTTGCTTTACATTGTGTACGAATAAAAAGACATGTTGTCATAGAAGCACGCCATAATTATGGCTACTTTGCAAATAAGTGCTTGGAGCTGGATGGGTCACGACGACCAATGTGTACAGGGCTTATTATACAAAGTCAACTACTACTGCTACTTTTCCCTTCAGTAGTAATTATTGGATCTATTCATTTCAGCCATTTTGTGCTGTCGTACTGTTTGCAGCATATACAGGGTGTCCGGTAAAGAATGGATAACCTTGAAATAGCATAAAGGAATAATGGCCGTTGTAAAAAATATAATAAAAACCGGCCAACTGCGTGTCGGACCACGCACAATCAAGGGTTCCTTAGTTGGGATGTTTATCGCAAGAATAAACTTAACATTATAGTTGAAAACCATGTTCTACATAGTTAATTGATTCAGGCGTGACTTTGCGAAAATCCATTATAAAATATAATACACGCAGATATATTTAGTAACCTATTCAGCTTAACTATTCTTCAAGAGTCATAAAGACACGAGTTTCACCTCTCAACGAGGCTGTGGGGTACGAACCTGGGCTTAGGGCGTCGCTGGTGGGAGGACAGCGAGTCGGGACAGGCTGGGTCATGATTAGAGAATCAAATCACCCGCACCCCCACTTAGGTACAGTCACGGACTTTAATTGATCAGCCACCCGGCACTGTTCGTATTTTAGCCGTGTAATGCAAATATGGGTTTATTCGGTTCCCGACACGGAAAGTCATAATGTCTTCGTATTAGTAGAAGAAAATTATATTTAATAACTTTACCGGTTGGCTAACCTGAGAGCCAGAACTACAAACTTGACAGCAGAGTGACTACCCAAAGTCAACCAATTGCAGGTCTAGCAACAGTAACCTAGCAACGATTGTTTAAGCGTAGCGATAGTAACGTTAGCGTACGGAGAAATAATAATAGTCAATTCGACAACTTCGAAATTAACGTCTCTGACATCGACATTTCAACGGTCACTGTCTTCAGATAAGTTTTCAGAATAATCGAGTTAATGAGCTCTGATTCAAAGGAGGTCAGTATCAAATAGATTGGATAAACTTAATGCAACATTTTATTTATTTTTATAATTGAGAACTTATTAGTCAACCTCTATGGATATATCTCTCTATTTCCGATTATAAGTAATTTATTTGTCATCTTGTTTACGAGCGTGCGGTTTGAGTTCGTGTTTAATCGTGTAATCTCGTGAATGTATGAAACTGTAAAATTGAAAAGGTGGCTCATCAATTTAAGTCCGTGACTGTACATAACATTACTGTTCGGCGCAACTCGTTTTTTTTGGAAATTCATCAAATAACTTCTTCCGCTCTGGGTGGAGCGGGAGGGCTTGTCAGACTTTTACTGACTACCGTGTTCCTTCAGTTTCCTTTTGCCAAGGGCCCCGGTATCCCTTTCGGACCTTCCCGTAAACCTGGCAGAGGCGCAACTCGGCTTGGATCTTTATCAGCGCGATAAGTGCGATAAGGGGCGAACAATCGCAACAAAGGTGAACTTGAAGTGAATTTTACATACATTATGATAAAGGATTCAAAATGTCACTATTAGAGAGTTTAGAAATTGCAAAAAATCATGCAGCGAACTTTATTTTTGAACGAATTAAATGCGAGTATTCCGAGGTCACCTTTATTTACAGCCTGTATACTCTTTTGTTGCTCTTTAAACAAAGTTGTCTGTCCGTCTGTCACCAGACTGTATCTCATGAACCGTGATAGTAAGACATTTGAAATTTTCACAGATGATGTATTTCTGTTGCCGCTATAACAACAAAATACTAAAAAACAGAATAAAATAAATATTTAAGGGAGCTCCCATACAACAAACGTGATTTTTTTGCCGTTTTTATAGATAATGGTACGGAACCTCCTGCGCGAGTCCGACTCGCACTTGTCCGGTTTTTATAGATAATGGTAGGTACGGAACCCTTCGTGCGCGAGGCCGACTCGCACTTGGCCGGCTTTTTTGTACTAACAATCCTGTATAACCTGTGTTCGCGAAATAAACGAATTGAATTAAATTGAATACCATATTTGCAAAATTTACCTCTTGGTAAGGAACTTTGGGTACATCATAGTTCTCGTAAGGTCCAACTCTGCTGGGTTTGTCGTCCGGTACGCTGAGTGCACAGCGGCATAACGGCGCCGGCGCTGGCTGGCAGCTCAGGTTAAGCTCGAGCCGCGTGGGCTTAGGGGGTCTCTCCGGCGGTAGCGCCGGTCGCACAGTGCAGCGACACACGTCCTCAGTCTTATCGGTAGCACTAGATGCCGTATCACAATGTCGAGCGACCTCTGCGGGCTCCGTGGGCAGGGTTTCATGAACGGGTTCCATAGTCCACGCGGGGTTGAAGTGCTTAGCGCCTGGCGTGAGCGCGGCGGTGGAGGAACGAGACAGTGCGCCTAGCTTGGAGATGCAGCTCATGCAGCGCTCAAGCGTAACGTTGCCGACGCCGTTCCACGCGCTCGCGTCCTCCACAGTCTCGTTGACGGACGCGGTGTCCCCATGCCCCATGTCCGTGAAGTGCGTCCTTTCCGCGGACGGCCAGTACGGAGAGATGGCCCCCGCCTCCTCGCAGCCCTCCTCATAGCTGTGGAGATCGAGGGGCGCTAGGGAGTGCTCTATCGTGTTCAGTTCTGAGAGTCGGGTATCCGGCCTGTATGCTTTATGGGATTTTGGACTATCTGAACCTGAACAAAAAATTAACGAATTTTAATAATATTTCAGACAAGTTTTGTGCACAGAATTATTTAGAATAGTTTAACTTTAGCTTTTACAATACCTTCATTCTTTTTAAAGTTGTGAGGCCTCCTCCGGGGTGAGAGTCGTCCCTGTGAGGCGAGGTCGAAGTCCCGCGCCACCTCTTTGGCCTGGTCAGTGATAAGCACGTGCAGGCCCTCGCCCTTGCCGCAGTGCGAGCCGCCCTCGAAGCAAAACCTCCCCTCTACCACGCCGTAACGCCTGTCACATATGTGTAGAGTGCAACAGGACTATATTTTGACCTTGCGTTAAGCAAGCAATACACAGTTATCCGCTTGCTTTCGTGTGTCAGTAGATCGGTTGTAAATTAAAACCTGCAGAGGAGTCTGCAGGTCGTATTTTACAACCGATCTCGCCGAACTTGATATACAGGTTTTACAACTTAATATTATTATTTTTTTCGTCCGGTATTTTTGTTCGGAGGGACTTCCCCAAAAAGGGGGCTACTGGATATCTCCGCCTTATGAGATCCGATTTCGACGGTTCTTTTTTTATAGAAAGGTAGTAACTTTAAATTGGTCTCATAAAAATTTGGTGAATATCTGATGAGCATCTTCGGCGTGATGATCAGAATACCCCCTCAAAATGCAGTAAATTGCTCACTTTTAGATTTCTACCAGTGGAATCGGCTCTTCTACTACCCTACAGGGTCCATCAATCCCTGTAGGGAGAGAGTTATTGAAAAGAGATGTTTACCATGTATTTAAAAACAAAAAACACGGTAAATATCCCGTTTTAAATAACTTTAGTGGTATATGAAAAGTTTGTGCTCGCGAGGTCTGCTGTTCGCAGAAATACTAGTACTAAATACCTTTAGCTGTCCTTAGCCATTTTCTAATAAGTACTGGTTCTACAGTGCCTCACCTGAGGTGTGGCAGCTCCCATATCCCCAGCAGGCGCGGCGGCACGCCAGCCGTGAGCGCGAACCGGCGCTCGTGCAAGTGCAGGCGCGCGGGACCGGCGGGAAGCCGCTTGTTGCCGCCCCCGCCTCCCGCACCCCCCGCTCCACCCACCAGCACCAGATAGTGGCGCGGCTCGCCAAGGTGCGCGCTCACCTTCACCTGCAGGCAGAGGGCGCGTTACACGAGTGTGGGCGACCCGGTGAGCACACACACTGGTGGTGGTAGCGTACCTGCCACTGGATGAGGCGCTCGCGCGTCTCGAAGGCGAGGATGGCGACGAGGTCGCGGCACACGAGCGCCAGCGTGTTGGAGTGCTTGTCGAGTGTGAAACCGGCCTCGCAGCCCAGAAAGTGCTGCAGCGACAGCGAGGCCTTGCAACCGGCGCCCGCGCATCGCGCCTTCGCGTCGCGATACAGCTGCAGGTGCACGCAGTCTGCACAAACACGTTATACTTCTATCAAAATAAGGCAGATCATAATTATATTTTAATAACATAATAATTATAGAGGCTTATACCTTATTCTGACTTTTCGCGCAGTCGGAATAGAGTGCACGCCTTTATAAAAATATGTCTCCGATCAATAGGCCTCTGATGTAGTAGGTACCTAACCTACTACGTTGCATAACGAGTTCACGACACGTAAAACTTTACTTCAAAAAAGTTTTGTCGTATACTCGTGTCAGAATATCTTCTTATCCTTAACCCTACATACAACCTAAATAATACTATTATAAAACCTCAAACGTCATGGTATCGTACCCAAGCTACCTTAAAGAGATTAAAATGATGACGAAGTTCTTACATTCAACACCATAAATCCTCGTAGATACTCAAATTCAATGAATCAGAGCAAAACGTCAGTGAGAATATTGTTTGAATTCCCAAACATTTAATTATATTTCACTTTAAAAAACCGATAGGATAGGGCGGCAGGGGCTCGTAACATTAAAACTTATCGATTGCGTGCAATAAAGGGGCGCTCACTGGGTATCAACTTACATTCTTCCAATTTTATGGAGTCGAAAATAAGCATGGAATCATTTGTAGTCGACGCGCCGCACCCTAGCGTAACACACTATGTAGCTACGCATGATGGTCTTACGTGTCAAACATAACGACGCCGACGTAGCGCCGCGCGCCGTGCTCCTTATGCACACACTTTATACTTTTTAACCGACAAAGGACATATTCAAATTCGACACGTACCTTGTATGTAATATTATTGGAACTGCAATATTCACATAAATGGTAATCAATTAAGGCTTCCAAACAATTTCTTTTTTATATGTAAGTAAAAATGTATTTAATTTTGAGGTTTATCTTTAAGGGGGATGCGCTAAGGTAGGTAGCCCGCGAAATTCAAATTTTCTAAATTCAAATTCAAATTCAAATTCATTTATTCACGTATAAATAGAGTAAATACAATCGGTGGTTTCCATGTTACATTATTTGGTCTTATAATTCTATTTAGCCTGTGGTATGGCATGTGAATCGTTTTCTTAAAAGTAAAAAGGAATAAAGAAATATAAATAATGGTTAGTCTTAGCCCGTGGTCTTAGCCAATACGTGTCTCCGAAATTCATAGTCTTATATAATGTCAATAAAATAATTATGTGCCTAATAAAATACATTGTCAAATGCCAATAAAACTCAGTCATTTCTACGTTGAATTAATAATACACAACACACATTATTTAAAATATTTATATATAGAATATTTTCCTTATTCCTGTAGCCATTCATTTACCGAGTAAATCATTTTTTTAAGCAGTAGCTCTTTAAGCTTTTTCTTAAACTTTGGTAGGGGGAGATTTTGTATGTCTGTTTGTAACCTATTATAAATTTTAACGCACATAGCTGAGCAATTTTTTTTGAACACCGCAGTCTTTGGTGCAAAATCTAACACTAGTCGCTGACCATGTCTGGAGTTACGAGGGTAGACATTATCCCGTGTATAAATATCACGAGCTCTTACAAATAGATTAGGATTGGACTTTACGAACACACAAACTTCAAAAATGTACATACTCGGCAGGGGTAATATCTTGAGTTTATTAAAGTGAGGTTTACATGACTCATAAGGAGGAGTACCAACAATTGCTCTTATGCATCGTTTTTTCTATCGTTTTTTGCGTTGTATTGCTGATTATAATTCTGTTAATCCATATGTGTTACGGCCGCAAATCCTATTAAGATCAACATACAACCTGATACTGATCTGCAAATTGCAAAAAACTTAAGAAAATTTGAATTTCGCGGGTTTCCTTAGCGTAATAAGGACATTTAAGGCTCAAGCTTTGAAGAAAATATAATAGTTCTACGGTTACGTAACTTTCATTTAGTATTTCTTATTTCATTAAAAGCTAGTTTTTTTAAAAGATTTTTACTTTTTTATTTTTTAGCATTAAAATAATAAATAACTCAACATTCCGAAAAACTGCATTGACAAAATTCGTGTGGACAATGACATAACACTGATCCAAAAGACATTGCTGATGCCTTTAATAATAATAATTACTTTGTTGACAAAATTAATCCTATAGCAGGATCTGGGAAAAAAGCTACATCATTAATACAAAAAAGAAAAGATTAAGTATTTTTTTCTGGTCCCATGAGAGTGTCTGCCAAGCGGGGTGTTTAAAATTATAAAAACATTAAAAACCAAATAGTGTAGGATACGATGGCCTATCAACAAAAGTTATAAAACCAATAGGGGAAGAAATATCAACTCATCTAAGCCATGTAATTAATCTTTGCTTAGACTGGTGTTTTTCCTGAGGCACTCAAAATGTCTACTGTTAAACCACTATTAAAAAAGGAAAATAAAAACTTTTTACAAAAAAAAAATAACCGACTTCCAAAAAAGTGTCTTTGCTTTTCAATTTCCGTTTTTTGCCACCGACTTCCGAAATTAAAGTTATTTTTCACTTTTTTAGTGTTTTTTTTGGAAGTCGGTTGTTTATTTTTTGTAAAAAGTTTTTTTATTACTTTCTTTTTTTTAAATTCTTTTGGGGTTATAATATATATATTTTTGAAATGTGCTCATTAAGCCCTTTTGATACCCAACATGGTACGATTAAACAATTTTTTTTTTGGTGACTGACTTTATGTCCTCTAGAGGTCGCCATTTTTAATTTAACGTGTGTAATTTTTGTGACGTCACAACGATACCTCATTTGTCAAATTGTGATGAGTACTTTAGAAGATAGGAGGGAACAGATGAACATACATACATACCTACATACATACCGGTCAAAATCATAAACCTCCTTTTTTCTTCGCCGGAGTCGGGTAAAAAGAAGTGAAATCCCACCTAAAATATTTTCATGTAAAATGTTGCCAAGACGAGACCATATTGCTCGCACTGTCAAAGTTATCAGATCTCATGTAGATCCAAGCTTCTAACTCTACACGCCGTAGTTCTACATGCCCTATAACTTCACAAACTCAGACTACACCTTAGTCAAAATATTATGTGGCTTGGCCAAAAACATTTTACATGAAAATTACACTCACAAGTGTCATTTGTTTCGATTTACTACAAAAAAAAATTGTCTTCTTTGTATGTACAGTAGACCGCACGTCTGTGGTAACACTGACCTGGAGCTAGTCTAGCGTAGTAAGGAGTTCTCAAAAGATAATGAGAGCGGTTCATAATAATATACTTACTGGTTTTTTTACCACGGACGTGTCGGTACACCACACGTCAGTGGTACTATTGTCTACAAACTCCTGACCTACTACAAAATGTTATGTAGGTCCTGATGGCGAAAGTGTGGGAATGTATACCCATTACACCCGCCCTAAAGGCTACGTTATCACAGCTATCGGTTTGTTGCGTGCATGTCGGGGGCGTGATGCGATACCCGACACTTTCAGCGGAGTCATGGTGCGATAACAGACATGCTCGTAATCAGTTACTCAACACCAGGCTATCAGCTGATTAGTGCACAGTGCAGCAGTGTGGCTGTAGCGATTCAACGCTCCAACATTAATGATACCTACTATTGGTCAAATGGGTAGAATAGGTTGCAATGATTGCATTTACCTGGTTAAAGAAAACATTGGAACAGAAAATAAACAACCGACTTCCAAAAAAACACTAAAAACGTGAAAAATAACTTTAATTTCGGAAGTCTTTGTCTTTGCTTTGCAATTTTCGTTTTTAGCGACCGACTTCCGAAATTAAAGTTATTTTTCACGGTTTTAGTGTTTTTTTAAATTATTCGTAAAGTTTCCCAACTTTTAAGTAGATTGTTCGTTCACATCTTCGAAAAATGGAATTACATACAAAGCATTTTTACTGACTGTACCTTATATATTCGAAATTGTTTTGTTATTCGTTTAAACAATGGTATCCGTTCGGAATAGAAAATTAATATGAGTTCCAACAAATACCAGTGGTATTAGTTTTTGGTATTAGAATGGAATAACTCTGAGATACAGGTTACCACCTAGTTCAGGGGATAGCGTCAAAAATTTTTGGCAACTATCACAGCCACCACAATCTTATTTATAGTTAGATATTATATAAAATATTGCTTGGTATTGTGTCAAAATTAAGTTCCTAAAAATTGTAATTTTCCTTAGTGGTGAGAATTAAACAATTTTAATTTTTTTTTAGCTGTTCCATACTTTTGTGTTCACTTAAATCGACAAAATGTATGGAACAGCTGATTTTTTTTTTGCGTGTTCCAAATTGGTCCCATAGAAAAAGTTGTTCAAAATGATGAGTGCAATGACCCCTTTTCGGGTTTAGCATAAAGAAAAAATAATGTTGTATATGATTTTTATTTATAATGTCATGCCAAAAGTACCTGCGGATATACCTGATGTACGATATTCTGTGAAATGACACAGGCCTTTGACCATGTCCGTCATGACATACTATTGCGTGGACATCAAAAATCTCTTTGTCAACTCTTAAATCAAGGAGACTGTATCTTGATTAATCATTCTTATATAAAGTCTGTCGAAATGAATTTGATTGCATTAACCTCATAAACCAAATTTACATTCGCATAAATACCTATACCCCATTTGAAATAAGATTAGACATTAAAACAAACCCTTTTACTGACTTCTATACCGTAGGCATAAGGATAGCATTAAAAGCAAAAAAAATTACACAATACCAACTATCTACTGCGGCTGCCATTTGTCATGCCATCAATGCAATAGAATTCAAAATCGGTTGAACGGAATGTAAAAAAGGGTTATCTATACGTCTAATCTTATTTCAAATGGAGTATAGTCGTTCCCAACGTATTCGCGATATTTATACTCATAGTCTATTTGCCCCCAAGCCGTGCAGGACTAACGCAGGCGAACGAGCTCCTTAACGGCGTATTATGAAAAGTTACAACGATAATTTTGCTGATATTGACTTGTTTGTTTTGTCGCTTACACAATTCAAGAAACGTATCTGTGAAAAAATTGTTCACAGTTCCCCATAATGCCAACATTGCACAGATTTGCTTGTTTGTTCTTGACCGACTTCGAAGGTTATCTGTTCGAATGAGGTTTACTCCGAAATGGACGCACTTGAATTTTGTTTGGATCTGACTCATCAGATTTAGGCAGGGTTACGGTGCGTCCATTTCATTTCATTTGTTTGTCCAGACGAGCTTTTGGCAACCGACTTCGAAAAGTTTGTCTCACCTTTTACTAAGAGTTGTGTAAATCACATTGTAATAGTTAAATCTTTTGTTTGCTTAAGTTTGCTTGTACCTAATTAAGTTTTTAAGTTTTTACCATATTATTTCGTGGATAACGGTGCTGGTTGCATTATTACCTAAATGTCCTATAATCTATGTAGTAGTATTAAGCATTATTACGGAATTGTTTGTTGCCCGAAAGAAAAAAGAAAAAAATATAATAATTATGGGTGGTACGAAACCCTTCGTGCGCGAGTCCGACACTCTCACTTGGCCGGTTTTTTTAAATATAATTGAAAATACTTGTTTCACACCAAATATTTGTTTAGCTTTAATTTATGCTAGCTATCTCACTATTTTTAAAACTTATGTTAAATATTGTTAAGAAATCAGTTGTCCTAATAGTAATCGTAAGAACTAATGCCGCCTGTGATACAGGTTTATCCTAGTACAGGCAATCACACTTTGTAATACCTACATTATTTCTAAGCTTTACAATGTATTTTACCAATTTATATTTTTTTTGAATAAATTTATTATTATTATATTATTATGTACCTATAGCTAATTGTGTTTGCCGCATTTTGAAAAATCGTTCGAATTTACGCTACCCCTGACTACCATGTTCGGCGACTATAAGCTGTCTTGTAGAAAGTAGTTGTATTCGTTTAGTTACTTTGTGGACACGCCCTTTCATAAGGGTTACAGTGTTTACATACCGATTTATGGGCAATAAGACGTCGGAAGTGTACATTAGTCTCGTCGCGTGACAAACTGTAAGTCGTCGAGACGCGGTACAGCGCGCACAGCGGGCGCCGGGAAGTGTCGCGCGCGCGCCACACACGACGCGACAGTCGTGCGCCAGCGCACACAGTAGCCCAGTAATCGGTGAACGAATACTGCTCACTCCTGTTACAATTACCTACTTAATTTGATCGCGACACGCGCCTAATTAGTCTGATGTTTTAAAGAAATATCTTTTGGGTTAAAGTTTCGAAACGAGCCGTTTCAATAGTGGGTAGGGTATGGAGGAAAGGGGAGAGGGTTAGTAAGCCCCTACTCCGCCCATGCCGGAGATACATAGTTTTTTAAATTTAAATTGTTATCAGAAATCTCATAAACAGATTCATAAATGAAATTAAAAGGTCAATTTCAAACGTATCAATCAAGGTAAAAAAAAAAGATTATTTAAGGAACCTAACACGAAGGCGATGACCTAACATGAATGATGATGAAATTGTAAATATGAGACACTATTACACAGATTACAGAAGTATAACTATTACTGCTGCTATAGCCTATTTTAAAACGAAACAAATCTCAAAGAACCAATTGGAACTTAACTGCCTAAGCACACCGTGGTTATCGCATACAAGAAAACGGCCTAAACAGATATATCTCTATGTAAGCTGAAATCTGTTTCAGCTTACATAGATATATATCTGTTTAGGCCAAACAACTTCGTCTGCGAAGACGCAAGATGACGGCGAGAAACGTTCTATCTGTGGCCCCCTGGATGATTGACACAAAATCACAGTAGACCCAATAGTGGACCGGGAACAGTGCCAAGGGAGGTGTAAGCTGAGCAGTGGAGCAGTGAGCAGCCCATAGTAATAATAATAAAGACAAAGTTACTATACTTTATAGTTTTAAAAAACAAGAATAAAACTTTTAAATAAAATTGACAGGTATACAAGATTCTCGTAACTATAATAAAAAAAAAAAAAAAAAAAAGTGTAATTCCGTTAATTTATTGAAATATAAAGATACCTATTATACTCTGCTATTATACCCGGACTACTAAATCGAGCCACCCCGCATTAGATAGTTGTTCACGTTATGCACTTCGTTCGAATATGTTCTTCAGTGTCATACAAGCAGTACGTCCGAGTATAGTTACGAGAATCTTGTCAATCAATCTGCCCAGCCTTTTCCCAACTATGTTGGGGTCGGCTTCCAGTCTAACCGGATGCAGCTGAATACCAGTATTTTACATGGAGCGACTGCCTATCTGACCTCCACAACCCAGTAACTGGGTAATACGATAACCCTTGGTTAGACTGGTTGTCAGACTTTCGGGCTTCTGACGACTCGTAACGACTGTCAAAGATCCACAAATTAATGACAGCCGGGACCAACGGCTTAAAGTGCTTTCCGAGGCACGGAGGAGTCTCGATATGTGAAAATGGTCACCCATCCACGGAACAACCCCGGCAAGCATAGCTTAACCTGATGGATCGACCCGAGCGGCTGTTATTACTTAGCCATGAGCTCCCCCACCGCTCGCTCATCGTCTAGATAAACTAAGTGGGAAAAATACGTAATATTGTAGCTAACTCATAAACTACGCAAGCTAATAAAATTTATATGGGACCACCTCGGAAGCATGACCTACCAAACAAAAATAATAATCATCAAAATCGATTCATAATAAAATTGGCGGAGTAATCGTGTAACAAACATACAAAAAATATAGACGAATTGAGAACCTCCTCCTTTTTGAAGAAGTAGGTTAAAACGCGAGAGATAGAAACAAGTTGATTCGAAGTTAACATTCGTTATTATCTAATAACGCCATGTTAATTGTTACGTAACCAAAAGGTCAAAACGTCTTTACGTCAAACAGTTAAAATAGTTTTTATGACAGCTGCGCGCACAGATTGCAGTAAACCTGTGGCGCGTGAGTCGCTGACGGAACAGAATGTTGCCATCAATAAATATTGTATTTTTGTAAACACTTAGTAATGTATTTATTTTATTTCTTATTTTGTTATGTGCTGCACCGATTGACGTCATGACATCAACGCCGGCTATCACTGAAAACCAGCGCTGGGGCTCTGTCTCGCATAGGGTCGCAGCATTATGCTGAGTGATGGCCGTTTTGCGTGAATGTGACGCATATTTTCCCGCAACTGGTTATTTTAATATTATTATATTTGTCCTTTCTTAGCGTCATGTTTGCCGCAAATAAACGTATTTTCTTTCTTTTCTTCTTCTAAGTTCGATTTTAATTTCGATAACTAGTAGACCCAAAAAAGGAGGAGGAGCTCTTGGCTAAGTAATAACAGCCGCACCGGGCCGATCCATTAGGTTAAGCTACGCTTGCCGGGGTTGGTTGGTGGATGGGTGACCATCTTTACATATCGAGACATTCAGCTGCATCCGGTTAGACTGGAAGCTGACCCTTACATAGTTCGGAAAAGGCTAGGCGGATGATGATGATGTAAGTACCATGGGAGAAACGAACATCAACACCGTAAGGACTACTTGCTTGTGCAACACACGGCCGCTGTAGTACAACTTGCTAACAGATATTATTATCATGTGCACGTGAATTTTAACCGTCGAAAATAAAGTAAACTCAAAAATATTTATATATTCTTAGGAACTAAATTTTAAGACACTTTTTACTCCTAATTCAGGAGTAAAAAGTGTCTTAAAATTTTAAATTTTTTTCGACTTCATAAGCCAGTTAATTTATTGTGATTTTACTGTAGTTATCGAAAGGTACTAAGTTCCTGTTTAAGGATTATTTTAAAGAATAATTAAGTAAAATAATCTAATTTTCTTATAAATAATCAGGTAATAAGTATTGAAAACTTAGGAAACAAAACAATTCTGTAATAATAAGAAGTAGGTCTACTGCATACTCAAAACTGAATAAGTTTCCTGCCTGCTCGCACGTCTTCCCCTTCCCCGCTTTCGTCTTTTTCATACATTTCCGGCGGCGGTTTAGGTAATGTATGAAATATTATAAAATAAATAATATTTCATACATTACGTAAACGTTTTCGGTATTATATTACATTGCCTAGGAATTGCATACACTACCGGATTATACAGATTGCCGGTAACATATATATTATATAAATATAAACATTCAAATTGATAACCTCCTCCTTTTAGAAGTCGGTTAAAAATAGGGCAATTTTTTTCCCAACTTTAGTTACATACTTAACTAACTAACTTTAGGTGGTGGCGATGATGGTTTACTAATGTTTGCCATAATTTCATACGCCATAATTTTATATACCATAATTTAATATACCATAATTTCAGTTGCCATAAACGTCAAATGACAGAATCATTTTCCATAATTTCATTGGTCATAATCGATCAAGTGTCATAATATATATTTGCTATATTTTTCATTGTCAATAATGTCGTTTTCCATACCATTTATTCATCATATAATATTAATTTGCCCATATTAGCACAACAAACAATGCTAGTTCAGTACAAGCGCCTGCGATTTTGATGTTATGTTAAACTGAATAATTTTGCTATTAACATATTCATAGAGTATCAACCGGGTTGTAACAGCATACAATAGGCTCCCGGAAAATGTTGTGATGGCTCCCTCACTGAACTGCTTCAAGAATCGACTGGACAGACTAAATATCTCCAAGCTATTCGATACACACGCATCAGCTAATTATCTGCTAGTGTGTCTAACCAAATAATAAATAAATAAATACAAAAATGGTTTATGCTGCACGAACAAAGCCATGGTTTCTGTCACATTGTAGTTGAAAAACTTTTTCTGCCATACAGAATGTATGGGAGAACATGTTTTTACAATTGCAAATTTAAGTTGGTCGATTATTAGATTATTACTCGGTAACTTGTGGAGCCTACGCAGCGGTGATAGTTTTCCTTTTAATTTCGTTATACAGGGTGTTAGGGTAGACACCATTATCCTTGAAACTAGTGGTTTGGTGTCATCTTTAATATACTTTTTCTATGGGACCAACATTGAAATCGCAAAAAAAAAAATCAGCTGTTCCATACATTTTGTCGATTTAAGTGACCACAAATGTATGGAACAGGTGATTTTTTTTTGTCTACCCTAACACCCAGTATATACTATTGCCGTGAATTTTTTCACATATCCAAACCCAACCATTTAGCCGGCAGGGGGGGGACACTTGGCTCTAACAAAAATTAGCACTTTAAAGCTTATAATCCGCAAACGGATCCCTGAATCCAAAAATGGTTTTCACAAAGTAACATTATTTTTAAACGAACTTTCCAACGATACCCCACACCATGGGATTGACGAGAAAAAAAAACCATCCCCACTTTAAGTGTAGGGGAGGTACCCTTAAAAAATATATATTACAAGATTTATTTTTACCACTTTGTCGGTGTCGTTTATATGTATATCCATACCAAATTACAGATTTCTAGTACCAACGTTCTCTGAGCTAAGCCGCGGACAGACGGACAGACGGACATGGCGAAACTATAAGGGTTCCTTGTTGACTATGGAATCCTAAAAAACGGGAGAGGATAATTCTCTCTTTCCTTATTAGCTATATACTAACTACTACTGTGGGCGTACTATGGGTAATGGGTAGTGTTGGTTATTGTGCAATAGAAAAACCGTTTGCAGTTCAGATCAAATTATAATTTACTATCAAAATAATGACTCTAGTAATTCACCCACTTTAGGTACACGACAACAAATATACGGAACGCGCGACAATTTCTAAACATGTTCACTGATCAACGGCGATCAATCATTGTATATTTTGTAGTGTTTTTTATTTTCTTTTGTTATACTGGGTGTTAGGGTAGACACCGTTATCCTTGAAACTAGTGGTTTGGTGTCATCTATAATATACTTTTTCTATGGGACCAACTTTGAAATCGCAAAAAAAAAATCTGCTGTTCCATACATTTTGTCGGTTTAAGTGAACACTAATGTATGGAACAGCATATTTTTTTTTCACGTTTTCAAAGTTGGTCCCATAGAAAAAGTATATTATATATGACACCAAACCACTAGTTTCAAGGATAACGGTGTCTACTCTAACACCCAGTATATTTTTGTGGTGTAGGTACAATAAACTATAAATAAAATAAATAAATAAACGGCCACCGACCGACCCTCCATATCCCCGGTCGAGCGTCATGTTGTAGACTCTATCGAACGTCGCTAGGCGGCGCTGGGGTTACGATTAGTCAACTCATTAATTTTTGTAATCATCTTTTAAAACCCTTCATTTTGATACCCCACTCGATAGGTTCGGGAGATTATTGTTTGAAGTGAAAACTTCTTTAGGCGCGTTGAGCACTTTTTTGGTGAACAAAAATCATGGAACTCGCGTCATCGTCACGCTTGAAGAAAATAATGAATGTTAAGTGAAAACTTCTTTAGGCGCGTTGAGCACTTTTTGGGTGAACAAAAATCATGGAACTCGCGTCATCGTCACGTTTAAATGGAACTCGCGTCATCGTCACGCTTAAATGGAACTCGCATCATCGTCACGCTTGAAGAAATGAATGAATGTTACTTAGTTTACACTTCTATGGGTCCCCAAAGACTGCCCCGCATGTTTTTTTTTACCACCTCCATTTTGGTTCGAAAAATCCTCAATTTTGCAATAAAGGGGAATCTAACGCCATATCAATCTGCCTAGCCTTTTCCCAACTATGTTGGGGTCGGCTTCCAGTCAACCGGATGCAGCTAAATACCAGTATTTTATATGGAGCGACTGCCTATCTGACCTCCACAACCCGTAGATGATACCCCTTATTAGGCTGGTTGTCAGACTTTCGGGCTTCTGACGACCCGTAACGACTTTTAAAGATCCACGAATGACAGCCGGAACCAGCAGTTTAACGTGCTTTCCGAGGCACGCAGGAGTCTCGGTATATAAAGATGGTCACCCATCCACGAACCAACCCCGGTAAATAATAATTCAAGGCTTTTCTTATATGCCAATGCCACTGGGCGTACTTATAGTAAGACAATGATATTATTGAAATACTAAAAGGTTTAAATAAAATAGAAAACTGGCCATGAGCTTGTCGCAACGCACAATGAGTGGTTCCGTAGTTGGGATGAATTAATCCCAAGAACAAACTTAACATTTTAGTTGAAAAACATGTTCTCCCATACGTTCCAACTGCAAATGTAAGTTTGTACGCACAATATTGGGAGATTAATCTATATCCATGTTTTTTTGAGACAATATACTTCTAGGTTTTCCTGTAATTTATAATAAGTATAGAACTATGTATTTTCTGTGCTTCTTAGGGTTCCGTACCCTAAGGGTAAAACGGGACCCTATTACTAAGGCTCCGCTGTCTGTCCGTCTGTCACCAGGCTGTATCTCGTGAACCGTGATAGTTAGACAGTTGAAATTATTTTCATATATGATGTATTTCTGGTGCCGTTATAACAACAAATACTAAAAAACTGAATAAAATAAATATTTAAGGGGGCTCCCATACAACAAACGTGATTTTTTTGCCGTACGGAACCCTTCGTGCGCGAGTCTGACTCGCACTTGGCCGGTTTTTTTTTCAAAATTTTAGGTTCAGTAGTTTCGGAGATAAGGGCGAAATGGTAAATTTACATCAATTTTCTTGAATATCTTTAAAATTATTTATTTTAAAATTATAAGAACAATATCTTTGGGATCAACAATCAACACAACCAAAAAGGAAAACTATCACAGCTAAGTAGGCTCAGCAAGTTACCAAGTAATAATCGACCACTTACATTTGTAGTTGCAAAAACTTGTTCTCCCATACATTCCGTATGGAAGAAAAAGTTTTTCAAATACAATGTTAAGTTTGTGCTTGGGATAAATTCATCTCAACTACGGAACCCTTCACTGTACGTGGTTCGACACGCACTTGGCCGGTTTTTATTCAGAAATCAGAAAGCTTTATTTGTGAACACAGGTCAAGTTACACATAGTGTGAGGTGTTATAAATAGATAGATCCTCCATGTTTTGCCCAGAGGCGTACAAATATAATTGTTTAAGTTTAAAAATAACAAATTGGTGAAATTCTGTCAACTTTCACGTCAGTAATAAAATCAGTTTAAATAGGCATAGCATATCAAAAGAAAAATAAACATACAATCAATTTCTAAATAAATGTCAAATGGTTCAATTACATGCCATAATCAATAATGATAATGTCGAAGAAATTCAAGGTCATTACAACAGGTCAGGTAGGGTGTTCTAAGGCAGTAATTATAGAATATTGTCGTCGAAATAGTCCTTTATTGAGTAATAGCATTTATTAGTCAAAATTCTAAATAGTTCTTTTTTGAATTTGTCCACATTTAACATTTTGATTTTTTCGGGCAGTTTATTATTTTTTTTTTTTGGCCATACAGAATGTGCTTTTATTCATTAGTGCAGTTTTGCCATAAGTCACTTCGAGTTCTGACTTATTTTTATCGCGTAATTTTCTGTAGGAACTTTTAGCAGCTATTTTGTATGATGAAATGTTGGATTTGACGAATACATTTGTTTCGTATATGTACAACGATGGTAAGGTAAGGATTTTATGTCGTATAAAAGTCGGTTGGCAACTGTCTGTGCTTTTAAGGCCACACATAGCTCTGATACATCTTTTTTGGGCTCTAAAGACTAATTCTCTATCAACTGAATTGCCCCAGTACATTACGCCATATCTGAGTGTTGACGCAACATAACCGTGATAGGCTGTAAGTCCCGATTCTAGACTGACTATTTTTGAAAGTTTATATAGAACATAGGTAAATGTATTAAGTTTCTTGCATATTACATCTGTCTGGGATCTCCAAGTCAAGTTATTATCTATATTGATACCAAGAAATTTAGTAGCAATAGTTGATTCAATATTTGTCCCTAAATAGCTAATGTCAAGATGTTTATTCGGGATTATTTGATAAAAATGCATAATTTTAGTCTTTTCTAAGTTTATAATTAGATTATTGCTGTCAAACCACGATATAATTTTATTTAATGTCATATTTATCTCCTTTTCATAGTTTTTGGGATCGTCACATTCAATCACTACGGTGCTGTCATCGGCGAATAGCACTATGGGGTGATTTATTTGCCCCGGAAGGTTATTTATGTACAGTAAAAAAAGAGGGGGTCCCAGTACGCTACCCTGAGGAACGCCAAATTTAATTATCTCGCTTTCAGAACGATATTTTTTCTCATAGCTGGTTTTTGAACATATTTGTGTGATTTCTACAAATTGTTTTCTGTCCGTTAAGTAAGATCGAATGAGATCAAGTATATTTCCCCTGACACCATATTTGTCAAGTTTTTGTAATAGAATTGGGTAATCTACATAATCAAAAGCCTTAGTTAGATCCATATAGATAGCACATACAGGATTTCTCTTATCTACATTTGACAAATAGGGAGAAGCAGGTCATGTATGGCCATATTGATGGTCTTCTGCTTACGAAATCCCTTTTGTTCCTTTACTAATATGTTTGACTTCTCGAGATAGTTATATAAGGACTTGTAAATTACTTTTTCAAAGATCTTTGAAAAGACGGGTATCAACGCGATAGGCCTGTAATTTGACATACTGTGTCTATCATTTTTTTTTTGTGCAATGGTACAATTATTGATGTTTTTAGTTTTTCAGGGAAGATTCCGCTAGAAATACACATATTAATTATGTGACTGAGATGTGGAGCTATATATTGAGACACCTCTTTGATAACTTTAGTGCATATTCCGTCATTCCCAACACTGTTTGTATTTCGAAGTGACTGAGTATGATTATTTACATCTTGAGGTGTAGTCGGCTCCATAAATATAGAGTTTGGAGTGTTTGAGCGGATTTTAATTTCTGGTATAGTTTTATTTTTTGGTTTGGTAACTTGATTAACATAAAATTTGTTAAAAGCCTGAGCTATTTTTAATGGGTTCGTGATTTTCTGTGGTCCTGTTTGAATTTGTGTAATTGGTTCTATAGGGAAGCAGGTCTTAGATTTATTAATTACAGACCATGCCGCTTTAGATTTATTTTGGTAGTTATTTCGTGATTTCTGTGTTAACGTTATAACTCTTTTAAATCTTGCAGAATATGTCTTAAACGACTGTTTGTTCTTTGGGGTAGGCTTTTTCCTGTATTGCCATAGCAAGTGCCGCTTCTTTTTACTACATATTCTTATCCCATTAGTGATCCATTGGGCGCTTTTTGTAATTGTTTTTGTTATTATTTCATACGGAAAGCAAAGGTCATAAAAACATCTGAATAAGTCAAGAAAATGGGCGTAGGCATCATTGGCGTCACTAGTTGTATATATGTCCGAAAAGGTGAGATTTTTAATGCAATTTTTAAATTTTTCTACGTTATCTTGACAATAATTTCGTCTTTTTATTTTCCAACGCTTCAAGATACATGTTTTCTTAACAGGACATTTCAAAAGTTGTGCGGTATGATCTGACAGGCCCAATTCTATAATTTCTCCCTTACAGCCTTTTACATTATGTGCTATGTTGTCCAAGCAGGTCCCACTGCTTAATCTAAAGATTATTTAAATAAAATCAAGATTACTCGGCTTTTATGTCTAAAATAAACATTCACAGTAAGAAAATATAGTATTATTATCCAGCCATAACATATTTTTTGTCTAGATGAATAATTACTTTAGATAAAAACGAAATAAGAATTCAGACTTACGCCATTTAGTTTCGTGCTCGAACACGATCGAAGAACGCACGCGATATTCAACTTTTTTACTGATGTGTTAGCGTTTAGCACAATAGCGGAGTGGCGGTGCATGGGGGTGAAGTTTGCGCGGAAAGTTGTCTTTAGAGTGCCTGGTCTTATTGTTCATTAAGGAAATGAGGCTTTTTTTCTGATGTTGAGATGTTTTTTTTCTGATATGTAACTATTGTTTCTGGCACTGTGCTAGCCTGAGACTACCTCTACTGAAACATTAGGCTGTGTGCTGTGTGCTCACCTGCGACCGGCGACAGCTTGCGCATGACGCACCAGCGCGACTTCCACTGCGGACAACACATAGCGTTACTTCACAGTTCACAACATACAGCAACTCTTCTTAAAACATAATCTACATTCAAAATTGACCTGATTAGTTTCATCACCTTTTCGCATGAGTTTTTGCCTACACTTATATAAACTAAAAATAATATTATTGCTGTAATAAAGTATCGTTCAAAGTTGATTTACTGAGTGCTTGTTGAAAAAGAACAAGCGCATTTATAATTTTATTAATGTCTTCTTACAAGGTTTCAGGCGACGAAACACATTGCCAGATTGACACGATGACGGTATTGACACCGGTCGCGAAAACGATGTGAAAGTGCCCTCGCCTCATACTGGGTGCTTAGGCAAACTGTGCGACGTCATACTAAAATACGATGCGCACCTTCTTTCCATCGCGGAACTTGACAGTTCCCTCGATGATGGTGTTATCGTCAGCCATATCGCGCCGCTGCCACGCCACACTCGCGCCACAGTTGCGCCGCGCGCCACACTAGTGCCGCACACTACTCATAGCCACACCGTCACTGATCACTGGCTCACATCACTAACACACATCATCTATTATCTGAAACAAGCCAAAACAGCAATTTTAATGATTATTCAGATAGGTATAAAGCTGAAACTTGAAATTCAACATTATTTCCGGGATTTCCAAAGGTCAATTTGGTTTGAATTGGCAGGTTGCAGAAGTTGGCGATCTTACGTTTAGTAGTATGGGACGTACGGGAGTGCCCCCGCCAAGCGAAGCGCAAGGGCACTACCTACCTTTTCTCGAAGCGATTCGTCGTTTTTTTGAACCCTCATTACTTGGATTTGGATTATACCAGATAAGTAAACAAAAGTTCTCGGGATATGATGTCAATACTGGACTTATTAAAATAGTTTCAATTGCAGAGCTCTTATACTTTAGATTTTATATATGGTGTCTAAAAAACCCCGGTTTCGGCACTCACTGACTCACTTATGATCATCAAAATTCTTAGGGTACATCCTGATGTCCTAGAAAGCTGCTAGTATTACACAAACAACAAACAAAATCTAAAACTTGGAACTTTTAACCCCCAACCCCTTAAAGTAGGGGATGGAGGTTTGTATGAGACTTCCGTAAATTTTGATGCTAGAGGTCTGAAACTTGATATAGGAATCCTTGTTATAATTAATAAAACACATATTTCAGGATTTTTAGTAAATCACCCTTTAAATTAGGGGATAGAAGTTTTATATGGGTTCACCTATACATACTTAATTACCCGACTACGGCGAAGAAAAAAGGAGGGTTATGATTTTGCCCGGTATGTATGTATGTATGTTCATCTGTTCCCTCCTATCTTCTAAACCTCGCATAACAGTCACACGTAATCCGTTCGATTTATTGTAACACGTGTGGCTCCGGATTTTTAATTTGTCTGTCTGGGGTGTCTTGTTTATACCTTTTTAGTCGTAGTTGGGTTTTAGTTTTTATTACTTTAATTATTTTTTATGCTAGAGATCTGTAAATTATTCAAGTACACAGACTTCTTATTACAAATGAAAAAATAAGTGTTTTAGGTTAATAAAAAAAATCACCCTTTATATTTGGAGATAAAAGTGTATAATGGGGCTTTCGTTAGTTTTCAGACGTGAACCAAATATCGCGAAGTATATCCAAGTATTAACCAGCTCAATATTTTTTTACACAATTACTACATTCATATACTTATATTATACAAATAAAGAGAGTGGGCTTTGAAAAAAGGCACCTCCGATGTGCAAGAAATACACCCAAAAAAAAAGAAAAAAAAAAAGTTATGAGAACTTAACCGACTTCTTCAAAAAAGAGGAGGTTCTCAATTCGTCTGTTTTTTTTTTTTTTTTTCTTTGTTTTTACGCGATTTCTTCGCCAATTATGAATCGATTTTGATGATTCTTTTTTTGTTTGGTAGATCATGCTTCCGAGGTGGTCCCATATAAATTGTATTAACTTTGCTTGCGTAATTTTTGAGTAAGCTTCAATATTACGTATTTTTCCCACTTAGTTTATTTAGACGGTATCCTGTTTGACTCCTTCACTGTTATTAGCATAGCAGGTAGTGGTATTCGGATTTGTGTGGGGTAGGTACCACAACTAAAAAGTGAAAAATAAAAACTTTTTACAAAAAAAAAACAACCGACTTCCAAAAAAGTGTCTTTGCTTTGCAATTTCCGTTTTTTGCCACCGACTTCCGAAATTAAAGTTATTTTTCACTTTTTTAGTGGTTTTTTTGGAAGTCGGTTGTTTATTTTTTGTAAAAAGATTTTTTATTACTTTGTTTTTTTTAAAATTCTTTTGCGGTTATAATATATATATTTTTGAAATGTGCTCATTAAGCCCTTTCATTTGATACCCAACATGGTACGATTAAACAATTTTTTTTTTGGTGACTGACTTTATGTCCTCTAGAGGTCGCCATTTTTAATTTAACGTGTGTAATTTTTGTGACGTCACATAGCCTATAACGGACAATCAAGATGCTTCCAACGATACCTCATTTGTCAAATTGTGATGAGTACTTTAGACGATAGGAGGGAACAGATGAACATACATACATACATACATACCGGACAAAATCATAAACCTCCTTTTTTCTTCGCCGTAGTCGGGTAAAAAGAAGTGAAATCCCACCTTAAAATATTTTCATGTAAAATGTTGCGCCAAGACGAGACCATATTGCTCGCACTGTCAAAGTTATCAGATCTCATGTAGATCCAAGCTTCTAACTCTACACGCCGTAGTTCTACAAGCCCTATAACTTCACAAACTCAGTCTACACCTTAGTCAAAATATGTGGCTTGGCCAAAAACATTTTACATGAAAATGACACTCACAAGTGTCATTTGTTTCGATTTACTACAAAAAAAAAATTGTCTTCTTTGTATGCACAGTAGACCGCACGTCTGTGGTCACACTGACCTGGAGCTAGTCTAGCGTAGTAAGGAGTTCTCAAAAGATAATGAGAGCGGTTCATAATAATATACTTACTGGTTTTTTTACCACTGACGTGTGGGTACACCACACGTCAGTGGTACTATTGTCTACAAACTCCTGACCTACTACAAAATGTTATGTAGGTCCTGATGGCGAAAGTGTGGGAAATGTATACCCATTACACCCGCCCTAAAGGCTACGTTATCACAGCTATCGGTGTGTTGCGTGCATGTCGGGGGCGTGATGCGATACCCGACACTTTCAGCGGAGTCATGGTGCGATAACAGACATGCTCGTAATCAGTTACTCAACACCAGGCTATCAGCTGATTAGTGCACCTGGTTAAAGAAAACATTGGAACAGAAAAGGACATCCATGCCTGGTACGCCCATCTTAGTGCGCTCATCTTAGTGGTAACCGGGATATCACCTTTATTCGTCGTTTGTTAAACGTGCCATTTGTCGCTACAGAAATGTTTATTGGCTTGTCTAGCTCAGTTTTTATTGTAAAATCTCAATTTATCAGAATGATCTGCGGCGCCAGAACACAAAACGAAATATTTATCTAAACTCAGAGCGTTGAAGTGGTACAAAATCAAAAATATAAAGGACATTATCTACGTCCAACTTTAATCATATTTAAAAACATTAGTAATGGCGATTGGCAATAGTTTAGATGTCTGACAGTGTAGCATGTAGCAGCACTGGCAGAAAAGTCCGGAAGCTGTGAACGGCATCGAATGTTAAAAGTAAGATTGCCGAGTTTGGTCCGTGGATGAGTTCATTACATACAGAGACATTAGATAGTATTGGATTTATTTATTAACTTATTTAGAAGGAGACTATTAAAGCACACACAGTCATAGGTTCAAGAATGTATTTAAATATAGGGAAAAAACACGAGTGGCCTGCTAAAAAACGAACTAAAAAGTAAAAAACAAGTTGATAAAATTGTCATTGCAGTCGGGGGATCGTTCTGTGGAACACTTTTTAATCTAAGAGGTCCCCCGACTGCAATGACAATTTTATCAACTTGTTTTTTACTTTTTAGTTCGTTTTTTAGCAGAGCAGTCATGTTTTTTAATTATTTATTTTTATTATTAATTTTATTTTTATTATTTTTATAAGAAGTTTTATTCTTTTGGAAGTTTAGGTTTTTTGTTTACTGCTATGCAATAGTTGGCATTGTGTTCATGTTAACATTTTTTTTTTATTTCTTGCCTTTTGTGATGATGAAATAATTCTAATAATAACTCAATCATCTACCAAACCATTCACTCATTTAGACATTTGCAGTGTTACTAAAGTCTGATTAAATCGTTTGCAGCCAAAGATGTTTTTTTTTTTGCATTTACTGTACACCCTCTACCTATGCAAAATTTATACCAATAAATTATATAGTTTTGGAATGTGCCCATCAAGACCTTCAATTGGTTACCCATATTGTTTTTTTTTTTTTTTTTAACATTTGAAAATCGAGCCATACTGCCGCCATACAGATTTTTTTCAAAAAAAATATAGATTTTGTCAGTCGGGATAATGTAAGGATTCTAACGATACCCCATACATCCAAACCCGTTCAGGCATTTTAAAGTTATGGTGGAATAATGACACTCACATACATAACATACATGAACCCTGAAAACATTACACTCCTTTTTGGGCAGTCGTGTGTCGTGTAAACTAGACAACACCGAGAAGACACGACTAGCTCGTGGCTAAGTAATAACTGCCGTACGGGTCGATCCGTCAGGTTAATTCGTCAAGGACTTTCTAATAAACAACAACCGTCTTATTCCAAAACGCGATCTAAATTTAGTACTGGGATTGTTACTAGGTTTAAACCATGACTAAATAAAACGTTATTATAAAATGAAGTTTATCACTAGTTCCAGAACTATCTATGGTACTAAAGTTAGTCTGCCGAGACCCCTAGTTTAACTTTGGTACTAATTCATTTGACGTTTGCGTGGCGTCTTGGTTATTGTGTTATTTTAAATAAAAATCTTAAAAAAATGAATATTAACATGATCGACGTGATGGATTTGGAAGATTTGGATATGCTGAAGAGGTCTCGGCGATCTTACAGACATCCTCATTGTGTGAATCCGTTTGAATTGAGTGACGAAGATTTCAGATACAAGTATAGGTTCATAAAACGTTTTGGTGGAAAAATAGTGGATCTTTTATGTGAGGATTTATCCCACGACTCTCGAGGATGCCTATTGAGTCCTGAAGTGCAAGTGGTTTGCGCATTACACAACTGGGTTTGCCATGAAGTATGTAACCTTGACAATGCTAACCTAACATTAGACAAAATCAAAATAAACTAGGTAATATTATTGTTTTATTCGTAGATTCATTCAAGTAACACAAGTAACTCACGAACTATATAGAATTGTAATCTGTGCTCACGAACAAACCACGTATGTAACAGTACAGTATTGTTAAAAACAATTGAATACAAATACTTCATAATATTTATTTAATAATACAGGACGCAACACATCACATTCGTCTCAAATTACGCGCGCCTCCGCCGAATGTAAGGCGCTCCACTTCACGCTAGAGGTCTTAAAAAATATGACAACTTGATTATAAAAAGCGCGTCAAAAGTACAAGTTGTGCTTGTTCAATATATTGTAACATATAGAAAGAACAATTTATGACATATTTTAAAGTTGATAAATAATTATTTAAGCATTTCAAGTGTTATTATAATATCAACATTTAGAGAAACAGAACGTTGCTTCAAATAAAGCCTGCGTGAACGAATGAAAGAATGCTATTTTTGTTTTTTATCTATGGACATTATTTAAACCATGAACCTTCTTTGGTACTAACTGATCCTCGAATAGTCTTCGTTTTGTAATCGTAACATGTTTTAAACCTAGTACTAGCTTTATTACCGTAACAATCCAAGACCTTTTAGTCTTGGTTTAAACCAGTACTTTTGCAGTTTTTTGTAATAAGACCGCAAAGGTTTCTGATCCGCGCGTGTGTCGGCCGGTCGTTTACCGGTGCTACGCTTGCCGGAGTTGGTCCATGGATGGGTGACTATCTTTACATATCGAGATGGAGGAGTCCATACCTCGGAAAGCACGTTACTCCGTTGGTCCCGGCTGTCATTCGTGGATCTTTGACAGTCGTTACGGGTCGTCGGAAGCCCGAAAGTCTGACAACCAGTCTTACCAAGGGATATCGCGTATTACCCAGTTACTGGGTTGTGGAGCTAAGATAGGCAGTCGCTCCATGTAAAATAGGTACTGGTATTCAGCTACATCCGGTTAGACTGGAAGCCGACCCCAATATATGTAGTTGGGAAAACCGAATAGGCTAGGCAGATTGATTGACCGAGAAGACATGTTGACATGACATAAATTGACAACTTTTTTCTCTTTTGATTGTTTGTACAGGTTTTATATTGTATTTGTAGGCATGGAGATATGTTCCCCACACCACCCCCTCCAGAGACCGTCAAGGGCGATAAAAGTCTGTTAATAGTGGCAACTTGGCACGACGACGTCCAGATCCAGAACGAACTACTGAATTATTTACTTTGTAAAGTATTATATTATTTTAATTATTGTGAATGTGAAGACTATGTGGATAATTCTTTTCTTTTTATTATTTATTTTTCCTTAGTTTTAATTAATCATGGTCTGGCAGTTTGAGTTATTTATGCGGCCTACCCAAATGTCCTGTTTTTGGTATTGCTCGTCAAATCGTTGAGCTTCTTAAATTCTGAGTTGAGCTGCACAATCACTGACAAATGCGTGCACTGACTGGACAGGTCCACTCAATCTGTGTGGTTCTTTCCTCAAAAGACCATTTCAGACACCAATCTACATGGTCTTCACATGATCTGACCAAGATTATGTCTGGACTTTAAAAGAGACTGTGACCTCTGAGTTTGTTTCGGCCTTTCTTCTCAGAGTAGTCAGATAGGAAACGCCGACCTCATCTAGTTTAAAAAATGTGTTTGACGTGTAAAAGTTTTTGTATAAACCTACTTACAGAAATAAATCATTTATCATTTATCATTATCAGAACAGTGTACTGTTTTAAGTCTGAAGATGGGGTGTCTTCTGTCGGGTCAGCTTTGTCGGTCAATGTAAGCTGGCCGGTACATGTAAAGGCGGTCTATTGAGACAGTGACCTTTATTCCCTTAAATAAAGCCTCATAAAAAATAAACACCTGTGTGCAGAAAGTTGTGAGGGCCTGTGTATGCTGGTTGCAGCGAGGCATGTAATACGTCTTCACGGCGGAACATAGACCAGTGGTCTGCAGATCTCTAAAATTAAAAATGCTAGTCTTGTTGTGACGGGGAGCTGGAGTCGGCTGCAGTTTGCGCGTACCTCGAAAAGGACATTAAGCCGTTTGGTCTCGGCTGCGATTTGTAGGTATTAGTCAGTCATTACGGATAGTCAGAAGCCCGAAAGTCTGACAATCTATCAAGGGGTATCCTGTTACCCAGTAACTAGAATGTGGAGGTCAGATAGGCCGGAAGTCCACCCCTAACATAGTTGGACAAAGCCTAGGCAGATGTAGATGACTTTAATATTTTACTTCTTTTTAGTATGATATCCGTAGCTATAGCGTGTAGATTGTTTTAGATCGTATTAGTTAGTTTCACTGTAGTTATAGTTATTTATGCAACTGTTATATAATAAGGGGTATTAAGACACGAACGTGGGTTTATCACACGAGGCGAAGCCGAGTGTGATAATAGTATCACATGAGTGTTTTAATACCTAATTATTTACAGTTGCATACAAGACTTTATCTACACCCATGTTATGAATCCTATAATTATAAAAGTTTCTTTGCAATACTAATATCGAACAAAAATGGAGGGATACGACCCACGTGAATTCGAATTTTTCGAATTCGAGTAATAGATGCTTTTTTATTTTAAATTACGGTGCTTTGCTAGTGAAACGCGCCAGCATGACAATGTTATTTTTTTTAAATGAGTTGTATTCTGAAATTCAGTACAACATTATAACACCCGTTTGGATGATATTATGGTTACTATGACAACATTAAACAACCAGTGTTTTAATGTTGGCTATAAGGTAACTGTTTCAGAAACTTTTATAGAGGATTTATAGCATGGGTGTAGATAAAATAAATATGTAAACCTACAGGTAGACTTAGGCGAACGTGTCAGTAAGCTCTCACTGACACGGTCAGCCAAGTTTTCTGGAGCACAGTGATCTATAACTATAAGCGGCAGCGGCGTCTCTAACACGCAGTGGCGCGCATGCTCAAGGCACGTAGCGCACACGAATCACACGCACTACACACAGTACTCTTGAATATTAACAGAATAGTATTGATGCAATACTTTAGGCTGTCAAAAATATCAAATAATGTAATAAAGAGTTCGGTGTTAAGGTGGTATGGGATCCTTCCGTGTGGTTTTGTGAGCTTAAAGACTGTCAAGATCCATAAAAGTTTATAAAATCATAGCTACAACAATTTAATAGACGTGATTACAACTTTGTTACAAAATTGCTTTTGACAGTTTGAGACAGCCAGCCAGACACAGGAGTGATCCTTTAAGGGTTCCGTTTTTAGATACGGATTTTTTTCAAGACCGCCATTTTGATTTACTAAAAAACAAAACCTATATTTGAACCATTGTGGTACCTCTTCCAGAAGACAGTCATGTTACATTTAAACATAATAAAATCACGTAGACGTTATTTAAATAAATACGAAAGGCATGTATTTCTTTGCTATTAAGATAAGATAATAAGATAGCTACCTTAAAAATAACTTTTTTGATGAATTATAAAGTGTGATTCATAATTAAAAAAAAAAACGTGGATTGTAGATTTGTAGATACTTCTGGACGAAAAATTCAAACATTGTCTATTGGTATTTGACATCACATCTTTGACATCACATCTTTGACAGTTCTAGTTTTTAAAATAGAGATGGGTTGTAACAGATTAAACACGATAATTGTTATCACTGTTACTGTTACAAAAAAATAACGGATCCAAATATCTATAATTAAATAACAGCCTGTTATTTATGTACGGACGATAAATACGTAATTAAATCTCAATTGAATATCTTCAATATCTTTTTTGGTTTAAAGTCGATAATCGTATCTATCGGTTATTAAATAACAGCCTGTTACGGACGATAAATACGTAAGTAACAGCCAAGGTAACAGTCTGTGTGGGGATTGTTATAATTTATGAACAGTAAAGGCCGCGGTAACAGTCTTGAGGATCTGTTATTTTATGTAACAGGTGTAGTTTATTGTTAGGAACAATTGTTATCTGTTATTTTTTAATACCTGTTATTTCTATCTGTTACGATTCATACGCATAAAGATGACGTTTACATTTAAAAAAATAGGGGTAAGCCCTATTTTTTTAAATGTAAACGTCATCTTTCCAACCAATCTGTCATGGCTGGCTGTCGATGGTCGTATAACGTCAAATATTTTCAGTATATAATTAGTGCCTAAAAAATATCAGACATTATGGAAAAAAAAATACCTTTATTGTAATCAGGGGTTCGTTTTCCAGGTTTTATAAAGTGTATATTATGTTATGGCCGGAGTCCCATACAGAAACAAAACGTCTCTTTTAAAATTAAAAAATCCCCTGAAAAAAACAAAGCATCTAAAAAGTATAATAATTATAAAAGAAAAAAACGAAAGAAAGAAAATTTGTTTACTCTGTATAAACAAAACGCACATAACAAAAAAAATATACTACTACTTGTTCAAGCAAAGTAAGCTTGGCAATTTTGTCTATTGCTTGATGTTCGGGCCAGTCACAATACATTGCCATTGTGTAATAATAGTGAAGATTATAATATTTATTACGACACTGGTGAAATTACATTCTCTGTGGACACTGGATTGACAGCAAGGAACATATACTCACTTATGGCGAGATTGACAGCAAGGAACATAATACTCACTTATGGCGAGATTGACAGCAAAAAAACAAACAAAACAAAAACAATACCGATTGCAAAAATGCAAAGTATACAAATAACTAGGTACTTTTGTAACAACCAAACAATAAAAATAACGATATTGAGCTGTGTGTCGCATCTGTGCAAGAACAGGTTGTTGCTCAGCAAAATGCTGTGACTTCGGAACCCAACCGATCGTCAACAGCGCTGATTTTCAGCAACCACCTTTGGAATGGCGTAATGACGTCCCTAACAAAGAAACAAACAAACTCACTTTCACATTTATAATACATATTAGTTAGTACTAGCTACTAGCTATTGTGCGCGACTTCGTCTGCGATCCAGGATAAAAAGTAGCCTATGTAAGTAGCCTAAATATCCTTCTCCAGGTCAAGCTCTACTCATTTGTGCCAAATTTTATCCAAATCCGTTCTAACGTTTACGCGTGAAAGCGTAACAAACAAACAAACTCACTTTCGCATCTATAATATTAGTAATCCTAATCTTAACTTTGATCCTAACCATCCTATGGTTAGGATCAAAGTTAAGATTAGGATTACGAACGCTTTTAACATTATGCGCGTCTTTTTACATTGTTCTCACCTGTATAATTTCAACGTGGATGATGTAACCAATATTTTGATTTAAAAGAGTATTGGTGGAGTTTCTTGCATGTACTTCATAGGTTGGAATGGGCTAATAAGAATATTTTTGACTGACCGACTCCTTGACAATTCAAAAGTACCTGTATTTGTTTCATTGAAATAAATGCTTTGAGTTTGAGTTTAAGTTGATCCAGCAACAATAATGGGGGAAAATCAATGTGTTTGGTTTGGAGGGCGCTGAATCGATCAGGTAATAATAATAATATGGTATATGCCATGATAATGATAATTATACCTGCTGTAAAAGCTGATGTCCAGGTGCTTACTATTGCCGAGAAACTACCAAAGATCGATCGGTTTTGAGTTTGTGTTTTCGTAAGAGAAAGGTGAACACCTGTATTGAGTCATATAGATCTCTGAGAGTATTGAAATGAAGCACCTCTTCCCATGCATCGTGTAGGAGCACAAGGAGCCGCAGCTTCACGCCGGCCGTCCTGGTTGAGCAGCACGTCACCTAACCCGTGACTACTGTCGCACTCGCGAGTCATCCTATTTATTTTTATTTATTTTATTTTAAAGACGGCTTACAGACTAACAAACCAGTGGTATAAGAAAGTAATATTTGAAAAAAATCTAAGCCTCCACATATAGTTATTCTTAAATCGATAAAAGTACAGAAGTTAAAACAATTACTTAATATTAGACCAAGTTAATTTTCCACGAAAAATAACTGTGCCAAAAGCTGTCTTAAGGTCGCCACACTGGTACAGAACAATTCAACATTTAGGTCTATATGAAGCCTATTGAAACTAAGTGCACTTCTTATTGAGAAAACATTCCACCTATAATTAGTCATTGCGAAAGGTACATTTAATATCGGCCGTTGACGTAATCCCAACAGATTTGTGCGCAATTACAGATTAGCAACGAGTTCAGGACAGTCAATGGGGCCATTTGCGATACCCAATAGTAAACTCATGTCTTCAATATAACGTCTCTTCTCCAGAGGAAGGAAGTGGTACCGTCTGCAGCGGTGCTCGTAGTCAACTGAGTATTGCTGAGCCCTATAATCAAGAGAACGTAGGAATTTTTTTTGGACGCCCTCAATACGGGACTTATAAATCTCATACTGCGGGTTCCAAACCTGAGACGCGCATTCTAAATGGCTACGCACGAAAGAACAATACAAGATTTTAACCGGTTTAAGAGTTCTAAAACAGGCCGTGGTGCGTAGTATAAATCCCAGAGCTTAGGATGCCTTTGTAACTATACTATTTACGTGTTGATCAAACAGATGCTTGCTGTCTATGATTACCTCTAAATCTCTTATGCTATTTATCCTGCTAATGAGCTGATCGTTCAAGGTGTAACTAAAATTTATCAAAGAAGTACAACGTGAGAATATTAGGAGAAAGCATTTAGAGACATTTAATTGGACTTTGTTACGGATGCAATATATTTCAAACCTATACAGGTCATCTTGCAACTGGTATGCATCAGACATGTCTCGCACAACTTTATGAATCTTCATGTCATCAGCATAAAGTAAAATATACTTAATATTTTTGCTTAAAGGTCTCTATCTCAACACTCACTAACTCAATATGTTGTCACAACACATCGACTGCTTCAATTGTACTTTGAGTGAATTCACAGGTGCCGCATTTTGTAAATTATCTCATGTGTGTGTAAATGTGTAAATGTTCATAATCTATACATAATATTATAAATTAGCCACAGTTTAGAGAATTTATTACGGAAGGTTGATGTGTATAATAAGCTAATGTTAAGGTTGAATATGGCTAAGAAGTCTAGATGTTTAATCTTTAAATATGTAATTATAACTTCACTATTGTATTAGGTGATGATAGTTGTATGTGTTTTAAATAAATAAATAAATCTAAAATTTAAATAATGGTAGTACAAACATCATGTTGTGAAGACCATGTGGATTAGTGTCTGAAATGGTCTTTAAAGAAAGAACCACATAGATTTGAGTGGACCTGTCCGTGTAGCTCAACTCAGAACTTAAGGAGCTCAACGACTCGGCGAACAAAGTAGGCCGCATAAAGGATTCAAACCTCCACAATAATTAATATAATACTTTAGAAATTTAAATATTCATGTTATTTTGTGTATAATTTCAATAATTCATCAATGTAAATGTGTATTTAAAAAAGTATTTACTTAGTGATGATTTTGCATACAATTTACAACGTCAATTTTTATGGTTTTAGCACAAGGCTTAGCAGCTCAATCCCAAGCTTTATAAAAGCTTTATAAATACAACGCAAATATAATGTAGTTTTATTTTACTTATCAGATTCTGTATAAACTACACCGGCCAATGAGTAATAGTTTTGTCAAACAAATCCAAGTAAATAAACATATGATATTTAGCCAGTCCACAAGTACGAATGAGTAGTCCCACGTTGGGCGCCACTCACTGGAAAAGCGCGGGCTTGTGAGCGCTACCGTAACGGTCGTGTCCACTTATACATTGCCCATATCATAGTATTAGGTAGGACATATTCTGATGTACTTTTAACACCCATGAAGTATTATGAAGCAACATCCAAATATTTTACGAGTATGTAGGTGTTACCTGTGACAAATGTCCCTCTGGATTATCCGATTGTTCCTAAACTCACTATCACGGAACGCTGACACGGATGTACACTATCACTATCAAAGTTGCACTTCTTTCAATGAGCTGGACTCAAGCTCGCATAACGCGCATCGCACCACTGGGGGCCGGGATACGATCACACGACACTAAACAAGTTCGCGCGAAAGTTTGTCGGCGGCGAGACGCGGAGTGTCGGGAGGCGGCGCCGGGCGCGCGAGCTGCGAGGGCAGACGCTCGCCACTGCCGGAGTGCGCCCTTACCCCGCCGGGCCGCGCTGGCACCGGGGCCCGGGGGGGGCCGCCCGGCCGACAGCTCGCCCGGACCGACAGTCTTCGGGGAAATTTTGACGAATGACATTTTCGTAATGTTTCACTTTGAGCGGAGCGGCGCGCCTTCGCGAGGGGCTATGCACTCCGCTAATTGCGCTTTTAATGAATACTGATGCGTCGCGGGCGTGCGCGGGTTGCAGCACTCGAGCAAGTGAGGAGGGGGCGCTGCCCGCGGGGTCTGCCGTAATGAGCGACGAGCAATTTGTGTAATTGGCAAAGTTTGCGTACTTTTCGGCAGTCGTCGATTGGGGCGTTTATTTCATTCCATTCGGTTCCACGCCGTCCCCGTACTTACGAATTACTCGCACAGTCGCACCACACCAAACCCGCAAGGTACAAAAACGAACATGAAAGTATATTCGTAACGTCCGTTCCAGCAGCCGGTGGCTGGAATCTACATAGATGCAGCGGTAGACGCCATAAAATAGAATGTGAAAAATAATGCGTCACAAACCATGGTTTCATTTGAAATTATCATTCACATTCGTATTATATGGGTCATGGCCATAATGGCCATGGCCCACAAATAGGTAACTACCTATTCATCAGCACAACAAACCCCCCCCCCTCCCCCCGCCCCGCTGCCTCGCGCTAAATTGTTTGATTCGTTAGTTTATTTGTTGCACTACGAATAAACTGTTGGGCGATACATCAATGTATCGCCCAACAGTTTATTCTTGTGCAACACGGTTACAGTGCTTATGTGACGTTGATAGATCGAACTGACTCGCAGCCACCACGTCTGACTCGCAGCCACCACGTCTGACTCGCAGCCACCACGTTTTAACTAAGGGAAACTGTTTCAGATTGCTCTTCTAACCTTTTTTTTTTAACTTTTTTTCTTTTCGTGCACCGCGCCTTCGCATTTTGAGGCTTTTTCGATCTTACAAATGGAACCCATGAGTAGCATCGTAACTTATACGCTTTCACGCTAAAACGGCTGAACGGATTTAGATGGAATTGGCACATGGGTAGACCATTACCTGAAACTATAGGACATAGGATACTTTTTATCTCGATATTCCCACGGGATCGAGACTTACGCGAGTGAACTTAAGCAGCTAAGTTTGTAATAAAATTAACTGAAATTATTTTTTTCAAATTTAAAAAAAATATATATAAAAATGTTTCGTTTTAGCCATTTGAAATAAAAAAAACCGGCCAAGTGCTTGTCGGACCACGCACAATGAAGGGTTCCGTAGTTGGGATGAATTTATCCCAAGAACAAAGACCATACATAGACTTCTTATAGGTTTTCTTGTAATCTATAAGTATTGAACAATTTCAAAATTTTAGGCTCGGTAATTTCGGATATAAGGGGGGTGACTGGTCAATTTTAATCGAATAACTATTTCTTAAATATCTTTAAAAGCATTTATTTTAAAATTAGATAAAAATATATATTAAGGAACCTTGCAATAAGCCTATGATATGTCAAACGGTACAGTTTGCAAAACTTTTTTTTTAAATTTTATAATTAACCCCCAATGTGACCCCCATATTCAAAATTCATTTATTTTCGTTACACATCCGTGTTTGGGTCACAGATATACATTATGTGTACCTTTCAACTTAATCGGTCCATTGGATTCGGAGCAAATTGGCTGTGACAGATGGACAGACAGGCAATCCGACAGACTGACAGACAGACAGACACACGAGTGATCCTATAAGAGTTCCGTTTCTTCCTTTCCCCTAACAAACTGAACAAAAGCCAGAAATCAAGAGTTCAAGTACTTAGGGGCGAATTTCACCAACTGAACAACTTGACATCTGAAACTTCTATTACAGATATTTTATCTAAAAAATGATCTTGTATACAAGAGAGACACGATAAACACAGAATAATAGTTATTTGTTATGCAAGGCTGCAAAATTGTTTTTTCGCGCGAGTACCTGAATTGAAACCTGAGCGTCGCGAGACTTGCTGACTTTGCTGCCGAGCAAAACACACAACTTTTTACCTCACTACAGCGAGGAAAATGCTAGGTGTCTCCATGCAATGAACAAATATTGTACGCATATGTACTTTTCGCGCATTTTTTCCGGCAGAAAGCTCAATTCGGCATCATGTACCGCTTGCACTAACTCTGCACTGCTAAACAAACCCAAATGATGGAAAGTAAATTGACAGAACAGAAGAAAAGTATATAAAGTTTTTTCAAGTGAAAACTTCTTTAGGCGCGTTGAGCGATTTTTTTCGTGCTGGCCAGTGCGATTATTCTAAAGATGAGGTTGGCGCACTGACATGAAATAAGTATTAATGCATTATCAGTGGACCCGGCGGTATAGAAAATTATTGAATAGAAAGGTTCGAATTGTAAAAACTCTTTTCACGCTAGTGGATAAAATGCACTTTTGCGCTCAGATTTCGAATGAAAAACAGAATCATTCCGAGCTTGTGAGGTGAAAATATAATTATACAAATATTGCTCGCTTAATAGCTTAGGATTTATTGATAAAAATAATTTGTTCCATTAGTGTTGGCAGGCGTGTCGGCCGGGCCCAATACAGGCGGCGTACGCCATGAGGTGTGGCAGCTGGCTCTGCTCGTACAACCCCGTGAACATGGAGTGGTGCGGCCCGCGTGCGAACACCGCCACGTCGTCGCCGCCGTGCGTCTCTGACTCCAGCGGGACACTCGAAGGAAATGCAAAGCTCACATCGTCTGATGATGAGAACAGACATTTGAAGAAAGAATCACACTGACTGCTAAAATAGTAAAAACCACAATAACTGAATCATACCAGATATGTGTAGTACTTACGGTAATCGTGCTGAGTAAGGTCCTCGCGGTGCGGCCGGTAGCCGGGTCCGTTGGCGTACGAGAGCGTCATGTAGGGCACGCCATCGGCGCCGCGGTCGTCAGATGGCCCGATGATATCACGGCCGCGCTGCGAGTAACCGCTGATGCTCATGACGTGCGCGTGGTCTGACGTCACCAGCAGCAGCGAGTCCTGCTCGCTCAGCAGCGCGGCGGTGCGCGCCACCGCCTCGCTCAGCTGGATGGCCTCGTCTAGCGATAACTGCACCAGGTTGTCGTGGTGTGCGTGGTCGATGCGTCCTCCCTCCACGAACAGGAAGAACCCCTTTTCGTTGCGGCTCAGCGAGCGAATAGCTACCTCAGTGAGTTCCGCTAGTGTCGGTTCGGTAACAGCGTTCGCTTGCATGTGGTACTGCATATGGGTGCCCTCAAATAGGCCCAGCAAATATTCGGGAAGTTCTGCCGCGGCGTCCATCAGCTGCTCCCGGTTCCACACGTACTGGTAGCTAACGTTTTGGTACTTTTTTTTCTCTTGCCACTCTTCGATCAGATTCCTCCCATCTATTCTTCTGCCTCTTGAACCTTCTTCGTCAATAGTAGAATTTGGCAAAAACTCTCGGCGCCCACCTCCTAAAATTACCTAAATAAAATAATCAATATCCTATTAATTTTATTATAACTATTTCTATTACTTACTTCCTGTTATCTGAACAAGCTTTGGTACCGGTGACAATGCAATATTTTAAGCACTCAATGAGCTCTATAGCAGAAAATGGTGGATTATCAATTTTGAATCACAAAAAAAAGAAAAGAGTTATAATACTAAAACCCAACTGTTTGGGGAATGTAGTTAATTGATTCAGGCGTGACATTGCGGAAATCCATTATAAAATACAATAGACGTAGATATAATATTTAGTAACCTATTCCGCTTAAGGGGGATGCGCTAAGGTGGCCCGCGAAATTCAAATTTTCTTTCGTTTTTTGTAATATGCAGGTCAATATCAGGTTGTATGTTGATCTAAATATTATTGGCGACCGTAAAAAATATGCATTTACAGAATTATAAACATTAGAATCAGCAATACAACTCCTTAAGTTCATGTTCATTCAGTTCATTCAATTCACTTACATGAACTTAGAGAGTTGTATTTGCCTTCCCGACCTGCAAATTGCAAAAAACGTAAGAAAGGAGATGTTACATTTTCGGCCATATAGTGTACGCTAATGAAAAAAAAGGAATAAATTCTACGAATTGAGGAAAAATATTCTTTCCTGAATATTCCCCTGATTTCTTTGGCACAAAAAATAATAGTTTATCAAATTATTGCCATAATCTATTGATCATGGAGTTGTCTTACTTGCACAATGCTTTCGTCCAGAAGTCATGTTACATTTAAATATAAAAAAAATCACGTAGACGTTATTTAAATAAATACGAAAGGCATGTATTTCTCTGCTATTAAGATAAGAAAATAAGATAGCTACCTTAAAAACAACTTTTTTGATTAATTATAAAGTGTGATACATTTTTTTTTAAACCGATTTTCGTAGATTTTTAGGTACTTCTGGACGAAAAATTCAAACATAATGTCTTTGGTATTTGACATCACATCTTTGACAGTTCTAGATTTTAAAATAGGGTTGTTTGATAACCGTTCTCACTGTAACTGTTACAAAAAAATAACAGATCCAAATATCTGTTATTAAATAACAGCCTGTTATTTTTGTACGGACGATAAATACGTATTTAAATCTCAATTGAATATCTTCTATATCTCTTTTGGTTTAAAGTCGATAATCGTATCTATCTGTTATTAAATAACAGTCTGTTACTGACGATAAATATGTAAGTAACAGCCGCGGTAACAGTGTGTGTGGGGATTGTTAAAATGTATTAACAGTAAAGGCCGCGGTTGCAAAATAAATGATTTCTGATTTCTGATTAGTCTTGTGGATGTGTTATTTTAAATAACAGGTATGGTTTATTGTTAGGAACAATTGTTATCTGTTATTTTTTAATATCTGTTACAATGCATCGCCTCACCCCTATTTTTTTTTAATGTAAACGTCATCTGTCCGACCAATCTGTCATGGCTGTCAAACATTTTCAGTTTATAATTAGTGCCTAAAAAATATCAGATATTATGAAAAAAAATGCCTTTATTGTATTCAGGGGTTCGTTTTCCAGGTTTTATAAAGTGTACATGTTGTGGCCGGAGTCCCATACAAAAACGAAACGTGTCATTTGAATTTCGCGGGCCACCTTAACCAGTTAAGTTAAGCTTTAGCTAAGCGGAATATGTAAGGCTCAGACGAAGTAAAAAATCTAGACAGAGCGCTGTTAACAGTGACATGAAGCCGGTTTCGAAAACATGTGTGCACTTAGTGAGTGTTGCCGCTCAATAAAAGCTCATTACCCTAATATTTTGTCTTAAGTACGGCGAGGGACTGGACAAGTAAATAGATAGGTTAGCGTTATATATTTTTTAAATTGTTTATAGGTACCTCGCTTGATTCCTACTAGAAAATAAAACAATAGTTAAAAGTAACTAAATTTTTATTATTACACGACTGCAAAAAGGGGTGTAATGTTTTCAGGGTTCATGTACCTATGTATTTAAGTATGTGAGTTTCTTTAGTCCACCATAACTTTTAAATGCCTGAACGGATTTGGATGTTTGAATCCTTACATCATCCCGAGTAACATAGGCTACGTTTAAAAAAGCATTATGGCGGCAGTATGGCTCCATGTCCAAATGTGAAAAATGAACCTGTAATGTTACGTTTCGCATCACATGAATTATTTACCCAATAAACAGGGAAAATAGTGACGCATACTAGTGACAAAACTTGGTTAAGATTTTGTGTTCCGAGCTGTCATATTTTGATCTATTAAAATTATGGATTTTCATCTAGTTTTTATGTTTACTTACATACGAAACGTGCCATCTGGCTTTTAATTTTTTTAAGAATTGTTTTTGCACCTTTTCACCGCACAAGGTGGCATTTTCGCGGTAAAATAATTTAATTTGTTTCAGCGTGACGCTTCATTGACAGACTAGCTGTAAATAATCGATTTGGTGTAGTTTGGTTGTAAATGTGTGCCTTCGAGCGTGTATGCACAGAGCTTGGTGTAGTTTTGAATGCTTCACTTTATTGTTCGCAGAGCTCTGTCTAGATTTTTACTTCGTCTGAGATGTAAGGTACTAAATATATCTACGTCTATTGTATTTTACATGTTAGGGGGCATAAATCGATCAGATTACGTGTGACTCTGGATTTTTAATACCTATGCCTATGTCTGTCTGTAATGTCTTGTTTATACCTTTTTACTTTCTTGACGTAGTTTTTTAGGGATTTAGTTTTACTTATGACATTTTTTTTTGAGGTTATTATAGATATTACCACAGCTAGGTTAGTATACTTTGCTTATTTCCACAGTATTATGTCTTATGGCGTTCTGCGGTGGGGATCGGCAGCTGAAGTAGATTCAATTTTCATTTTACAGAAGAGGGCAATCCGCGCGATCTATAAAATGAGTCCTCGCGAGTCCCTTAGAAACAAATTCAAAGAAATTGATATACTGACTCTGTCTTCTCTCTATATCTTTGAAAGTATTTTGTATGTTCGCAAAAACTTAGGACTTTTCAAAATAAGAAGCGATTTCCATAATATAAATACACGTAGTAGACACGAAATTGTCATACCCAAATTTAGATTAACTAAAACAAGCAAGTCATTTCTTATAAACAGTATCCGCTTTTATAACAAGTTGCCAAAGTCGGTTACAGAACTTAACGATGGAAAATTTAAAACCCATATCAAACGTGTCCTTATCAAAAAAGCATATTATAAGATTAAAGACTACGTTGATGACAAGGAAGTTTGGCAATAATTCCTTCTGCACATGTGGCTTCCCTGGTACCTTATAAACGGCATAATTATGTAAGAGTCTATTAACTGCTCCCAAATTATCATGTTTATTTTCTTTATATTCATCCTTGACATAATCATTGTATTTGACATTATTCCTATTGTTATAGATACCTCCAATTTAATTTCAACTCCTAGTGGCTTTTGTGGACATGATAATTATTCAATTTGTTACAGTTGTAATAGCAATCACGTCATTTGGCTGAAATAGGTGTTTTTTTTTTTTATTGTTTGTCTTTTATATAGATTATTTTCTATTTTGTGAATGTGAGAACTTTGTAGGCTTATTGGACTGTAGATTTGCTGAACATCTATTTTGTTAAGTACCTGGTACTTACTTGTTGAAAGGCCTACATTGTCCTCCCATGCCTACTAACACTGTAATTTAAAAATATTGTAAAAGCCAATTATTTTTAAGAGTAACCGTGGAGTTTCTTGCCGGCTCTTCTCCATAGGAAACGACCAATTGGAACCGTGCACCTAGCTTCTGACGTTTCATAAGTGCCCATGTAGGTTTATGTGAAATAAAATATTTTTATTTTGATATTTTTGAAATGTGCTAAAGCCTTTTCATTTGATACACAGCATGGCATCAATAAAAAATATCTTTATTGCATGACTTTATCCTGTATCGGGCGCTATATTTAATGTAATGTCACATTAGTCTGAACCAGCGGACGATCAAGACGCTTCCAAAGATACCTCATTTGTCAAATTCTGACGAGAAGTTTAGAAGTTACGAGGGTACACATGAACATACATAGATACTTACATGCATACCGGTCAAAATCATAATCGTCTTTTTTGCTGCGCCGTAGTCGGGTAAAAAATTATAAGCTATTCTTCTTCACTCACGCTCGTTTAAAATAACGTGAGCCTGGTGTTATTATTGACATCCTCCTGCCCATGAGTGCCCTTATCGCAATTTATTTAAGGACACCACGCGTTTATTTATTTAGCTTTAACACGGTAAAAAAAAAATACTTACAATAAATAGATACAGAGTATTAAAATTATAAAGTTCAAGTAATAACATAAAACAATACAAATATATATAGTTGTTTGTAGTTTATAATTATGTGGTGTATTTAAGGTTACTAGGTTACTAGCTTTTTCTCGGGTTCGCCCTTAGTGTATGTAGACGATAATATTCTTTGACTCCGTCACTGTTGTTTACTTAGCAAGTAGTGGTATTCGAATTTGTGTG
Source organism: Lithophane ornitopus (assembly GCA_948473465.1). Lineage (NCBI taxonomy): Eukaryota > Metazoa > Arthropoda > Insecta > Lepidoptera > Noctuidae > Lithophane > Lithophane ornitopus. Next base: position 62,871 of record OX419632.1, on the reverse strand, counting down.
GGGTAGGTACTACAAAAAAAAAGTGAAAAAAAAAATATTTTCTTCTTTTTCTTTTTGCTCGGATCGTAAGGATCGTAGCGTAATGTTAAAAAGCCTATATACTACCTCAAGAATTGGGCTATTATCAAATGCAAAAAGATTTTTTTATCTGACTGGTAAATAGTTCCACAGATTAGCGCGTTCAAAAAAACAAACTTGTCAGCTTTATTATACCTAGATAAATTATTCGTGTGGTGCGTGGTCTGGTGCCGTACCTTGAACTGTTCCCCAGGGTGTGAGTGCACGAGCTGCAGCGCAATGTCGTGCTGTGCGTCGCGCGTGTGTCCGCAGTCGCGCGCCACATCTGCGTCGCTCTCCCAGTCACGCTCCGCCGTGTGCGCGTACGCACCCGCCGGCGACGCGTGCGTCACGCGTGTCGTCGTCACGATGCCTGCAAGTGCACTACTTAGCAACTCATGTGGCAGTGGAATACAAGTGAAAAGTAAGCATGTAAAGTAAGTAATGTGTAACCGGCGTCTCGGCCGTCGCTGAGCGCCCACTCGGCTATGGACTGCACGTGGTGCTGGGGGTCGGCGGCAGCGGAGCAGTGGCCGCGCGGCACGCGGCCGCTCACGCCGATGGTGGCGATGTTGCCCTTAGCGCCGCACAGGTACGCCGTTGCCGAGCACGCCGAGTCCGCCACCTGTGCATCCACGCAGTACGTCTGCCGGTGCGCAATACAAATAACATCTATTGAACTAAATCTTTCCATTTCCACATTGCATAAATAATTTATGTGCAGGTATACTTTGCATACATGGGTGTTGTTTCAGGTAGACCGGAATAGGTAGTGTATCGTAATAATATAAGCTGATAAGCTGTGTATGTGTTTAGTTGGTAAGCCTTTAAATAAATAAAATAAATTAATAATAGGCCTCTGCAGTGTTATTTTAACGTAAAATCGAAAAAATATTTTCTTCCAACTACGTAGTAATGTTATCATTAATCACTACAAAACCGATCACAAAGGACGTAGTTCTTGCTTAGAACCAAAACAGTGCAATAAAGTTGTATGAAATTTCATTATTGCACTGTTTTTAGGGTTCCATACCCAAAGTGTAAAACGGGACCCTGGTACTAAGGCTCGTCTCTCCGGCTCTGTCTGTCTGAGTTGACTTGACCTGACTTGACCGACTTGACCTGACTTGACCTGACTTGACCTGACTTGACCCGACTTGACCTGACTTGACCTGACTTGACCTGACTTGAGTGAGTGAGAGCTTTGCGTTGCGTTGCGTTGAGTTGAGTTAATAACCTTTTGCCGCAAAAGTCGCGGTATAACTTTGTTTGTTTTCATTAACTTGAGTAGGTATATCATCTTTATTCTTTTTTTTATCACGGTTACATTGGTAGTTGAAAGAAAAGTAGATTACGCACCTCGCTAAAGTAAGTAATTAATGCACTCGTGTTAATTTAAACCTCGTGCATTAATTACTCACTTTGTGCTCGATGTAATAATCTACTATTATGTTACGTCCCAATTTCACCATAAATCACTAGAGGCGTTTAGCGCTCATTATTTAAAACCTCATTCTGACTCTATTATTGAATGAGCGAGTGAAGAGTCTCTGCATCAAGTCCGGCAAAAATTGCGAGTTTGTCAGTTTGTAGTACGTACTCGTCTACAGAAAATACCACATTTTTCAACCGATCTGGACGGTGTAAAGGTTTAACGAATTTTTTGTCATTTTTTGCCGTCGGGGATTTTTGATTAGAGGGGTATTTTCTCCAAAATTGGGCAAAAAGGGGGCTACTGGATATCTCCGCCTTATGAGATCCGATAACGATGGTTCTTTTTTTATTTGAACGGTGGTAATCCGCACAGACCCCACGTGACTAACAGTGTTTTAGGGGTATGACGAACAAGGTTTAAAGTTCACTCATCCTCTATAGAAAAGGCAGGATCCCCCGACCAGATGGGTGTTGTTTCTGGCGGGCAAATGCCCAACGATCGATGTTGGAATCTTGTATAATGTCCATCGCGCGGTAAACAATGCAGGAATTTTGTGACGTCAGGATTTTTGGATGCGTAGTTTGCATGTGACGATGTAGATACCGCCACATCACTCCCCTCCAGAAACCGGAGATCGGTAGTGGGCTGAGTCTGAGTCTTGCAACTTGCGATGCTTGCCAGTGCCAGTTGAGGTTCCAGTGGGTCGGAACCGGGTGCCGCATAGTTCGCGGTGAGTGGAAACTGTCTGCGGTGATTATGGTGATTGCGGTGATTCCCCAGTGGGTCGGGGTGATGATGCTGAGGGTGATGACCAGGAATGCGAATGGTGGTCAGGACCTGTTGAAACCGTGGGTGTTGGCTGTGTGACTGACTCGCGTCACGAAAGCTTGTGGGAGTGATGATGATGACGTCACGCTGAAGTAGTCGCACGAAGGCTACGTTGACGTTCATATTCGGGGTCACCAATTTAGGGGTATGAGGAACAGGGTGTAAAGTTCACTCATCCTTTATGAAAAAGGCAGGATCCTTCGACCAGACGGGTGTTGTGTCTGGTGGGCATCTGCCCAACGATTGATGTTGGAATCTTGTGTATATGTCCATCGCGTGGTAAACTCTAATTGCGCGATTCAGGATTTTATGTGACGTCGGGATTTTTGTGTTACGTTAGGTCTTTAATGCGTAGATCGCATGTAGCGACGTAGATGCCACCACAGTGTGATTATTTTGACGCGAATAGCTAAAGGATAATCATTGCAAAAATGTTTGTGCTCGCGAGGTCTACAGTTCGCAGAACTACTAGTCTACAAATGATTCACAAAAACAGAACGAGATTTAGGTTTCAAATTCGTTTAACGCTAAACGTATTAATGATTTATGTAGCAATCGGGCCTTATTATGTAGTAGACCTGTTCGGTAGGTCGTAGTGTATAAGAACATGTAAGGCTCAAAAATAAAAAAGTTATGTTTACCTTAGCAAGTCCAACGGTTGGAAACTTTTCAAAAGCGAGTTGTGCCTCCTCGCCGGTAGCGCCGCGTCGCTGGCCGAGCAGCGTGCGTGCGGCGGCCAGCGTCGGCACGGACATGCCGTCGCCTAGGAACATCACCACGTTGCGCGCTTTTTTCTTGCTCTCCTGATGCGCGAGGCGTGCGTCGATGGCGGCCTGCGCCTCAGCTACCCAGTACTGCGGGTCCAGTTCCACCTCAGGAACGTTAGACATGGGTGTCGCCACTCTACGTGAGAATTTGTGGTACACATCTTGCTCTGATGACAAATAAAAATAGTCAATTTTTTGTAACCAAAGATCGGCTTAGTGTTAGTAACACAAGGAGTTCCGCAGCGTAGTACCGTGCGATGGCCGCACCAGCGCCAGTAGCAGCAGCAGCGCGGCAGCGGCGCAGGGCGGGCGGGGAAGGGACGTGCAGCGCAGCATGTCCGGGGCGAGAGTGTGCGCAGACTGGCGCAGCCTCGCATCCAGCGTCAATATAGTGTGACACTATATTCATATCATCCGGATAGATAACGATAATCATGACATACGCCCAGTGATCTTCAGTAATCTCGCTAACATGATGAGAAACAAAAAGTAAATCGTCATGTACTTAGATACCAGTAGTAACATCTGGCAGCGCACTACTAATATTTACGTAGATAAAGTGTGTTTTATGAATGGTGAGAAAAAATTCGTGAATTGTTACTTTTTACACGACTGCCCAAAAAGTAGTGTAATGTTTTCAGGGTTCATGTATGTCCTGCCAGGGTAACGGAATAGTCCGAAAGGGATACCGGGACCCTGGCAACAGGCAACCGAAGGAACACGGGTGGGTTTTAGTCAGTAAGAGTCTGACACGCCCTTCCGCTCCGCCCAGAGCGGGAGAAGTCATATGATGATATCGCACCCAAAAAAAAAAAAAAAGGGTTCACATATGTATGTTTGTATGTATGTGAGTTTCTTTATTCCACCATAACTTTAAAATGCCTGAACGGATTTGGATGTATAGGGTATCGTTAGAATCCTTACATTATCCCGAGTTTTTTGGCAGTACCTATAGCTCCATTTTCAAAAGTGAAAAATAAAAAAATCTTCAATTATTTACAATATGGGTATCCAATTGAAGGCTTTGATGAGCACATTCCAAAACTATATAATTTATTGGCATAAGTTTTACATAGGTAGGGTGTACATGCAAATAAAGAAATAAAGAAAATTTCATCTTTGGCTGCAATCAGACTTTAATAACACTGCAAATGTCTAATTGATTGAATGGTTTGGTAGATGATTGAGTTATTATTAGAATTCATTCATAATCACACAGTACCAATATTTAGGCAAGTAATTAAAAAAAAAAAAAATGTTAACGCCAACTATTCCATAGCGAGTAGCGGTAAACAAAAATGTACCTAAACTACAAAAAAATCATACATACTTGTCACTAAAATGTATAAAATAAAAAATAAAAATTAAAAAACTAATAAAAACGAACTAAAAAGTAAAAAACAAGTTGATAAAATTGTCATTGCAGTCGGAGGACCTCCTAGATTAAAAAGTGTTCCACAAAACGGTCCCCCGACTGCAATGCCAATTTTATCAACTTGTTTTTTACTTTTTAGTTCGTTTTTTAGCAGGGCAGTCGTGTTTTTTTAATTTTTTAATTAATTATTTTTTATAATGAGAACGGAAATAATATTTCGGCTCTGTCGATAATTTCCGAGATTTGGCTGATGGTCTGTGAGCACTGAGGGACCACACTTTAAGGGCTGTAGTTTATAATATATTGATTTACAAATTCCCAGATTCGTTCTACAATTGTTTTAGGACTACTACTAAATCATAGGACTTTTTTTTGCGATTCCCAGTTTGGTCCCTCATTTCACACACACATAACATTTTTACGTGAAAATTATTAACTTTCTGAAAACATCATCGAAATGATTATTAAAGACTAAACTCATTAAATTTTCAACGCCAAATGTCAGGCAGCTATCTACCAATGTTAAAATTAATGGAATAGAGTTGGACCCCGTTGAGTCGACAGTTTTTCTTGGAATAACCATTGACGGTAAATTACAATGGGGCCCACACATAGAAAAATTGTCAGGCTTAGTTCGGCCGCCTACGCCGTTAAAAAAATTAGACAGATAACTGACGTAGATACAGCCAGAATTGTTTATTTTAGTTATTTTCATAGTCTTCTGTCTTATGGGATTCTTCTCTGGGGAGCCTGTGCGGACATTAATGCTATCTTTGTTTTACAGAAAAGGGCTATTCGAGCCATTTACAACCTAGGTCCAAGGGATTCCCTTCGAGAAAAATTCAGAGAAATAGATATTCTGACTGTAGCCTCACAATATATATTTGAAAATCTATTGTATGTACACAAAAATATATCTAATTTTAAGAAAATGTCCGATATTCATAGTTTAAATACCAGGAATAAGCACAATCTTGCTGTACATCGCACTCGTCTCCACAGAGTAGGCAACTCGTTCATGGGTCAATGTATACGCTTTTATAACAAACTTCCCATTGACATTCGAAACTTACCCATTAAACGATTTAAAAGCTGCATTAAAACCAAACTTTGTAGAAAAGGGTACTATAAAATTTCAGATTATTTAGAAGACAAAAAAGCATGGGATTGAGCTGCTCGCTCTGCTAAGCATTGTAACATTTTGAATAATATGGAAAATCATCAAAGTATATCAACCAGTTTTATTTACAAATTGACATTATTGAATATTCTATACAAAATGACATGATTACTTTGTAAAGTATTTTATTATTGTGAATGTGAGGACTATGTGAATTTTTTTTTAAAAAATTTCTCGTTCTCAGTTAATTTTATCATTGGTCTGGCAATTTGAGAATTTTATGCGGCCTACCCAAATGTCCTTTCTTTGGTATTGTTCGTCGAGTCGCTGAGCTCCTTAAGTTCTTAGTTGAGCTCCGCCATTACTGACAAATGCTTGCACTGACTGGACAGGTCCACTCAAATCTGTGTGGTTCTTTCCTCAAAAGACCATTTCAGACTCGAATTTACATGGTCCTCATATGGCTTGACCAAGATTATGTCTGGACTTTAAAAGAGACTGTGACCTCTGAGTTTGTTTCGGCCTTTCTTCTCAGAGTAGTCAGATAGGAAACGCCGACCTCATCTAGCTTATTTTTAATATTTTTTAATATGACGTGTAAAAGTGATTCCAATATCCTATTTACAGAATAAACAATTTCATTTCATTTCATTTCATTTCATTTCATTTCATTTCATTTCATTTCATATTATAAATGATATCAATCTGCCTAGCCTTTTCCCATCTATGTTGGGGTCGGCTTCCAGTCTAACCGGATGCAGCTGAATACCAGTATTTTACATGGAGCGACTGCCTATCTGACCTCCACAACCCAGTAACAGCCCAAGTAACACAACTGGGTGGTAAAATAGCTCCATATCATATCTGTTTGTAACCTTGGGTGAAATATATAGGCATGAATAAGTTCTATATAGGTGGCGAGAACCCTTATGCAAACAACATAGAACCACTTGGAGAAAAATTGCAGCTTAATTTTGGTTCCAAATGAAATCCATAGGAGTTCTCACGATTACCTTAAGTGGCAATTAGAACTATGGATGTAAGTTGTGCGCAGTGAACGGTTGATTGAATGATATGACGATTCAATTCATTCATTGAGTGACAAATGAAACCTCAGAACAATAACTAAAGCAAATGAAACGCAAAGTTATTTTTAGGCTTTTTAGGCTGTGAACAGCCATTTCATTTTGGATTGCATCTATTTGCTGAGTATTAAAACTTCACGTGTACTGATATAATGCAGGCATTATTTTACAGCACAAAATCCTTGCGAATGTTTTGTTACTGTGAAAGTATAGTATGGTTTCTTTGTTTTCGAAGCGCCTTCGATTTGATCAAGAACAATTAAATAAAGAATTGGCGAAATAATAGTATAAAAAAATAAAACTGTTAAAAACCTAACGTAATGGTTTTAGTCTAAGTATAATGTCAAAGTACATCAGTTACAATTAACAAAACTCAGTGATTAAGAGCAGTGGTGGCTCAGTGGTAACGGCCACGACTTACGAGTCGTAGGTCGTAGGTTCGAACCCTGACAGGCGCTTTACTTTGTGTAAATTATTTCATCGCCACTGCTCTCAAAAACGGTGAAGGAAAATATCGTGAGGAAACCGGCATGTCCTAGAACCAAAAATTCGAAGACATGTGACATAGCTACCAAGCCGCACTGGGCCCGCTTGGTAGATTACGGCCCGCTCCCTCTCACAGAGAGGAGGCCTGTGTCCCAGCAGTGGGAACATTATAGGCTGATTATGCAGTGATTATGCGTCAGTGTGATAAAATACTTTCAAAACAAAATATTTTCAAGGACAACCATTTTCTAAACATGGCGGTGTTTATGGCATCTCATAGTTTTTATTTTCATTTATTTGTTCCCTATTTGGAACTGTAAGGTCTAAAAATCACTTGTTTGTATGTTGCTAGTGGCTGACCAGTGGATGCTACTACCAGTAGTAATAATTTGGTCTATTGTAGATCTCCCAGAGTGTAGACTTAAAGTACGTACAACCTGCCGATGATAACTACTACATCGCTTATTTTTTTTCAATTTCACGGAAGTCATTTTTGAGGAAGTAGTTTAAACTATGAACTTTATAACAACAGAAACAAAAAATTCTATCAACAGAGTGACGCGCAGGATGATCTGACTTAAGTAATAATAGGTCACAATTATGTATTTTGGGAACTGTTACATCGTTAGTGGTTTCAAATAAGTGGAAATAGCTGCTGTTGGTTTTCAAGAACCCATTATTGAAATTTATCTACGCGTTGGAGTGGCATATTAGAGTACAATAGGCCTGAAAGATGCAATCACGTTAGGTTCCAAAAAGGTTGCAAAATGATCCCCTTAGCCACTACAGGTGATATACTACTATGTCTGTTATACTACTCGTTTGGAAATAGAAGTGCCAAATAAGGGTATGTGCTTAAATGGAACAGTTGCTTACAAGAGATTTAAAGGCTTCATATACCACTGTTGCTTCTAAATTGGTAACAATTGAAACCCGTTTTCAACTTTAAGTAACAAAATCGACTCTATGCAACCATAACCTTATGCAACTACGAGTGATAGGACGTACTCATATACAAATATGAGTAGTGTTTGAAGCTATAAGTTTTATCAAATACTGTTATACATTTACAACTTAAAGCTATAAGATAAGTTGCAAAATTCACGAATGTGCTACTTGGGAGGGTAATACGATACCCCTTGGTTAGACTGGTTGTCAGACTTTCGGGCTTCTGACGAATCGTAACGACCGACTGTCAAAGATCCAGAAATGACAGCCGGGACCAACTGCTTTCCGAGGCACGGAGGAGTCTCGATATGTGAAAATGGTCACTCATCGACGGACCAACCCCGGCAAGCGTAGCTTAACCTGATGGATCGACCCAAGCGGCTGTTATTACTTAGCCACGAACTCATCAACAGACAAAAGAGCTCCTCATAAAAATAAAAAATATTATTTTATACCTATATTATAAATTATATATTAGGTCTTTACCTATGAAATTGCCGTTCTGCAGTACTGGCCATTTCAAATCAAAATAATTTTTGTTTGGCTAAGAATTCTAATTTCAAATTAATTTTATTTTAAAAACATGGATTTTTTTTTCCAAAAGTAGTCATTTCTTTATTGATTAGTGTTACATTTTCATCGCATTTCAATCTTTTTCGTCATCATGGATACGTAAAAAATTCGAGTAATTATGGAATATGAGTACCGTCGTGGCAGCAACGCGGCACAAGCGGCACGCAACATCAACGACGTTTACGGAGCTAACACTACAAACCAACGCACCACCTGTTATTGGTTTGCTCGCTTCCGTTCTGGAAATTTCGACCTGAAAAATGAACCTCGCGGTCGTCCGAAGACTGGTCGACAATGACGAATTAAAGGCGATTGTGGAAGCTGATGATACACAATCTACGGCTGAATTAGCAGCAGCTTTCGACGTTAGCGTCAAAACAATATTGGTCCATTTGCGTCAAATTGGCAAGGTAAAAAAGCTTGACAAATGGGTGCCCCACGAACTCAATGATCGCCAGCGCGAAGTACGCGTCGAGACGTGCCTTGCACTGCTCAACAGACACACAAATGAAGGAATTTTGAACCGCATTGTTACCTGCGATGAAAAATGGATTCTGTTTGATAACCGCAAGCGCTCAGCAAGTTGGTTGGATCCTGGTTCAGCACCTAAACAATGCCCTAAACGAAAACTTACCCCTAGAAAAGTGATGGTCACTGTTTGGTGGTCTAGCGCCGGTGTGATTCATCACAGCTTCTTACCAAACGGGATGAGCATTACTGCAGATGTGTACTGTGAAGAACTGAACACAATGATGGAGAAGCTGGCGCATCTCCAACCAGCATTGGTCAATTGCTCGTCTCCGCTGCTTCTGCACGACAACGCGCGACCTCATACTGCACAGCAGACGATCTCCAAGTTGCAAGAACTGGGGTTGGAAGCTCTCCATCATCCGCCCTACTCACCAGACCTTGCGCCTACAGACTACTACTTTTTCCAGAATTTGGATAACTTCTTGGCGGGAAAAAAATTCAATACCCGAGAGGCAGTACAAAATGCCTTTGAAGAATTTGTTGCCTCCCGTCCAGCTGATTTCTTTAAGAAGGGCATCAATAAACTGCCACTGCGATGGCAAAGATGCATTGATTGCATGGGTGGTTACTTCGATTAATACAAATAAAAAATTCATGAAAAAAATTCGTTTAAATTTTTTCATACAAAACGGCAATTTCATTGGTAAAGACCTATTATTAAATATTATTTTTTTATTTTTTCAAAGGTTTCATTACAATATTAGATTTCATTATAATATGATAAAAATGTGTACAACTTTAAATTTACCTGTTTTTTGCAAAATGTGCCTACAAAAAAATTTAATACATGTTTTCTATCTTTGTAAAAGTTTATTTTAACGTTTTCTACAATAATTTAAAGAAAAGAGCAATATTTTAACTGCAAAACTTAAATAATGTAAAGCTTTAGGACGAAATTAAAAATTCAAACACGAGTGAAGTCGCATGAAAACTGATTTTTTAATAAATGAATATGTTTTAAAATTTTCTTTACTATACTCTATGTTTAAGCAAAATTTCAAGTCTTTATCTTTAGAAACAAAAAAGTTAGATTTGTTATCAGCAAATGACCCATTCTTTCCATAGTGCGGCGCGCAACGTGGTGCTGTTCGTAAGCGACGGCATTTCCATGCTGATACAGGCGACCGTGCGCGCCCTGCTCGGACAGCGACGCGGCGCGCCTGGTGAGGAGACTGAAATGTCTTTCGAGACTTTTCCTACAGTGGGTGTGGCGGTATCTACATCGCCACATGCGAACTACGCATCAAAAGACCTGACGTCAGACAGACGTCACATAAATCGTGCATCGCGCAATTAAAGTTTACCGTGCAGTGGACATATACAAGAACCCAAGATCAACCGTTGGGCAGTTGCCCGCCAGACACAACACCCGTCTGGTCGGAGGATCCTCCCTTTTCTATGATGGATGAGTGAACTTTACACCCTGTTCCTCATACTCCTAAAGTGGGTTTAGCTAAGGTAAACAGGCATAAATAGCGGAACACCCAAATACTCCGAAATATTTTATTCCGAATTTCTATGTTCCAATTTTCAAAAGTTCCATATTTTGATTTACTAGTTATCACCAATAAGTCGACTTCAGTCAGCGGAAAGTGCCATCACCCGGCCACTGGCTGCATACTGGGCCATCACCCCTTGGTTGAGGTGAACGAAGTGTATCCGGGCAAGTACCAATGTGATTTTTTCAATTCATAACATGTATATTCTAAGTTTATCTTGACCATCACTGGCAAAAAAATACCTAAGCATCCGACAATATCTTTATTACAATTACACTTTTAATAACTATCATAAAAAATATATACAGCCTTAGAATTATTATAGTATCAATGTAATTTTAGTAATTATTATGAAAATATAATTGATTGTCTGCTTAAGTGCTACTTGATATGGAAGCATTATTTTTAACCGACTTCTTCAAAAAGGAGGAGGTTCTCAATTCGTCTGTATGGTTTTTTTTTTTGTGTGTATGTTACTCGATTTCTCCGCCAATTATGAATCGATTTAGATGATTCTTTTTTTGTTTGGTAGGTCATGCTTCAGAGGTGGTCCCATATAAATTTTATTAACTTTGCTTTTGTAGTTTTTGAGTTAGATCCAATATTACGTATTTTTTTTAAGTCGGTGGCAAATAACGAAAATTAAAAAGTAAAGACACCGACTTCCGAAATTAAAGTTATTTTTCACGTTTTTTGTGTTTTTTTTGGAAGTCGGTTGTTTTTTTTTTGTAAAAAGTTTTTATACTATAATAATTAAATCACATAGCGTAGAGATAACATCGAAGATCATTGTATAAGAGAAGTGAGTAGTACAACGATGGTGACAATCACGACAGGCGCGCCCGCGGCATGTGTAGCGCTGCTGCAGGCGTGTCGGCCGGGCCCGATGCAGGCGGCGTACGCCATGAGGTGCGGCAGCTGGCTCTGCTCGTACAGCCCCGTGAACATGGAGTGGTGCGGCCCGCGCGCGAACACTGCCACGTCATCGCCACCGTGCGTCTCCGAGTCCAGCGGTACATCTACGTGGGACGCCCAATTTAGGTTTCCTGCGAAATAAATAATTAATAAATACGTTGCATCAGATATTATGGAATCTATTATGGAATCGTCATTCTATTTTATTAAAATTACCGGTTAGTATTAGATTATTCACTAAGAGGATAAAGCTGCAGTGTTTTGAGTAACGGGTGCTATATTGAATCTCGAGCGTCATGAAGGTCCCTAGTTCTCCCAAGTGCTGCGCTTCCAGCTAACCTAAGACGGAGACACCTTTAGCATTAAGTATCTACTTTTCACAACTTTTGCAAGATTACCAACAATAACTTTTATAAGATTAGGTGAGAAAAAATACTTACGAAAATTGGCTTCAGCAGTAACGTTGGGTCGAACACCGTTCACATGCGGGCGGAATCCCGGCCCATTGGTGTAAGACAGCGTCATGTAAGGTATATTGTCATCTCCTAAGTCTCTGGAGGGACCAAGAATGTCATTGCCACGTTGTGAGTATCCATTGAAAGCCATGACGTGCGCGTGGTCCGCCGTCACCACGATGAGCGAGTCGTCCTCTGACAGCATCTCTGTGGCGCGCGCTACGGCCAGATCCATCTCGAGTGTCTCGTCAAGCGATAACTGCACGAGGTTGTCATGGTGCGCGTGGTCGATGCGGCCTCCCTCCACAAATAAGAAGAAACCCTTCTCGTTCCGACTCAACGAGCGGATCGCCACCTCAGTCATCTCTGCCAATGTGGGTTCTGTTTGTAGATTTGATTGCATGTGATATTGCATATGGCTACTCTCGAACAAACCCAAAATGTACTCGGGCAGGCTGTTATTGACTTGTGCTAGCTGCTCACGGTTCCAAACATATTCATGGGTTACTTCACGATCTACTTTGTCTTGTTTCCACTCTTGTATAAGGTCTCGGTTGTCTGTCCGACTACCACGTGATCCTTCTTCATCGCGAACGTCGTCTGGCAAAAAGTAACGTCTACCGCCACCTAAAATTACCTGAATAAAGAAATTTGGATATTTATTTTGAATTCAATAGCCAAACTCAATGAATGGAAGCGATTAAAGGGACTAGAGAATAGGTAGCACCGTTATCTATGCACTTTTTAACACCATACTGTGATCATCAACCCGACTGCCAACCTTGGCTATTATGGCAAACCCCCCAAAATGACAAGCACCAAGAGCAAATGGCCCTTAGCACCCGTCGAACCGCCTACCCATGGCTACGGTGAGGCAAAGGGGTGCAAAAAATCTCCGGAAGAAATCCGACTATCTCAATCTCCGAAAACTGTACCCGGTAACATACAACACGCGCATACTCCTGACCGACGAGAAGATCACCGAACTCGTGGAAGAATTGAGCAGGTTACGATGGGGTATAGTAAGGTTATCTGAAGATGAAAGAGGGGGAGAACTCGACAACCTTCAAATCCGGGAACTTGCTCCATTTCCGGGAGGGCGACCACCAGTCTCAAGGTGATGTCACGTTTATCGTACATAAGTCCCTTGTGAGCAACGTGGTGAAGGCTTAGAGTGTGTCGACCAGTCTGGCGGACCTTACTGTGCGTTTGCACTGGCGAAACTTTCACAACAAAACATGTTGAAATCTCTAGTTCCCGTTAAAAATTGTATGGAACATTGACAGAAAATTCATGAAAAGTTATAGCAAGATATTCGCTGAAGGTCGTACAGGTTTATACTCCGACCTCGTCACACCCCGACAATGAGGTGGAGACCATGTATGAGGATATTCTGAGTCATGCTTGGCTATAAAACTTACTTCACCTATGTTATGGGGACTTCAACGCGAAACTGGGCAAACCAAACGATGATGAGCTGCCAGTGGGGTAATTTGGTGTTGGACGTTGGAACCACTGGGGTCCTACTGCCCAGTTTTATGAAGATTTATTATCTTTATAGTGAACTCCTTGCATTAAATTAAAAATGAGATTGACTTCATTATGTCTACGAAGAATTTAATGATGGATGTCTCTGTGATCAATGCTGTGAAAACCGGAAGTGATCACCTAGGTTAAGAGGTATATTGAACTTAAATATCAAGCTGGAAAGATCTCGGCTGATGAAGTTTACGTTTTGCCCAGCACCGATCCAATAAGTCTAAAGCCTCGAGAGCTTCCAGATCGTTTCAAGTACCTAGGCAGCTCCGTGGTTGATGATTATAACGATGGGATCGTGAAAATTATCCAAGCAATCGGGTCCAAGATCTGAAGAAGACCAGATAAACAAGAAAATTTCTCTGATTCTACTTTATGGCTCATGGAGAAGAGGCGCCAGATGATGACGGAATTACGGCCGAACTTCTAAAGGCCGTCTCGCGCAGGAACCGTCTCGCGCGCGATTATTTGACGAATTCCAACCTCCCGAACGAGCCGAATTCCCCAAAGGCTTTAGCTCTGAAGACCACATACATACGCTGTGGCAGGTTATACAAAATATCGAAGAGTATATCCTGCCTCTCTGCTTAGCGTTTGTGGACATAAGAAAGCCTTCGATTCGATCGAGATATGGACTGTACTGCAATCTCTTCAACGGTGCCAGATCCAAGGACAGACAGGAGATTCAAGGTAACCGACATAGCCTAAAGAATTGCCAAACTTAAGTGGCAGTGGGCAGGGCACATTGCTTGCAGAGCAGGAGTGGCGACCGCGAACCAGAAGACGTAGCGTTGGTATGCCTCCCACAAGGTAGACCCATGACCCATGACCCAAGGCCGCAGGAATCCGCTGAATGTGGGAAGCATAGAAGCGGTCGAAGTGGCGCTGCTTGGGGAGGCTTATGTCCAGCAGCGGACGTCTTTCGGCTGAAATGGTGATGATGATGATGATAGATACCGACCTTGAGCTTGTTGCCAGGATGTTTGTGTATCAGTTGCAGCGCGATGTCCGGGCAGCGCTCTGTGTCGAAACCGTGTTCCTCCACCTGCCCATTGAACTCCCACGTACGATTAGCTATTTTGGCATACACACCCGCCGGAGACGCATGCGTAACACGCGTCGTAGTAACGATACCTGTGTTACAAACAAAACAGACATGAAAACAACTTACGTAACTACTTAAAGGTATCATAATATTCATATTGCATCCAAACTGTCAAACAGGGTAAACACTGCACTTAAGAATATGCTATTAAAAAACGATCTGAACATGTTTACAGTTGTGTAGTGTAGGCAATGCCTGCCAGGGAGCCTAGAAATAAAACCATTATCAAACAAATGGTTCTCTGCCCTTTCGCCGAAAATTGTTTGCCAGATTTTCACTTTGCAACTAACGTTTTGCAGAATTTTATTTCGCCGAATAATCATTTGCCAAATTATCATATGATTTTGTTTTATTTCCCAACCTCACAGTTACCAACAGTACGTTTGGTTTGCTTTTCATAATGACACCTTTTAAAATGCCAACTTTCAAGTAGCAGAATGTTTTAGTTTGCGTAACATTCATTTAATAAACGAAACCTTTAAATTCCTGTAGGAAAACCAATAACTGTCAAATCATTGAGTTGTCTTGAGCAGTACACAGGTAAGACAACTCAAAGTTTTTAATGCTATCCACACACGTAACAATTTTTAATAATACAACATGAAGTCTGTACTTCACCATTACTTAAAATCTTTTATAATTTGTTGTTTTATAAGTGTTATCGTTAACATTGCCAGCTCACCAATGTCACGGCCGTCTGCCAGCGCCCACTCGGCGATGGATTGCACGTGCGTGTTGGTGTCCGTGGAAGCCTCGCAGTCGTTGCGTCGCACTGCCGCGTTTACTCCGATTACGCCATAATTCGTTTTAACCCCACACAAATACGCGGTGGCTGTGCATGCGGAGTCCGCTATCTGCGCATTCACGCAGTATGTCTGAAACATAGTCCATATCATGAGATATTCGGTGGTAAAAAAGGAGAAGGAAGACGTGCTTCTTCTTATTCATCTTCATGCCCTTGTCCCATGATTCCCATGATCCTAACAGATTTGGGATACCGATCGATAAATATCAAGGTCAAAATCGAGACAGACCATTGATATAAGATGTTTATATTTGTATGAGACAGACGGAACTCACTTGTTAATATAATAAACTACCTGCACTAATAAAAAAAGAAGAGAAAATTAACATATTAAAAAAAAACTTAGACAATTTTTGATAAATAAAAGCTACTACTCAGTAAGCGAATATCTAAATGATAGACTTATAAAATCATAACTTAAGCGCTCGAGACTAAAAACTTAAAATTTTATTAGACTTATTACTTATACCTATTATTATTACATCACTAAATGACCCCACCTCACCTCATCTCACCTATTTATATTTTGCATTAAAGCGATTAGTCTTATCTCAGAAAACTAATTAGTAGTTTGATAAGTAATGTTAAATAATTAGCAAATGCTTCCTCTCTCCTAACTCATTTATTTTGCTGTGCCCGACAGGGTCCATATGATCTAATTATAAGTTTACCACCTAATACTTACATGTGGAATGCAATAAATAAAGTATTGAGTATTGAGTAATAATTTATCGATTTAAATAAAATATATTAATATTTTTTCAAATGTTTTCGTTTATTTCACTTTAAATACATACAAATTATATTAAATATTAGAATAAAAATATATAAAAACATTTAAAAATATAAAAAGTAGTAGCCCACCGGTATCGGGAACAAGGTCCAAGCTACCGGCGGTCAGGGCTCCAGAGAGAGGAACCTCCTAACAATGCGAGCCGTGTCCAGGAGTACCGCTTTCTGAATCAAGCACTTAATCCAGCTGCCCAACGAGAGCCTCCATAGGTGTTGGTCGAGACTCTTGGCAATTAGGCCATTGGCTGATACGACTATCGGCACAATGATCGCAGAGTCCACATCCCACATGTCGACAACCTCGTGAGCTAAGTCAAGATACTTGATTTGTTTATCTTTCTCGGCCTTCACGAGGTTACCGTCATGTGGGACCGTTATGTCAATGATCATTGCGCGCCGCTCTGTTCGATCCACCACCACTATATCAGGCTTATTGGCAACAATAGTCCTGTCAGTGATGATAGATCGATCCCAGTACAATGTTATATTTCCATTTTTGAGAACTGGGTATGGCACATACCTGTAGTACGGCACTTCCAATTCCACAAGGCTGTATTTCAGAGCAAGTTGCTGGTGGATAATGCTGGCTACAAGATTGTGTCTATGCAAGTACTCGCCGTTAGCTAGATGAGAACATCCGGAGATAATGTGACGGATTGATTCTCCTGGTCGGTGGCAAATGTCAACCGTGCCGTCCTTCACAATAAATCTCCGGTAATTGTTCGTCATGATAACTTCGTCCATAATTGCACAGACAAAACCTTCGGTTTCTCCAAAGAGGTCACCGAAACGAAGCCAGGCTACGGACGCTAGTAAATCTACATCGGGTCCATGCAGGGCCCGGAAAAAGCGTCCGTGAAGCTCCTTACTCTGCCATACCTCCTTGTGATCGTTAGTGTCAAGCACGACAGGCTTGCGCCAGTTCTCTTTCGCCAAGGAGAGCGGGGTGAGGCCCTTTTCCACCGCGACCACATCTCGATGCATTCCCACGTCGGCTTCTAGGAAATATTCCCTGAGACTGCAAATCTCGCGATTGTGGAGAGTCTTAGCGTTTAAAAAGCCTCGACCTCCACACTTTCGCGGGATATACAGTCTCATTACCGATGACCGTGATTGATGCATTCGGTATGCAGTCAGCAGCGTACGGACCCTTCTATCCAGGGCGTCAAGTTCGGTCTGAGTCCATTTGAGTATGCCGAAAGAGTACATCAAAACCGGCATGACCCAACAGTTGAAGGCGCGCACCTTGTTACCGCCTGATAGAAGACTATTAAATACTTTCTTCAGGCGGCCACAGAAGCGCTCCTTCAACGATTGCTTCATGTCAATGTTTTTATTATTAAGTATGTCGTATAATTATATTATTAATTTATGCGCATGTAAATAATACTGTACAAAGGCGGACTTAATGCCTGAGGCATATGCCTGTATGGTATATGTATGTATTTTTAACCCCCGACGGAAAAAGAGGGATGTTATAAGTTTAACGTGTAACGGGGACGGCTAATGAAAATAGTAAATTAACAGCAGCTACAATAGCATACATTCATTATTCCTAGTGTATGTTGGCGTTTTCATTAGCCTTCCCCCGACGCGACGACGCTTGGGTCAAAATATATAACGTACAACTTTTATATTAAACTTAAAGGGCCAATACACAGTGGCGGATTTACTAGCAGGCTGAGTATGCTTGAGCCTAGGGCGGCAGATTTTTGGGGCGGCAAATTTGGGGAACGTTTTTTATTTTGCTACCTCGATTAAATCAAAAAGATTTCTGCATGACGGTTTTCTGTTTTCTGATGTCTTACAGATAATAATAATTATTAATAAAACCCGCAGGGCAGCATGTGGCGAGCTGTTGGGCAGTTGCGACCCCACGGACCCTATCTCCCGGGAGAAGTCTTGTTCCTCACCTCTGGCTTGCCTTTATTGGCCGGCTGGAGTGAACACTGACGAGGAACAGAGCTCCCACCTCATTCTTGCCTTGATTGGCCGGCTTGAGTGGAGATTCGCAAGAGCAAACGTGCTCGGAGGACGGAAGTATTCCAGTAAGATGCTGGTAGGGATCTTGACCGTACTTCCGGGATTGTCCTGATAGCCGTGGAATACCTCTCCGCTCCTCTTAAGCACCTCAGGACATGTTGCCCCCTTGTCGCTACGTCACTATGTGCTAGCGACCGTTTTCGGGGGCCCATTATTGAGTGTGCAAGTCACCCCCTGCCATTTTATCTGTGTATTTCATAAACATTGGTCAGGCAGGGGCCATAGTCTTTCCATAGTTCAAGATAACCAGTTCACTTAGCAACCCAAACCCATAATCCAATATTTTTGTTTCCATGTTCTGCAATAGTTCTACACCAACCGGGGGTTGTCCTTGGCTGCACTTGCATAGTGCGAACAGGGATAATCGTCGGATGGTCCTCATTCCATTTAAAATTGTCTAAGGGGCCTCTGCGAGTTGGCTTCGGCCGCTCGCATGCCTTCCAAAGGTCCGGGATCCCAGGGTCCCGAGATGTAAAAACATTATTAATAATAATTATTAATAATAAAATTTCATTCAAGTTAAAAAAAAAGGTAAAATTATGTTTTACGTTAATTACAAACGAGGAAACTTTAATTCTAGCTGTAATGTAGACCTTCCTGATCTAGGTTTATGAAAACCTGTGTTTCAGATAGAAGTCTGCAACAAATTTTGCCGATGACTTTTCCCTCTATAATGTCATTGTACTTTCCGTGTAGCAAACTTACATATTCTAGAGAAAAAAATAATTTCAAGATAGCTCAAAATATATCAAAAAAATATTTTATGTGCAATTTCAACATAATTGTTGGATTGTAAAAATAATCTAGGAAATGAAAA
This sequence comes from Lithophane ornitopus, assembly GCA_948473465.1. Lineage (NCBI taxonomy): Eukaryota > Metazoa > Arthropoda > Insecta > Lepidoptera > Noctuidae > Lithophane > Lithophane ornitopus. The sequence continues at coordinate 43,699 of OX419632.1, read as the reverse complement.
TTGCTGAGGCAAGGGCCGCAAATACTTGTCAGCCTATACCTTGAAAATTTGTAAATCCGCCACTGCCAATACATATTATTTTTTTACTTTTTAGATGCTTTGTTTCTGTCTTGGGTTTTTTAAACCTACCTACCCTACATACCTACCCTGCCTACCTACCATACCTACCTACCCTACCTACCTACCCTACCTACCTACCCTACCTACCTACCCTACCTACCTACCCTACCTACCTACCCTACCTACCTACCCTACCTACCTACCCTACCTACCTACCCTACCTACCTACCCTGCCTACCTACCCTGCCTACCTACCCTGCCTACCTACCCTGCCTACCTACCCTGCCTACCTACCCTACCTACCTACCCTACCTACCTACCCTACCTACCTACCCTACCTACCTACCCTACCTACCTACCCTACCTACCTACCCTACCTACCTACCCTACCTACCTACCCTACCTACCTACCCTACCTACCTACCCTGCCTACCTACCCTGCCTACCTACCCTGCCTACCTACCCTGCCTACCTACCCTGCCTACCTACCCTGCCTACCTACCCTGCCTACCTACCCTGCCTACCTACCCTGCCTACCTACCCTGCCTACCTACCCTGCCTACCTACCCTACCTACCTACCCTACCTACCTACCCTACTTACCTACCCTACCTACCTACCCTACCTACCCTACCTACCCTACCTACCCTACCTACCTACCCTACCTACCTACCCTACCTACCTACCCTACCTACCTACCCTACCTACCTACCCTACCTACCTACCCTACCTACCCTACCTACCCTACCTACCTACCCTACCTACCTACCCTACCTACCTACCCTACCTACCTACCCTACCTACCTACCCTACCTACCTACCCTACCTACCTACCCTACCTACCTACCCTACCTACCTACCCTACCTACCTACCCTACCTACCTACCCTACCTACCTACCCTACCTACCTACCCTACCTACCTACCCTACCTTGGTATAAGGATTAATACCAAGATACAAATAAAGAGCATTTTCTAGCGGCGTCATTTCAATTAAATTTTCAAAATAAAATAACACTTATTGTGGCATAACTATAATAGCTAGACATATGCTGTCGCGACACTTTTTGTAAATAATGATGTGTGTTCTGCAAAGTCGTAGTACATTATTTTATTATATCATCAATAGTTTTCGAAGCGCACGCGATTTAAAGAATATTTAAGGATTTTTTTTACACCTTGGGTTACATTATTGGAGTTTTAGTAAGGATCCCTAATCTTTTCTAGCAATAAATGTAGCTTTCTAGTGGTGAAAGTATTTTTGAAATCAGCGCAGTAGTTTTTGAGTTTATTCATTACAAACATACACACAAAAATACAAATCTTTCCTCTTTATAATATTATATTATTAGTGTAGATTATTAGCAGAAACGCTACGATCCACACGTGGCTCGCCGTAATCTGCGTAGCTGTACGTATTTCTGCCACAGTGAAGCTAGTTACTAATTTAGTCTCATTTATCTTTCCTGCTCCATCATCAGACCCTGATCACCATCTATCGGTAACCTATTTTTTGAGAACTTTCCGTTTTTTTGTGACCGTTGGTGAGGGAGTTGGGTATCCTGCAAATTCCAGGTGATGCTGCGGCATCTGTTCAAGGTTACCTACTATGTTTTTTCATATCATTGAAGTAACAAACCCAATGCAAAAAAAATAAAAACAAATCCAAGTCTTTTCCAAGCGATTAGACCTGTGGAAGATGTTCACATCCATTCATCAACTAGGAAAGAGCTGATAATCTTCAAACGGCTGAAGCAATTTTCTTGAATCATAGGAAAGAATACTCTCGATCAAGTCACCTTTCAAAATCGCTTCAGCCGTTTGGCAGCTACGATGGCACAGACAGATACACAGATACACACGTTAAACTTATAACACCCCTCTTTTCCGTCGGGGGTTAAAAATAAGACATGCATCATCATCTCTTATTTTTAAAACATACGCTTCAGCACATGCCCATACCAAGACTAACGATTCCCTTAAATTTTTCTGTCACTGGCACCAGGAAAAGAGACAAGGCCATCATTTTCAATTTACCTTAGCCATCCCAACCGTAGGAAAAGTCTCAAAATGCATCTTGGTCTCCTCGCCGGTGGCGCCGCGTCGCTGGCCGAGCAGCGTGCGTGCGGCAGCCAGCGTGGGCACGGACATGCCGTCGCCCAAGAACATCACCACGTTGCGCGCTTTCTTGACACTCTCCTGGTGCGCGAGTCGCGCGTCGATGGCCGCCTGCGCCTCCTGCGTCCAGAAGGTGGAGTCAGTCTCGGCTCGGTTGGCAGCGGCCGCGCGGCCGGCGGGGTCCGCCGGGTGGTAGCGGTCGGCGCGCACGCACTCCGCGCCCACGGCGACGATCACGAGCAGCTGGAGTAGCGACCTCATGGCGACACTGACTACTGTACACTGACGCCCGTTAAACTGCCTTTTATGATTGTCAAGAGTATCTAATCTACATGTTTTAATCGGAAGACTGATGGACAAAATTAGTAAAATGTGAGTAAATAATAGATATTAGTATTAAGTGGATTATGTATACAGCCCGACATAAAATTGTTCGTAATTGTTCGTTCGTGTATTTACATCAAAATGTTGAATAGATATGAATAACAATGGGAAAGCAATGCCTTGAAAGATGTGAAAATAATCAATCAGTTCATTATTAAAAATATTACCTTACAGAAGGCTGTATGATTCGGTATACCTTTTCAATATACGACCAGGCGTAGCGAGTTATGGGGAAACAGATGATTATTATAAGTACATTCATTTAGAGCCTGTTACAATCATAAGCCTAATCGAATAAATACAGATTTTACACAATACAGGCGATCTATTCTGTAAAATTCTCACCGTGATAATATCATAGGTGAAGTGAGCTTGAAGTGAGCCAATAGCGTCTCGCAAACCGGACACTTATAGATCTCACATCATCACTCATTTACACCATCTATACCTACACCTACCAATTATTATGTATTTTTACTCGACTACGGCGAAGAAAAAAGGAGGGTTTTGATTTATGACCGGTATGTATGTATGTTTGTTCATCTGTTCCCTCGTATCTTCTAAACGACTCATCACAATTTGACAAATGAGGTATCGTTGGAAGCGTCTTGATCGTCCGCTGGTTATAGGCTGGATATGTGACGTCACATTAAGTTAAAAATGGCGCCCTCTAGATGACATAAAGGCAGAAACTTAATCATAACCCTACTTTTTGCTTCGCCGTAGTCGGGTAAAAAAAAAGGATTGTTTAATGGTATCATTTAAGCTATCACCAATTTAATTAGTTTTGTGTTTCTTAAATAATAGGGTTTGTCCTCAAAATAGTAGATCTGTCACCAAAATGTAGTCACCAAACAATGCAAAATCAGTTCCACAATAAATCACCTAAAATCCTGAGATATAAGGTCTAGTACCAAATAAATGTTTTTGTATGTATTATAATAGGTGTGTCCTAATAAGTATTTAAGCAAACTAATTTAAAGAGATCACCAATAAATCATATTATGTTACTAGAAAATTGCATTAAGTTCAAATAAAAAATTAGGGTTGTCATCATCGTTTCAACCAAAAGATTCTGCTACTTAACTAGACTCCCAAGGTTTTAAATTTCCACTGGTAGTATAAATTATATTTAAATAAAATTTTTAGCAGAGTAGTAAATAAAACAATTAAAGTCAAAATAATCAATATTTATTGTTTAAAATAATTACCACTGAACAATCAGCGCTGGTTTAAAATAGCTGGCTTATGGCTAGCAGAATAATAGATAAAACACTTAATTAAAGTTAAAATAATCAATATTTATTCTTAAAAAACAATAATCACTGAATAATCAGCGCTGGTTTGGATTTCGAAGGGCGCCCCCTTTTTCTTTTCTGGCCGATAAGCACATTTTTTGCTTCTGGTGGGGGGTTGGCCAGCTTTAAGCGTATGGCTAATCAATTTTTAAAGCGCGCCAATTTGTCTCCGCCCCTTTGATCATTTTTTCATTAAAATTATAAATTGATGTATTAAATTGGTAACGAATACTATTAATTTAATATCTGAACGAAATAAAATGTTACTACTGTATTGGTGACAAAATATCAAATAAAAAGGAGTCGCAGTCAGGGATCGATAATCGATTTATTTGGTGACAGATCTACCATTCTGAGCACAGAGCTATTATTTAAGTAACAAAACTGTTATTATAAGAACGAAGTTTATATTCATGTAATGCAATATAATTTTATTGGTTATCGATCTCTTATTTTACACATATATTAACATTAATTTGATAATTCATACCTGGGAACAATTTTTGTTTATCTGAGAACGAAAATATTTCGTGGCGATAGATGTATTTATTAGGTGATACAACTTGATGACAAATATAAATTTTGGTGATAGAAAATATAGTTCCCATTGTTTAATCGTACCATGTTGGGTATCAAATGAAAGGGCTTAATGAGCACATTTCAAAAATACATATATAATAACCCCGAAAGAATGTAACACGTGTGACTCCGGATTTTTAATTTGTCTGTCTGTGGTGTCTTGTTTATACCTTTTTAGTCGTAGTTGGGTTTTAGCTTTTATTACTTAATTTATTTTTTACCGAGCAATTCAAATTAAGGGTACATAGGGTGTTTTTTTTACATAAGTCAGCTCTTGCTGTACCTAATAATAGACTCAACAACCGACTTCCAAAAAAAACACTAAAAAAGTGAAAAATAACTTTAATTTCAGAAGTCGGTGTCTTTACCTTTTCAATTATCGTTTTATGCCACCGACTTCCGAAATTAAACTTATTTTTCACATTTTTAGTGTTTTATTTTTGTAAAAAGTTTTTATTTTTCACTTTTTAGTTGTGGTACCTACCCCACACAAATTCGAATACCACTACCTGCTATGTAAATAACAGTGACGGAGTCAAATAATAATAGGTCTTTACCTATGAAATTGCCGTTTTGTATGAAAAAATTTAAACGAATTTTTTTCATGAATTTTTTATTTGTATTAATCGAAGTAATCACCCATGCAATCAATGCATCTTTGCCATCGCAGTGGCAGTTTATTGATGCCCTTCTTAAAGAAATCAGCTGGACGGGAGGCAACAAATTCTTCAAAGGCATTTTGTACTGCCTCTCGAGTATTGAATTTTTTTCCCGCCAAGAAGTTATCCATATTCTGGAAAAAGTAGTAGTCTGTAGGCGCAAGGTCTGGTGAGTAGGGCGGATGACGGAGAGCTTTCAACCCCAGTTCTTGCAACTTGGAGACCGTCTGCTGTGCAGTATGAGGTCGCGCGTTGTCGTGCAGGAGCAGCGGAGACGAGCGATTGACCAATGCTGGTTGGAGATGCGCCAGCTTCTCCATCATTGTGTTCAGTTCTTCACAGTACACATCTGCAGTAATGCTCACCCCGTTTGGTAAGAAGCTGTGATGAATCACTGCAACTTTTATATTAAAGTCTACAGTAAAGAAATGTGTCTCTCGTGTAGACAACACGAGAGACACATTTCTTTACTGTAGACTTAGTGTAAAAAAAAATAAGTTTATTTATTTATGGTCACGATGGCGATTTGGCGAATCATAGACAAAACGGCCGACGAAGGACGTAGGATGATTCCAGATGATTCTCACGAGGATTGTAATATATTTTAATATTCTGTTCCTATAATTATATGTCCAGAGAGAGATTTTATCTGTTCTGTGGACAAAATATTTTTGATTATTTTTTTGTACGGAATTGGTAAAGATTTTTGAGTATGACTTGTTTAGGGGTCAAAGAGAACTCTATTTTATGTTTTTTGTTCATTGTTTCTATTCTTGATCTTTTTGATATGATCATATAAGGCCAATTTTTGTTTTCGTCTGTAGGCGTGAAAAAACTAAAAACGTGATTTTATTCCTAAAATATCCAAGATTGATCTCTACTGATATTATTCTACGAATATTATTATCGAACTTTAAATAAATATAACGTTTCATAACAATTTGTTGAGTTTTATTATAAATATTTTGTAATGTTCACTTTTTGTGTATGACCCATTGATCGTTAGCGTCAGAATGTCTGGTTGCCAGCGGCTCTGAAAGTATATTCAAAAATTGCTACCTAATTGTTTATATTTGCTACATTTCTTCAATAATTGCTACATACGATAGATTCAGAGAAATATTAATATTTTTTTGACCAGGCAATCTGACGTTATGATGGATGGTGGCCTTCGTGTTCACCATGAACGACTCAGAATTTCTAAAAGTTTTCTGTATCAATAATTGCTACTGTCACGAATTTAATTTTAAGCATCGTACATACATTAGGTAAAAAAATATAGCTGTTTATAATTTTTTACGAAGAAGCGCCTTATAATTTGGAAAGGCAACCGTTTTTTATACTACAGCGTTTTGTTTAAATCGTTCAGGCATTCTTTCGACTTATTATAATGATGTTTGGTGAGTTTTTTATACGGCAAGTGGCTCTGAAAGTATGTTCAAAAATGGCTACCTAATTGTTTATATTTGCCACATTTCTTCAATAATTGCTACATACGATACATTCAGAGAAATATGAATATTTTTTTGACCAGCCATTCTGAAGTCAAGATGGATGGTGGCCTTCGTGTTCATCATGAAGCACTCAGAATTTCTAAAAGTTTTCCGTATCAATAATTGCTACATAATTGCTACTTTCACAAAGGACAATGCCCCCTAATATAGGGCACCCTGTACCAAGCCGAAAAGTCCGCTGTCACAACCAAACCTAGTGTATTTGGAGGAGAATTTAATGCTCTTTCTATATTTTTAACTATTTTTTACATGGATTCCCGCAATTCGTATTTATTTACCATTTACCTACTTCATATTTTGAGGTTAAGTTCGAGAAAGTGAATGTCATGAAATGTTAGTTAGTTGGTGACATGTAAGGTGGTAATATCGGTCGCTTTTTATTCTTGATTTGGTGATAGTTTCCTGATAGATGATTGATTATACAATACAAAACTCATAGTAAAGAATCATTCTTGTTGTCAGTTTATTTAAATATAATAATAATGAATATCAATAATCATGTAGGTACCTACTCACTCGCAGTAAGTGCAGCTGGTGGTCTGAATAAGTAATCAATTAGTACTGTATTTACTGATTCCTTATGTCTTGAAATCCTATCATAACATCAGGCCTGTTTTCGCAGAAGAGTTAGGCAGAATTGTATTTACCCACTAGGTACCCACTTCTCGAACTTGAAATGTTAGTTAATAATAATAAGGTAATAATGTTGTTAGTACATACTAAGGTACTTACATCAAAAATGAAAAACGTACTTAAGATTAATTAATAAATTATATAATATTCATTTTTCCATAATGTATAAGACCTCGACCACTAGAGAAAAGAAATGTACAAATAAAACAATAGGTACGACATTTGGGTGGCACTCGGAAACGCCTTGCAACATGTAGCATGGACTGTCCACATCCAAAGCACATATGTGACATCGTGGAGCACATTGTGACCGAATGTTGGTTCAGGTATCAGTTCGGAATCAAACGGAGTTTTTCTTCTATCAATGTGAAGCATTCGTAACATTATGAATAGGTACTAGGTACCAGATTGATCTGAAAGCATAAAAACTGGTACCTATTTAATTCTTAAATTAAACGAATAGTCCCGGGTAGGTACTTCAAAAGCTAACTATAATATAAATGCTTCTACTAGGCGAGGTAATACTTACAGGCCGGCTTACCCGTGCAATCTATGATGTTAAAACACGATCATAGCCGCGGATATTATTTTCTAATTTGTAATTTATTCTAAATTGTACTTACAATACAAGCGAACAGTTTATATATCGGCGACGCTGACTTGCTCGCCGATATCTAACTTAAGATGGAGGCATCGCTGACGATTATCACACAAAGACTACGTTATGAAAAAGCACCTGAACCCCCGTTTTTGCTGATATATTTATGTATTATAACTAAAATCAAATAGTTCAGATGAAACCAATATTAAAAATAACGTCATCCGTGACAATCCGTGACGGCGCCACAGAACAATAATTAATGCAATACGTCACAGTAAAAACAGCATTTTATTTTTTGAATCGGTCCTCTTTTCTTTAAATGCAAGTGTATTCCAAAATAACAATTTAAACTTTTACGACGCGACGCGTGACCTAGAGATTTGTTTGACACACTAACAATATATTATACCCTAATATTAAATTATTAAATAGAAAATCTGTACCTACATAATTATCTTCTTTATTTAATGTTCGTTGGCAGGTACCTATATGTTTTTAAGTAGTAGCAACATTCAGAAATGACATTTATGTCTACGACTGAAAGACTTCTTGGGTCTATGGTCATGAATAAAACATTATTAAAAAAAAAAAGTGCAATGACAGTGACATCACATATGCGGAAAATACGTACGTATACAAGTAAAAAAATACTTTTATTTTGCGTGTCCGAAAGCCGGGAATCGTTTTCATAACAAAAACGTAAATCGGATTTAAAAAATAGGAGTAATTTTATGAGCTACATTTGGTTGTGACAGACTAGCTCCCAAGTGTTTGAGCATTGTACATACATTAGGTAAAAGAATATAGCTGTTTGTAATTTTTTTACGAAGAAGCGCCTAATATTTTGGAAAGGCAACAGTTTTTTACACTACAGCGTCTTGTTTAAATCGTGCAGGCGTTCACAATTTTGGTTCACAGTTGTCAAAAAAATATTCATATTTCTCTGAATGTATCGTATGTAGCAATTATTGAAGAAATGTAGCAAATATAAACAATTAGGTAGCAATTTTTGAATATACTTTCAGAGCCGCTTGCCATATAAAAAACTCACCAAACATCATTATAATAAGTTGAAGTGAACGCCTATCTTTACCACTGGCGACATGCTTTGCAGCACGCAGTTTTGCCAATTTATCATGGTTTATGCTAAAGGAGATGTTACATTTTCGGCCATAAAGTGTACGCTAACGAAAAAAAAGGAAAAAATTCCACGAATTGAGGAAAAATATTCTTTCCTGAATATTCCCCTGATTTCTTTGGCACAACAATTTATAGTTTATCATATTATTGCCATATTCTATTGATCATGGCGTCGTCTTACTTGCACAATGCTTTCGTCCAGAAGTCATGTTATATTTAAACATAAAAAAATCACGTAGACGTTATTCAAATAAATACGCAAGGCATGTATTTCTCTGCTATTAAGATAAGAAAATAAGAAAGCACCTTAAAAACAACTTTTTTGATGAATTATAAATAAATGATAAATGATTTATTTCTGTAAGTAGATTTGTACAAACACTTTTACACGTCAAACACATTTTCAAATTAGATGAGGTCGGCGTTTCCTATCTGACTACTCTGAGAAGAAAGGCCGAAAGAAACTCAGAGGTCACAGTCTCTTTTAAAGTCCAGACATAATCTTGGTCAGATCATGTGAAGACCATGTAGATTGGTGTCTGAAATGGTCTTTTGAGGAAAGAACCACACAGATTGAGTGGACCTGTCCAGTCAGTGCACGCATTTGTCAGTGATCGTGCAGCTCAACTCAGAATTTAAGGAGCTCAACGATTAGACGAACAATACCAAAAACAGGACATTTGGGTAGGCCACCATAAATTACTCAAACTGCCAGACCATGATTAATTAAAACTAAGGAAAAATAAATAATGATCTGATAATGAAAAGAATGATGCACATAGTCTTCACATTCACAATAATCTATACATATAATACCTGGCTGGAGTGTCCAAGAATAACCAACAGATGCCATTTCTACCATTTTTGGCATTTTTGTCTGTTTGTCTGTTTGTCTGTTTATCTGTTTGTCTGTTCGTTTATTTGATTGTTCCAGTATCACGTAAAAAGTACGAAATCAATATGGTTAACTTATAAACTCAAATATTGTGTGTAACTCGATGTTTCATTTAGTTTTTGTTTCATCGCAATCGCTTCAAAATATCAAAAGATATAAGAGTTTAAAGTATTCAAGAAGAAATTTTCATTAGGTACGTAATGTAGATACACGTAACGACATCTATTGTCGTAAAATAACACTAGCGTAAAATCAGGTAGGTTTGTGAGAACGTGTGTAACACACGATCATAATCATCATATGTTCACATACTTCGCGCGGAAACAATAATAATAACGCGATCCATTGTGAATTTACCCAATCTAAAGTTTGGTTAATTCAAGTTTTCCAAATCCATTGTTTGGTAGTAGTGCCATAGGTAGCGCTATCTATCTTTTAAATCATGATACAAATATTAATCATGAAAAAATGGTGATAAATTTTAATTTCTTAAAAATTGTAGATTGTTACATCGAGCAAAAAGTGAGTAATTAAGGCACGAACGCGCTTACTAAATAAACACGAGTGCATTAATTACTCACTTTAGCAAGGTACGTAATCTACTTTTCTTTCAACTACCAATGTACCTGCTGCGATAAAATATACCTGCTCAAGGTTAACTCAACTCAATCCAAATCAAGTTAGGTCAAGTTAGGTCAAGTCAGGTCAAGTCAGGTCAAGTCAGGTCAAGTCAAGTCAAGTCAAGTCAGGTCAAGTCAGTCATGGAACCCTACATCTTTTCTACATACCTTACAGAGTGTTCGAACGTTTTCCCATATATTTTGACAGTATCACTTCGTGCTCGATAGATGGCGTTGTTCATTTAACGTCATTTTCTGAATCGCGGTGTTAAGAGTCTCCGTAGAAGAATGACTTTCGCCGAATTCATAATTATCGAGTGTTTGGCTCATTTTGAATTGAACACATAATCCATACTAATCGATGCTTAAAAGTATAAATTCGATAGTAACTCTGTCTGTCTGTCCGTCTGTAATTCTGTATGTTACCTTTTCACGCCTGATCCACTGAACGGATCTCGATAAAATTTGGTAAAGAGATAGATGGCATCCCGGCGAAGAACATAGGCAATTATTTTCTCAAAAACAAATTTAAGGGGGGGGGGATATAGGGGATGAAAGTTTTTATGGGAAACCTATCATTTTTAGAGTTCCGCAGTCAACAAGGAAGCTTTATAGTTTCGCCATGTCCGTCTGTCTGTCTGTCTGTCCGCGACTTAGCTCAAAAACTTTTAATCGACCAACTTACATGTGTAGTTGCAAAAACCCAAACATTCTGTATGCGAGAACAAGTTTTTTAACTACAATGTTTTTTTAACTACACTTTGAGGGACAGTAAACGCCCATAGAGGTAATGACAATAAAACTTTGCGAAAGTTTGTTTGATAAATTAATTCATCCCAACTACGGAACCCTTCATTGTGCATGGTTCGACACGCACTTGGCCAGTTTTTTTTTTAACTTAGGGCTGTGAAAATTTATGCTTTTTGTAACTAACAAAGAGTTATGTTCTTCTAAAATCATCCCTCATGAGGGTAAAAACCCTTCTTTACCCTCTTGATTTTAAAATTCAAATGTAAGTACTTATTATTGACATTTTTGCGGGACTCTCTTCAAGAGCGTTAAGGGATTGAGAATATAGTCATAGTCCGTATCTTGAGAATCTGTCCACTCAATCAAAAGTTATTACTACTTGGCTCTTGACTTGGAACAAAGAGTTTGAGTTTACCAGTGAGTACTTACTCGATAGATGGCGTTGTGCAAATGATGCGATTTTCTTAAGGGGCATGCGCCGGTAGCCCGCGAAATTCAAATCTTAAGTTTTTTGCCATTTGCAAGTCAGTGTCAGACAGGTTGTATGTTAAAATGAAATTGTTTATTCTGTAAATAGGTTATTGGAATCACTTTTACACGTCGTAATAATATCAAAAAATGTAAAATTAAGCTAGATGAGGTCGGCGTTTCCTATCTGACTACTCTGAGAAGAAAGGCCGAAACAAACTCAGTCTCTTTTAAAGTCCGGACATACCTAGGTCAGATACTGGCATATTGGTCAGGCCCTATGAGGGCCATGTAGATTAGAGTCTGAAATAGTCTTTTGAGGAATGAACCACACAGATTTGAGTGAACCTGTCCTGTCACTGCAAGCATTTGTCAGTAATAGTGGAGCTCAGCTCAGAACTTAAGGAGCTCAACGACTCGACGAACAATACCAAAGAAAGGACATTTGTGTAGGCCGCATAAAGTTCTCAAATTGCCAGACCATTGTTAAAACTAACTGAGAACGAAAATTCACATTCATCCTCATATTCACAATAATTCAATACTTTACAAAGTAATCATTTGTCAATATCCTACATATAATATTCAATAATGTGAATTTGTATATAAAACTGGTAGGTATATTTTGATGATTTTCCATAGTACTTATTCAAAATGTCACAATGCCAAAATGACAAAATGTTAGCAGAGCGAGCAGCTCAATCCCATGCTTTTTGTCTTCTAAATAATCTGAAATTGTATAGTACCCTTTTTTACAAAGTTTGGTTTTAATACAGCTTTTAAATCGTTTAATGGGTAAGTTTCGAATGTCAATATGAATAAAATATGATTCGCGATCGTAGCAAATAGTAGCTTTACAGAATAATAACCATTAGATACAGGAATACAACTCCTGCAATATTAGTTAGATTAGATAAATAAATATTTAAAACAACTGCGACTCATTATTTAGATCAACATAAAACTTGATACTGACCTGTAAAAAGCAAAAAACATAAGATAATTTGAATTTCGCAGGCTCCCGCAAAGCTTTCGCCTTAGTTTCCATCGTCCATACAATATGCCATAGTTTTTTCATTAATCTTTATACAATATTTTTTCATTAATCTTTCCGACAGTTTCATACTGCTGTCCATACTATCCACACTATCACCACAATATAGATATGGACTACCACTAATATATAAAGTTACTGGCTGTCTCATGTCTGTTACTTTTACGCCGTAACGCCTAGGTCGCCTAGACAGACCACGTGGGTTATGGGACATAGGATACTTTTATCCCGGTAGCACATTCCCGTGGGATAATTTCCGACATCCACGCGGGCGAAGCCGCGGGCAAAAGCTATTAAAATAATATAATACTTTACAAAGTAAATAATTCATGTCATTGTAGGTATACATAAAATGTCAATGTGAATATAAAATCCAGAAATAATCTTGGTCAGATCATTTGAGGACCATGTACATAGATTTGTCTGAGATGGTCTTTTGAGGAAAGAACCATACAGATTTGAGTGGACCTGTCCAGTCAGTGCACGCATTTGTCAGTCATCGTGTAGCTCAACTCAGAACTTAAGGAGCTCAACGACTCGACGAACAATACCAAAGAAAGGACATTTGGGTAGGCCGCCTGTAGTACTCAAACTGCCAGATAAATAAAATATATAATCCACATAGTCCTCAAATTCACAATAATTAAAATAATAATAATATTATACTTCACAAAGTAAATATTCATGTCACTATATATGTATATAATAAAATACAAAGTTATCAAAAATAACAAAATTCAATAAGTAAATTTAAAAAAAAATGGAAAAAATTGGAGCAGCTCAATCCCAAGCCTTTTTGTCCTCAATGTAATCTTTAGTGGTATAAAACGCTTTTTGGCACAACTTACTTTTAATAAATGTTTTGAATTTATTAAGGCTAAGATTTTGTACGTGGCTTGGAAGCTTATTGTAAAAGCGTATACATTGACATCTGAACGAGCCACCTATTTTCTTGAGCCTAGTTGTAGGTACAACAAATTTGACTTTGTTCCTAGTATTAATATTATGGATATCACTGTATTTTTTAAACAATTTTATATTTTTATGGGCATATAAAAGATTTTCAAAAATATACTGAGAAGGCACTGTTATTATATTTATCTCCTTAAATTTCTCTCTGAGAGAGTGTCTAGGACTTAATTTATAAATTGATCGAACAGCTCTTTTTTGCAAAACAAAGATAGTCTGAATGTCGGCGGCATTTCCCCACAATAGAATACCGTACGACATTACACTATGACAATAGCTAAAGTACACTAAACGGGCTGTCTCTATGTCAGTTAAATTACGAATTTTTCCAACAGCATAAGCGGAGCTTAGTTTTTTTGACAATTTATCTATATGTGGGCCCCACTGAAGCTTAGCATCTAAAGTTAAGCCTAAGAATATTGTGCTATCTTCAGGATTCAATTCTTCGCCCTTTATCAACACATTAGTTTTCACATGCCTAACGTGAGGTAGCGTAAACTTAATGCATTTGGTTTTTTTTTCATTAAGGAAATTCTTCTAATTGCATTAAGGAATTTCATTATAAAGTGTGATACATCTTTTTTTTTTTAAACGAGGATTGTAGATTTGTTGTTACGTCTGGACGAAAAATTCAAACATAATGTCTTTGGTATTTGACATCAAAATAGAGATGGATTGTAACTAGTTAAACACGACAACTGTTATCACTGTTACTGTTACAAAAATAACAGATCCAAATATCTGTTATTAAATAACAGCCTGTTATTTTTGTACGAACGATAAACACGTACTTAAATCTCAATTGAATATCTTCTATATCTCTTTTGGTCGATAATCGTATCTATCTGTTATTAAATAACAGTCTGTTACGGACGATAAATACGTAAGTAACAACCACGGTAACAGTCTGTGTGGGGATTGTTAAAATGTATTAACAGTAAAATCCGCGGTTACAATCTTGAGGATCTGTTATTTTATGTAACAGGTATGGTTTATTGTTAGGAAGAATTTTTATCTTTTATTTTTTAATATCTGCTATTTATATCTGTTACTATACATTGCCTCACCCCTATTTTTTTTTATGTAAACGTCATCTGTCCAACCAATCTGTCATGGCTGTCAAACATTTTCAGTTTATAATTAGTGCCTAAAAAATAACAGATATTATGAAAAAAACATGCCTTTATTGGATTCAGGGGTTCATTTTCCAGGTTTTATAAAGTGTACATGTTATGGCCGGAGTCCCATACAAAAACGAAACGTGTCGTCGTTTACTTAAGTCACAGATATTTTGACACAGCTTAACTATAATTTAGTTTGACAGCACTAAGATGGCACTGAGTTATTAGTTTAGTGAAAATGCTATTCTGAATTTGACGATTTATCCTAAAATTTTGTTCTATAATATTATCTAAAATCCTCTAACTAAATCTGACTATTTTTTCGCGATTAAAAATATGTGGAATAAAATTAGATGTCATGAACTAAAATTCAAACCAACACAACACGTATCTTTTTTTATTTTCTTTTGCTTATATCTCGAAAATGATGTGTCTAATCGCAAAAATAATGAAAATTTCGACCCCCTTTAGGAAACTCAAAAACCCCTGAGACTTAACATGATGGTAATAGGCCATATGAGGACCATGTAGATTAAGAGTCTGAAATGGTCTTTTGAGGAAAGAACCACACAGATTTGAGTGGACCTGTCCAGTCAGTGCAAGCATTTGTCAGTAACCGAGGAGCTCAACTCAGAGCTTAAGGAGCTCAATGACTCGACGAACAAATACAGATTTTAAATCGTATGGCATCAATAAGTAACCTTATTAAAAGTTAACTAAGTAATTGTCGGTGAAATATAGTACGAAAACAAACGAATAGCAAGTTAAATAAAAAGTATTGTACCTGATATCAAGATGGCAATGCAAAAATTCACTTGTGCCGGTAACTGTCACCAATTCACACTGAAAAATATACACTTATTTTGCACTTAGTATGTGAATCTAATACAAAATACACATTATTATCCTATTTATTTGATGAGTAATTATGAGTAAGTTCAAAGAAATAGATATTCTGACTGTAGCCTCACAATATATATTTGAAAACTATTGTATGTACACAAAAATATATCAAATTTTAAGAAAATGTCCGGTATTCATAGTTTAAATACCAGGAATAAACACAATCTTGCTGTACATCGCACTCGTCTCCACAGAGTAGGCAACTCGTTCATGGGTCAATGTATACGCTCTTATAACAAACTTCCCATTGACATTCGAAACTTACCCATTAAACGATTTAAAAGCTGTATTAAAACCAAACTTTGTAGAAAAGGGTACTATAAAATTTCAGATTATTTAGAAGAGAAAAAAGCATGGGATTGAGCTGCTCGCTCTGCTAAGCATTGTAACATTTTGAATAATATGGATAATCATCTAAGTATATCTACCAGTTTTATTTACAAATTGACATTATTGAATATTCTATACAAAATGACATGATTACTTTGTAAAGTATTTTATTATTGTGAATGTGAGAACTATGTGAATTTTTATTTTTTTTCGTTCTCCTTTAATTTTATCGATGGTCTGGCAATTTGAGAATTTTATGCGGCCTACCCAAATGTCCTTTCTTTGGTATTGTTCGTCGAGTCGTTGAGCTCCTTAAGTTCTGAGTTGAGCTCCACCATTACTGACAAATGCTTGCACTGACTGGACAGGTCCACTCAAATCTGTGTGGTTCTTTCCTCAAAAGACCATTTCAGATTCAAATTTACATGGTCCTCATATGGCTTGACCAAGATTATGTCTGGACTTTAAAAGAGACTGTGACCTCTGAGTTTGTTTCGGCCTTTCTTCTCAGAGTAGTCAGATAGGAAACGCCGACCTCATCTAGCTTATTTTTAATATTTTTTAATATGACGGGTAAAAGTGATTCCAATATCATATTTACAGAATAAACAATTTTATTTCATTTCAACAATTTCATTTCAGTAATAATGAGTAATAATGAGTAATAATTATGAATAATAATGAGTAAGAAAATAATAATTTAAATTACAAGAACAGATTTTTTTGTATGTGTTTGTATGTTTCTACCGATCGTCTTAGTATGATATGCTGAATTCATCCCATCAGTCTGTGGAGGGCCCCTTACTCCCTGTATGTCCATCGCGCGGTAAACTCTAATTACGCGATGCAGGGTTTATGTGACTTTAGGATTTTTGTGTAACGTCAGGTCTTTGATGCGCAGTTCGCATGTGGCGATGTAGATACCGCCACAGTGTAAAGAGACCCAACGCTAAACCGAAATCTACATAACAAAGTAACATTGAGCGAAAATAGTAAGTAGCTGGGAAACGACTTTTAATTTAAAAACCGCTATGAACAGGAGTAGCACATAACGTGTAACGTAACGCAAGCAAAAGCCTGTGCTTACATTAACTTTGTATAAAACGGTAGGTACGCGTAAATACAAAGGCGGATGCAACACAGACAGTAGCTGCTTGTAACGGAGCCGCGTCCGTATGAATAAAGTATTACAAACACGATTACACGGATTGCACAGACATCTGAACTGGCTGCAATGTGATCGGCTCTGAAAGACTTTGTTTTAACAAAAACGACTGCAATACAGCTTATATGGACTCGCTCTGTTTTGACTGTAGGTATCAAACTTGCTTGGGACGTCCCTAGTGACGGCGCCCGTTCACGAACATGACGCATGGATCAGCAACATTTAGGTCAACCATTTAGAAGGGAACTTAATGATCCAACACACACACTACCACCAGCGAGACATTTGAGTGAGCATGACATATATTCTTTCAGCCGCCAGGAGGCACATTCAAGTCAATGAAAGACGTACCTAGTAAATCTGTATGGTTCTTTCCTCAAAATACCATTTCAGACAAATCTACATGACCCTCAAATGATCTGACCAAGATTATTTCCGGATTTTATATTCACATTGACATTTTAATGACTTTGTAAAGTATTATATTATTTTTCATTTATTGATTTTTATATCTTTCTCAGCTTTCACGAGATTCTCGTCATGAGGGACAGCGATATCAACAATCATTGCACGGCGCTCTCGTCGATCTATCACCACAATATCAGGCTTATTGGCTACAATAGTCCTGTCAGTGATGATAGATCGATCCCAGTACAATGTGGCGTGACCATTTTCGAGAACTGGGTCAGGCACATACCTGTAGTATGGTACTTCATACTCCACAAGGTTGTACTGCAAGGCAAGTTGCTTGCACATTTGTCCACACCAAATTCCATCCTGATGGCGCTACTGAATTTTTCTGTTACCTTCAGTAGCTCCATCAGTCGCAAATTGTTGGGGGCTAAGAGTTTCAGGTCATCCATGTAAGGAGGTGAGATATCACCTGACCGCCCCTTCTCAACCGATAGCCTAGACCTGAATCCTCCAGCAGTGTGCTTAGAGGATTCAAGGCTAAGCAAAACCAAAGCGGACTCAAACGATCACCCTGGAATATTCCCCGCTCAATCCTGATCGGTTCATCGATCCCCCGTATCTGTCGACATCCTGGATAGAGAAGGGTTGTTCTCCATTGCCCCATACTCGACATCAAAAAGGTACGTAGAGTTGCGTCTATTTTGTACAACTCCAGCACCCTAATGAGCCATGTATGTGGCACCGAATCATAGGCCTTCTTATAATCTATCCAACATGTCGACAAATCCTTCCGGGATCTACGCACCTGTTGGCTTATGGCCATGTCTATAAGGAGCAGCTCCTTAGTACCGCGGGATCCATTCTTACATCCATTCTGAGACACAGACATAATTGAGTTGCTATAAATATGTTGTACAATTTTTGCTCTAAGAATGGATGTAAGAACTATATATATAGTTTTTAGGTTCCGCAGTACTACCTGATTTGTGGAGCAGGTGGGTAACTCCTGTCGTAAAGAACAGTGGTAGCGACCCAGTCTCTAGAGATGACTGGAATTGCGAAGCTAAGCAGGCGTGTGATCTTTGTAGCCATTTAATCCAGAAATTGTGCAGTCCGTCCGGTCCTGGAGATTTCCAGTTAGGCAACAGACGGACTGCACGGGCCACATCCAGGGGACTGATGGTAATGGCCTGCATGTCCGGTATTGAATCACACGCCCGCTCAACAACACGTATCCAATCACCTTCAGTGTGACTGACGGGCACCCACCAGATGCTTCGCCAAAAAGCACTCATGGTCTAATTATCTGGTAGGCGCGCGTCAGTCAAACCTTGAGTGGGAATGGGTCGCTCCCATGCTCTGTATACCCACCTTTCATCGCTCTGGAACATACGGTTCTGAGTGTACCGGTCCACCCTTCGCCTATACCGACGGATACGGTTTGCCCATGCATAAACTTTCTGTTTCAGGAAGTCGATGCGCTCTGTGACACAGGAAACATATTCTCGAGGACTGATACTAGTTCCCGAGAACGCCCGCCTCACAAAGCGCATCACCCTTGGGCGTGTATTGCCCTCCCTGAAGCAGATGAGCTTCCCGATAAGTACCCTGGCCTCATTAATACGACGCTCAATCCTGCACTGCCAGGCTGGTGCGGCAGGTTTCGGTCGTACAGCTCTGTCAGTGTTTGGGAATTTGACACGAGCAATACGACATGCCGCATCAGCCGTGCAATACAAGATCGAGTGTGTATCGCAAAGGTCTGCGCTGCCTTCAATAAAATTTGGTAACAGTGCATCCAGAGCACACACCAGCGCTCTGTTTCTTTTATTCATGGGCAAACGTGGTAGCCGCGGTCTAAGGTCAGGTGATGTGAACCGGTACTCACGGATCGCATCCTCCAGTGCGCTCCCTAATTCCACATTGCATAGGTTATCTGCAGATATAGCCCTGGCGTCCTCCTCCTCATCACGTTGGTTTTCCCGCAGAGGAGCTTTGACAGGGGCATGCATGACATTCTGGGATGGAAGAGGGTTGCTAGCAGAGCTACTCTGCATTTCCGAGCGTAGCCGATCAAGTGTAGCGTTATCCAGTCTATGATTGTTTTGAATGACGCGCACCTGATCCGACAATCGTTGGGTCGAGACATTAACAGCTGGTTCAAGCACCTGAAACAGAGAGAGCATCCGACCTCGGTACGCTGTAAGGTTAATTCCTCCCTCAGTAGCCCCATAATATGCGCGCATCACATTTTCATTAATGGACTGGGTCCATCGCATGCGCGACACATTTCCTCTGGCAGCGGGGACCCTGTTCGGGGCCTGTTGGCCTCGAGGTCCCAAGCCCGCTGGTGGCCGTCCTCTTCCTCGCCGTTGTGGTGGTATTGGTGACGACGGTGGGGAGAAAAACTCGTCGCTCGAGCTCGACGCAGCTGCAGCGACCAGTGACAAGGCGCTCACGGTTGCGGCGCGTACCGGCCGCTGCGAGACGGAGCAGCTGAGCGACAAGTCCGGAGATGGTGGGTGTGCCTGTTGTCGTGCTCTGGCTCTGGTCTGCATTCTACATACTCACATGAGACTGACATTTATATTATAGTTTATTATTTTGGATATTTTTATAGTACGGTTTGGTTTGGTTTTCATCTTTATTTCCATTGCATGACTCATATATTAACGGCCACTCGTTAGTTCAAATCGTGTATCTACATTGAGCAACACTATTTCGTCAACAAACTTAACTGTACAAATAGCTCCGCCAGTAAAGTAGCGATACCCGTGTGAACGGTGTGGCTCGAGTTCGATCCCCAACATATGAGATTCTTTTCGAAACATCAAAAATGAATTTCTTAGAAAACATTACCTTTCGCCGTACTAGAACAAAATCGGACTCGATCCTAAACAAAAGTGACATTGATCCGACGCATAACTTGAATAGCACAGTCACTAGTGTACCTGAGATGTCCGACGACGAGGATGACGAACTAAAAAAGCTACGTGAACAAGTTATGAATCTTACGCTACAGCTTCAAAGTGCACATTCAGAAATAGAGACATTGTCATTAGAAAACAATGAACTCAAACAATTCAATAATACTTTGAGTAAAAAAAAATGATTTATTTAAAAAAGTAACAAATACTCCAGTTAAACTAAAGCCGTCTAGCGCCAAAAAACAGAACAATAAACGAAATACAAGCAATAAGCAAGTCCAAACTGAAACACCCAATAAACAATTTCTAAACGGCACACCTAATAAACCGAATAAACAAATCCAAACCAAAACATATGACAAAGAATAAATTGTGAGACAACAGAAATAAAGAAAAATTATTCTAATAAAAACTCTAAGGAAAGATGCAAAATATGTATTTTGAGTACAGATAACAGTAACAAAATCCTGAACATTGCAGAAAACTCTTTCTCTCGTTCTGAAATATGCCACTACATAACACCCCATGGAAATGCAAACTTACTGCTAAAAGGATTGAAGGACAAAGTATCTAACTTTACACTAGAGGACTATTGCATTATCATGTTAGGGGAAGAAGACTTCAGAACAACAAGTAGTTATTTTGACATTATCCTATATATCAGACAAGCTCTACAGGACATCAAACATATCAATTTTATTTTATGCGCCCCAACATATAAATGCGACAATTGTACTAATTTATATAATTCAAGAGTGGAGACATTCAATAACCTACTTTTTCTGGACATATTGACGCACGAATACGCATATCTAATTGATAGCAACAAAAATCTCACATATGACTACATAGAGTACAACAGATGGACTGGCGCAATAAATAATACTGGACTACAAATAATTTTTAAGGACATAATACATTTGATTGATGACATAAAATATAATAACCAAATGATATCGACTGACTTGAACTATAACACTGCCTTTGTATGTGTGTACCAAATTCCAAATATGAACAATCTCAATATTTTTTTTAATCAGTTTGAAACAGTTTTACTGGAATTATCTAAGAATTCATATAAAAATATTGTCATAGCTGGCGATTTCAATATAGACATGTTGAAAAGGAATTACCAGTCGGTGGAGTTTGAATGCATCCTACTTAGTTTCAACCTAAAACTAGCAATAAATCAACCTACTCGAATGGAAAGTCGGACATGTATCGATAATTTTGCGCATAATTATAATAAAAAATGTGAATCTGAAGTCTTAGAGTTTGCCCTTTCGGACCACACTGCCCAGCTTTTAAAATGTCCCGTGAATAAAATATGTACTATCGATAAATACTGTACTATTAGACGCGACTACAATAAAGAAAATATAACTAAATTTAAAGATTGTATGAGCAAAATTAATTATTCTGAAATATATGAAACAGACGACCCGAACATTGCCTACTACAACTTTCATGAAGTATTTTCGCTTTTCTACAACCTCTGTTTTCCTAAAAAATTGATTAAAATAAATGTAATAAACAAGCAAAGGTGGTTATCTAAGGGAATTAAATCATGTAGTAAAAACAAACGGCAACTTCTGTGGACCTACAGATTAAATCCAAGTAAACTAAATAGAACTCGCTTTAAAAATTACTCTAAGTTATTTAGAAAAATCATCACTCTGACACAGCGTTCACAAAACAACTACAGAATTAAAATATCAGACAATAAATGTAAAACTGCCTGGCAAATAATAAATCGAGGAAAATTTAATGTACCTAAAAATTATATTTCAAAAATTAAAATCAATAACGACAAGATAACGGACGCGAAACAAATTGCAAATGAGTTTAATAACTATTTTATCAATAAAATACAACCAATACAGACTAGTAATAAAACTACAATACCCATCGTTAATAGCAAAAACTCAATGTTTATGGCACCCTGTACACCACAACAGGCACATAAAATCATTATGGGTTTGAAAAACACTAATAGCGTGGGTTACGATGGTATCTCAACTAAAATAATAAAATCAGTAGCATCTGAAATAAGCCACCATTTGTCTCACATCATTAATCTCAGTATTATGGCTGGCAAGTTTCCTGACGCACTAAAGATGGCTATCGTTAAACCATTATTTAAGAAAGAAGACAGAGAGCTGATGGAATACTACAGGCCTATTTCTCTGATACCTATCTTCTCTAAAATATTTGAGAAATTCATTCAAAAGGAATTAAACGGTTATATAGAAAAAAATAATATACTATGTAATGAGCAAAAAGGATTTCGCGAAAATAAGACTATAAGTATGGCCATCTATGACTTTTTATACACCGTATTGACAAAAGTAGATAAAAAAACACATGTATGTGCTATCTTCTGCGATATGACTCAAGCATTTGACTATGTAAAACATGACATTTTAATTAGAAAACTTGACGCGTATGGTATTAGAGGTAATGTACTTAATTTATTGGAATCTTATTTAAGCAATAGAAAGCAAAAGACCGAAATCACTAGAATTAATACCAATACCAAAAAGGAAGAGATTTACTTATCAGAGGAACGTCTCACTACCTTTGGTGTTCCACAAGGAAGTGTTTTGGGACCTCCGCTTTTTACACTATATATTAATGACTTACCTACATCAATTTCACATCCTATGACTTTGTTTGCGGATGATAGCACGGTGACAATCTCTAATAATAACAGTGACATGATCCAATATAAACTTGATATTCACAATACTCTGACATCAATAATAAAGTGGTTAAATAATAATAATTTAAAAATTAATCTAGATAAAACTAAAATCATACATTTTAGTCAACGTTCGACTGTAGAAAACATGGACATAAATATAACGAATAAAACAATTGAAAGCGTAAATAGTACGAAATTCCTTGGACTAATGATTGATAAAAGGCTTGACTGGAAATCGCATATAGAGAACCCTTGCAAAAAAATTGTAGTTCTGCATTTGCATTGCACTCTCTAGCTGCAGTTGTGAATGTAGACACCTTGATTGCAGCTTACTATGGCTTAGCTGCGTCTCACCTAAGATACGGCTTTATATTCTAGGGAAATTCTACCGACTTTAACACGGCATTCAAGGCTCAAAAGAGATGTATTAGATCTATGTTTGGGTTAAAAACGGTTGATACATGTAAACCATATTTTAGAAAGTAAAAAATATTAACACTTCCCTGTATGTATATTCTCGAAACCGCAATGTTTGTTAAAACTAACCCCAAACTGTTCCCACGTCTAGAGGACGCCGTATCGCGTAACAGAAGAGATGCGACTATTCTTCGCATCTATCCAGCAAAAACGGCACTCATGCGCAAGAGTATCGTCTGCATGGCTCCCACTATATTTAATATACTGCCTAAACGATGGAAAGAGTTAAATAGGAATGCATTCAAGCGTCAATTAAAACTGTTCCTTTTGCATAAAGCATATTACAGTGTCTCCGAATTTCTAGCCGAAAAAGATTTTTAGTTTGACATAAATCCTGTAATCTGAACATTTAACTCATAATTTTGACATAAATCCTGTAATTTTGGCATAAATCCTGTAATTTTGACATTCATCTTGTAATTTGACATGATCTAGACGTTCACATTGTAATTTAGCAATCAACATTGTAAAATCGACATAAATCTGTTAATTTGGACTTCGGTTGTAATTTTGACATGTATCTTTCAAATTTGACATAAATTTTTAAACTTTGACATTGTTCTTGTATTTGTGATTTATTTTTTCAATCTGAATGTTGACATTATGTTATAATAATAATTTCGAATTAACAGGTCTCTAAGTTAAAAAAATTGTATTTGCAATTCTGGGTAACTTTCTTTCTTTTTGTGAAATTTTATAATTTTTTAGTTGTCAATAAAAAGAATAATAGTTTTCAATATTATAGAAATATTTGTACGCCGATACTTACGGCTAAACATGACTGGACTTAAACAATTGATTTTAATCTTGCATGCTCTTGTATGTATACCATGTTTAGACAAATAAAGAATATCTTATCTTATCTTATCTCATATGGTATTAGTTTTGTGGTTTTTAATTGTTATTTGGATCTGGACTGTGAAATTCTTGCTATGTTTTATGTAAAAAATGTTGAGCGTAAAATTTTTTTCGTGCTTACTTTGACAGATGCCATAGAGTATTTTAATTATTGTGAAAGACTATGTGTATCATTTTTTTTTTTTTAAAGCTTTATATTAGCTTGCTCTGTTCGTATGTCTTTCCGGTTACTAATATTGTACTCCATTTTTTAAGCACTTTCTGGAATCCGATTGAGCTGAAACTTGGTATACTTATACAACTACCGAGACATTTTAGTGGCATTTTAGTTTATGTGTTTCTAATTACTCTTAATGTCATCCATTTTTCAAGCACTTCCTGGCATCTGATTGTGCTGTAACTTGGCGTACATATACAACAACCGAGACATTTTGAAAAAATGATACCATGTTGCTAGTCTGATGATGGAGCCGGAAGTTGGCCATAGGAACTCCTCAACTGAACAAGATAGCACCATCGTATTTATACTCATTAAATATCTATTGATAAGTGCTATTACACTACATCTTGTGTAATAGCACTTATCAGTGTCATAAAGTTCTATGTTTACGTAAGTTTTATTTAGTAAGCTTGATTTAAAAAAGATTTATACTCAGTTTTTTACGTTTTTACATATTATATTTTTATTATAATAATGTTTGAATTTTTATTATCCGTCTATTTTTATTATATGTAGATCATTGTATAAAAAGAGAAGTTAGTAGTACAAAGAAAGTGAGAAATGTAACAGTCGCGCCCATAGCATGTGTGGCGCTGCTGCAGGCGTGTCGGCCGGGGCCAATGCAGGCAGCGTACGCCATGAGGTGCGGCAGCTGGCTCTGCTCGTACAGCCCCGTGAACATGGAGTGGTGCGGCCCGCGTGCGAACACCGCCACGTCGTCGCCACCGTGCGACTCCCACTCGAGCGGTACGTCCACGTGAGACTCCCAATCAAGTGCTCCTGTAAAATAATTTAATGAACACATTACGCCACATGCCTATCACAACCTTTTCTTAAGATTTATTAATGCTTACGGTAATTGTCTTCAGCAGTAACGTTGGTTCGAAACCCGTTCACATGTGGGCGGAAACCAGGCCCGTTGGTGTATGACAGAGTCATGTAAGGCATATGGTCATCTCCCAAATCTCCGGAGGGACCAAGAATGTCATTGCCACGCTGGGAGTATCCGTTGAAAGCCATAACGTGCGAGTGGTCCGCCGTCACCACGATGAGCGAGTCATCCTCTGACAGCAAATCTGCGGCGCGCGCCACGGCCGCGTCCATCTCGAGTGTCTCGTCAAGTGCCAATTCCACGAGGTTGTCGTGATGCGCGTGGTCGATGCGGCCTCCCTCCACAAATAGGAAAAAACCATTCTCGTTCCGACTCAACGAGCGAATCGCCACCTCAGTCATCTCTGCCAATGTGGGTTCTGTTTGTCGATTCGATTGCATGTGATATTGCATATGGCTATTCTCGAACAAGCCCAAAATGTACTCGGGCAGACTGTTATTGACTTGCGCTAGCTGCTCACGGTTCCAAACATATTCATGGGTTACTTCGCGATCCACTTTGTCTTGTTTCCACTCTTGTATAAGGTCTCGGTTGTCTGTCCTTCTACCGTATGATCCTTCTTCGTCGAGATGGTCAACTGGCAAAAAGCTACGTCTACCGCCGCCTAAAATAACCTGAAAAAATAATAATTTAGAGAATCCTTTATGAATCAAACATTAAATGGACGATGGATGCAAAAACTTTCCAACCCACAGCAAGTTCAAATTGAGATGATGTTGACGGGTTTGGAGGAGATCCAGATTTTGATTAGTTTAACGATTAAACGTTATAGATTTATTAATAATTTTTTTCGTATTATTATTGGCTCGTTTAATATTATTTATTACCTATTCATTATATGTGTCATATTCGTATAGTATATTAAACTACCACACTAAATATGATATTTGTACAATTTAATAATTAACGTAAATAACAAAACCGTACGTTAGCAAAAGCGCTGGGTCGACGCGCACCACACGGATTCAATCAATCTGCTTAGCCTTTCCCAACTATGTTGGTGTCGGCTTCCAGTCTAACCGATTTACTACCCGAGATTTACTAGCGTCAGTAGCCTGGCTGCGTTTCGGTGACCTCTATGGGGAAACCGAAGGTTTTGTCTATGCAATTATGAACGAAGTTATCATGACGAAAAATTACCGGAGATTTATTATGAAGGACGGCACGGTTGTCTGTCGGGCATGTCACCGACCGGAAGAATCAATCCGACACATTATCTCCGGGTGTTCTCGTCTAGCTATCGATGAGTACTTGCATAGACACAACCTTGTAGCCAGGATTATCAATCAGCAACTTGCTCTGAAATACAGCCTTGTGGAATCGGAAGTGCCGTACTACAGGTGGGTATGCCCGCCCAGTTCTTGGAAAAGGAAATATCACATTGTACTGGGATCGATCCATCATCACTGACAGGACTTTTGTTGCCAAAAAGCCTGATATAGTGGTGGTGGATCGAACAGAGCAGCGCGCAATGATCATTGACATAACGGTCCCGCATGACGGGAACCTCGTGAAGGCCGAGAAAGATAAAAAGTATCAGTATAAGACTTGCCTCCCGAGGTTGTCGACATGTGAGATGTGGACTCTGGGATCATTGTGCCGATAGTCGTATCAACCAATGGCTTGATTGCCAAGAGCCCCGACCAACATCTATGGAGGCTCTCGTTAGGCAGCTGCCTAACGAGCTGGATTAAGGGCTTGATTCAGAAAGCGGTACTCCTGGACACGGCTCGCATTGTTAGGAGGTTCCTCTCCCTGGAGCCCTGACCGCCGGTAGCTTGGACCCTGTTCCCGATACCGGTGGGCTACAATTTTTTTTTCTTTTTTAAATTCTAATATTTAAAAATATAATTTATATGTAAGTAATTAAAGGAGAATAATAATATAATATTTATAATAATAACTTTGTTTTGTGTATTTTGTTAATATTATACCTTGAGCTTGTTGCCAGGATGCTTGTGTACCAGCTGCAGCGCGATGTCCGGACAGTGCTCGGTGTCAAAGCCGTGTTGTTCCACGGGCAGGTTGTACTCCCAGTCGCGGTCGGCCACCTTGGCGTACACGCCCGCAGGCGACGCGTGCGTGATACGTGTCGTGGTTACGATACCTGTTATACACACAAACCTTAACATATCGAAGGGAACTAGACATGTCACATTGCTACTGAGCACTCTGACCAGTCAAAGTAAGTAGGTACACTCTGGGTATGAAATCTACTTACTTTACCTATATTCTATTCAAAACTGATCAAGTTGATATGAATGGATCAGACGCCAATAATAATGAAGTTAATAATAATATAAAACCTCCTTACCGTACTACAAGTATGTGCCCGTGCCCGACCCAGTTCTCGAAAATGACCATGTCACGTTGTACTGGGATCGGTCTATCATTACTGACAGGACTATTGTTGCCAAAAAACCTGATATAGTAGTGATAGACCGATTAGCGCGCCGCGCAATGATAGTCGATGTTACCATCCCACATGACGTGAACCTCTTGAAAGCTGAGAAAGAAAAACAAATAAAATATCTCGACTTAGCACACGAGGTTGTCGACATGTGGAATGTGAGCTCGGCTATCATTGTGCCGATTGTCGTAACGGCCAATGGCCTGATAGCCGAAAGCCTCGACCAACATCTCTCGAGGCTTTCGTTAGACGGTTGGATCAAGGGCCTGATTCAGAAGGCAGTACTCCTTGATACGGCTCGCATTGTGAGTAGGTTCCTGTCTCTGCAGCCCTAACCACCGGTAGCTTGGACCCTGCTCTCGACACCGGCGGATTTTTTATATTTTTAATTTTTTTTTTCTCATGTTTTTTTAATAAAAATATTTAAAAATGTAAATAGATAAGAAAGAAAATAAATAAACGAACAAATATAAAACCTCCTCCAATTCCTCTCCGAGTCTTCATAAGATTTTTTTTCTGTTTTTCCAAAAAAAACACATAATATAGACTCGCAGTATGATTCTTAACAACACCCTCACGGATCGGACAGGGTTTTTGTTACACGCTGTAGGGTACTCTGTGGCCTACCTACACATATTTTTATAATGATCATTACATAATTTATATCTAGTAAACTATCAGCTGGAGCTTCAATTGAAACGCTACACATGACAGATTGGTACATTAAGTTCCTATAAATGAGGTATTGATTGAATCCTAATCCTAACTAAATAATAGGTATAATATCTGGGGGCACGGGAGTGGCCCCGCCAAGACGAGCCACGCGAAGCGCAAGGAGGGCACTGCCTACCTTTTCTCGAAACGCTTCGTCGTTTGTTTGAACCCTCATAACTTGGGTTTGGATTATACCAGATAAACAATATTCTCGGAATATGATGTCAATAGTGGACTTATTAAACATTAAAGATTTTGATGAAATTTGACACATGGGTAGACCATGACTTGGAAAAGGACATAGGATATTTATCGCGATATTCCCATGAGATCGAGACTTACGCGGGTGAAACCGCGGGGTGCAGCTAGTAGGTATTAAAAGTTTAAAGAGCACCGACCTGCGTCGCGGCCGTCTGCCAGTGCCCACTCAGCGATGGACTGTACGTGCCTGGCAGCGTCGGTGGAAGCTTCGCAATCACTGCGCTGCACGCCCGCATTAACTCCTATAGCACCATACGTAGTTTTAACTCCACATAAATATGCGGTAGCTGTGCACGCAGAGTCTGCGATCTGGGCATTTGCGCAGTATGTCTGAAATACAGGTTATCAAAATTCCTGAACATGGTAGTTTTACATGCGATCTTTACAAGAAAGGAGAGAAAAAGCTATCCACGATAAAATTGAACTTACCTTAACCATCCCAGTCGTAGGAAAAGTCTCAAAATGCATCTTGGCCTCCTCGCCGGTGGTGCCGCGTCGCTGACCAAGCAGCGTGCGTGCGGCGGCCAGTGTGGGCACGGACATGCCGTCACCCAGGAACATCACCACGTTGCGCGCTTTCTTGACGCTCTCCTGGTGCGCGAGTCGCGCGTCGATGGCCGCCTGCGCCTCCTGCGTCCAAAAGGCGGAGTTGGTCTCGCCGCGGTTGGCGGCGGCTGCGCGGCCGGCGGGATCCGCTGGGTGGTAGCGGTCGGCGCGAACGCACTCCACGCCCACGGTGACGATCACAAGCAGCTGGAGAAGCGACCTCATAGTGACACGTACTAATGTACAATGACGACCGTTAAAGTGCCTTTTATGATTGTCAAGAGTATCTTATCTCCAAAAGTTTTTAATCGGGACACAGATGATATTTATGTAATTAAAATACTAGGATCTAACATGTAATTATGTAGATTAAACCATTAAGCCCAATAATTCACAGTACGTAAACATACCTACATTGATATAAAATATGCTGAATCTGATAAGGACACGATAGATTTTCTTATTCTTTGTTTTTTTTTGATTTTCGTATACCTCGCACATATTATTTGATGTACATTCATGTTTTACAATAAATATATTCTATTCTATTGCGCCCCGCGTACCAAATTTTTGATACCGTTGTGAATAGCATCTTAAAACTATAAATAAACTAGTTCAAATTCAATCTCAAAAATAGTAAACTAGTATCATAGAACGGACAACTAGAATATGAAAACCAATAAACTAGTATCTGAAAATCAAAAGTGCCTCAAAAAAATAAAAAAAACAAGTTGAATTAGTTACAAGATGTTTAGTCTGCGAGTATGACTCATACTCGCAGACTAAACATAAATAAAGTGGCCGCCGGTTTTTTTTTTCTCTTTGGCAGGAGTGGGAAATCCTCATGGACGCCCAGACTATCTCACTGATGAGCCAGTCGAGGCAGTGCCGGACTTCTACCGGCTAAAAACCACTCCTGCCCTTGCTCAGTGTCCCTCTGACATAATCAGAGTCCTTGTTTGGCATGATTTTTATTTTTAATCGTCATTCTTCCGCTTGTCCGTAATCTTTAACGTAACATTTTACTTAATTTTATTAAAAGAGACTGTGACCTCTGAGTTTGTTTCGGCCTTTCTTCTCAGAGTAGTCAGATAGGAAACGCCGACCTCATCTAGCTTATTTTTAATATTTTTTAATATGACGTGTAAAAGTGATTCCAATATCCTATTTACAGAATAAACAATTTCATTTCATTTCATTTCATTTCTTCCAGCGAAGAGAACGTACTGGCTAAGGTGCTGAAGGGCAGGAGAGGACGAGGTCGTGCAGCTGGTGGAGCGGGGTCGCGCGACTCTCTAGGGCGCTTTCTTAAGCGCCCCGAAACGCCAGTTCCCAGTGCAGGGAATGACTCGGGGTCCAGGCAAGTGGCCCTCGAGCCCACGGTGGCGGACCTTGTGGGAGGCTCCATGCTGGAAGCCAACAGAGCAGAGGCCAATGCTGCCAAACGGTCGCAGCAAAGGACTGTCACGGCTGACGAAGTCAGCGAGTTGGCCCGACAGGCCCGAGAGCGGCGCTCTGCTCGCATGGCTGACGGCGGGAGCGTAACGGCGGTGGCGCTCAGTCGTCAAGTGCTGGACGGCGTGGATGTCGTCCTGAAGGTTGCCACCAAGTCGGGCAATCTGAAGGGCACATTCACGCGTGCTCTTAAAGAGGCGGCGGACGGGATTAAGGAGGCGGTTGAGGTCCTCCTTAGTCGCACTAGCACGGAGGAGATGGCGAAGCTATGGGAGGAGAATGACCGTCTCCGATCCGAGTTGGAGGACCTCAAGCGGCAGTTTGCCGCCCAGAGGGCAGCTCCCGCGGCTGCCGGCTCCACTACTACAGTGGCGCTGCCATCGCCGGTCCCATCTTCGGCGCCTGCACCTGCGGATGCGGAGGTTGAAAAGATCGCGCGCATCTGCATGGTGCAGTGTGGGAAGATGGTGAGTGCCCGACTGGAGGCGATAGAGGCCAGGCTCCTCCCAGCTCAAAACCTCCGCCCACCGCTCGCTGCGGACAAGCGGAAGAAGGAGGGGCAGCCAACAACAAGCGCGGCGGCTGAGTCGAGCCGGTCCGTAAGAGGGGCCAAAAAGCCCGCGGATGATACGTCCGTGCCCGCCTCCCCGGCGGCTGCGCCACCGGCTGCGCCACCGGCTGCGCCACCGGCTGCATCGCCAGCGGCCGCGCCTGGGCCTACCGCTGAGGCCTGGGCGACGGTCGTCAAGAGGGGCCGTCGGAAGAAAAAGAAGACGGCGCCGCCACCACCGGTACCCTCTGGAGGGGGAACCCCCACAGCGCATACTTCCTCGTAGTTTCCCCCGGGCAACGCCGTGTCTGACCACCGTAACGGAGTGGCAGACCGGCGGCTAAAGTGCGCTGTGATTCGTAGACATTATTGCAGTCGTCCGCGAATATGTCGAACAAGCCAAGGCGAGACCCTTCGGGGCGTTTTATCTCGAATCGCTCCTCCCACGACAATTCAAACGGTCCTTCTCAGGGCCAATCCAACGGCCCTTCTCAGGGCCAATCCAACGGCCCTTCTCAGGGCCAATCCAACGGCTCTTCTCAGGGCCAACCCAACGGCCCTTCTCTGGCGGCGCTTTGGCGTCGGAAGCTGACCGCGCATCATCTGCGGCCAGCTTATTCAGAAATCCATATGAGTTGTCGGACTCTGACGACTCCAATATGGACACGTCGGCTGTCGAAAGCGACCGCTTGAAGAGCCAAGAAGGCAAGAAGAGGTCCAAGGGCTCCTCGGAGTCGACCGGAAGCAGGGTGAAGAAGAGGTCGAAGTCTAAAAAGGCTTCGACTTCTACTGCGCCTTCTTCCCACCATGTGGGCTTGGTGGACGCCGAGCGCCAGCTAAATCTGGTGAAAAGGGCGCAATTAGAAATGGACCTGGAGGAGAGGGTCGCCGCCAAGGAGCAGCAGGCGCAAGTTGCCAGGTCGAGGGCTGGCTATGGTGCATCCAATGTACTACTACTCCCGACTACTCCCTGGCGGAACTGGAGCGCATGGCGCAGGAGGATCGGGAGGAGGTTCTGAAGGTCGCCTCTAAGTCGTCTAATTTGAAGGGGACCTTCCAGAAGGCCCTCAAATGCCGGGCCGCCAGCATGCACGCCATTATCGCGGAGCTAGTGAAGCGGACGGCCAGGGATGAGACGCGGCAGCTGCAGGCGAAGGTGGATCGCCTGCAGGCGGACAACTCTACCAGCCCCCCTAAATGGGTCCAGGGGTGACGGACTCGGGGACGTCCGTCGCCCCCCACACATCAGGACCCGAGGTGGCGACGCGTAGTGTTCCACGCGCGCCCCTCTTAGACGTCACGGGGGGAGTCAAACACCTCACTCCCCCCCCTGACCCGAGGAGGCCCGCAGTGGCGGGCCGGCACCAGTCGGGGGTTGCGGAAGATTTTTACGTTCCCGCGACCCCCGGCGTAGGTGTGAGTCGGAACACCGTTCAATCCATGAGGACTTTCCACCCCGGAAAAAAAAAAAAGGTTAGGTTAGGTTTTTTTTTTTTTTTTTTTTGTCTGGAGTGGGAAATCCTCTTGGACGCCCAGACTGTCTCACTATTGAGCCAGTCTGGGCAGTGCCGGACTTTTACCGGCTAAAAACCACTCCTGCCTTTCTTAGTGTCCCTCTGACATTATCAGAGCCCTTGGTTTTCAAATTTTTAAAAAATTAATTCCCTATAAAAATTTTCCAGCTTTCTTTTAAAGTTAAGTTAAAACGGCTAATTCGGGTTTCCTGTGGTATGACCACCAACAACAAACAAAAATAGACGAAATAAAAATTTATATCTGAAGCTCGACTATTTTCAATACTTTACACTATTTTACTTTTTACTACTATTTATGCCAAACTATTTATTATGATACATAAGCTATATAATTATTATAAATTTAGTATCATACAATTTCTTAAGTAATTTTATTCCTTCTATTGACTATGATGAAAAGAGCTTTTAAAATATTGTTGCATGATAGCATCTATCATGCAACAATATTTTAAAAGCTCTTTTCTTCTCTTTCCCTGCATTAGGTTTGGTAGGTTCTGGACAACCAATGCGACAGCAAGTTTCTGCTCTGCTTCGAACCGCATCTTGGCAGTGATGGGGCACTCCAGTAATATGTGCAGGACTGTCTCTTCCACACCAGGCTCACAGGCGCACGATGGATTCTCTTTACACCTGAAGCGTTTCAGGTATGCAGAGAATCCCCCGTGCCCCGTCAGAATTTGTGTGGTTAAAGTGGCACTAGGCTTTATGCCTATGTGAATTATGACTTAAATGAACAATAAACTAAAGACAAGATGTTTTTTTTTTTTTTTTTTTTTTTTTATTATTGTGTTGAAGTATGCATGCATGTTGACTTTTCAATTATGTTAACGTATATATATATATATATATATATTTTTTTTTGTTTTTTTTTTTTTTTTTTGTCAAGTTTATAGTCTCGGGTAGTTATTTTCTTACTGACTACTGCTGTGAGGGATGTGAAAAGTGGGAGGGAGGGCATTGCAAAATGTCATCAGCGCCTCCACGATCGCCATGTTGCGATGCATTATTGCTGTCTTAAGGTTGTAGTCGACAACTGTTTGTGTTGGTGCATCCATTGCTTTCTTGGCGAAACGGCCTATGGCATCACTTGCGTCGTCGGTGTAATAGACACAGCTGGTTGTGTGTCTCGACACGGCCACTACCGCGTGGGGAACGCTGTAACGAATTTGGGTCTTTTCTGTTCGGGCGTTGATGATGATGACGCGCTCGTATGTGAGACCCTGAGATTCGTGGATGGTCAGGATGCGGGAACCCTCGCCAGATCCGTACCCCTGGCCACTCAGTGAGGATTTCTCCTCCTGTGTGTGCACCAGGAATAGCGTGTTCTGGGATTTTTTCGGGATATCCGCGCCGGAGAAGCCACATACCCTCAGTGAGTGAATGTTACTCGTAGATGTTTTTGACGAGTAGATCCCACCGTAGATGTCACTCAGTGCGAACGCGACGTCCATGGGGTTCCGGTGAGTACAGAGCAATTCCTGGGTGATCGCAACCACCATATCTGGACGGGTGTACCTGAGTGGAAATAGGTTTTCCCTGTCCAAATATGGTAGCTGATTGACATCCCCGATGAGGACAACTTTGTTTGCACCCGACAGCTTAGCGGCCATGACTATGGCCCCAAAATGGTTCATAAGGGCCTCATCCACCGTCAAACGATGGCACCTGTCTCCCTTCTTAAAGCCATTAGCTAGAACGGAGGCCATAGTTCGCACCTTAGTCTTTGCCTTATCGCCTAAGCGGTGCGAGAGCTTCTCTCTAAGGTCTTTTGCCGCTTCAGTTGTCGTAGTTACCACCACGTCGTTCTCCCCATCGAAGTGCCTCACCACCCACGTCGTCTTCCCGCACCCCGGAACGCCGTTCACCCACTTGAAATTAATTACTTTTGAGGTTCCCGAAATGGTTTGCGCCATCTCGAGAAACCTGTCGTCCAGCATTATTTCTGTGCAACGAGCTACCACCACTATTGGGTCCTCGTCGGGTGTCTCGAAAACCGGCTTTCCCCTCCTTTTCGACTCATCCTCGTTCCGTGTCACGAAGCCTCCCGTCGCGCTGTAGGCCGCCATGTATGAATCTTTCATACTCCCCACGATGACTCGGGATGTACTATTGTCGCACACAGCGGCGTCCGCCTCCTCGAGCAGGATCTTCAGCAGTCCCTCTGACTGAAGGTTGACGCATTGTAAGAGCTTTTTACAGGTGAGGGTGTTTGCCTGTTTGGTAGCTCTTACCATCGCCAGGAACTCGAGGAAGGCGTTGTGTATGTGGTCCGAGGGGCTCGACACCGGGATGTATTCAGGGAGGCAGACCTGTCCTTTATCAGCTCTTGTTGGGGTCTTTTTCGGAGGAGACTTGCCCGCCACCTTCGGAGATTTCCTTAGGAAGCTAGCGAGAGCCTCCCCCTGTCTGTGGGCAGGTTCAGAGATGCCAGAGGGGGTTGCCCCGCTATGACGATCTGTGAAGATGTTTTGTAGGAAGGTCTTGATTCCGGTCTTGATCCCGGCAAGTCGACTTGTGTCCTGTCCATGCCGCTCTGGAGTACTTCTGCACTGCAGTGTTTCCCTTTCTTCGGCGATTTTTTGTTGCATTCGCTCTGAGCCGCTGAGCGTTGTTTGAGGTGACGAAAGGTTGCCCTGTTGTAGGGTGTGCTTCTCTTTTGGGGGTTTAAGATATCCTAAAGTTTCCCCTCTGTCCTCGTACACTATCACCTCATGTGCTTCTGCGGCTTTTATGCATCCTAGGCGGTCCGCAACTTCGCCCTTGATACCGTTGATGATCATGGCATCTACACTGATTATTCGAGCCGAGTGTCCAGGAGCTTCCCTTAATCGTTGGAGTAACGAGCTTGCTTGGGCAAATGGGGTTTCCTCTCTCCACTCGAGTAACGCAATTTTTTTGTCTTTGAATCGCATCACTCGGCACTGGATACTGAAGAAATCCATCGCAGGCAGATCGGTGTATTTTCTGCTTTTGATGCTCGTTTTCGCTGTGCTTCCATTGATCAGGGCTGCTAGGCCAGGTGGTATGGTGACTTTGGTTTTGCTCGGTCTTAGTCTGTAGAAGCTGACTCCAAAGGTCTCTTGCGGGCGGTTCATGAACAGTGCTACACCTCTGAGTCGTATGCCAGGCTCGCCAGCTGCCCCCCACGCCAGCAGGCACGGTATGGGGTTGGCATCGGAGGCCCTTGTCGTAGTGGTTATTTCGTCCGTTGATGATTCGTTTTGTGAAGTCGTTGTTGTGTCTGAGGCGATAATGCTGGTCGTCATGTTTGGCTGGTTTTGTATCAGAGTTGGGTCAAATGTGGTTTGTTTGTAGTCGTGGTAGGGTTTGTTTCATGATTGTTGTCATTTGTTTGAGTGATTGTGTCTGTGCTGAGGTTGGTGTTGGTGTCAGTATTGTAGTTCTTTGCATGTCAGTCGGCGTGATGTTTATTGTTGTTCTGTTTTGAGATTGTGTAGGTGTTGTGGTCAGTATTGTTGTTATTG
The DNA here is from genome assembly GCA_948473465.1 of Lithophane ornitopus. Lineage (NCBI taxonomy): Eukaryota > Metazoa > Arthropoda > Insecta > Lepidoptera > Noctuidae > Lithophane > Lithophane ornitopus. Next base: position 6,992 of record OX419632.1, on the reverse strand, counting down.
CTGTGGTTGTATGTGTGTTAGTCGGCGTGATGGTTGTTGTTGTTACGTTATTTGGTTGCGTCGATTGTAGGGTTGGTGTTAGTGTTGTTGTTCTTGTTGGTAGTGTATTAACGTTGTTTGTTTGTGTCGATGATAAGGTTGGTGTTTGTGTTGTGGTTGTGTGTATGTTGGTCGGTGCGATATTGGTAGTTGCTGTGTTGGTTGCTTGCGTGTTGGTTTGAAGGTGTGTTGTGTGAATGGAAGTGGAGCCATTGGCCCTCGCGGCGACTGAGACGACCTTTTGTGCGAAGTCCAGGAAAGATGGTCTTGTAGCCTTTCCCTCTACGATAGAGCTGAGAGCCGATAGGTCTAGGTTGACGTTCAACTCATTCTCCAGTTTCATCCTATCGTGGCTAAATCTTGGACATTCGAGTAGTAGGTGCCAGACTGATTCCTCCGTGGATGGGTCGCACACGCATGCGGGGCTGTCTTTAAGATGGAAGCGGTGCAAGTATGCCGAGAATCCTCCATGTCCCGTGAAGAGTTGGACTAGAGCTGGTGTTAGATCTATGTCCCTGGTGATTCTTTTAGCGGCTATGACGCTTGGAAAGAACACCTTGGTCACTGATCCTGTACTGGAGGACTCGTATCTCTCTTGCCATTTCTTGACTGTTTCCTCGCGTATGCACTTTTTCACAAAGGAAATTGGAACTTTATCATAGTCTGGTGCCGTCTTTTTGGTTAGGGCCGCTTTCTTTGCCAGTTCGTCTGCTCTCTCGTTTCCTGGTGTCCCCACATGTGCTCTCAACCAGAAAAACCGCACATCCCTGCCCTCCCCGCGGATTTCTCGCACCAGTTCTTTGAGATCGTGAGCCAGTTGATGTGTAGCCATCGGACACCTCAGCAGATCCAGTGACGATCTTGAGTAACTGAGAATACTGGTTGTGTCCACTCTGCTTTCTTTCACCAGCTTAGTGGCTCTGAACAGTGCGTATAGTTCCGATTGGAAGACCGTGTTGTGCTGGTGCGACTGGGGCTCTGTTCCGCTCTGACTCCTTCACCAGCTCATAGAGCCTATTTATGGACTTGAGCACCTCCTCCTTGATCTCCGTCTTGAGGTTGCGAGAGTTGCCCAAATGAAGCTTCGCTTTATTTAGGCAAGCTCTCGCCTCCGCAAGGATATTGGGGTAACCAGACTCAGCCTTCTTCGTCAGTTTTGCGGCGTCCGTGGGTACTCGGCGCGCCCCCAAAGCGCTGGGAGCGGGCGGTGTGGCGTCGCGCTTTGCCAGGGCCGGGGACTTGGCCTTAGGCTCGGCTTTCCCGGCCTCCCATTCCCCGATGCTACGCCTAACACAGGGTAGCGAGGGTCCAGCCTTCTCTGCCGAACGCGGCGAGCCCTTGGCACCCGGCGAGCTCGCGTTCGTCTTGGCCGGTGTGCGGAACATAGTGGCGGTCTGAGTAAAAGTTAAATTCATGGAAAGGGGACACGTAAGAACAATAGCGACACTTCTGCGTCCCTGTAAATGGGGGAAAGGCACAGAAGTAGCTTAAATTTTTTATTAAGATGAAGTCTTCCACAGCCGAAAGACCGTGGGGTCAATATTCTAAAGAAAAAGGTCAAAAGATTAATTGGAGGGACTAAGAAGTAGCTTGAGGAGCTAAAAACCGAAAAATATTTTTTTGCCAAAACCAAAAGTTTACCTGGCTAGACACAATAGGGTGGGTGGGAGGGTACTGTATTAAATTGTTGTAAAAAGTTTTTTGAAGTTCAATGTTCGCCAGACGCACGTGCGAGGTGTCAAAAGACGCGTCTCGGCGCGGGCTAGCGATCTACGAGGTTGTTGGAATTAATTTAGAAGAAAAATTTTGTGTTTTTGCCGAAAAACGTGTTTTTCGACTGAAAAACCTGAGATTACGACTACCAGACAGGACTCGAGTTCGCGGAACGCGCACAGGAATACAGGTAAGGCAGGTAAGTAACTATTGCGACTAAAAGAAAAATGATTTTAGGGAAGAATTTCGAGATAAAAATTAATTTTGAAAAATTTGGCAAAGTCCCAGAACGAATAACCTTTCGTGTTTTTGTCAAAAATGATTAGTCAGATAGTAGGGCGGAGCCTATTAAAAATCAAAATAGCTGAAAACAGCGTCAAAATGTGTCACCGGGATGCAAAGTTATTATGGTTAGGTTAGGTTAGGTTAGGTTAGGTTAGGTTAGGTTAGGTTAGGTTAGGTTAGGTTAGGTTAGGTTAGGTTAGGTTAGGTTAGGTTAGGTTAGGTTAGGTTAGGTTAGGTTAGGTTAGGTTAGGTTAGGTTAGGTTAGGTTAGGTTAGGTTAGGTTAGGTTAGGTTAGGTTAGGTTAGGTTAGGTTAGGTTAGGTTAGGTTAGGTTAGGTTAGGTTAGGTTAGGTTAGGTTAGGTTAGGTTAGGTTAGGTTAGGTTAGGTTAGGTTAGGTTAGGTTAGGTTAGGTTAGGTTAGGTTAGGTTAGGTTAGGTTAGGTTAGGTTAGGTTAGGTTAGGTTAGGTTAGGTTAGGTTAGGTTAGGTTAGGTTAGGTTAGGTTAGGTTAGGTTAGGTTAGGTTAGGTTAGGTTAGGTTAGGTTAGGTTAGGTTAGGTTAGGTTAGGTTAGGTTAGGTTAGGTTAGGTTAGGTTAGGTTAGGTTAGGTTAGGTTAGGTTAGGTTAGGTTAGGTTAGGTTAGGTTAGGTTAGGTTAGGTTAGGTTAGGTTAGGTTAGGTTAGGTTAGGTTAGGTTAGGTTAGGTTAGGTTAGGTTAGGTTAGGTTAGGTTAGGTTAGGTTAGGTTAGGTTAGGTTAGGTTAGGTTAGGTTAGGTTAGGTTAGGTTAGGTTAGGTTAGGTTAGGTTAGGTTAGGTTAGGTTAGGTTAGGTTAGGTTAGGTTAGGTTAGGTTAGGTTAGGTTAGGTTAGGTTAGGTTAGGTTAGGTTAGGTTAGGTTAGGTTAGGTTAGGTTAGGTTAGGTTAGGTTAGGTTAGGTTAGGTTAGGTTAGGTTAGGTTAGGTTAGGTTAGGTTAGGTTAGGTTAGGTTAGGTTAGGTTAGGTTAGGTTAGGTTAGGTTAGGTTAGGTTAGGTTAGGTTAGGTTAGGTTAGGTTAGGTTAGGTTAGGTTAGGTTAGGTTAGGTTAGGTTAGGTTAGGTTAGGTTAGGTTAGGTTAGGTTAGGTTAGGTTAGGTTAGGTTAGGTTAGGTTAGGTTAGGTTAGGTTAGGTTAGGTTAGGTTAGGTTAGGTTAGGTTAGGTTAGGTTAGGTTAGGTTAGGTTAGGTTAGGTTAGGTTAGGTTAGGTTAGGTTAGGTTAGGTTAGGTTAGGTTAGGTTAGGTTAGGTTAGGTTAGGTTAGGTTAGGTTAGGTTAGGTTAGGTTAGGTTAGGTTAGGTTAGGTTAGGTTAGGTTAGGTTAGGTTAGGTTAGGTTAGGTTAGGTTAGGTTAGGTTAGGTTAGGTTAGGTTAGGTTAGGTTAGGTTAGGTTAGGTTAGGTTAGGTTAGGTTAGGTTAGGTTAGGTTAGGTTAGGTTAGGTTAGGTTAGGTTAGGTTAGGTTAGGTTAGGTTAGGTTAGGTTAGGTTAGGTTAGGTTAGGTTAGGTTAGGTTAGGTTAGGTTAGGTTAGGTTAGGTTAGGTTAGGTTAGGTTAGGTTAGGTTAGGTTAGGTTAGGTTAGGTTAGGTTAGGTTAGGTTAGGTTAGGTTAGGTTAGGTTAGGTTAGGTTAGGTTAGGTTAGGTTAGGTTAGGTTAGGTTAGGTTAGGTTAGGTTAGGTTAGGTTAGGTTAGGTTAGGTTAGGTTAGGTTAGGTTAGGTTAGGTTAGGTTAGGTTAGGTTAGGTTAGGTTAGGTTAGGTTAGGTTAGGTTAGGTTAGGTTAGGTTAGGTTAGGTTAGGTTAGGTTAGGTTAGGTTAGGTTAGGTTAGGTTAGGTTAGGTTAGGTTAGGTTAGGTTAGGTTAGGTTAGGTTAGGTTAGGTTAGGTTAGGTTAGGTTAGGTTAGGTTAGGTTAGGTTAGGTTAGGTTAGGTTAGGTTAGGTTAGGTTAGGTTAGGTTAGGTTAGGTTAGGTTAGGTTAGGTTAGGTTAGGTTAGGTTAGGTTAGGTTAGGTTAGGTTAGGTTAGGTTAGGTTAGGTTAGGTTAGGTTAGGTTAGGTTAGGTTAGGTTAGGTTAGGTTAGGTTAGGTTAGGTTAGGTTAGGTTAGGTTAGGTTAGGTTAGGTTAGGTTAGGTTAGGTTAGGTTAGGTTAGGTTAGGTTAGGTTAGGTTAGGTTAGGTTAGGTTAGGTTAGGTTAGGTTAGGTTAGGTTAGGTTAGGTTAGGTTAGGTTAGGTTAGGTTAGGTTAGGTTAGGTTAGGTTAGGTTAGGTTAGGTTAGGTTAGGTTAGGTTAGGTTAGGTTAGGTTAGGTTAGGTTAGGTTAGGTTAGGTTAGGTTAGGTTAGGTTAGGTTAGGTTAGGTTAGGTTAGGTTAGGTTAGGTTAGGTTAGGTTAGGTTAGGTTAGGTTAGGTTAGGTTAGGTTAGGTTAGGTTAGGTTAGGTTAGGTTAGGTTAGGTTAGGTTAGGTTAGGTTAGGTTAGGTTAGGTTAGGTTAGGTTAGGTTAGGTTAGGTTAGGTTAGGTTAGGTTAGGTTAGGTTAGGTTAGGTTAGGTTAGGTTAGGTTAGGTTAGGTTAGGTTAGGTTAGGTTAGGTTAGGTTAGGTTAGGTTAGGTTAGGTTAGGTTAGGTTAGGTTAGGTTAGGTTAGGTTAGGTTAGGTTAGGTTAGGTTAGGTTAGGTTAGGTTAGGTTAGGTTAGGTTAGGTTAGGTTAGGTTAGGTTAGGTTAGGTTAGGTTAGGTTAGGTTAGGTTAGGTTAGGTTAGGTTAGGTTAGGTTAGGTTAGGTTAGGTTAGGTTAGGTTAGGTTAGGTTAGGTTAGGTTAGGTTAGGTTAGGTTAGGTTAGGTTAGGTTAGGTTAGGTTAGGTTAGGTTAGGTTAGGTTAGGTTAGGTTAGGTTAGGTTAGGTTAGGTTAGGTTAGGTTAGGTTAGGTTAGGTTAGGTTAGGTTAGGTTAGGTTAGGTTAGGTTAGGTTAGGTTAGGTTAGGTTAGGTTAGGTTAGGTTAGGTTAGGTTAGGTTAGGTTAGGTTAGGTTAGGTTAGGTTAGGTTAGGTTAGGTTAGGTTAGGTTAGGTTAGGTTAGGTTAGGTTAGGTTAGGTTAGGTTAGGTTAGGTTAGGTTAGGTTAGGTTAGGTTAGGTTAGGTTAGGTTAGGTTAGGTTAGGTTAGGTTAGGTTAGGTTAGGTTAGGTTAGGTTAGGTTAGGTTAGGTTAGGTTAGGTTAGGTTAGGTTAGGTTAGGTTAGGTTAGGTTAGGTTAGGTTAGGTTAGGTTAGGTTAGGTTAGGTTAGGTTAGGTTAGGTTAGGTTAGGTTAGGTTAGGTTAGGTTAGGTTAGGTTAGGTTAGGTTAGGTTAGGTTAGGTTAGGTTAGGTTAGGTTAGGTTAGGTTAGGTTAGGTTAGGTTAGGTTAGGTTAGGTTAGGTTAGGTTAGGTTAGGTTAGGTTAGGTTAGGTTAGGTTAGGTTAGGTTAGGTTAGGTTAGGTTAGGTTAGGTTAGGTTAGGTTAGGTTAGGTTAGGTTAGGTTAGGTTAGGTTAGGTTAGGTTAGGTTAGGTTAGGTTAGGTTAGGTTAGGTTAGGTTAGGTTAGGTTAGGTTAGGTTAGGTTAGGTTAGGTTAGGTTAGGTTAGGTTAGGTTAGGTTAGGTTAGGTTAGGTTAGGTTAGGTTAGGTTAGGTTAGGTTAGGTTAGGTTAGGTTAGGTTAGGTTAGGTTAGGTTAGGTTAGGTTAGGTTAGGTTAGGTTAGGTTAGGTTAGGTTAGGTTAGGTTAGGTTAGGTTAGGTTAGGTTAGGTTAGGTTAGGTTAGGTTAGGTTAGGTTAGGTTAGGTTAGGTTAGGTTAGGTTAGGTTAGGTTAGGTTAGGTTAGGTTAGGTTAGGTTAGGTTAGGTTAGGTTAGGTTAGGTTAGGTTAGGTTAGGTTAGGTTAGGTTAGGTTAGGTTAGGTTAGGTTAGGTTAGGTTAGGTTAGGTTAGGTTAGGTTAGGTTAGGTTAGGTTAGGTTAGGTTAGGTTAGGTTAGGTTAGGTTAGGTTAGGTTAGGTTAGGTTAGGTTAGGTTAGGTTAGGTTAGGTTAGGTTAGGTTAGGTTAGGTTAGGTTAGGTTAGGTTAGGTTAGGTTAGGTTAGGTTAGGTTAGGTTAGGTTAGGTTAGGTTAGGTTAGGTTAGGTTAGGTTAGGTTAGGTTAGGTTAGGTTAGGTTAGGTTAGGTTAGGTTAGGTTAGGTTAGGTTAGGTTAGGTTAGGTTAGGTTAGGTTAGGTTAGGTTAGGTTAGGTTAGGTTAGGTTAGGTTAGGTTAGGTTAGGTTAGGTTAGGTTAGGTTAGGTTAGGTTAGGTTAGGTTAGGTTAGGTTAGGTTAGGTTAGGTTAGGTTAGGTTAGGTTAGGTTAGGTTAGGTTAGGTTAGGTTAGGTTAGGTTAGGTTAGGTTAGGTTAGGTTAGGTTAGGTTAGGTTAGGTTAGGTTAGGTTAGGTTAGGTTAGGTTAGGTTAGGTTAGGTTAGGTTAGGTTAGGTTAGGTTAGGTTAGGTTAGGTTAGGTTAGGTTAGGTTAGGTTAGGTTAGGTTAGGTTAGGTTAGGTTAGGTTAGGTTAGGTTAGGTTAGGTTAGGTTAGGTTAGGTTAGGTTAGGTTAGGTTAGGTTAGGTTAGGTTAGGTTAGGTTAGGTTAGGTTAGGTTAGGTTAGGTTAGGTTAGGTTAGGTTAGGTTAGGTTAGGTTAGGTTAGGTTAGGTTAGGTTAGGTTAGGTTAGGTTAGGTTAGGTTAGGTTAGGTTAGGTTAGGTTAGGTTAGGTTAGGTTAGGTTAGGTTAGGTTAGGTTAGGTTAGGTTAGGTTAGGTTAGGTTAGGTTAGGTTAGGTTAGGTTAGGTTAGGTTAGGTTAGGTTAGGTTAGGTTAGGTTAGGTTAGGTTAGGTTAGGTTAGGTTAGGTTAGGTTAGGTTAGGTTAGGTTAGGTTAGGTTAGGTTAGGTTAG